>CM067097.1:4845495-5508370 GCA_034008185.1 Gorsachius magnificus
TGGGTCAGGGTCCTCCCAGGGCACCAGGATGCCCCAGTGCCGGGGCCGGCACCACGGACAGAGCTACAACCGCCAGGGCGGGAGCTGCCAACAGGCTCAAAAACCTGTTTGCTGGCTCACGGGAACACATTTGCAACAAGCTTCTTTTTCCTGTGCCTACAATAT
This sequence comes from Gorsachius magnificus, assembly GCA_034008185.1. Lineage (NCBI taxonomy): Eukaryota > Metazoa > Chordata > Aves > Pelecaniformes > Ardeidae > Gorsachius > Gorsachius magnificus. The sequence goes on from CM067097.1 coordinate 4,845,661, forward strand.
TCCACCTGGAGGATGGATATTCTTATGATCTACACCAAGCAGTCAGGGAAAACAGGCTTCTCGCCTAACTTTTAACACGTGTCCTGAGATGCTGATGCTAGAAGGACAACACCCTCCATGTCTCACTGGACAGACTGACATCAGCACAGAGCCAATGACCTGTTACAAACCAACACCAGTACTTTGCTCCTGTTTAGGCCAGACTGGTTGCACAGTGCAGCATGGTCCAGAGGAGCCCAAGCAAGATCTGCACAAGCGGCTTGCCTACATCCATGCCCTCCACTTCGTATTTTATATGCCTTTGGCATCACGCTGATGGGCCATCAACTGGGAGGCTACTGTTGTAGGAAGTGACCAGCATTTCTTCAACACCAAGAGAAAAACACCCCACACAGAATTAAACCTGTGGAGCTCACTGCCACAGGAAACCAGCAAATGGCAAGAATTGAAAAGCCATTGCACAGGAAAGACCCAGCCATTTGAAAGCACTGGTTAGCAAGTGTGGGAAAAACACACACCTTACCTTCCCTCTTGAACCAAACTCTACCAGGTGGGCGCAAAATAAGCATTTTGATCACCAGTTACAGACATCTTCAAATAGATCTGACAGTCACAGAGTATAGGTAAGAATCTAAAAAACACATTGGTTGAATTTGGTAGTGCAGCAACCATATTTTTTCAGTCCTCTCACATATTTGGTGAGAAACGACCCCTTTACATGCACAAAGGGGAGATGTTCTGCACAGGCAAACAAAATGTACATACAAGCAAGGAGGTATATTGAAATTCTAGCCCTTTTGCCCTCCCCTCCAACTTTTGTCTGCCCCTGCAGCCATCACCAGACACCTGCATCATATGCAGCTATCAAGATTATTAATTTTTTTTAAAGTCTCATTTATTTTAGCTGCTTCCCTGAAAGCTAGCCCAAACTTGGAGCCCTTCTGCTGACACAAGGCCTTTAAAAAAAAAAAAAGCGCCTTATTGTTGCTGTCGACATTTACAAATTCTGCTGTATCCATCTGTCCAGTTAATTACTTTGTGCAGTAGCCTGTTAGATTCTTTAAAAAAAAGAAAAAGGACCCAATTATCATTCTGGGCAGCTCCCTCAATCCCAGAGAAGCAGCACATCCCCAGTGCCACAAATGCCTTTGTTACCGCTGTAAGCTGACAAACAGGCAGAGAGAGAGAAGTGCTTTGCAAGACTTACTTTATTCTGGTGGGATGAGGGCAGAATTTCTATCTCCCTCTTATGTCGAGCCCGCTGCCTCAGTGACAGCTACCCATGCCACCAGCAGGTCTCCCTGCTCTTACGTCTTCCCCAGCATCTCCCCACTCTGCTCATCCCTGGGCTGTCTTGCACTCTCGCCTCCCCCAGCCTTCATCTCCTTTCTACATCCCCTGGGGCTCAGCCACCTCCAAATACCAGGGGCATGGCACAGGACAAGCAACTCAGTGGCCCTGATTAGGATGCGGCTGTGCCCACCGCTCCCTCTCTGCGGGGCACCCCCTCCCACGCTCCCCGACACACACACACTAACTAATAAGTGCAGGAATGGATGTCGGTGTCATTCAGCAGAATGAAGGCAGGAGAGTTTTGCTCCAGCTCGGCTTCAATGAGAGCATTTTTCCTGGAACAAGGGGCTGAATTCAGCTGCTTGGTGCTGTCTGATCGCAGTTTGTTGCCAGAGTAACGGAGGCACTGGAGCTGCCAGGGCCACGCTTCAGGGGAGGGAAGGGGCTGCTGCCTGGCACCCCACTTGCCACCACCCTGCAGAGGGCTGAGGAGATGGGTAAGGGGTCCCCCAGCCCCTCTGCAGAGCGAGCTCAGCACCCAAAGCTCCCACCAAATGGGAGAAGGGAGAGGCCCCTGGAGATGCAGAATCAACTCCTGGCATCTGCTGGATATGTCCTCAGGTGACTCTGGACCAGCCACGCTATCCCCCTGTGAAATGAGGATACCATGGTGCCACTTTGCCACCCAGCTCCAAGCCCACCCTTAGGACCCAGCCAGAGCTTCACATCTCAGAGCAGAGTCTCTGACCTGACCAAATCACCTATCCACCCCCCACTGCAGTCCCAGAGATTATAACCCAGGTTTTCCAAAGGTTTTTTTCCTACTTGAGGGCCTGGACACACAACTGAACAGAATTGCAGTAAGGATGCTTGACAGGTTAATGCGTCAGCTATCTCTCCATGAATGTACTTCAGTCTGAAATAAAACGCAACGATGTCTTCTGCTTTATATAGCAAAACCTGGCCTTAGGGATCCAACAGACCAGCAAAGGCTGAACAGAAGTGGTTTTCTTAGACAGGGAGAACATAATTTGTGCTTTGTACATTGAGAGTGCCAACATAGCCCTCTAAGACAGAGAAAGCAGTCTCCCCAGAACAAATAAAACACCCTGTGATTTTCCTTTTAAAGGCAGGACAAGTCAGAAGTTACCCCATCACACATCTGATCTTTAAGCTCTACGGTATACCTCAGCGCTTAGCAGATCGCCAGGCAACCCATGCATTTCTCTCCTTTCCCTCTCCCCATGCTTATATATTTGTAAATTGGTTTTTCATCTGTAACCTACTACTCAACTCACTCCACAATTTATTGTTGTAGAGATTTTGTAGATTAAAACAGACAGTGAAAGGACACAAATATATGCCCCCCAGTCTTCTCAGCACTCTCATAGCACTACAAAGACAAGGGAAAAAACTCACAAATCAGTCAAGTAACTATAGACACAAGCAGGCTCAGCACTGCATGGTTAAGAGCTTGCTGTTATCCTACACGTGCAAACGACGACCACAGCCATGCCATACCAGGGCTCTTAGACTTCTCTGAATATGAACGAGCTCTGCCTCTGCTGATTCCCTCACACGCTCTCTGAAGTCAGGAGACCCAGCCAACCCTGCCATGCATGCTGACTTGCTCCCTGGCTGCCTGTTTTGCAATTTTAATTTCTCACCTTCCTAAACAGCAAAAGATTCATCATGCTCTTGACAGAAATATTTAATTTTCCAAATCTATTTTTGTTTCCTTCCAGGGGGCCTGAAAGTTTTGAGGTATAACATTTTCATATAACACCCATCCCAATTTACATAACACCTGCTTGAAAAAAAAAAAAAAAAAAAGGACTGCACACCACAGGGAGCAGAACCACTCTCAGCATGTACAAGAAGGGGGGCAGTGGCGTTGATACAGAGAAAATCCGGTTTATTACTGTAAAGTTTGGCCCTGCTTTTATTCTCAGGAATCGTGGGATACAAGTTGAGGTCTTTTCCACTTTTTCACCACTACCTCAGTCATCCATTGACTGTAAAAGAACATAACTCATCTCTGGTTCCTAACATGGATGCCTCTACTTGTTGCCTAAACTTTGCCCCATGTTCAAGAGGTCAATATGACTGGCTCACTGTTACAGGAGAAGCCTCTGGCTGAGATATGAATTAAACCTAAGTTTGCAGTAACCCAGGACTGCTGCTCATGTATTAGCGCCGATACCCAGCACGGACTCCACAGTGGTCAGAAGGCTAAAAATAAGGTACTAAGAAAGAGCAAGGTAACCCCAAATTCCCTGTACCCAGGGGTCTGTATGACCCAGAACCAGACCAAGCAGCGGTTAAGTGAAGCGCTCTCTGTGCAGCCTCGGCCAGGCACAGGGAGAAATGCGCCCGCTGCCCTGCTCGCCACTGGGAGGGTTCAGGCTGCCACGACACTGATGAAGGAACCGTGGGAAACAGGGAGTAAGTGAAGAGCTCTGTTAGTCCCCCTGTCTATCCAACAAGCTCAATCCTTCCAAGCCATTTGTCTAATCTGTTCTTTAAAATCTCCAGTGACAGATACTCTGCAAACTCCCTTAGCAATCTATTTTAGTGCTTCACTATTTTTACTGTTCAACAATGTTTCCTGATGTCCAGCCTCAATTTTTCTTGCTGCAATTTATGCTGTTGAGAAGAGTTCATTCCCTTTCTTTGAGATTGTTTCTCTTCGATTCCTGTGGGCATGTGTTCAGTGCCGAGACGGCCGCAGGTTCCCATGCTTTAATAAATCAAACATTACAGAACAGAATTGATGGGCCATCTTATTTGAACTGCCCTCTGCAAGCCCAGCTCAGAAATTCGCTGTCATTGTGTCACCATCCAAGCCTATGCATATGGCACGGCTAAAGCAACAGCACAAATAGGAGCTCTGTGTTTTAGAGTCTCAAACTGGCAACCAAAATTGAAACAGTTCAGAACAGCCACTCTCTAAAGACACTGGCCTGATTTTCCCTAATTTCCCTAAAGGCTCTGGCCACAGAGAAGGCAGACCCCAGTACTGAGATTCAGGCACCCGAAGAATCAGTTTCTGTTTCAGACAGGCTAATTACCTTCAGAGATGCCACAGTTGAAGGGTTATTTTTGCGCTTAAACCACGGAGCCTTCAGCTCCCAACTTTGAAACACTGGCTTGTGGCCTTGGGAAACCAGGAGAGGAAAGCAGCGCTGTGCCAGATAGCTGGGACCTAGCAACTGCCAATCAGGGCCAAGGCACCACAAGCTAGTTTTTAAACAAAGTAATGAACAGAAAAAAATCAGAGCATGCTGGGAAGCAAACGAAAGAGAAGCAAAGCTCTCTGAGTAACCGCAATGCAAATGAGACGGGCACGATCTCATACCTGTTGCTGAAGCAGAATTGCCAAGCAGCCTCTCTGCTCCCAACTCCTCCCTTACGCACGGAGATCTTCCTTGTTGGTCCAGCTCTGTGCCCCCTTCCTTCTACGCACTCAGCTCTCAAAGGGATGTGACTCTGCCAGCCCAGGCTGTACTCCTACCCCATAGCCAGGGCAGACTTGGACAGTCTTGAGTGCGGTCCTGCACAGAACCCACCCTTTCTTTTTCACCACAGACCACAAAACAAGCACTGTATGATGAAGGGAACTATTTGCATCTCATCCAGGAAGAAATGGCACTGCTTTACCGACCCCATCATACCCAGCCACCCAGAGGCAGCCCACGGTCCTTGCCCTTCCCCATCAAGCCCCTACTGAAGACTGTTGAGGTCATTTGTGCCCCAACATGGGGTAGAGCTGTGGTCCTCAACCTTGGCTGGCCCATACCACCAAGCAACGTTACACTGTCCCCCCCGCGATTTTTTTGTCTGTCTCTGGGCCCCAGCGCAGCATCCCACAGCAGGTCACTACAACCCCAGGGGCACACAGACAGCCCAGCCCACCCCCAGCTGCACCACACGACTCGTGCCACAGCTCGACCAGCTCTGTGGCTCCTGCACTCAGGCGCAGCCACCAACACTGTGCTGCTCGTGGCGTTAGCCGACTCCACAACAGCAACAGGATTTTCCACTGCACCAGAGCTCCCTTACCAGACACAGCAGGAGCAAGAACAAGTCCTCAGCACATACTCACACATTCCTGTTGTTTGCTGGTTGCGTGGCCCTCACCACCTCTCTGCAGCACTCTTTAGTGACATCTTCGCACAAGCCTATAGGGTTGCTCTAGCAGTTCAGCTTGTCCTGCTCATTTGTAGCAGCCTCCCAGAAACCATCACTGTTCCATGCTTTAAGGACAGGGAGGACACCCACCAGCTCCCTGCAGCAGACACCAGGCACTGTGCTTTTGGACAGTGTCTCAATACTGCTCCTAAATCAGTCAGTCCTGCCTTCTCCTGCCTGGCTTTCCTATGCCCAGCACTGCAAGGGTCACGGGACTCAAAAGCTTATCATATTCATAGACAAATGGGAAAGAAAACAGGGCAGCAAACTGACCTCCCCATTTTCTGTGCCAGAGGCTTGCTTTCACACACATACACTAAACATCTCGCCAATAACTGCTTGACTGCAAATAGCTAGAATCCAGATAGATGACTCCATTATAATACTTCCCTCCTCTTTTTCATTCTTCCAGACTACTCTATAATGCTGTTACACCCTTTGTGTCACTTCTTTATCTCTCTTTAGCTCATGCAACCTTCTTTTTCCTTCTTGCAGGCACTTTGCCCAGGAAGGATGGGACAGCAGGCCCTAACTAATCACCTGAGACATTAACAACTGCATATGCAATTATTTGCAAGCCCTGTTTCCCTCATGAATTCCATCCTGTGCCTCTGCTGGCTGTATCCATTTGTTCCCCGCCTTTTGCTCCCAGATCCCATAAAGAACTTTTCCCTGTCATCATTAGGGCTTGTGCTTTTTCGTATTCACTGACTAACTGCTCCCGGTGGCTCCATGTTACTCTGTGCCTTTTAAAAAAAAAATACCATGTGACTTCATTTCAGTTGCAAAATAACAATACCCCAAATACCAAACAATTCTGAACTCTCTTGGACAGGAGTGGATATATGACATGAAAACACACACACACAAGTACATCTCATTCTGCTAGACTCTGTGGTTATGTACACACACACCAATCAAGCCACACTTACACGGTCCCTGTTGTTTAAATTAAGTAGACACATCCACACCTGGAGGGGAATTAAAAAAAAAGCCAACACATACACAGCAGCTGGCTTGATAATTCTCATCTGCTGAAAGCCATTTCTCCAATAATTAGAGGTTTTAGATACTCTAACAAGGCTAACACTAGTTGCACCCACAGGGCAAAGTTCAGTAAGAGAATCTGGAAAAAAAGTGAACAAAAAAGGCTCAGCGAATCAAAACTCAAAAGCTAGTCACCTCAGTGGGAACATCCAAGCACACAAGCCAGCAGGTTCCTTTATTTTAAAAAAAGAAGTCATCTCAATCTGTTTTCCACCGCCTTCTTTTTTTGTTTAAGGATAGGAAGTATATTTGAAACCTTTAATAGAAATTAAGTAACACCTGCTTGTCCAAAGCTACCTGTTTCCACATCCCAGATTATTCAGAATTAAGAAGGGTGACATAGGGTCATACAGATCCAAATTCTCACACAGAAAACATCCTTTATTAATGTATATATCTCCATTGTTCTTTGACATTGGAGTGAAAGGCCATCTGAAACAGAATCCACTTGCAGCACTTGCTGTCCTAAGCCTAACATACCATGACCCCAAAGCATACCACAAGCGTTAATGAACCCAAGTTGACTGTCACTATAAAACTGAACTTCATTATGCACATCCAGGAGGGTTCAGAGGCTCCCGCAGCCTGGCCATGAGTGCTTGGCCTCTACCTCTAACCAAGCTGATGCTACGGCAGAATCAAAGTGGTGAAGGGGATTTTCCCAGTCTCCACCAAAGCTAAACTCTTTATGTAGAGAGCCTCTGGCTTTGCTCAGCCCTGTACTGTTGTAGCCTGTCTGACTCAGGGTTAGGTCATTCAATTTGGCTGCTGGAGCTGGTGTGCATGAAGCAGCTAGTGAGACAGACAACAAGCAGCCAGAAGGCATTTACAGTTGGCCAAGAAGGTCACTCCTATCCAGCAAGCTTTTTCTGGGATGTCACTTCTCTGCTTCGATCCAGGTTTTCACAATGACACTCATGATCTAGCCTTTGTACACAACCAAGCCCTACCTGCAGATATTCCTTCTTTCTCCCACCCCCAAGCCTCTTCATGCTGTAAATGGACACTTGGCTCCATATTTATCAGCATGCCTTGAAAAGCAGCAGAGCCTCTGCTCTCTGGGATGCTTGTGACAACCACAGCCCTTTTAATTACAAAAAGGTTTAAAAAGCCAGAATACAGAACGGATGCGCATGGGGCCACCCAGGGTGAGCACACTACACATGCAAAGCAGTAATCACAGCCCTCCTAGGCACAGTTTATCACTTGCTCTCGCGGGGCCCTCCTACACTCACCTACACTACAGGAGGCTCTTGGAGATTAGATACGAGCCTGGTATCTTCCCTGTCCCTGTGCATGCTCCTCTGCTTTGTCTTGCCATGCCTTCTCTGCACTTCCAAGTTTGCATCATTAAGTAGCCTTTAAAAGTCTATTATGCAGTTCTTGTTAGACAGGCCATACGTGACAGAGAAAGGAGGTGGTACAGGAAAAAAAAAAAAAAAAAATTAGCCAAAAGCTGGCAGAAGAGGCATGCACAAAAATTTAATTTCACAGCGGTGACTTCATGTTTACAGCAGGGGGTTGGGAGTTAGCATTGCAGCTTTGTGGGATGAACAAGGCTAATTTTGACAGACGAGGAGATGCGCGTTCAACTCCCAGTTCTGCCCCAGGGTTTTTCATTTTGTCCCAGGCAATCACTTCATCCTCCTGCAACACCTTTGTAAAGACAAGGGGTAAGGACAATCCCCTCATCTAAAGGCAGTACATTTTTCACAGCTCTGCACAGTGACCAGAGCTGTGGCACCAGCCACATTATACCTCTGTGTCTTCTGCCTGCCAGCCTTCCCCAGCCCACAAGCATCAACACTGAGCAAACAACAGTCCATCTTTTTCTCCTTCTCCACTGTCTCCATTGTAAACTCAATGTCTTCCAGCTGGGAGGAAATGACCAAATTTTAGTTCAAGGTACCTCTAGGACAAAATATTCTACTCTGTCATCTGAAGGCACACCACCTCCAGCAAAAAAACCAGCTGCTGCCACGTTCTTGCTGCTCAACCAGCTCAATAAGATTGTGATTCTGGGTCACTGGGAAGCACCTTTACTCCAGTGCTCCCATCAGACCAAGAGGGGTTTCCTACAGAAACCATATCCCTGTGACAGGCAAAGCAGCTGTGGTTTAGGAGCAGGGGAGAATTATACTTATTTAAAGTACTGTTACTCTTTTTTGTTGCTCACATCTCCTTCCCCTTCCCAGAATCATTCCCAGAGTTGACTGACTTCAGAAATATACAGTGCCAAGAAAGCATCAGTTCAACCAGCAAGAGTTGGGGGCATGGGGACATGACTCAAACAGATGGCATAACAGACTCCAGGTCATCTGTTGAGCTTTTCAGTGTGGAAGACAAATCCTTGCATAAAGAGGCAGAGAAAGATAAAAATTCTGGCACCAACTCAGCAGTGAAGCAGAAATAACTCAACTGTCCCCACAGAGGTGTAGGTTCCTGCATTTGACCTTGCCAAATGCTCAGGGCCAGTGGTCACGACTGTTGCCACTGCTAAGCAGAAAACACCAACAGTAAGTGTTTGCGTTAAATGATCCCAAGGTTATCAGCTATGCTGGGAACAGGGAGAACACGCAGTGACACCAAAGCCATCCCAACAGCAATAGCTTGGGAGATAACCACCCTCACACTGCAAAGCCAGTTCAGTTGCTCACAGGTTCAATGCTTCAGATTTTCACTTGAACTTGAGTTCATCCCTTCACCAAGAAAGAGACTAATTTCTTTACCAGATTGGAGCCCTTAATTAAAGCACAAATACTCCAGTAATGGAAATAAAATGAACTAGAAACCCTCTTGCCACTGCTCCAGAAAAAGGTAGCACACTTTCTCAAACGCCCGCCACCCACTATGAGTCCTAATGGTCCCATAAAACACAGCTCTCATTTGGTCAGGGACTCCCAAGATGTGACATGGGCATGGTACTTTACCAAGGGGTGCACGAGTCTGACTAGAAAGACCAGCCCACCCCATGCCACATCCAAACTGGAGACACCACACCAGCACTCCTGAATCATCCCCCCCTGGGCTGGCTGTAGGGGTAGAAAGGAATCACAGCTTCTCAGCTTGCAGCTTCCCACTGAAAGCACACACTCTTCAGTATCAAATTTTGGTGGTGGGAAAGGAAAAGAAAAGACCCCCCTTAACCCAGCTTGTCTCTCCACTCCGTAAAAGGGCTGCAGCAAAACTCTCCATTAGTCATGGCTGGCAAACTTGAAAGGAATAAAGGTAACTAATGAGTAATGCAACACTATGAAAACATAACAACCTCAATAATGGGAAAATCAAAAGCCAGCACAAAACCTCCACGTAAACAAAGCTACGGAAACAGGGGCTCTTGAGCCAAGGTATATAGCTAAAAAATTCCATCTGCATAACTGCATTTTGGGCATTTCATGTGAAGCGCTGCTATACACACCAGCTTGGAAATTGTGGTTTTCTAGTCCTGACATATGCACAAATGCATAGATACAACTGTTGTCTCCATCGTCTCGGGAATCCCTTCTAAACATTGCCATTCCAAGAAGGAGCAGGTGAGGGGTAGCGGCTCTATCTAGCATATATGACAGCTTTAAAAGCTGCATTTATGCAAGCAAATGGAGCATATCAGCTGCACTGTATTAACACCAATGTCTGCAAATGGGACTCGGATATTTTTGTTGCTGTGACTGGAAAATTGCTCAACGTACAGTCAAGGAGAAAACTGCTTGGAGTTGTACTTTCAGAACAGCATTTCCACCTCCTGTAGCACTGACCCATCTTCATCTGCCACATTCCAGGAGCACAGTCTTTCCCATGCTTTGCATGCAGAGAGAAGTGAGGAGAGGCTTTCCAGTACAGTGCCTTCTACCAAACCATCAGCAAATCTACCAGCCCCAAGAGAAGAACAACCCAAACTGCTGTAATTCGCAGCAGGGTGAACCCTGCAGACCACTGCTAGCAATGCAGAAATTCCATCAGTTACCTCAGCTAAGGGCTATAAAGAGCTTTAAGCCAAAGCTGACTTGATCATTCAACTCATGATTTCTGATATATTACTAAAAGCCCCAGATCCCCAGCTCAAGAATTTGCAAGTGCCTCTCCACCTTCATTTTAACAGGCTGATGGAAAGCAAGTTTCTGGTTCTTGTGGCCCTGAAGAAAAGTTTAAAGCTGAATAGGTGAAATTAATAGTTAATAATAAAAATAATAAAAAAGATGGCATGGTTTTCTCTTTGAAGCTTTAATCTCCCTGCCACAGGTTTCTTCCCAGCCTTGCCAAGCTCACCATGCACACACACTGCCGTATCTGCCTTCCCCATTGCTACCAACTCAGCCCACCTGAGCCCAGCGCAGCCCTGGCACAGCCTGTCCGCTTGCACCCTGCTGCCACCGCGCTTTCCCAAATAAGGCTGGTGTTGGGACATGACCACGGAGTGAGGAGATGGGCACCAGAACACATCCCGGGCATGAAAGATAAACAAGGCTGAATTCATTGCTTGTTTCTAAGCTGATCTGCTTTTTCAGGGCCTTTTTGGGAAGTGGCAGCACTCACATTCTGCAGTCCAGGTAATCTCATACAAGGACCCATTCTCAGAGGACACCAATCAGTATTTGGGCTGACCAAGCTCATTATCTTTGCAACAGCGAAAGACATTGATGTGAATGCCTCACCTGAAACTGTCACTTTGCATCGTTTTCCAGCATCTCTCCCTACCCTCTGAAGGAAGACCACGAAAAGGGAGCCAAAAGTTCAGTGCAATGGAAAGAGATGCTGAAGAAACATCACTGTGGTGAGGGATTTAGGAGCCTATGGTCCCGTAAGGAGTCCCCTTTCCTTGCTTGTGTCCGCAGAACGGTTGAAAGATGTCAGCAGGATGCGCAGAGCCGCTCTGCAGCACCGCTCTCGGACACATCGGCAAAGCTCTGCCAGCCCTGACATGCTGCATGGGCGAGGGAGGGAGAGCAATCAGGGAGCACACGAGGACTCTCAGGACCACCCAGCAGCAAACCATCCTTTGCTCAGAGCCTACAGCAAAGTCCCCAGCAGTCCAGCGTGGCCATCGCTGCTATCAGGGGGCTAACATTAATAGTGCAATAATCAATCAGTAGAGAGGCTGACCAGGTAATCCCCAGTCCCTCTAAGATTTTGCCTGCATGGCTATACTCATGAAATTAAAGTAGGCTAAACCAAAAAAGCATTTGAGGGCCAATTTGCTTCTGCATGAAAGCTTTTCCATAGAACTTAATGAGTTCTAACTTACATATTTTAACATCACACCTTTATTAAGTCATTTTCCTATTCCTGAATGCCACCTGTAGATACCTCTTAACTTGTGCTATCCTCCCAACTTTATAACAGCCAGAATAAACCCTGCAGGATTTTCCTCTTGACATGATGATATTCCCAGAGACCCAAGAGCTATAGAGTGAACTCTTATACAATACGATAATTGACTCGGTCTCCAAAGGATAAACATGTCAAGATATAAAAAATCATTTTTTTCTTACCAATGCAGTGAAGATGTGATTGAAAATGTCGTGCTCTGGGTGTATGAGCAATATTCTCATAACTCATCATCTAAAATAAATTGTTCTATCATTTGTAGTAGTTAGAAGATATTCCAAGTCAGGCAAGCTGAAAGCAGAAGTTTAAACACACTCAGCATGGCAGAAAGAATATTAATCCCCCCCATATAACTGTTAAATCATAGTCTCTCACCTAGGGTTAATTAATCTTTCAAAAGTGCTGGAGTCCACCAAACACACAGCAGAAAGATCTTAAAGGCCAGCCCATGGCTTCAGGAAAACCCACTGCAAATCTTAAAAATTTCCTGCAAAATCTGGCAGAGAAGAAATAATTGAATATGCAAAACTGCACCACGTTATGCCACAAGTCTCATTCTTTGCGAAAAAATGCAATTACTTCAGACACATTGGATCACACGGCGGATACAGAAGAGGAGCATCATTTAGTGCAGGGGATTACTGGAACGTGCTGCCAGCTCCTCGTCTCCTGTTACAGAAGTACTTGGTGGACTCAGGGATTTGTGGATCCAGGCACTACGTCAAATCCTCCTGCTCTCCTGCTGCTGCATCTGCCCGGCCCTGCTGCCAATGCAAGGGTTGGCTAAGCCGCGGCACCAGCCCTCACCTTTGCTTACCAGCGTGCGTATCCTGCACAGGAATCTCTCCACACCTGCACACTCACAATCTCCCCAGGGAGCCTGAAGAGCTTCCCTGAAGCACTGCGAAAGGCCTTGGCAAGTCTCCAGTGAAAAGCATTACATGAGCACACACATAGTCTCCTTCCTACAAACCAGTTACCCCGAACACCTTGTCCACGATTACCTGACTATGGAGCCATTTACGTGAAAGACTCATAAAAAAAGCTAGATTTTGGATTTTCTTTCTCCCCACACTCCCATAAAACACTATTCATTTCCATAACTGAACCTTCAGCAACAAAGAACCTCTAACGAATGAAGCAATTTCTGGGGAAACACGGACCCTAAATCCATGCAGACAACAGCTCTTGGCCCGAGTTCGAATGCATACCCTGCTTAAATTCTTGTCTCGGGCCACTTAAAAACCCTGAAGTATTAGGTGCATTAAAGGTACTTGGGAGAGAACAAGCATGGCATGCAGGCTGAGATCACTCCAAAGAGGAGGAGATTATGCTAATTATACCACTGGTAAAATGGAATCACTGGGGGAGAAAGAATGAACAGTCAAGACAGTTAAGTGGTGCAAGAGCAGCTATACCATTTAATCAGTGGTAGGCCATCCGCCTTGGAAGGAGAATAACAGATTACATCAAGGTAGTGACAGACAATCAATGACCACTCAATTAACAGTTACAATATTACTAACTTAAGCAAAACGTGTTTTTGCAAATGGTAATCTCTCCCTCGTACTGATACAACTCTAATTTAATTTTCTTCAGTGCACCAACATCAAGCACTGAAAGAAAAAAATTCAGATGCCACCAATGGAAAGGAAATAACCTTCAACTCTGCAAAGAGCAGAGTCAAAGGGGTGGAAGGAAACAAGACAAGGCTGCAGGGTGACCGCCTGGCTGCGCCTTCCATCTAGAAGGCAGAGGTAGCACAGTCCTACAAGAGGACACTGGAGACACAGATTCAGCCACCCCCTGCCACAATCACTTACGAACCACGCTTTGTGCCACAGTGCAGTGTGTCACTGCATTTTCCTGTCATTGCTCCTTTTCCACTTCTGCCTTGCTTTGCAGCTTTAAAGCTGGCGAGGAGCTAGGTATTAGGTGTAAGTAACCTTCCTGAGCATACCGTGTGCCTTAATTAACACGCCAGCCACCAACTGAATGGTAATGATGCCTCTTAATCTCTCTCCCTGAGTTTGCTGAACATGTCTCAGGTGGTGGCATAAGGGATTTGTGGTTGCAGCATCCTTTGTTTCTGTGCAGGCACATGCTGGAGGCTTTGAAGGTTGGCGTGTCTCATGGAAGAGTATGAGAAAAGTGGGTCTGATGAAAGCAGAACCCTTTCAGCCATCCTGAGCATGTCCGAACACCAGCTTTCTCAGATGGAAGAAAACCAGGGGAAGGGCAGGGGAAGAGAAGAAGTCAGTTGGGAAGGAAGACAGGCAATCCAGGGGTGAAAGAACCACATTGGAATTTAGTGCACAGGGAACTCCGGGACTCTGCTCTACATCATTGTCCAAAGGAACAGAACTTCCCTGCCTCATACAGTAAATATATGACTCCATTTGTCCCGAGTGCCCTACAGTGATAACTGCAGATTTCTAGCCACCTTCTGCCCTCCGTAGGGAGCAATTCTGGCCAAGATACTTCAAGCCCCAGCTGAAACATCATGGTAGAAGCAGGTCAGTTTTTGGACAAAGCTTATGCTGCCTGTTCCCACCCTAACAGCAGTGCAAAGAGGGGTTTCTTTAATTGTTGTTCAAATACAGAAGTTGTCCTTATAAACAGGAACTCAGCAAGGGTGACAGTTCAGCACGTACTGGGACCCCCTAGACTGCACTATCATGGCCTGAGCTTCTGGCCAAGACCTAGAAATGTACTCAGCTAACACCAACCCGATCCCTTCTGAACTACAGCTCAAATCCCTGCTGGAATTTTCTCTCTCCCCCCCAAAGAAAAGGAAAAAGAAAGAAAAAAAAATACTCGTGATGTAACTGAAAGATTTGAAGGACAATAATGACCATTTTTTAAATCTTGTTCTACTTGTTACTGACTCAAGCTGAGTTTTCCCACACCGAGGCTCCACAGACTGCAGTTGACCTAAAGGAACTCCACAAGATGTATCATTTCAATTTAAAAACAGAAAATGTACCAAGTCCTGGGTAATTTGCTCCTGTGCTTAAATATAAAGCTGTACAAAAATAAAACACGCCTTTTTCTCATCTGAATTTATCTATCTTGAGCATCCAGCCACAGAACCATGTCCTGCCTTCAAACCTTTGGCTAGCAGAAGTCTCTTCCCCTGGTTAACTACTTACAGACAATAATCAAATCACTCAACCTTCTCTCTCTTAAAAGAAACAGATTGAGCTTCAGTGTCTCTCTCCAGCGTGCTTTACAGACCTCAAATCATCCTTGTAGCTCTTCTCTTATCTCTCGCTAGTTTGCCAACATCATCTTTAAGGTATAGACACCATGACTGCACACAATGCTCTTCCTACTTGTATTCATTATTTCTTTGCTTAGACAGCCAAAGATAGCATTAACGCTCCTGAGAATTCACAACACAGCACAAGACCGGCTAGTTATTGATAAGATAATGAAATTAAGCTCCAGCTTCTCACCTTGATGCGGCGACTTCCAGGGGTTACTCTCTCAACATGTGGGTTTTACTCCCTGCTCTCGTTAATGGGGATTAGTAAGTCATCACATGCCAGCCACGCTGCAAGAGTTGTCCGTACATTTACCCTTTTCCCACTATAACAGCAAAATAACTTGACTGACCCTTTCTCAAACCCTCACATTCGTCACAGTATGGGAACACAGGTAGCTGGTTAGGCTGCAGACACCCCAAAACCAGAGCCTGGTCCACCATCCACAAGTGAACTTGCCTGCTGTCAGGATCCCAGGCAGAAACAGGGCGTTTATTGCCCAGACAGAGCTGCAGGTCCCAAGCCGCGCCTTGTGCTACTGCAGTAAAGCCAGCTCCCAGGAGCCAAACGAGCTCCATCAGTCAAAGCCAAGCGGTGCCAGTATATCTGTGCTCCAGGCTCCTGCCAGAATAAATCTGCTACACAAGGACTACAGCATCTCACACCCCTTCCAACAGAGCTATCCCTACAACACAGCACTGGTGCAGATGTAGCCTAAGACATACCTCAGATCCTCCTTCCAGAGACATGCTCCTGCTTCTCTGGCACCCACGGGGTAAGGAGATGGGACCTTCGAGAGCCAGAAAAGCCCCTCTCCCCATGCCCGCTAGCCATGAGGTGCATTTTGGGCAATGCTGCCAGCATGTTGCAGGCTCGCACCACGACACTGGCATCTGACGCCAGATGGAAATTGCAAACTCATCCAGCGTTTGAAGGGATCTGGACCCAGGGGTTTGCTTTAAGAAGCCTTTGCTCTCCCTATCCCCAGGCCTACCAGTTGGAAGCTAATGTGTCTGGATTTTTCACCAACAGTCAGAAAAAAATTTGTCACAGAAAATGTGCAAGCACTGACATCTTAAGACAAAAAAGATGCAGATTTCTCAACTGTTCACAGCACATTATGGAAATACATTCTTAGGGACTATTAAATATGGGGATTATTGACTAGATGAGCAGCAGCTCAATGGACTAGCTTGCAAATATGTCTTTAGACAATTCTTAAAATGCAGATTAATTATCTAACAGACCAGAACTTTTTTTTTTCTACAGACTTTCTAATGATCTGTTGCATAAACAAACATCCAGACAGTTTTGTTTGCATTTGTGTTGGCTGTGATGTTCTTCAATAACTAAATAGTGACTGAGGAGACTTAAATCTTATTTAACACTCAGCAGGAACAGAACAAAAGGCATGTCAGCCCAAATCACTGAAAAACACGTCTCCTTAAAGACCCTTGGGAAGTCCAACTACCATAATACCAAAAGGCCCTCTTTCCCAAACACAAAACTTCAGATACGCCATGTAGCATTAAATGCTTTGTTTACGCCATTAGCTTTCATTAGGGAAACTACAACAGTGACATCCAACATTTAATGAGTACTCTTCCCCCCAACTCCTTTTTAAATGAGTAGGGCATATCATGCCACAGAGATACTGTTCAGGGCCCTCTGCAGACTCAGGAAAATACCACTGTTGCCCAGCCATGCTGGAGTTACGTTTGGGAGATCTGTACAGCATGAGAAGGTTGAGGTTGGGGGAAGCATTGCGCTGAGCCCTGCTGCTGCCCGACACAGGCCCTCACCCATTAATTCCTGTGCAATGATTTGAACCCTTAAGTTAGAAACTAAAAATCCCACCTTGATTTTAAATTAGCCATTGATATGGGATCAAGCACAGTGGTAATTTTCCCAGTAAGGGTAATTAACAGGTTATACGTAGACTGTGTTTTCAGCTTCCAACTACCCAAATTCTTTATGTATTTTCTGATAGGTTAAAATGCTGTTGGATATCAAAACCAATGCAAAGCACGTGTGAAACATTATTATTCCAGCTTCACACCCACTTTCCCTTGGTGTGAACAATAATGCAAACTGCAAGACAGTGATGAATTGGACCTGGAGAGGACCAGATGCTCTGTGAACATTAGCACAGTCTCTGCCCCAAACATTTTTCAGTCTAAAAAGAGATGTGATAGCCTGCTTTCAAAGCTGTCCATGCATACATACAATCTTTTAACACCAAATGTTACCAGATCACACACAAGGTGGAGCAAAACCGGAAAATAAGCAGAGACCAAACAAGAAAAGAGCAAGGGCAACCAATGAGTATGGGTAGAGTAAAATATATTTTGATCAACCTTTTGGGTAAAAAAAAGCAGATTTGGCACATGTAACAGTTTGCAGATCAGCACTGGTTTCAGCAAGTGGCGTAGTAGCAGTACTACACTGCACCAGCGCAGTTGCAGCCAGGCTCTGCCCGTGCCTCGGGTACTTCCCAGCCTTGCCACTTCACTCAAGACGAGCCGCATTAAGACCAACTCTATCAGACACAGCAATTTGCTGCTTCATCGTAGCCTACAAAGAGAAAGCACAGGGCTGATGACCAACACGAATCCCACTACAGACTCAAACATCAGTGAGGGCTGGCCTTGCAACCGCTCTGTCTCTGAGCAGGGCCTGAGAGCCATTCAAAAACCCCTCAGCATCAAAACTCAACGCGTTCTTCAGAAAAATGTCAACTTCTGTCATTGAACCAAAAACTCTCTGGCTTTCAGCAAAAAGTTAAAAAAAAATAATGTTAAGGCTGGACAAAACGTTGAAAGGATTTTTAACAATCCATCCCCTCCTGATCAGGCCCAGACTATCTTTGATATCAGATTCAGATGTCCGTGTAGGAAGGGGAGAGAAAGGTGCAGAGCCAGGATCATGCAGAAAGAGACGATTTTCTGCTGAAACAGCTGAGGTGCGATCACACAGTTCATCAGTCTGCAATGTTAATGACGTAAACCGCTTCAGTGAGAGCCACGGAAGGACCCACGGTGACTCTCCCAAGGGAGGCGATGCAGGGGAACTGGCGTTACGCCGCACAGAGAGAGCTGCTCGCCACCAGTCATCCTCCTCCTCCCCCCAACACACATGCACACTATGACAGTCCCAGAAAGGAAAAACCTGCTTTTTAAAAATAGCAAAATCTTTAAGGATCTGAGCACATGCCTGAGTGGGTGGGAAATCAGTATTATTATTACTTTGTTCTCACAGGGTCTAAGACCTCAGATGACTTGTTTGTGCCCAGAATGAATTTTTGCAGACTCATTATAAACCCTTGCAAAGCAGGGTTTATAAGGTCACAGAAGAATTTCCATTAACCGTAGCCTAGATAGGGATTGCCAGCATGATCTATCTCTCTCATTTATGCATATGCAATAAGGCCAAGACGAAGCTCCTTTGCTTTATTTCCACATCATTGTGCTGATGCTGAGCTAACCAAATAAACAAACTGAAAAGCGAGTGGGGAAGGGGGGAAGGAACAGAGAGACTAAGGAAAAAACGTATGCCTGGCTCTCTCCCTCATGAAGGATGCAAATAAATTCTGCGGAGTTTGAAGCCAGGAGATCTTAGCAGAGATGAAAATCCCCTTGTGCTGGATGGCTCACTGGGTGCTCAGTTGAGACATTGCTTGGGTATTGCATTATGCAGCCGCTTCCATGCAAAGGATGGTCAGAATAAATATCGTTACCCTGCCACCTGACTGAGACCTGGCTTGGGGATTTGCAATCAAGCAGAAACATGAACCCTCTGGGCTCTCTCATCTCCCTCCCATCACTGTGAGACCACAGCCTCTTCAAAAACCGCACTTCAGATGTAAAACTCCCCCTCAAACGCTGTAAACGTTCCCCAGATCTCTGGGTCAGAGGCACTGTGGATCTGGGTAGGAAATCACCCACGTAGATGGGCAGCTTATATCTTGGCTGCTTCTTCCCTGATAAATTGGTAACATGGAATCTATCCCCTTGGAAAATCCAGGGGAAGGTCCCACTGGATGGTCAAGGAGGAGCTCACCAAGATGAAGAGCACCATTCGCCAGACCAGAGCATCCCCTGGGGCTCCCCTTCACCTGCAGTGTGCCCACACAGCCACGGGGCCTTGGAACCCGCACACCCGAACCGCAGGTACCACTTCACACCCCTCTACAGCCTCCCAGTAAGGTCCCAAAGAAGCTCTGCTGGCTACATCACTAGGAAAAGACTCGCTCACGTTTTTCCTTTTTCACATGCTTGTAATCCTCAAGTCTGAGTTACACCCCTACAGGGGCCGGACCACTGGCACGCTCAAACCCAGCAGCCTTGTCTCTTAATTCTTCCAAATGTTTAGCAGCAAAAGCAAACCCTTTTTGTCAGCACACTCACTCTCTGTAGCTCTGACCCATTTCTACCTCCAAATCATTAAATAAATAAGACTAGCCTCAGTGTGAGAAACCTTCACATCATCACCTATCTACGCTCTTATCAGCACTCCTCCATCACATTTCTATTTTCTACAGCTTAACTAGGAAAGCTGGCACTGAACTCTGCCCCTTACCCTACAGCTATTTATTGCCCACATTCCGCTATTTATTTCCTAAAATAGTCTCTTTTGGGTGGATCTAATTAAAAATCCAAATAAGTTAGGTCCATTGGTACATTTTCAGTTCCCATTTATTAGACTTCCAAACTGCAAGCAGCGTTAGGAAGGCAGGTTTCCCTACTGCACACCCATACTCTTCATCTAAGCTATGGCCATTTGACCCCCAAGGCTAGACCCATCCAAATATCTGGGTGACAATTAGGCCCTCCCAGCTGGCACACGACAGAAGCAAGATGTGCCTGCTCAATATCTTAGCTCTGCCTCAGGTTTGATTTCTGTAAAGGCATCACGTGGTGTGTTGGCTTTGGCTGGGACAGAGTTAATTTTCTTCCCCGTAGCTGGTATGGGGCTATGGTTTGGATTTGTGCTGGACACAGCGCTGATAACCCAGGGATGTTTTAGTCATTGCTGAGCAGGGCTCACACAGAGCCAAGGCCGTTTCTGCTCCTCACCCCACCCCACCAGCGAGGGGCTGGGGGGGCACAAGGAGCTGTGGGGGACACGGCCGGGACAGCTGACCCCAACTGACCCCAGGGGTACCCCACACCGTATGACGTCAGGCTCAGCACATCGAGCTGGGGGCAGGAGGAGGAAGGGGGGGACGTTTGGAGCGATGGCGTTTGTCTGCCCAAGTCACGGATACGCGCGATGGAGCCCGGCTGTCCTGGGGATGGCTGAGCACCCGCCTGCCGGTGGGAAGGAGGGAAGGAATCCCGTGGTTTGCTTTGCTTGTGTGTGCAGCTTTTGCTTTCCCTATTAAACTGTCTTTATCTCAACCCACGAGTTCTCTCACTTTTCTGATTCTCTCTCCCATCCCACCAGGGCGGAGCAAGTGAGCGGCTGGGGGGCTGAGCTGCCGGCTGGGGTTAAACCACAACATGTGGCAAAACCTCTCTTGTTGTACCTGGCAGTTCCCTTTGAGCACCTGGGTTCCTACCTTGGAAATTTCCCGGCGAGGAGGAAGAGCTGTCCCTTTCATGTTAACACCTGCTGCTATTTCACACTTTATTTACTTCAGGGCCCTCGGATGAACCATCCCCAGTCCTACTGATTTACAACACCCAGGTTTCTTCCTTTGGTCCATTACTTCCTCTTTAAACAATTCAATCATTGCTAATTTCCTGCAAATGGGGATTCCCTCAACATCCTGGTGCAGGGAAATGACTCCCCTTTCCCTCAGCCAACTTTTCTCTCTGCCACAGCTCCTCGTACCTCCTGGAGCTCAGGGAGCCTCCATTCACTCCTGCTGCCCTTGGAGGCATTTCGGCATCCTACAGTTGCTTAGCCGTGTGAGACACCACCTACGCAGCACTGCTTCTGCCACGCTACACCCAGGAACTCAAAGAGACTTCTCGCAGCCCCAGCAAGGTCTCCCACAGAGACAGAGCAATGAGCAACCAAAGCAGAGGACCACGTTACCAGCTGACGGGTCCTGCATCCAGCTGGCCTCATTTGGCACAGGCACAGAGAGAAGCTGGTGTCAAAAGAGCTGCGTAAATCACAGCGAAGCATCCTTTCTCATCTCTCTTGTAAGGCACCTGCAGGCAGATGGCTGAAAAGTACCCGAGGAGTCCCGTGCTTACTTCTTTCTTTACATCAGCCCCTATTGCTGCTAGTTGAGCGTTTTAAGGTACAGGAAACATTTCTGCGTTTACTGCCTTGATAGCTTTTGAAATGCTTGAAGCCTGCCAGCTCTTCTACCCATCAGCTACTCACTGTTGACCAACGTGGAGATGACCCTGTTCAAGCTGGTCCTCACTACATTTTCATCCACTTTCATTAAAAGTAACTGCCATAGCCACCTCCACCTATTGTAGCATGCTGAGTCTTCCATAGGCACCAGACTGAACAAGATGAAAAGCACTGTTATATTAACACTACAAATTGTCCTTCCAAGCCACGTCCCACAGATGAGATGAAAAGTTGTTATGGGGATCCTTAAAACAGCTCCATTACCTCCTCACATGTTTTACAACTTCTTTTATCTCTCCAAGTCCCCCATTTTTTGTGTCAGAGAACCCACAACAGTGTTAATAGTTCCCCTGAGAGGGTACAGCCAGACTAACTGGAGTTTGCAGTCTCCTGTGCACAGCAACGGCTCTGCAGTAGTACCACAGTCCCTTTTCTGTACAAAGCTGAAAGCTAAGTTTCCCATTCCTGTATAAAGCTTTCATTATGAAGTTGCTAACATCCCATTGATTTCTCCATATCATTCCCTCAATCCCTCAAGTCTAAGAGACACCCTTCAAGCTGTTCTCATCTTGTTAGACCACAATTTCAGTGTGTTCTTCCTATTCACACACAGCAAGAGGCTCCCTGTATTAACAGACACCTCAGCCTTGCATACACTGCCTTAGAAGCCTCTTGCCCAGAGCAGAAAACATTTCTGAGAAGACTTGCAGAAACTTTTGTCTCTCCTTCTGCCTGCCTACAAGCATGAAAAATAAATAAATTCTGACCCTAACAAGTGCTGCACATGAAGATCTCCCCCCAAAGTCAGCAAGAATCAATATCCACAACCCAGGCGCATCAGCAAGCCTTTAGAAAGGGCAAGACACTGACCATCTGCACATGCTTAGTCCTGACTGAATACAGAATAAAGCTTAAACCATCTTCAAAGAAAATGAAGTTTCTTGGATGAGGAAGTTCTCCTCTGATCATACGGCCCAGCAATATCCGATTCTAAGCACGCATCTGCTCCTTCCCAGTCCTTTATCACTTGTGTCATCCCATACTCCTCCTCTCCCCTGCTTTTCTCTCCTTCCCCTTCCTCTACTGGCACAAAAGCCCATCCTTCCATGCAGGCACTCGCTCCCCATCCAGGCTCAAGCATCCCCCGCTCTGCATGCACACCCAGTAAGAACACACAGCTTCTCTTCCAGCTAAAGGGGCCCAAGGCCTTTCCTGGGTCTCCTCTGGCCCTATTGCACACACAGAACCAGCTGCTTCTCCCAAAGAAAGAGGAATCTATAACAACATGGTCAAAGCAGCTGTTGTAGCAAAAAGCAGACATCCTGCATTGGTGTCTGATGCCTTCCCACCAGAACTCATGCAACCAGCTAGCACCTAGCTAAGGAACCTCCTCAAGTCCAGGGTGAGTTTTAAGTTCACTCCCTGCTTTTCCATTAAGCAAAGAAATCAGAGTAAGCGCGCACACACAATGACGGAGATGGGATTTCCTGACACACTTTAGCTTTCAGAATAAATAGTTTGGAGGCAGCACTGCACATACCTGCCTTGCTGTTCCTTTGATGAGCTCTCTGAAGACCAGCTCCCTCGAATCATTTGCCATTCACCCACAGATTGCTGTATGCTCCTTGGCACCTAGATATTTAGGCTTTTGCCAGCCCACATGACTCCTTGGCTTATTTTCCTTGCACAGCTTGCAAAAGAAATCTCCAGCAAGAAACTTGCAGGCGGTGGCAGCAGTAGCACTGCTGTCTCTGTGTCTCTCCCAGAGCTGCAGGCAGTGGCTCTAAACTCCCCATTTAGAGCCAACCTTTCGCAGGTGACTCTTCTCAGGGAGGTGTTGATGCCTTTATCAGCCTTGCTCTCTCTCCTTCCCACTCCCCCAGGCAGGGCTCTGGGAGCCAGACTGGCCTGCCCCCATGCGCAGCCCTGCATTTCAGGGTTCACCTTTCTCAGGCACCCTGTTCCCACCACCAAGAGCAGAGGCACCATCTCCACAGGAGCCAGCCCACAAAGGGTCAAGAGAAACAGCCATTTAAATAAGAAAAAAGAGCATTCTCATTTGCTGTGCTGAAGCTCCTGAAGCCCTCTTTCTGCTCAGCACAGCCTGTCAGCTCCCTCTTCCCCACATCCCAGGTACAGGTCTCTCTACTCAGGGCATTAATTAATGTCAGATGGGGGAAGAGGCACCTGCAAACCAGAAAGAGCCCCACAGCAACTTTCCCAACTTCCAGCTTTGCTAATCAGGCCCAACCCTGAAATGGAAACCAACAGGGAAAGGTTCAGCTGCTTACCATCTATTTCTCTACCCAGATGGTTCCCTTCAAATACACAGCCTAATATGCATAAATACGAAAGCAGACTTGCATCAAGACACTTTAAAAATGCCTTGGCACGATGGGGGCCTCACTGCAGATTGCTTTCAGAGAGCACACTTCTATCCCTCTGCGTAAATGAAGACTAAAGCAAGCCGTGGTAGAAAAGCACCAGGTATAGTTAGCATCCACCTCCTACCTGTGAGCACACACGTCCTAACACCCAGGCACTGGTCATGCAAGCAGCCCCTGGCTGCTGCCGGCAGCGCTACGGGAGGCCAGCGACTCCAGGGGGATGCTTGCTCGCTCTCCGATGCCGTAGACCCCAGCTCCCTGTCCAGGGAAGGCTCTGCTCCCAGCTAACTGCCACTGTCACATCCAACCGGGATGTGGCTGCTGAACGTCTTCTTGGAGAAAAAGCTGCTTCGCCTCTAAGAGACCAAGGGACCGGTTCCTGCCGGGGGCAAGCAGGATCGCCTGCTGCCGCACATGGGGCAGTGGTGCCCGCCAGTGCTCCGGCAGGAACACTGCCCAGGATGCGGTGGCAGAGCAAGCTGTCCCTCAGCATCTCCTGCTAGCGGGAGGCCCCCGGGAGGCAGGGCACAGCTCTGGATCCTCCAGCAAGCAGCACCTCGCCGCACAGGAGGCACATGTGGGAGACGAAGCAAACCTCAAGTGTGTTAGGGTAACTTTCCTGAGGGTCACAGCCTTGAGGTCTTGAACCTACCAGGCTGGGAAAGAAGGAAACCTGACCGATGATGCGAGCTGACTAGCACTTGCAGCATCTCTCACCTATGCAGAGCTCCCAGTCAGAGCTGCAGGCTATGCCAGAGTTTATGCGTAAATAACACAGACTAAAGTTGGGCCTAGGAAGAGATTTCTGCATGGAGTTTTTCCCCACTGCCCAGAATCAACACTGCTTGTTCATTAAAGGAGAGTCTGTGTCAGCATCAAACCTGCACGTCTGCACATGCAATGAGTACCTCGTATATTCTAAGAGAAATTATTCACAAGCACAATTCCACTGAAACACATTCCAGAACAATGAACCTTTTCTTTCCAATCCAAAGCCTCAGAAAGATATCTGTTTAAGAGCATTTTCCTCACTGCTTATGGCTGTATCACAGAGGCTGCAAATACAGCAACACAGAACACGGGGAGCATCCGTTCCAGCCAGCCCTGCTCCTGTTCTCCAATACAGATGCCCACCACGCACTTCCACATCCTAGAGCCATCCCGGGGATGGTTCCCAGGTGATCCATAGGAGTTGTAGCCATACAGAGTGTGTCCCCCCACTCCCCGCACTCTTTGAACTTCAGCTCTCCTGGAAGCTGGAGCGTGGCATTTTGCAACTCTTGCTACGCTAAAAATGCTGCAGCCGCCAACGACCCCCCCCCCCCAAAGGGCTGGAGCAAAGTCCTTTAGCGAGCGCTGCCCTACGACGGGCGGACGGGATCGCTGCTGCCGGCATCCATGGAGCGGCTGCCGGATTTGGGCGCCGGTTCGCACCTCGCTCTCGGCGGCCGAGGCTGCTCAGGGGGCTCCGAGCGTCCCCCGGCCCCACAGCGGCGGGCGAGCGGCTCTCCCGGGGGCCGGAGCGGGCATCCCGCGGGGGGACCCCGGCCGGCGCTCCCGCCCCGGGGAGCGGTGCCGCCGGGGGGACGCAGCCTCCGAGCAGCGGGGCCCCGCCGCCCCGTCCCCTCCCTCCCTCCCTCCCCCCGGCAGGACGCGGGGGGACGCCCGACCCCCTCCCCGCGGCGGCCCCCGGGCGGCTCCTACCTGGGCTGGGCGGCGCGGCTCTGCCCGCGGCTGCTCCGGCCCCGCTCCGGCAGCGGCGGCTCGGGCGGGCCCCCGGCGGCGGGCGGGGGAACTGCAGCGCGGGCGGCCCCGGGGCGGGCAGCGGGGGTGGAGAGGGCAGGGAGAGAGGGCAGAGGAGAGGATGGAGGGAGCTGGGATGCAGGGAGGGCAGGGGACCGGGAATGGAGGGAGCTGGGATGGAGGGAGGGCAGGGGACCGGGGATGGAGGGAGCTGGGATGGAAGGAGGGCAGGGGACCGGGGATGGAGGGAGCTGGGATGGAAGGAGGGCAGGGGATGGAGGGAGGCAGGGGGCCGGGGATGGAGGGAGCTGGGATGGAAGGAGGGCAGGGGACCGGGGATGGAGGGAGCTGGGATGCAGGGCAGGCAGGGGATGGAGGGAGGCAGGGGGCCAGGATGGAGGAGGGAGGGAGCTGGGATGCAGGGAGGGCAGGGGATGGAGGAGGGAGGGAGGACAGGGGGTGGGGAGCAGTGGGGCACTGGAACTACTGCTTCTGAAAGCAATCAGTTTTCCAAACATCCCTGGGAGGGATAACCAATTCTGGAAAGGCTGTGCCTTCTCCCCACACATCCCAAATCCTTAACTGCTTTGGGATTCCCTCTTTTAGCCAGGGCACTGACTCTGCCCCCTGCATCCTCTCCTTCAACATTGCCTGCAGCTCCTAAAATCTTCACACTAAATGTTAATCTCCTCCTTGTGCCCTGACCAGTAATGCATGCTGGGCAGGAGACATCACCTAGCACTGGGAAACTGGCGGGAGTGGGACAGTCAGGGCCTGTCCTATAGTGCAAGGCTGAGAAATGCAGCACCAGACGGCCAGGGCCCTAAGCAGTGTCCCTGTAGGCTGTAATGCTCCAGCCTCCCCTGCTACACTGCAGGGGTTTTTTCCTGTTTGTTTGTTTATTTTTAATAGTGAGAAAAGCAAAGCTTTTAAACCATCAATTAACTGGACACTTGCATTAGGAGCAATGAACTATTACTTGACATAAATTCATCTTCCCCTCCTGCTGAGAAGAAATAAGCTGGAGGAAAAGAATCAGCTTCACAGGAGAAAAAAAAAAAAAACCACCCCACGCCTCTGCTTCAGAGACAAATTACTCATAAGATACATAGGTAACAGGCACAGGGTGCTTTGAGCTCATCCCTTTTACACATCATTTCCCTTAGGACAACAGCTACGAGTCAATTGCTTTGTGAATGATCCCTGTGCCTTTGCACCAGTGACCCTGCCCAACAGGCCATTCCAAGCATTTATTACTCTCAGAATAGAAGAGCATTTCCCCGGGTCTGGGCTGCTCTTGCTTTTAATTTATGGTTGTGGCCCTCAAGGTCCAGATTCACAGCTCTCTGGGCTGCAGCGCAGTACTGTGCAGAGCGGTGCTTTCTGCTCAGGGCTGCAGAGGCGCAGAGCAGGTGGCAGTGGGGACTTGGGGGACAGGACCACGCAGGTCTGGCTGACGGAGCTGGGGTGCCTTCCACAGCGAGAGCCGCCTCTCTGCAAACCGCAGAAGCAGGAGATAGGCAGAGCCTCTTACCTGAGCGCTGCCCTGGGCCAGGCAGGGCTTCCTCTGTACGCCCCTCGCAGGCACGATCCAGCCAGGTGCCGCATCCTCCTCATCGCTCCTGCCCTCTCCTGCCTTCGGAGGGGCTCGCTTGTGCAGCCACACTGCTTTCTCTTAGACGTCTTTTGCATAGTTCAGGTACGTCCCTGCAGAGCCCTAAGTCCTTCAGGCAATTATTGGAGCCTCAGCCTTACTGTTGTACTCACCGAGGGTAACTTAAGACCTGGAAAGCTAATACCAGGCCTCCGCCTCAAAAATCTCCATGAGCCATCCTCTGGCACGGTATAAATCAGCGCAGAATCACAAAAGTTAGGGCACCCTTGTCAGCCAACAGCAGGTCAGAGCTAGCTTGAAGAAAGCAACCCAGAGGAGACAGCTATCCCGAGAGCTGTCTGTGGCCTCCAGGGAGCTGGGGAGCAGAAGGCAGATGTGCTGCCTGAGCCTGCTGCCCAGATGGGCAGTGTGAAGCCTGCCTTTCCCCTCACCTCTGACAGGCAAACCCCCAGCCCAGTGTAAGGGGGGGGGGAGCAGCAAGCATGGCTGCACACCCTCCCTCACCACATCATCAGGTCCCAGTCCCGTCCCACGAGTCTTGCAAGACAGAGTGGAGGACGGCACGGCTGAGCTCAGTCCTGCTCCCTTTCCCCCTGCTTCTTTCCTCCTCCCCTACTCTTGAAAAGCTCAGGCTCTCCTGCTGCAAGTCTGAGTTTGAACAAAGATAGCTGGATTCCAATTATTTCCGACTTCATTTGCTCTCTCCAGTTTCTGAGACAGTTGTGTTTTATTTAAAACCTTTTGGGATCTTTCTGCTCGAGAGAATTCATCAAGGGAACAAAAGGGGTAGAAACTGTGAGCAAATAAATCTGGTTTGGTTTGGAAATAAAAATGATTCTAACCCTAAGAGAGGTTTCTAAACTGCCTTCTGATGCAAAGCGTGTGTGGGGAGAAGACGGGGAGGGACACCATCCAACTCATTTTAAAATAGAGTTTGGTCATTTTATGAATGAGGTTATCTGACACAGTTACCTGCAAAAGCAAGGGAGTTTGACAACCTAGAAAATCCTGTTTGTGGAAGGAACTATTGTTGTTGTGAGACTATAAATCCAAAGATTACAGAGCGTTTGGATCCCGCTTACACTCAGGGGCACAGAAAGGGAAGAGACACTGATACTTCAAAAAGCCAGAGAGGCAGTGTCTGTCCTAGGGGCTCAGAGACGCAGGACGTGGGGTGTTCAGGGCAGAGCACTGGTCCCTGCTGTACCAGACAACCCTAAAAGCTCCTTCTCCCTGGGAGTCATTGCTACGATGCTCCATAAGGTCAGCAAGGCACAGGGGGGAAATTAGATGCTCTTTGAAAACAAGTTAAGTGCCCGAAACAGGAGCACAAAACAACAGTTGTACTATTGCAGGTCCAGCTCAATCCAGACCAAAACACGCTTTCCCCAACCGTAGCTTTACTAGCTGTGTCCATGCTGGGTGTAAGAAAGCCTGCAGTGATGCATATGGATCAGCCGACCCCTATTTTCACAAACAACAGGCTGTTTGTTCCATGGAATAATCTAATGTCTACAGATCCAAACATCTGGGGGAAATAGCCACCATCAGTAATCACGCGGCTTACCTCATGGCATATTATATATATAAGCAATTAAATTATCTTTTCCCACTGAGTTGCACTAAGAGGGGCTCTGATCTCAATTTGACGTGAAGTTGAGTCGTGAATCATTTAAACAACTGCTACATTTATCCTCATAGGTAGCTATATTTCAGCAGAAGAGTAAATAACAGTAGCACTGTAAAAAAAAGAGCCAGTAAAATGCATGAAGTACTGAGAGATTTCTGGGGATAAAAGACATTGCAAACGGCAAGATTTCTCATTTCATTGAAATATAAAAAATAACTCTATTATATATGTGCCAGATTTTTTCTTCAAGGTTCGTAACAACTTTCTATTGGTAATAGAACATGTCCAAATTAGATAATTTTATAGATAAGAACAGCTTTGAAGGAACCGGTTAGCGGAGTAAGTATCTTGTGGCAGTTACATAAAAAAGCCCATCTAATTATATATATATATTTAGATGGCTCAAAGAAGTTAGTAGGATGAGTTAGATAAATAAGGAACATTTTGTGGAACAGTTTGTTTGCTTTCCTTTTTATGCAAAAGAAAATGTGTGTGAATTTAAAAGTGCTAAAGTCAGAAATTGCATCTGCGATCCTGATGCAAAATTTGGGGGAATAACTAGTAATCCCATCTGAAGAGGCTGGTCCACACCCTATGCCGTGTAACTCCCTCCCCCCAACGCACACGAAGGTCCAAAGCTTTTCTCTGGGTGAGGATGAGCCCCTGCCAGATCACTCGCGGCAGTAAAATGCAGGAGGTGCATACATGGTTGCAGGCTCCAGGCTATACGAAATAAGAAATGTGGAGGCTACCGCTGGCATTTTGTTGGTCTATCATTCTGCAGGCAGGGATGCAGACTGCCCAGGCACTCCGGGTGAGAGATGACTTGTCCTACAGGCCTGTTTCCCAGAGATGAGGAGGCCCTGCTACCACACCGGCATCAGCAACCTTTGACTGGCCACTTCAACCATCCCGGTCATCGTTTTCACTTGAAATGCAGTGATAAACCCCTATTTGCTGGAATTCCTGGCTAGCACTTTTAGGCTCCAACCAACAGCTGGGTCACTCCATCTCAGGTGCTTTCCAGGCCATATCTTACCTATTAACAGCCTCCATTCTTATGCTTCTGCTTATCCCCAATTTTGAAAGCAACCCATTCCATTAGCTACCATTTAATCTCATAAATCTATACACATATATTTAGCTAGTGCCTAACATTTCCAAAAGAGAATGCTTACATACCCTCTCAGGTGCTGTTCGCACAGGGAGACAATCCTGGAAGGTGAGAGCATTTAAATAAGCTTCAAAACAGCACACGTGGTACCTTGCATTTTAGAGATGGGAAACAGAGGGCTAGAGCAATGACACGGTCTCAGGAAGGTCACACAGGCTTGCATTGCACATCTCAGAACTAAATCCAGACCACCTTTAGTCACTGCCCTGTGTTTTCATGGAGCTCTCTCTTCTTCAGGCAATAATAAATATTGGACTGATTATTTGCAAAGTGTTTATCTTCACTTGCATCTTAGTTTTTTCTTGCTTTTTGATGTTTCCTTCCTTGTAATTGCTGCCATCAAAGGATGTTTTCTCTTGTATGTATTCCATTCACATACCAAAGAAAAATAAAAGCAGTCATTTAAAAAGGCAAAAAAAACAACAAATAAAAAAAAAAACACCACAAAACCCACCTCTCTTTGAAATGTGGTGAAAGCAAAAGATTAAGAGACTTTCAGGTGAGAAATAATTAAGAAAAGGGAGTAAGGAAGAATGAACTGACTTCAGAGATCTCAGCAGCAGGTTGGTCCAAGGCCTAAGGACACAGCCTGGAGAGGAGGAGACGCTGGTTTAGCTGCTCTGGGCTCTGACATCGACTGACTTGCCCTCCAAACCCAGGAAGAGCATTGCGCCTTCCCCGTCTTCGCAACGGATTCAGGGAACTCCAGCCCTTGAGCCTCTGCTCTGGCTGTGACTCACTCTGGGGCAAATTAGTCTGCCCTTAAATCTCCACCAATTTACAAAGCCTCTGGTCTTCGGGGAAATAGCATTCAGAGATATGGAGCCACCTTTCATCTGTCCAGTTCCCAAAGGAACCGTAGATGCCCTGGACTCACTTGTCTCAGGGTTGGCCAGTCCATGTACCAAGCTGTCTCGAGCCAGCGACGCTTTTCTGAGCTGAGCTCTGAGCATCCCATGCGGACTTTTCTCATTGGCACAGCGCACGATACTTCCCAGCACTAATACTTCTATGGAGAGTTAAAAAAGTAAAGCAGAGAAGACAACGGCTCAGTCCTAGGATGGTGTGCATCAGCACGGTCACCTGAACAGATTTAGTTCTGCTGAGAATCCACCCCCCAAGTCTCTTAAGCATGTTCCAAGTGCAGAGCAGAGTCCCAGAGAAGCAGCAGAAGCCAGGCGGCCACCCCAGCACACGCTTCTGATGCGGATGTTGGCGCAGGAACACGTGCCATCAGAGGATCGAGTTTACTGAGAAGAAAGAGAAGCCAAGACTGGATTCTTTCCCCGCTCCTTTGCTAACACTGTCTTAGCTACTACGAGCTCTCCTATGTATGTGACTGATGGGACACCCACAGTCACTGTCACCCCAGGAGAGCTGCCACTGATCCTGCAACAGCATTAGCAGCATGGGAGAAATACTTTTGGGGGTTTCTTTTGTTGTTTCTAAGGGGGACTGATACTGTCCTACCTCACATGAGCTTTTTCTTTATGCCAACTGCAGACCAGAAGCAGAGCCCATCTTATAGAGAGAGACAGATGAGCAATAGCTCAGCAGTGACAGGGGTAGTTTTATTGCAGAGGAATAAAGAAATTGCAAAGGAAAAAAGATTAGTTCAATATAAGATACAATTGAGGCTATTTGACTTCTGCTGCATGCATCCACTAAAATGATGATGATGAATGGGTCAGAGGGGCTTTTCAAAACATTGTGAACCTATTTCTTCCAGGACAGAAGGTACAAAAAAAAAAAAAAAGCTAAAAAAAGTCAGTATTTGGAGTTGAAATACTAGATAAAGGGCATGTACAGCAGAACAGAGAACAGGCAGTTCTGTAATCAAGTTCTTGTGTTGAATAGTAAACAAACACCAGAACTGCTGGAGGAGAGGGAGGGCATCTCTTGTGCTCAGTGCTGCCTAATTAGACTTCAGAGTTTTAAAAGGCGAGAGTAGAATTAGGACGAGCGGAAACCTCCAGCAGGATTTCAAAATGCAGTGAAGACCCACAGAGAAGGGTTTAATCTCCTCCTTATCACACAGGTCAAAGGGAAATGGATGGAGTTATATCACATACATCTTTATAACACTAAAGAGAAAGAGGTCTTTCAAACTGGAGCTGATGAGAGGCCCACACAAAGCTTTCTCCTCTCCATGCTAATTCAGAACTGAGATGCTGTTTTAGCACCAGAAGTGTGATCTGAATTGAAGCTTCAAGAGACAGGAAGAAGGAAGATGTGCTCATTAATATCCCAGTATAACAATAACCTCAGATAATACGAATTATTGCAAAACCTCCAGGGAGCTGATAGAAATGTAGATTTACTCTCCCATCCATGGAGCTCCACTTAATACAGTTTATTCAGCAGCACTGAGTAAATATCAACAAGAAGGTTAAAATATTGATCAGGGAAAATACTTCACACTGAATAAGCTGCAGACATCTGGAAGCAAACAAATTGGTGCAAGAAAGCGGCAGAGATATTTTGGGCATTTTATTCTGCCAAAAGCCCAACTGATGATTTGCAGATGTAAACTCCCATCTGGTGAGGAAGAAGGGGAGAAACAGATGCTCACTGACTCAAAAAGGAAGCCCTGTCATTTTTTTGGTTTGTGATATGGAGAAATGCAGGAGGGATCTGCACGAGCATCTCAAGCAAGGAACACGCTTCTCCCAGAACAATTTTCCAAGAAGTGGTCAAGTCAGTCCATGGGGCTGGAAACCAATTTGCAACACTTCCAGCTCTGCAGAACGGCTCTGAAGTCTCTCACACAGGAGCAGCCATACTTTCCTCCT
Organism: Gorsachius magnificus; assembly: GCA_034008185.1. NCBI lineage: Eukaryota > Metazoa > Chordata > Aves > Pelecaniformes > Ardeidae > Gorsachius > Gorsachius magnificus. Next base: position 4,878,439 of record CM067097.1, read on the forward strand.
TCGCTGCATCTCACGCTTTCTGGGCAGCACTGCTCCGAGCTTTCCAGTGTGGAGCTGAAAGTTGTATCAAAACTTTGGGCTGCCTAAGCCTCTCCCTTCAGAAACAATCCTGACCTTCCTTTTTAAATCACAGGTGCCTAAAAAGTTTTGAAGATTTGTTAAGCCAACACCTTAACACAGACATATGCTAGGCATCAATCCCATACTGTAGCGTTACACCCACGTGCTTACCCTCTAAATGTTGGATCACACGTAAAGCAAACACATCCAAGCTTTCGTTTTATGTGAGCTGTGCCCTGCCTGCGTCCATCTTCTCTGGTAATAAATCTACCCTTACAATAATCAAGCCAAGTAGCGAAGAACACATGTCAGGAACCAGACAACTTCCATTTTATGCCAACCTTCATAAATACTTCAGGAGAAGATAAACAACAATATTCTAAAATCCATTGACTGGTTGATAAAAAGCAAAGGTAATTTATAGACAGTCTTCAGCAAATACCAAGGCCACCCTTGCCAAAAGAACTTTCCTGGAACAAAATGAAATAGTCATCTTTTGCCATTTGGGGTGGTGGGTAGATGGATCTGCCATCCTGATTTCTCAAGAAGACCCTGGAATCATGGGGTACGCAATCAACAGTGACAAATACCTGTAGGTGAATACCCCTAGACCTAAGTAAAGACTAGAAGAGACACTTCACAAGACAGACTGGGAGGTGAGTGGCACAGGAGACGCAATACAAAGTTAGCACCGCTTGCATCTCAGGATCCCAAAACACGCTGCAACTTCACTTAGACTCCAAGCGCTCTGGCCCACACATTGGGCTTGTGAAGTGTGTAGCACAGTGAAGTCTTCAGTCCCAGCTAGAGCTGTCAGGCATTACCACATATGATATATTCAGGGACAAGTATTACCAAACACACCAACGTTTCTGGGAGTTCTGCTGCATGACCACAATACTTCAAATAATGTAACCCAGAAATGACACAAACCCACCTGAAATAAGACTCTGAATCTTCTCTTCTTCCCTATCTATGGCAGGCAGTAGGGAGAGATTAATTCCATTATCATGGATGTGAAAAAGCCCTAAAAGATGCATTATGGTTCTCTCCCATCCCTCGGTGGGATTCAAGGCCATAGGCTACAGGAGAATCATAGAATTATTTCGGTTGGAAGTCCTTTAAGATCAAGTCCAAGACACAAAGCAAAATCTAAGCTGGTTATTTTGAAACATTTATTTACAGCAGTGCAGTAAAGGGAATATACAAAATAACATTTAAATAGGCAAAACACAAACAGCATCATTAGGAAAGCATAGTCGAGCTCAGATTACCAATTATAATAAAGTAATCTCTCAAGGAGCTTCACATACATACTGCAGAAAGGGGAAAAAAAATTACTAAACACTCAGAAATATACCTGGATTTGGTTTGTTTTCTGGTTTTGTGCTTGTTTTTTCTTCATTTATTTTTATCAGCTTGTCTATCAGAAATGTGATTGCATCATTTTCCAGAGAAGTCAAAAGTTAAATGATAAGGATATTGGCAGGAGTGTTGATCTACTTGAGGGTAGGGAGGCTCTGCAGAGGGACCTGGCCAGGCTGGAGCCATGGGCCCAGCCCAGTTGGGTGAGGGGCAACAAGGCCAAGGGCCGGGTCCTGCCCTGGGGTCAACACAACCCCAGGCAGCGCTCCAGGCGTGGGGCAGAGGGGCTGGAAAGCTGCCCGGCGGAAAAGGCCCTGGGGGGGTTGGTCGAGAGGGGGCTGGAGAGGAGCCAGCAGGGTGCCCAGGTGGCCAAGGGGGCCAGCGGCATCCTGGCTTGTATCAGGAGTGGTGTGGCCATCAGGAGCAGGGCAGGGACCGTGCCCCTGTGCTGGGCACTGGGGGGGCCGCCCCTCGAATGCTGGGTTCAGGGTTGGGCCCCTCCCTCCCCGAAGGACCTGGGGGGGCTGGAGCGTGTCCAGAGAAGGGCAGCGGAGCGGGGAGGGGTCGGCCCCGGCTGCTGGGGAGCGACTGGGGGAGCTGGGGGGGTTCAGCCGGGGGGGGGGGCCCTCATCGCTCCCTACAACTGCCTGAGAGGAGGGGGGAGCCGGGGGGGTCGGGCTCTGCTCCCAGGGAAGGGGCGATGGGACGAGGGGAAACGGCCTCAAGTTGTGCCAGGGCAGGGTGAGGTTGGCCCTGGGGAACAATTCCTTCCCCAAAGGGCTGTCAGGGGCTGGAAGGGGCTGCCCAGGGAAGGGGTCGAGTCCCCAGCCCGGGGGGGATTTAACAGCCGGGCAGAGGCGGTGCTGAGGGCCAGGGTTTGGGGGTGGGATGGCAGGGGTAGGGGAGCGATTTGACTCTATGATCTTAAAGGTCTTTTCCAGCCAAAACGATTCTATGATTCATGTAAAGCATCCTCTGCAGATAATACAACAAAACACAGGCATTGGCACAAAACTCTCAGCACAGATGTTCCCTATTAAAAAATTTGCAAGTTCCCTCAACAGCAAGTTTCAATTTCAATTCTCTTTCAAATTTCTACTTGATCCTAGCGGAGGGGAAAATATCCAACAAAAGAATGGAAATGAAAAGCCTCAAGTGCTCCCATGCACCGATACACAAAGCAGTATAATATAGCTTCTGTGATGTGACTGTCCCCATAGGCACTCTATCCCACATCTTGTAAAGGGGAGGCAAGGGCTGCCGAGCACAAGGGTGAAGTTTCACCTTCTAGAAACTCTAACTTGGTAAAACAGAGCAGCCTAGAGAGGAAAAACAAGTGTCTTGTTCTGCTGCACACACCACTTCACACACATGCACCATCTTTGTGAACACTCCAGAGAAGGCAGTCTCAAAAAGAAAACTTGCTGGAAGAAACCAAACTACTTCCTTTAAAACCAAAAGACACATAAGGAAGATGATTTACTTTACAGAACACAGGCAAACTATCGTTTAAGCCCAATGGACACTGGCTAACAAAACTGCAGCCTTTTAGTTGAACAGCAAACACTTGCAGTTATGCTTCAAGGGAAAAATTAGTCCAGCAAGACTTAAATGATAAAAATTTGCAAGCTTAGTATCACATTGAAAGGCTACATACTGACAGTTCCTAACAGACGTAATTTTAAATATAAGAATAAGCTTGTAAGCTAATAAAATCAATTTATCTGATTTCATTGGATAATAGTTCTGGATTGACTTAAAACCGCAATGCTAGAAACTTAAAAGCAACCCCCTACAGCAGGTGAAGTGCTGGAGCACAGGAACACAAAACTGACTTGGAATAGAAAGCAAAGCTCACTGCTCGGATTTAATTGTCAAAGATGATCAGATGAGCCAAAGCATTAACGGTGACAGCTATGCTGGACTTTCTAAAGTGTTCACTAAATTGCTGTTGCTGTTAGTGACACGAAGAGTGAAATAGCAGCAAACAAAAATGCATTCCAGTGAATGCAGTAGGAAATTCACTACAAAGGAGACAATTCCACTTCCAAATCACATCTAGCAATTGCAGAACCAAACAGAATGGCCACAGGTGCACTACAAGCTGTGTAAAACACAACCAAGGCATCACTTACCCTGGGGAGCATCCTGAAGTATCCTCCTCACCTTAGATCAAGCGGCAGATTTGTTTGTTTTCTTGAAGTTGATGTTTTGTGCTAATTCCTCCTTACTGGTCAACACTAAAGGGAAAACATAGGGACGTTCTTCCCCGTATGATAAAGATTGCATTTGGCAAGGAACCAAACACTACCATCCTTCAAAAGACAGCTCCCAAACAAGCACTCGTTGCTGTTTTTTTAATTTGTGAGCTTTCCTTTGCCCTGGATTAGCATGATGCTCATTATGTACCATATGCAGACCCCCTGTTAGATTATAGCCTTCACAGAAGACTGCCGTTGAGACCAACACAGAGCAAGGAAGTACAAGTCCAGAGTGTGGAGGGTGCAGCAGTGTTGGTTACTTACTTATCTGGAACTCCAGCTCTTTCAGGAGGCACACTTGACTTCAGAAAAAGACTAGATATTCACTAACTCACTTTGACCAGCAGAAATTTGGTCAAGGTACTTAAGCATCTGTGAAAGTCTGAGTACAGTGCCTTCGATATCAGAATTTTTGACTTGATTAAAATCTCTTGAGATGCAATTGATTATTTTTTCTTCTCTCTGTGTTTTGGGGTTTTTTTGGTGGGTTTTTTTTTTGTTTGTTTGTGGTTTTGGGGGGTTTTTTGTTTGTTTTTTTTTTTTAAGGGCACAAACCTTTGGAGAAGACACACAAAATGAGATAACATTGCTAGAAGTCATCCTTTAAGCAGAGAATGCCAAGTGCAGAAGCATCCATTTCTTGCACTGTTTATTCACAAGGATAGGGTGTGGGTGAGATGGTTAGACTGAACTCATCAACTAGAAACAAAGTTGTTCAAGTGGCCAAAACATCTCCTCTGAAACGAGCAGGAGACAGCACAGCAGGAGGGGAACAGTCAGTGTTTGGAACTACAGGGCCCTACAGGACCCTTTTATCTCCACCAGACAACAAAAGCAGCATTTTTGCTCCCTCTGCCAGTCAGCTGGGCCCAAGGCAGAGCCCATGGGAGAGCTCAGCGCAGGAGGGCACCCCCATGGCTGCTGGCAGGAGGCTCTCGCTCTCTCCTCAAGGAAAAGCAACTGATCACTAAGAATTGCGTTAACTGGGAGAACTGGAGGTCCAACATTTGCAACAGCACTAACAGATTCTGAAAGGCCATTTGTACCAAATGAAAGCTTCCTTGACAGTTTGTCCTGCCAAACACTCCAGGCAATTAAAGCAAAACGACCCCCAAAAAATCCAGCAGACAAAACTTATTTCCTTTAAGCTTATTTAATGATATTTGAAACGCTTAAATTTTCTATTTCCCAGATCCTGAAAACAGATTTTTTTAAGTGACCAATATTTAATTCCAGAAACATACAACCTTATCAGCTAAGTCATAAAAGAGCTATTTTACAAACATACATCTGGATAATTAGAACAATAAAGTCTTTTTAGACATTCAAACATGATCAGTAAAAATACAGGATTATTAATAAAGATTTTTGTGTATTTTTTTAAAGAATACTTCCAGATTTTTTTCTTCTCTTTAAAGTAAATCTCTGTTAAGAGTACATGATTGTATGTTGTACAAAGAAAATAAAAATATTCTAGTATGAAGAGAGCTCCACAAGACTTAATTCAAAATAAAACAGCAGTGTTTTGGCTGCAGTATCCCTTTTGCAGTACATCTGCTTGTCAGTTGGCACCTTTGGGGGAGGGGGGGAATGAAGGGATTTCTTTGGGGAACAGAGGGAGAAAACAAAACCAGATACCGTCAAGCACTGAGATTATACTCAAGGGTCACCTGCTGAAGCATCAGACCCCTCTTCTAGTAACAGGGAGAGTATCTGTAAATCAGAATGTCTACGTTTTATGGAAACACTGGAAATGGGCATAGTGCTGTCTGAAAGCTGACCAAAAGCATCTAGACTTCTTAGCTCTTGAGGTTTACATTCTTACCCTTCGTTCTGATCCCTCCTACAGGATGTTAAAGAAATCTCCCCTCCCTACAGACAAGGTATGCTCAAGACACCAGAGTGATCAGAAACTGGCTTAGCATTTGTTCTTCCATGCTTCTACAGGAGAAGGAAATTCCCCTTTCCAGAAAGTACCCATCTGACTTTTTTGCTTGTCCCTGAACTTATCCCATAACAGCAGAAGAGAAATCACTTCTCAGAAGGGTATAAGAGAACGGTTGCTATACTACATCTTTGTTTCCAAGATAAGAAACCCATCCTCATCTTGTATTTGGGGAAAAAAGAAAAACAAACATTGGGGAGGAGGGGCTGGGGCAAACAAACCAGAGAACATTGTCCCGCTCTGCTATCCAGTCTGAACAAGGGAATGTACAATCAATCCATCACCAACCAGGGGCAAATTAAAATGCTTACTTACACTGGCAACTAGAATTTAAAAAGGGTAATCTTATGGCTTAAAGGGAAAAAAAAAAAAGTGAGAATCCTGAATAGTGCATTTGAGTTCAAGCTCCTTCCACACAGCGAGACATGGCCTGAGGTCTGCCATACAGCAGATGTGCTAGAGAGGAAAAAGGAATCCCCCGTTATTTCAGGTTACTGCTCTCAGAAGGTAACGGATCCCTGACCCCACCATTCTTTTTCTAGAGGAGTAATGCCCTATTTGTGAGGATGATCAATGTAGCATAAGAAGGCCAGCTGAAACAAAAAACAAACAGGACAGAGCATAGTATGTTATTTATATTGCCCATAAAACTGGGTTCAAATGGGTTGGTCTTCTCTAACTTTCCTTAAAGCTCTTTGCAATCTCCCTCTCTGGAGACTGTCCATTTGATCTAGCACAAAGGCTTCTCTGCCATCATCGTTAGCCTGGCATAGTGTGGATGTTTCCCCTTACACTTCTTGAGAGGTGACAGGGACAGAACGTGACCTCCGAGTGGGTTGTGTCCAAGGTAGCATTGGGGGATGGTGGGGAAAATTCCATTCCAGCAGCTCTGGAGGCAGAAATGTAAGAATAACATAGGAACATAAATACTCTGCATTCCCAGCTTTTTCACTGCTGCTACATCTATCAGAGATGAAACAACGTAGTGGTGGATGACGCCACAAAATGCTTGTGCAAAGGTGAAAGCATCAGAGGCAGCATGGGCAAATTGCTGCCCCACAGTCCATCTGAACAGCTATATGGTTCTCATGCAGTATGTTGCCCACTATCAACCTTGAAATTCATGCTACTCAGAGAAAACCAGAGAGCCGAGGATTCTGTCCTGAGTCACACGGAAAGAGCATGAAGCAACCAGGCCTTCACAGGTCCCATCTTTGCTGGTCTTCCAGCATACTCTTGAAACACCAGACTAAGCACTCTAATAGAGTTCAGTGGTAATGTTCAATCCCGTTGGAAAGCTTTTAGACAGCTAAGGTCATAAAAACTGCTCCTTTCTGGAGTGTGTAGACCCAGGCAAGTATCATGCCAACCGATGAAGGGGAGTTGGGGGAGAACAAGGATCCTTTTATTTAAGGCAAAAAGGGCCTTAAACACCAAGTCTGGCTATAGCCCAATTTTCTTTCTGACAGGATCGGGTAAAAGATGCCACACCAGCATGAGGCAGCATTCTAGTTTTGGGGCTTATCAGAGGAAGTCTAGATATTTATAACCAAAGGAACTGTATGGCTGAAGGTGAGGAGATCTCACCCACTAAGAATGGAAGTGCTCGGCTAATACTGACAGTGTACTCATACAGCTGCAACAGGACAGGCCTTAGTGGGTCCCAAGGAAGAGGAAGCTCCTGCCAGCCTGGAAGAGCACGCTTTGGCTTGTGTTGGCAGTGTAATGCTCCGCTGGTGAAAAATTATACTTTGTGCAATTGGCTCTTGTAACAAGAGAAATTCCTCCCTACTCTATAAGGGCTCACAGCTCCAACTTTCACACCAGGCGCAAAATCATCCCTGCTCAACCTCTGTCAATCTTTACATGAACTTACCCCTTGCATGTTTCTAACAAGAAGAATAAGAACTGTTTTTTTCCTACGTGAGTAGACAAAGGACAGATCTGATTTCTTGCCAGGAGCTAAAGAGAAAACATTTGTTTTAAAGGAGCAAGGAGTACAATCTTTATGCTGGCCAAAGAGAGATTCTCAGCACTTCATGATGCATGCAGTGATGCAAGCAATGCTATAGCAGTTCTGATGTGTTAACGGGATTTACAGGTTTGGCGTGCTGTTCCATTTGGGTTCATTAAATAGTTTAAAACTTGGGAAGAGGGTGCAAAAGAGACTGCCTAACACACTTTCCACTAGCAGCTGTATTCACAGTGCCTGTGATACCGGGGACAGCTTGAACCACCCTATGCTAAGCAGGAAGCGCCTGTCCTAGGACCAGCTTCGGAGCAGAGGCACAGCCATCTCAGGCTGCCCAGTGTTAGTTCTGCTGGTAGCCTGATAGTTACCATCTTGTTCGCAGACTGGAAGAAATTCCAACAGCAAAACCCATTAGAACAGGACTAAGGAAGTTGTAAAGAGCTGTTTCAGCCTTCTTTGTTTTGCACATCTCTGTTTCAGTGAGAATACATTGGCACAAATCAGTTAAAAAAAAAAACCAACAAAAAACCCCCCAAACCAACCCAACACCCCAAAAAAACCCCAGAACCCACCCCAAGCCCTCAGCAAGACATACTTTCAGGTACTAAAACTTACTGGCCCTATAATCAGCAGTACCTGTGGCTAACTCAAATGGCAGCCCTTATTCATTCAGTAGTGAATCAGGGGCAGATCTGCCCCACATCTTTGAAACACTTCTGGGTTTGCATTTTTTCTTTTTGATCCAGAGGAGAGTTACAAAAGTGCTGCAGGTCCAAGTATTTTTATCAGTTTACAAAGGAGACAATGATCAAAGCCAACAAAGTCAAGAAAAAATTAAACCTATCTTTCTCCTCTCCCAGTCTAATCTTGCATGTCAACAAAGGAGACCCCTAATGGGAGAGGGGAAAAAGTAAATTTGCCCATCTCAAGTGCCTGTCTATTTAGTGCACGGAAATTTCTTGTTACACATGTGGTGACATGAGCAGTTCCCATGCAATTGTTGAATACAGATAGTTCCAGCCACAAGTCATCCTAACACCTTCATAAGTAGCTCTTTGCATGGCAGTTCAATTGCCAGCAGGGAGTGCAGACTCCAGTCCAGTGAAGTAAAGATACACTCGCACATAGGCACACCCTCTCCCCTCAGACCTGACTTTTGGTTCAGGAGCAGTGGCAGGCAGGGTGTACTATATGCAGAAGGCTAGAACTGTCACTACCCAATTAAAATAGAACAAAAAAAGGCAGATTAAAAAATTAAAATGTGCTTTTGATACACGGAATGAAGTCAAATAAATACATTGATTTTTTTTTTAAATGTCTAAATACATTTTTATATCCTACACCCAAAGCTCTGTACATTTGGTTTGGTTTTTCTGTTCTGAAAAAAATTTCTGGTAGCAAGGAGAGGAGCAGAATAGAATAGACTCCCTCACTGACAAGATAGTGCAGATGCCCCACAGGAAAAGCACCCCATGCCCACTTTGCTAGACTATGTTTCACATTTGGATGGTCCAAACCCTCTTGTCTCAGAGTCCACAAGGAAGACAGCGGGTGCTGTGTCCTGATATTCTTCCTCCAGTCTTCAGCCACTCCTGAAAACATGACTAGCTTTTGTCTGAAGGAGGGGAGAAGAAAAAAAAAAAAAGGGGTGGTGAGAGAGGGGAGTGCAATGAGAGATGAACGCCTAACATTTCTGAACACTGGTACTAGCAGAGAAAGTGTGTTATGCGAGAGACAGCACACCCATTTAACCTTAAGACCTTTGCTAGTAATTCCAGCAATTACATCTCTATGATGCCTAAGGCCAATTTAAAGGGACCCAGAGCAACCACTTTAACCAGCATCAAAAGACACCCCAGAGAAAAGACAAGACAGACTGTAATCATTTTACATGTTCAAAAATTTTCCTTTGGGACTTTACATCGATTTATCCTTCTTTGAAAGAGAAGTTATACATCCTGAGATGTAGATCTTTGGCAGGTAGGGGTTAGACAGCTTGCAAACAGCCTTTACAGAGGAAGGAACAAGCTCTTCTACACATGTGAGTCTCAATGGATTCAACTGGCCTTTCTTGGTATCAGCATGGTCTCAGCCCTGTGAGAGCTGCTAAAGTAGGTGAAACCTTTTCTCTGTGTGTGTGAAACATTAACAACTGACTTTGTGCTCTTTGTTTAATGTCTGAAGCCAGTGTGGTATATACTACCAACTACAGACAGTCTGGTTGCGTACCTGAGTGCTCTCCAGTAGAGGCTGATCCAGCCAGCCCTTGGCGTCGGAGAATGGTGTAGTCTTCCTCAACCTCCTAAAAAGAAAAAGAAGAAAAAGCCCCCAAAACTCAAGTGGCTCTTTCTCTATTTATCAAGTGAACTAAGAGGGCTTCAAATGGGAAAAAGAGAAGTTTCACTGCATGTCAGTGGACTGGAATCACCCATGTTGCTACAATGACCCACAATGGATCTCAACTCCATTATCAGCATCTTTATCAGGCCTTCCATTTGCATGCAATATTCCACTTCCTTTTCAGATTTCAGTTAAATTAAATGCTGCCTACTGATTTAACGTGTTAGTATGTCTCATACATCAAGATGCTATAAACCTTCTACAGCAATGGCTATTAAGCATAGAGAATCCCCATCACATACAAAAAAAATCATTTTTGTATAGTGAGGCTAAAAACCTCATTGGTCTACTGCAGCTTAGCACCTTCATTTGACATTAGCAGCAGTATGCAACAGATTTGATACGTCTTTTTATGCCAGGAATTCATATTCCTTATGTCAGTGGCCCCTTCAAAACTCCATTGTTGTAGACTTGCATCAGTTTTTTCCTATCCCTCAGGCATCTCCCAAATTCAAATCAAAGCAATGTATACACCCACTAGCTCTAGCAGAGCTATTTGCTTCTTGTAATCCGCAACTTAATGCAAGCAAAATAGCACCAAGTTTCTGCTTCAAAAAGCTTCCAGAGAATCAAAGACAAAAAAAAGGCATGGCTGCCCTTCTTCCGCCTCAAAATTATTTTCAAGCTCTTTCAAGTTAAAAGAAAACCAAAGGAATATGAAAACCCTGATACTGCAAACAGAAACACAGCATACCTTCAACTTTTCAAGGTCGTCCTCTATCTTTTGAATATACTGCATCATCTGCACACGTGACTCTATAGAGAAGTGAGGGCTTGCTACAAATGAGCAGGACTCTTCCACTCCCCCCCAGCGTGAGACCATCATCTCCTCAGCAAACGGGGAGCTTCCTCCGTCCAACTGGGTGTCCCGTGGGGAAAGTGGCTGCTGCTGTGCAGAGTCCAAAGAGGTGCGGCCACCTGCAGTGCACTGGAGAACTAGAGATGATACCTCCTCATCTGTGGAGCTCTCCTGCACTGTTCCATATCCATCAAGGATCAAATAATTTCCTGTTAAGAGAGCAGCTTTTTACTAACACCTCCAGCTCCATAATCACCAAGAACCACTGAACTGTAGACAGTTTAAGCAGGCTTTAAGAAAGATAAGTGGTGAGAGGCCCATCTCCTGAGACATTTTAAAATGGGTAAGAAAAAGCACTTATGAACACTACACAGAGTAGTGATTATATCAGACCAGACTGGTTTGGTTCTGAATTGGGCTTCAGAGATCATGGCTGGTTTTTGGACTGCGGTTTGAGAATTACGTGATTAGATGAGCTAATCATCTGCCTTCCAGTTTTTCCAAAAATCTATGTTTCTAATATAATGTCTGAAAATCCTGCACTTACACTAATGGTACCCGACAAATCAGACTGCTAGATTTCTAACCTCCACTAACTAGCTATGGTAAGCTATGGTACTGAGGATGCTTTTAGATGGGTTCACTTGAGAATTCAGCTTGCTGATATGGTAAAAAGATAAAGCCATTATAGATCAAAATGCTTTCACAATCTGCACCTAGCAATAGGATTATATTAAATTATTTCTGTACAGTATTAAAGCAAAGCTAGCATGTAGAGTCAGAATTGACTAAAACCAGGTCAATCTAATTTTCATGTCCCTGCACAGTTAAGAAAGTAAACAGCATAAGAGGTGACAAATAAATTAGATGCTTCAAGTTGTTGGCGGAGTTTTAATAATTTAAAATGTCTCAGTAATTCAGAAAAAGAAAAATTATTTTCGATATGTTGTTGGAAGGCAGCATTCAGTCACAAATTGGCTTATTCATATTGATAGAATCCAATTTTTAAATAAAAGCATATTTATGGATAAGAGATTTCAAGACTAATAGTCATACAGAATCCACCTACTAGTAGCTACTTCTACTGCAACATGCACATGAGAGAAAGCTCAACTTGCGTGCTACATTTACTGCAGTGTCACCATGTCGACTGATCAAAATCACAGCACCTTCCAAACACAAAGTGCACAAAGTCCCATGAAACTGCTCACAGCTGCTGCCTTAGAGCTAATTTTCTGATGAGTCAGCAGTTCTACAACCTTCTTGAAGGCTAGAATACACACACTTTGAGATGCTGCTCAGGTAACTGCCAAATATAACATATGTAGAACAATAATAGAAATAACAAAAATAATAAGCTTTTAAAGCTTCAGACCAGGGTAATGTCACAGGAGACAATTAACAGTGCAAAGCTAAACTAAGTTTCTCTTCTGAAGCTTGATCAGGAGAAGACAACAGAGTACCTAAAAAATAGCATGAGTCACAGGGGCTCTCTGTACAGCCTAAGGAAGTGCTTTGCCTTCAGGGAAAACTTTCCCTACAGGTCCCAACACTCAGTTGAGAAAGTGGTCCAGTGGCAATAGCAGTCATTAGCTTGCATGTGCCCATGCCTCTGTAATTACAGTCTGTCACAGTGTATTAACCCCACCATATTTCAGCTTCTGCTTTCATAAAATAGAGAATTCTTAGGTACATGTTTGCACAGCCCTTTTCGGAGCTAAAATGGCTGTCAAGGACTAAGAGTTAACTTTAAATGTCCTATACTGTATAAGCAAGAGAGGGAAACATACTGTGATTATCTTTAGTGTATTCTTTTTAAACTAAACTCAAGGCTCTAATACCAAATCTGAACAGACTGTCATGCAATGAGTGAATGAAATATGCTCACCTGAGATCCGTATTTGCACATCCTCTTCCTCCTTCCTTTCTATTAGTTCACTTTCAGATGGATTTTCATCACTGTGAGCTTCTCGAGCATCAAAAAAATGCTCTCCACTTTCATCAGCACCCACCCCTTCCAGCTCTGTGGCTGAGATCTCCAGATTCATACTCATGCGGTCCATTGCTAAGTTAATACTTGATCTGGGGTCTCGCGCTATCAGCTGCATGGCATCCCCTGAAGCTGGCGATTCAGCTGAAGTCCGGAGGCCATAACTAGCTGTGGACTCATCAGCTCCGATTCTTGGAAGCATTCTGTCTGTTCCAGGCTGGTGAAGTTTGTTATTGTCAGTGCGCTGTAGTCCAGGCTCCCTTCCACTCTCTGTTTGGGCCCCTTGAGAAACAGTCCTAAACCTGGGAAAGCGCTGCCGGTCTTCAAGGGTCCCCTTCTCAGAAAAGCCAAGCTGCTGTACCAACAATTGTTTCAGCAAGCCCACTGCAAGCAGAGATAACGTTCACAAGGCTTCACAAACTGTAACCTCCCAAACAAGGATTAAAGTAGACATAAAGGTCACCCTTTCAAAAAAGTATCTCTCATAGCAGTCAGCCCTCTCATTGCTCTTGGTAGCAAAAACAGGGATAAAAATAGATATGTAAGGTCTGAAGCCTTACTCCACATTTTACCTTACATGGAAGAGCAAACATGTCAGTAGAAGTTCCACCTCGCTTAGGGAAAAACAGAGAAACCACCTACTGAAATCACCCAGCAAGCAAGTTAGAGAGCAGGTAAGTGCTCTAAAACCCATGTGAACTAAAAACCATGGCTCTAATAGGGGATTCCCACCTGAGAAACAAGCATATTGAGACAATTCCACTCAACTTGGAAATGACAGATCAAAAAAATTGAAGACACTTTTTGCCTAAAATTTCATGCAAATTTATGCTTGTTTGAACTTCAACCCACATTCCTTTAGCTCTCAAATTATCCCAACCAAACACTTCATAATAAGGACACATTGTTCAAAACAGAAATACGATGCCGTCAAGCACATAAGAATACTGTTCATTCTCACCATCTAATGCTCATGTAACACCCAAGATAAGCTGTGATTTCATACAGCAGAACAGTCGCTCATCTAAGTGGAAGGCTCTTGTCAAAATGAGAGTGACCCACTGCCTCTGTTACAGGGCAGACTCTTAAGTCTGAATAGTCATGAAATGCTAGGTCACGAATACTATCTTTACACACACCGCAGGCTAAGATTATCTTACCACTAGTCTCTGAAAACAAGTATTAAGAACACTTGTACAGCATTCAGAATTAGAAAAGGACTTTGAATCCTATAAACAGGAGAAGCATAAATGGATGAAAGGATCCAAGATAAACTATTAGATTGCAGAGAACCGTCATTACTTGTATAGAAGGATGGAAGAGGGAATTCAGGCCAAGGATATGAATGCTCTACGTTTTGGTAAAAGCAAATGACCCACAGAGAAGCAATACAGACTATTGCCTCCAAGTACCACTGAGGGACTCCGTGTCCCTTTCAGAGTTGCCAAGAAGAGATATGTGGATTAATTAATTCATTCAAATTTTAGTAAGTTACATTTAGAAATTGCACTGCTAGATCTGATCAAGTAGGTTGCATAGCCCTGCATTCTTCCTCTGAAAGGAGGTATACTGGAGAACAGAGGAAGTAATTAAAAATCTTCTATAAACAATTTTACAGAATTATCTGTCCATCAGGAAAATTTCTTTTCAACACAAAAAAGTGCTGATCTAATTATATTCAACAACCCCCCTAAGTCCTCAGAAAATCAGAACCTAGACTTTGTCAAGCTCACATGTATCCAATATTGTTTGCAGGATTTCACAAAAAATATGCAAAATCATATTCTGCAGCTCATGCAACCTCTCCTACTTTTATAGCACTGGAGCAGGGTAAGTCCACAGGCTAACTGCACTGTCTTTTAAAAAAAATGCTCACTAGCAATGGCACTGTACAGCACTGCACAAGGTTCTGTAATATAATTTTGTCATCCAAGCACAGTAAAGTAACAATTCATCATCACCATCGTTTTATACATTGGAAAACCACAGAAAAACAATGAGGTGCCTAAAGCCAAAGAAAGGGCCAGTATATAGATTTGGAACTTAGAATTCCTTACAGACCCATTTTGTTTCACTATGCTACTACAGCACAGAGAGAATTGATATTTAACAGAAATGGGCTTTAGATTTTATTTTAGCTCATTGATTTAGATGGTTGACCTAACAATTTCCATCTCCAAATTGCAACTCACCAGACACTGCCCACAGATACTTACAGTTCCTTAATGCATCCAATGCCCACTGCCCTTCTGATACCAAAGGTAAACTGGTGGTTGTGTGTTCATAGCATGCAGAAGAATCTTGAAGTGTCAGGTCTGCCTGCTGCACTTTATCAAACTGTCTTTCTGACACAAGAAGACTTTGTACCTTGGACTTTTCAGACATGATGGGTGAAGAAGACTGAGCATTCAGTATTAAGGGAGATTCAAGGCCCAAATCTTTATCTAGTAAACAGAAAACATATTCAGGTTAAACAAATATGTCAAATATGATGATGAACTGCAGAAAATTCTGCTTCACACAGAAATCTCTGAAAACACTAAAAAATACAGTTCTTGAGCATGGGCTTGGTAAAATGCCAATTCTTTCCAGGGGAAAAAGAATCTTCCCCATCAATTCATAAACCAGATGGAAATAGTAAGAGGTAGGTTTCCAAGAGGTTCAGTATCACTTCTCTACGTGACTTGTAAAGAAATAGTTCCTTTCCAGAAAAATGTCGAAGTTACCAAAAGATCCCCAAGCCACAAGGAATATGGCTTGGCACATTTGCACTCCATGTAGCAAATGTACTGATACCATTTACCTGGACCACTGTTTTACCTGGACTTTGTAGACTACTGGCAGGAATGTCATGCTGCTCTTTGAGCTTCTGCTGCTCCTCTTCTTCACGCTCTTCTCTGCAGGGAGGAAAAGAATGAACACATTCTTTTAGTCACATATATCTGAGTCGCTGCATGAGAATTCGTGCTTTGGCTGGCAATCCTTGAGCAGAAGAAGGGGCCCTGAAAAGAGAAAAAGCAGACCTTCTTCCCCCAGCTACTTTTACTTACTCGCCAGGTCCTGACTGAGGGAATGGAATCACTCTTCTGGTACTCCCCATTTTTACAGTCCCTGCCATCTGAGCTATAAGGTCCTGCCATCTGCAGTAGAAACATCAAATAAAAACATGCAAGATATGAAGCATAATGAATACTTCTCTATATAACACCTCTTAAATCCAGCTAGCATTATTACTGCTTTTCTTATCAACAGAATTATCTTTTTTTTTTTAATTCTGTTATATTCAGTTCCTCAGTAATACCTTGCAGCCACAAGTGAAGCACCACAGCATAATGCTCACCTCATCAGGATACTCTTCAGCAGAAAGAAATGAATGACAAGACCTTAGCAGGAGTTGTGAGGGGAGGCAGTTATTTTATATATAATATATACAAAATATATACAAAAGCATTAAGTAATATTTCATATATTACTGAAGAGTTTCATATATGAGACACTAGAACAGTTGCTATGTATCATACAAGTAAGTCTATGCCCTGCTTATGGTTTAGAAGACAAGCATTTCCATCTAAGAGGAAAAAAAATTGTTAGCTAGGGGCTTTCACGCATTGGGGCGCTTATGCTGCTAGTATCAAAGTCTGCAAGGCTAACTGATTCTGGTGAAGATGTAGGATTATTTCAGTTACTCATCTGGCAGTCAGTCACATAAGACCAGAACTGCAAGGGTAAAAAAAAAAAAAAAAAAAAAAAAAAAAAAGCATTTTTGTGGTCAGAAAAGGGGTTGGAGAGAGCCAGACAGCAAGCAACAACAGAAGCATTGAGTGTATGTACGGGGTGGGGGGTTTTTTAATACACATGTGTGTATATACATACAGACATATACACACACACTCACTAACATAGGTGTATACACCCTCCCCCTGCTTTTTATAAGTTGGGAGAGACTATCCTTGGATACTTCCTACATAGGCCAACACAGCTACCTTTCCAGCTAAGCTTAGAGAAGGAACTCGGGTAATTCACGGACACCTGCACAATTACTACAGGCAAGCAGATGTAAAAGATCTCTCAAGTACAACAAATCAAGCAGCAGATGGAGCTGAACCAATTACTTACACATTCTTTTCTGAAACAGTCTGTGCCACCAGTTCATAAATATGAGCGCCATTTTCTGACATCGAGATGACGAAGAAAGCTTTGTTATCTGAAGCAACACAGGGAGGGAAGAATTTAACTAGATGCCTTGTCCCACACAGCTTTCTGAAAATTCCTAAAACTGGGCATAACCCCAACCAAAAGCAATGAAAGAAGAGTTCATGCGAAAACCTTCCAATGCTATAATATACAAACATCAATCTCCCCCTATTCAGGAAATTTGTCTACTAGTTCTGAGAGAAAAGAACCATTATTGCCCTAACTATTTTGAAACAGATTTATTTCTCCTCCTTTCCCTCCTAATAATTTCTGGAGTACCTTTCATCTAATACAATCAGAGTACTTCAATTTAGAAGTCTATTTAAAACTCAAGCCAGACCTATTACTGATGCAAAGAAGTTAAACAGCTCATACATACAAAGCAAGATGTTGGACAACCAAGAATTAAGCCTACGCATTTTTCCATGTTCTACTCTGGAACTCTAGACAAAAACATCTATCCTCAACTGATCTGATCTTCATTTTTGGCTTCCTCTTTTACTTTCCCAATTGGTTACACTGACCTGTTGCCACCTGACGAACCAGAACGGTGTTCAATTTGATGATAGGACTGAAGGTGTGTTTACTATCAGCTGTTGATGCCAAGATTTTACTGTGACACTTCAGTACCAGTTTATCATCTTGTTTCTGCAACAGCACCAGAATGTCCTCCAGAAGTAGAGTATAGAGATCTGCACAGAGTGCAAAAGAATGCAGAATGAGTTAAAGATTCATAGTTTTATATCACACCCCTGCAGAAAGAAAAAGGCTGCATTTTTGATTACTCCTGCAGAGGCAGTAATCAGTGCTATGCCATTCTAGGCAAAGCTTGCAAATCTTCCTCATCAAAACTACAGCAGAAAGCTACAGATGGAACTGGATCATCTCATGACTGACTGCTGTGTCCCTGCATGGCCTTAATGATACTCCAGCACATTTCAGAATTGACAAGAATAATTTAATCAGCTCTGAGAAACACACAGACATTATTATAGGTGGCAGTAAGAATCATAATTGGAAACTGTGGAAATGCTTTCTCTCTCTCCTTCTCAGCAAACACACACAAACCCAACTTTAAGTCAGTTGATGGAACAGGACTCACCGATAGTTTTGTCACGATTAACCTTCCAAATTAGAGGTCCTTCATGAAGCATTTTTCTCTTCGTTAGATCCAAGTTCTGTCACCAGGGAAAAAAAAAAAAAAAAGTAGCACTATGAAATTTCTGTGGAAGCAAGTAATGGTAAAGCATGGGAACGAGAAAGGGAAGGCTAGAACAGGCACTCCAGTTTGCAGACAAGCATCTAAACTCAGTCTGTAAAAAGAAATGTGGAGCAGGAGTAGGGTATGCTTGTAAATCAAAATCCTGTGAGAGGTGTTTGTTATCACTCTTCCTCATTCCCTGCTCTTTTGCAGGTGCTGAGGTCACAGGGTAGAGAATTTTCGTACTAAGTCAAGCTACTAAAGCATTAGGATGTCATTTGATTTCTAGGAGTTTTTCCAATATCCCATACAAAGTTTGCAGTTCTAGTATTACAACTGGTTAATGCTTCAGCACTCAATTTGCAAGTCAAGTGTGCCTACAAATGATATACTGATACACAAATCATTCCAATGATCTGATGGACTTTATAATGTCAATGGATTCTTCAGTCATTTCAGTGCTTGTGACATTTAGATCTGCAGGCAAGAAGAAGTGTCAATTTTCGCAAGTCATTCTTTCCAAGTTGCAGTCTACAATCAATGACAGCAAGATTTCATAACTGCCAGTAAGTTCTTCATTTCCTAACTAAATGCTTGCAAGTTTATTTGTGGAAGGATACATGACACAGTTTTATGAGGAGTCTTCATATAAAAATGTCTTTGGATACACACTGACTTTGGAGAAGATAGGGGAGTGATAAATAAACAGAGTATCTATACAAGACACAGGAATAGACAGTACCAAAAAGTAAGAACTGAGGATAAAGTACCAAACCACGAGGAAAAGGTGCACAAGCGAAGGGAGAGGAGTCCGTGTGTAAAAACTACCTATTTTGAACACGTGTGGGGAAAAAAAAAAAGGAAAGATTTGTTTCAAGTTGCAAGTGCCTGTTAGTGCTCATCATTCACTTGAAACATGACATTTCATAAAGTTAGTCCTGTTCCAATGATGTTGACAGCAAGTAACCAGCTTCACTAACATAACTGCAAGAATTTACAGGGCCCTGAAACACAGTACTTTTAGCACCGGACTTAGACTTTATTTGGCTATACCTGTGGATCTCCTATACAAATCAGCCTGTGTACAAGCTCTTCTTTTAAAGCCAACTGCATTGCTACACCACATGGCTCTCTGAGGCCTCCCCAGTTCCAACAGCACACCTAAGACACGACCATGTGAGATATATAGCCATAGTAAGATTTATCGTCCACCAGCTCTCTCTTTTGTGATACAGAAGTGCATTAGCTTGCAGACCATCAAGATCTGTTTCACAGAACTTACAAGCTTCATCAACACTTCTACATGCAGAACCAAATTGTTACATCCACTGAGAACTTCAGGAAGTTAGCAAAACTCACATTTCTGAGACTAATGGTTTTAATTTTGTATAGAAATATTTATCTCCAAAGACCATTTGACTGTACATCAGAAGATTGTAGTAGAAAGAGCCATCAACTAAATAACAGGGTTGCAATTACAACTTATGCAGAGATTGCTTCAAAGTTGTCACTCACCCTGAACTCCTCCATCATGGGATCCTCAGACTGCTTCAAGTAGGACAGGTCAAGACGACGCTGATAATCTTCCAAATGCTGTAGAAAATGCAATGAAGATGGTCACTTTGATTAGTGAAACTCACTAGCATCAGAGTGCAGGCAGTCATGAATACTTCCACATGATCCCAAATGCCCAGGATTCCCTCCTCTTAAAGGAATATTTATGCTGCAAAATGTCTTTAAGCACAATATAAAGTCACTAGTACAGAGACTCTAGGTGCCTTAACCAGCTTGCTGCCCTTCAACTCCCTTCTCCCCAAACCTTGACGCTCACTCCATTCACCTCCTACCTGCTTGTTCTCAGACTCTTTGACAGCCTGGTTCACGTAGTTAAGGATCTGACGACAATGATCTGCTGCTTTCTTCACTTTCTCTTTCTCTTCAGGCAGTTCTGCAAGAGAAAAAGGAAACGTAATAATGCTTTCCAATAAAGGTAGAAAAAGTCAGAAATCTAGTGCAGTTTGCTAACCTCAAATTTCAGAAAGAGAACTTAAATTCTCAGAATAGCCTATCAACAAGAGCACTGCATTTCAAAGGTGAAATGACAAAAGTAGATTTATGACAGGACAGAAATCATTCTGCCTTTCACAAGACAC
The DNA here is from genome assembly GCA_034008185.1 of Gorsachius magnificus. Lineage (NCBI taxonomy): Eukaryota > Metazoa > Chordata > Aves > Pelecaniformes > Ardeidae > Gorsachius > Gorsachius magnificus. The sequence continues at coordinate 4,898,779 of CM067097.1, forward strand.
CAGCCTTCGATGATCACTGCATGCAGCACAGCACTTGTTATTCTCCCTTTTTTGCGGGGCTTGTGACAACTATTCACTCTACAAACAACAATCTGAGAAGAATCATGAGAAATCTAAAAAGTTTAATAAGACCCCACCGTGCTACAAAGAGTGTCCCAGGGTAGATCTTTAAGAACACACAGAGCCAGCTAGCCAAAGTCCCAGGGTTCGGCAGCTGCCTACTGGCTTCTGCATTTCTCACAATCCTTTTTATTTATTTATTTTGGAAGAGAGAGAAGCAAACAAAGAAACATAATGCATAATATATATTAAAAAAGTGTTACATAACAACTTTTTCCATCCAGATAGCCTGTATTTATTTTGACACCTAAGGAAAAAAGGTGTGTCTGGCTACATTCACGCAGCCTGCTTATAAAAGCTAGTATTTGATTACAACATGAGCAAACAAGAGTTATCTTTCCAGCCAATGTCACTTGCTCATACACAGATAGGCACAGGTGAACTCCATCAATTCTCACTACCACAAGCCACATTAAGAATTTAGTTAGGCAAATAAACAAGTACATCAAGGATAATAGAGTATTGCGCACTTTCCTAATTATGATTAGAGTGAACTTGTAAGTGCAGTAATTTTTTATGAGTAATGAAATTACACTGCAGCAGGTACCCGCTAGTAAACCTGAAAAGGCATTTTGTGGTATTATTAATCATATTTTCGCCTGTTATGCTGGAAATATCTTTCAGTGTAACTCATTCTAGCTAAACTCCACCCTCTGTGAGAACATGAAAACGTTCTGTAGTGCTTTACAGATTCAACAGATGAGGAAGATTAAGACTCTGTTGGTGTCTATTGTGTAGGAAAGCATTTCTTTCCAAGTTCAATCTCTTTCAAATTCTTAGTTGACATTATATTGATAACATCCATGATTTTTATATGAAGCTTGCTTTGTATCAGACTTTAGGGGTATAGGTCAGACTCTGGGTGCACATTTTTCCCCAGATATCGGGAGTTTTGAACAAATAGTACTGAGGATTGATTAAAAAGAAAAAAAAAATATCAAGAAAAACACACCCTGGTCGATAACAAGAAAACCTTGACCTTAAAAAAATCAATTTGTTCTGTATTATCTGCTTTTTGTTCTCTTCTTAAAGAAACATGTTGATTTGCCACAAGCTTTAACACTACATGACTTTTGCTTAGATTCTGTAGTACTTTCCTTTTTTTTCTTCCTTGCTCAGAAGTATGCCCTATGTCTATCCAAGCTTGTTTAAGCAATGGCATAAGTGGATAGGTTTTTATTAGATTCTTCATTCTTCACATTTTTATATTAGTAATGGATGATTAGGGATTTCTGTTATTGAAGATCTTATTCTTTTTCTCTCTCAAATGCATCTACATGGAAATTGGAATTCACTTAAATGTGCTTTCTCTTAATAGTTTGATTTAGCTATCTTAATGTCCTGAATTCAAGAGAAAAAATATGTTTATCAGAGCATATTTATTATTGAAAACCATTATATTGAAACAAATAGAGTATCATCTTTGGTGACTGAATTCTTTCTAGTTATTTTCTTCTTCAAGATTGTAAAAAGGAGTTAAATATATCTAGAAAATTACAGAAAGAACAGGCATGCTAATGACTATTCAAAACAATAGCACAAGTGCAACTTGCCTCTCAGTAAGTTCCCAAAGTTTTGGTTGCTAAGAGCATGTAATAAGGAGGAGTTATGTGATACCTGCTCTTTTTCCTCTGTTTCTTTTTCTTCTGAATGTAATTGAGCTATTGACATTACCACATACTCTTATACAATCAGAAATATAAGGGTGCAGATAAAATATTTACTTCTGTTTGGTTATCATAATCATTAAAAACAGTTAATAACAGTAATAGTATAAAACTAAGAAACATGCTAGGAACTGGAGGGTGAAGAGGAGACCAGGAATTCCTGGTTTCCTTCTTCAGAAACTAAATGCAAATCAAGCTGTTTAGCCAGTAACTTTCATAGGCAGAGTGGTTTGGTTTATCTTCAAAACTGTAGCATTTCCCTCCCCTAACTTTTTAAAACTACTTTTTAAATTATTACATTGCACTCTACATGCACTACAACCCAATGCAGACTATCGTTCACTTATTTCACACTGAATTTCTTTTTTTCCCCCCTCAGAAGGAAAATTAATTTAATTTAGAAACAAAGACTGGATTTTTCTGTTACTATTAGTATTATTATTAATTTTTTTTTAACCTGCCCTCCTGTATGGAAGGCAGCAGCAAGGTCACAACAAAAACAGATGGTGACCCATAAAATTGAACTGTTCTTCACCACATGCTTTGAAATCACATTTGCCTAGAAAACCTGCTGAGATGCATGCACAAACCCTAGTGGAAAGGCTTTACCTGTGTACTTAGCAATGTTATCCAGCAGAAGGGGGTACTTAGTCAACCTCTGCATCTCTGTGGGAATGATATCCTTCAGCTGCAACCGGCGACACAGCGGATTACTCTCAGCATCCTAAAATTAAACAGCACAGTAACTACATTTGTCATTTTTATTAAGACTATAATTACCTGAACATGTAACATCTATTTATCACATAAACGTCTATTACTTCACTTTCCAGTAATTAAATACAAGACAAGAAATGCCAAGATCTATCATTCAGGCAACACATCCCCTCTCCACTTGCAATTACATATAGGAAAGGCTCATCACAAAAGCAGTGGTTTTCTTCACTCATTAGTTCACAGAGGCCTGGTACCATCTCCAATCAATCTCAGTCACTGCCACACAGGGAAGACATCGGTTTAGGATTTCACGCTATAGCAAAACTACAGCACATTTTTCAATATAACCTCAGCCCTTGTATTACTGGAGTTCTTCCCAGCCTGTGGTAATGAAGATAATGTTCTCTTCTCCAAATGCCACATGTATTCAAGTCTCTTTCCTGGCAGGCAGGATAGGTGTATATCATCTGTCTTCTGTCCGTGGCATGCATCAAAATTGCACTACTATAAGCAGACTTCCCCACAGAAGTACTCATCCTTGGGAAACAGCCACCTCAAGTGAGATGCCACCTCCTGCCTGGGACAGTATGTGCTTTCCTGCATTCTATCAGGATGTTGTGTGTTCCCCAGAATTAAATGCTCCTCCCTCCAGAAACTATTAGCAGAGGTAAATACAGTATTGGAAATTATCCCAATCTGAACAAAATGTTAGACATGATGTCATTAATTATAATAACTTTATCTACAACCATTTGTTATGCTATGCTGGCCACCAGCCACATCCTCAGGCAGCTCAAACCCTTGCATAAAATTCACCTGCACAAAAGTCTGGAAGCGAGAGTCCTTCTTCTGGCGTGACTTGATGACCTCTAGAGCAAAGGGCTGGTTACTGCAGAACGTGGCAGTCGCATGTTTCAGCTTCTCCTCTGCTGGTCCACCAAACTGTGCCAGAAAGGCAAGAAAGCCGAATTTAGAGAGACTCAAGTTCAGCACCTACCACTTTCAACACATACATAGCCAGGCAGCAGAACTGGTCTCAACTGGGAAGAAAGGAATTACTGGCAAAATATGAGAAGTAATTTCCATGCTGTTTTTAAGGGCTTATCTTCTCAGTCTACTGGGGAACCCCTTTGCATCTCAAACTCTACAGTTCTCCTGTCTCTAGCCCTAGCACATTCAATCCTTTCCATAAATTCATTGCTGATTCAGAGGGAGAATACAGTACCATGTCTCCACTGTCAGCCAGGAGAGCAGAAAAAACTGTGCTCACATGAATGACAAGGGATTATTTACCAGACTGTTGGTCAGCAAAGCCAAGACCAAAGGTCATCTTGTTTCTCAGGGACACCCAGGCTTAAACACCAGAATATAACATAACACCTTATTTTCTAAACAGAAGTATTACAAAAACCATGGCTAGTGAAATGATAGCCATGAGCAGGGCTGAGAAATATGCTGCAGATGGTTAATCTGTTACTGCAACTCTTCCCATTCCTGCTACCCGGTCTGGGATTCAGCATAGTAACTCCTGAAAATACTCTTGAGAATGAGATCCCACAGCTTTTGTTTTAACCACTTAGGCAGAACACTATGCAAGGGCACATAACTATTAGCTTAAGGTCTAGCTTGCTCTAGCAAGTATTTTTTTGCTTTTTCATAATACACAGGAGAACTGAAAGGGTTGGAGGTGTTTCTTTACCAGCCACATCTGATTTTTGTTTTCTTCTTTTTTTTCTGGAATATTAGACAAACTGTGGGATATAAAAAAAAAAAACCCACCAAAAAACCACAACCACCCCACCACAAGACACTTCTGCACAAAGTGCTGAACAGAACAAGGAAATCAATTTTCAATCCTAAACTAAGTAGGCTTGAAAATAAACAACAAAATGTGAGAGCCCCAAGAGAGAATTTATTCTTTTTTAAAGAATCTACATCACTCCTGCTCCCGTCATTTGGATCTCAGAAAGGAAGCCTGTGATAGTGCCATAAATTTGAAAAGGTTCAGCTATGTAAATTCTAGGATTGGAAACCAGTATTTTAACTACCTTTAAATTGCACCACAGGCAACACAAGACTTGTATTTCAGTGTTACTGAAATAAATTGTGCTATTACATTTTTCAAAATCCTACTCTCATCTTCATATCTCCAAAACTACCTTATTATACTCTACCCACACATCACAAGGAAATTATTTTTTCTTCCTTAAATTACTCTTGTCTCTAGCCAAATGAAAATCCTACGAGTTCTTCCTGCTTTCCTTCATCCCCCATTCTCTAGCTTTATGTTGGCTCCATAGAAATTGCAACTCTAAGACCTTCAGTTCCCGTTAGCTGGGAATTACCTTCATTAACCTTGGGCTCTGTTTGTCATTCTAAGGAACATTATTTTCAAGTACAAGAAAGCAAAAAAGAATATTACCCAGGAAAGCAAGTCTTCCCCAATTTGGCCAATAACAGAAGTCTCATTCCTTTTTCGGACAGCTTTCATCTGATCGTTCAATGAAACTTAAAAAAAAAAAAGGAAAAAAAAGGAAGTTTTATTAATACTGCCTAAATTGTTTGATTTATTTTCAGCATTTTAAAATAAAAGCTATTCTAGGAAAAGATTAGATTTGCAAAAATTTCAATTAAATTAAAACAATGAAGTGTCCTGCATCATAATACATTCAGCCGAGTATCTAAGAAAATGTTGTGTAACACTTTTGCACTTCTGTCTCACCTGTCTTCAGATGACCCCTAAGAACCTTCCCAGTCTTATCTTTTCTGAGGGTCAATATCACTGCCCTTTTAAGAACATAGGAATAATGTAGAACACACTTCAAGCCACCCGCATAAAATTATACAACTGATTATTCGGTGGCAGAGCTGAAATTCCAATTCCAAACAGTCCTTTCTCTAAACAATTAGAAAGTGCCACCCTTCAAAACCACCTGCAAGACATCAATCTTTTCAGGTTTGTTTTCATATTCTCTTCAACAACAGTTGTAGCATTTTGAACGTTGACCCATAAAGACCATTATTCAAAGCACTGCTCCTTTTATCAAAGCATGAATCAGCACAAGAGAGTCTGTGTACACAGATAAGAAAAAAACAAGTATCTGAAACACTGGACGCATGCATTCTTTACCGAAATATCCTTGTCAATCAGAAATAGAAAAAACTGTGTGTGAAAGGAAGAACAGCTGTAGCATTCTTTTTCATCTGAAGTGTTGTATGAGGTTGCCTCTTGTTTCAGGGTCACTTGCTTAAATTTTTTAGATATTTGTATCCAGAATTCCAGTTGAGACTACAAAGCTGAAAGGCACCTCAGCTGCTCTTACCATGAAGCCCAAGGATATCCTCCAGATTTGAAAAGATTTTCCGTTTGTCACTGGAGTTCAGGATCCCTTCCCGGGTGACACGCTGATAGAAGACATTATGCAGAACTTTCAGTGTGCGGACATGAGCTCTCTCGGTGTACAGCAACTCTGAAGAGAGAGGAGAAAGCAGGATTGTAATTACCTAAAGAGGTGTTGCAATGTGGATCCAAACGTGAAGCAAACAGAAGTCAGAAGCATGAACTTACATAAACCTCCCTCACCAATGCTTCCCTTGCTTGCCCACATTCCAACTTGCCCCAGAATGGAGCCATGCTCTGCTATATTTCCATGTTTGAAAGAACAGAGAAGCCAATTGATTTGTGACTCATAATTTAATCCAAACAAGCAGTGAGCTCTTAGCAGCTCATATAGCTACACAGAGCATTCTGCGGGATTGCAAGACCTGAAATTGAGATGAAGCTTGAAGATGAAGTTTGGTAGTAGCTTTCTGTTTGCATCACGTGCTTTCCAACAGTCTAGACAGTTCCTCTGGCTTGTCTTTTATAAAACATGATACTTTAAACTGGCCTTTCAGTGTCAAACCATTTATTACTTTTTATTTCTCCTCTAAGGATTGGATCAGTCTCACCTTAGGACACTTTTCAGTAACAAGTACAAGTTTCATGCACACAAATTCTCCAAACCAGAAGTAATAGATGGCCACTACTTTGAGCAAATCAGTGAAGACAGACCTAGTTTTAAATGTTAAGAACTTCAGAGCTCCAGAGGACAGGTTTCAGCTTTGTGCTAGGTGAGCTAGGAAAAAACATCCATCTCACCATTAATCACTTCTTGGCGCTTGATTTCATAGGGTTTCAGCCCCAACAACACTTCTCGGCTCACAAGTTGCTGCCAGTTGGGAGGGTCCATATCCATGTCAAAATCATATAGCTCATCTTCACTTTGCACATCTGTGAAACCAACACTGTCCATCCTAACATGAAAAAATATCTGTCAGATACTGCCATTTTAGGCATGGATGTAAGGAATAAAGAAGAGAAAATCTTAAGTATATATATCAGTTGTAAAGCATTATGAATATGCTCTCCATAACAGCTAGAGGCTGTTAGATGCTTAAGCCTATAGGCAACATTTTCTAATTTCACCCTTTACAGAACAACTAAGAGTGAAGTATTTCCATAACCCTTCCTTTTAATGATACAGATAAAATAATTTGCTTTAAGTCAAATATCAAGTTGGTGAAAGGGCAGGTTACAATTTCTTTCCTCCATCTACCTGTAGATACAGATCTAACAGCAACAAACAGATTTTAAAAGAAAACGTGGAAATCTCAACTCCCTAACCCATCATTTCAAATCAGTAGATAGAACAATCACTATACATCACTCATAGATCAAAGGGCTTGTATGTGTATGATTCATTCCACCTGTCCTATATACGGATGCCAGCATTTCACTTCATATATGTGTTATTTAAGAAAAGGAAAGATCATACAGACAATTGTAGGGGCTCAGAACAATGAACATTCTACTGAATAATCTCAACAAATTCAGTGAAGTTCAAACATTCATAAGCATACTCACTTGCGAAAAGACTTTGGTGTTCCCATATCAACCATTCTGCAAAGAACGAAAGGAATTATTAGGGAAGCTCATGCAAGAATTTCACCCTGCTCAGACATTCAGCGTAACTTCAGAGTAAAGGCCTACCTTCCTAACTAGAACATTTTGTCCATCTGTCAGCCTCACCCTCCTGATACGTAGAGAGGTTTCTAGTACTACCATAGTAGCAGACACAGATCAACATTTCCCACTTCTGCCAATAATGTTTAATACAAGTGATGTCACTAATAGTTTTATAGACTCTGCTTCAACAGCCATTGTCACATCAACTCTCTTCCAAGGTTCAAGCAATGAGGGCTCTGTTACCTCTCTGATTCCCCCTCCTCCTCCTGCAAGTTTTCCAAAGGAGATGGGAATTCAAAGGTGTTGTTAGGTGTGCGGGGTGTGCCATCCATACAGTCATTAGCAGGTGGAGCTTCTCCAGTCTGCTTCAAACCTAAACAGAGAATGAGTATGAAATGTCAAGAACTGTTCCAAATTAGAGTACATTAGAGAACTTCACAGCCTCTGCACAGCCTCTTGATTCACAACCTCATTTCAGCTTAGAGCTGGAGAAACTGAATTCCTAGGCTGGTAAGAAAAATCTTAGTGACAAATGTTTTCAAATGACACTGACTTGTGCTTCAAAAAGCAGGCACCTGAGACTGATCCAATGCCACAGTGACAGAACCCACCTAACAACTATTTCTGGCCATAAGATTTCCTAATTTGAAGCAGAGACTAAATCAGAAAAGATGACTAAACACCAAGGAAGATCACATCTCATTACATAAAAACATTTCCTAATTTGTCAGGTTTGTTGCATCAGAACTGTACTTTGCATATCCCATCTTTAATCACTCCTCTTCACTAGTATCATCCTACCTGTTTCACTGTCCTTGCTTCCCTCTGGAGAGAAAAAGGGACTCATTGCCAAAGGAGACATTGGGTTGGCAGGTGGGTACGGTGCATCTGTTCCATCACTGGAGGACCCACTCTGGCGCATCTTGCTAGAATCTGGTGGCTCTGGGCTAACAGAAGACGCTGTAGGTATGTGCTTTAGATGCCGGGGCTTCTGCATTTCCATGGCTCTGCCAACTAAACAAACACCGAGCCATTATATTGCTGAAAAAGCTTTTACTGGTTATCAGCAATGAAGAGAGGAAGCATTTTAGGACAAAATTAGGTTTGTGTGTCTTCAAAAATATGTTTTAAAAAAAAAATGTTTACTGAGTTTTCTTAGCATAGATTTTTAAAAGACAGCAGAGACTTTATCTGGCTTTCAGACTAATAGGAAAGATATATTTCCTTGTCTGACGTACTTGCACCGCTATCATGTCGACTCGGTCTCCTTGGTGGGCCCAGAATACTAGGAAAGCCTCTTCTCTTTCCTTTTTCCTCTCCTTCTTTCTCTTTCTTGATACTTTGCTGCAGTTAATATAGAACAAAGAAAAACAAAGCAAACAGATCACTCATTTCTTCAAATTCAGTTATTTACTGAGGAATTAACTAATTTTTTAAAACTGCAAGAGCTTGGTACAAGAGAATTGTATTTCTAACAAGTTACTGAGAGGTCAACATCCTGCTGCATCAGAGGCAAAGACAGCCTACAGACTGAGTGGTGTGTAACAGGGTTAGCAGAAGGGAGCCACAGCATCTTAAGAGATACATCTGTTATAAGCAAAAACTCACACACTCTGGTTTTTGACTTGGCAGGAACTAGAAACCGCTCTCCTCCCTAGGGTAAGAGACCAATTTACAGTGACCAGCAGCACTTTGTTTCTCCAAGGCACATCTTGTGACTCCAAACCTCCACAAGCGTATAGACTCTAATCTGGGAGAGAGAAATGCAACTTACCTTACCACTTCAGAAAGGTTATGAACACTTGATCTAATCTTTTTGCACTGTCAGTGCAGAACTGCTTGTAACAGTCTTAACATTTCAAAGGAAGCTGGAACACTGATGAAAATAAGTAGCTACTGTGACCAGATACACACTCGTACTGTGAGAGACAAATGAACACCCCCACAGAGATGGAGTTTTGGTGGAAAAATTCATTATATAACTGGGAAAGTGTGGGTGGCAGGAACAGTAGCTGTCCTGCATCATGAAGCATGAGGTTTTGGGCAAGTTTCTCAAAAAGACAACTGAAGTACACAGGCCAAGAGCCTGATTAGCCATAACAAGATCCTCAAGTGATTCAAGATTGTATTATACGAAACATTGCTCACCCAAAGTTTTAATAAGGCTAGAGCTGTGAAAAACACGCAGTTAGAATTCAGGCATACAGATAAAGGCAACTCTTTCTAATCCATGTATCTGAAAACATATGTAGAACCCAATTTCAGCTGTTAGGTTTTCTGTGCAGCTCAGTAATCCCAGATCCTGTTGATGCAGCAATGAAGACTGTAAAAATCATACAAACTTCTAATGTGTCATGCAAAAGTGGATTTTTAATTCTAACCAAGTACCCATGCTGGGCAGCTTTAAACAAATGCACTCTGGCCACAACACTACTACCTTGATCTTTGGCAAGAAACCAATACGGCCACGCTTCTGCTCCAGGTTCCGGGGTTCTTTAACTTTGACTCCCAGGTGTTTCATGTAAGTAAGAATCACATACTGCATTGTGGAACTGCCAAGAATACAAAAAATACACAAAACAAAGAAGATGGAGGATAAGGAGAAATGTTTTGGGGAAAATACATTTTGTCAAGAAAATGAAAAAGGTCAAATGCAAAGGTTCTATTGAGAAATTAACCATTTTTAGATTAAAATAACTTGGCATCTTTTTTTTTTTTTAATATGAAATAAACTATCACACACAATGGGAAAGATTCAGCCAATATCAGAATTTGCCCTCTTGTAATCAAAAGGTGGAGTATATAAAAGGTGTACCAGCCTACGAGGTAAAAGTAAAATTTTGAGAATTACACAGAAGGTCCTAAAATTATATCCTAACGTCATATTTGAAGTCACATTATAGTTTTGAGTTATGGTAAAAGTAAGTAACAGTAAAAGGTATGGTTGCTATAAAAAGCATAGTAGAAGCTACCCAGATGGTTGTATACAAACTGAACTAGGCAAGGCACATACAGAAAATAAATGTTAGAGCAGATTGAAACAGCTACAAAACAAAACCAAAAGAAACATGAACTCTCAGCAACAGTAACTTTTTCAGATCTGAAACAAGGCAAACTTCAGAGTAAGAAGAGGTTGATGCTCTGAATTCAAATTAATTATGCCAAGGGATTTAGAAAATGAGAGTTTGTGGCTACAGCCAGCAGAGGGCTGTCTTGTTCTGCTCAGCAGAACACAGAGCCAGCAGTAGGATTCTTGCTTCACTAACAGCCCACACAACTTCCATAACTTCCATTACCTCTTGTCTTCTTCCAAAGGCTGAGATGTCATCCTAAAAACAAGAAAGAATTAATCTAAACTCAAAAGCCAATTAACACCCAGTCAACATCCACCCAGAGCATCAGCAGTTGTTGTCAAAGTGTCCTTTAGAATGTTAGAAAGTCCCAGAGTGGGGGACATGACACTGGATGTAAACAAAAATGAAGGTTCCACTGGGAAAATTGGATTCAGCTCACATTAAAAGAAAAAATGGGCTCTGAAGCTACAGGTTTCTGCAACCCGAAAAAAGGACTCTGATCTAATAATGCACAAGCTGACAATGGAAGCATTTTCTCTGCTATTTGAACAATGGCCTTATTGAAAACATACGTGGACTTTACCTATTAGCTTACTTTTGGCTATCATTACTCAAACATACATTAATAGCAAATAGGGGAAGCAATGTAAACGTAGCAAAAATTGCTTCTAGTTCCTAATTCTTTTGCTCTGCTGTTGTAGGTTCAGGGTAAAATCTTTTTTAGCCCCACAATTATATTTGCTATTACTCACAACACTTCCTCAATTTTAGCAATAATCTGTTCTGCACATGCTCTTTCCTTCTCCACTGCATTCCGGTCACGAACTCTTTCTGCATCCAGCTTGGTTAGCTCTCCTTCTGCCAGGGTCAATCCCATACTACGTTTCTGCCTGAAAAATGGGGAGAAGGAGGCATCACTTGAAATTTAATACTGGTCTGTAACAAGGAAAAGCAACCTCTTGATATTCAGAATGTCGAACAGATCTCATTATTGGTTTCTGTATGAAAATGGAAAAGTCATGACGCTTCTCCATAACATTTGCACTCACTGTAAAACATAGCTAAGCCTTCGAAGGGATAAAATTGTATGGTATTTATCAAGAGGCAGTCATTCCAAGGGTCAAGAAAAAGTAGTTACTCTTTTTGCAGCATCCCAGGCTGTATATTTGAAGCATGGACTTGAATTGAGACATTTTTAGGTATGAAAAAGTCCATTATTGAATACTTGTCTTCGTATAATGTCTCATGTTGGCACAGAGCTCTTATGACTCCACATGAAAGGGCATATTAATTACCAAATTCTACTATATGCCCATCACAGATTTCTAAAGTGGATTATTCCATGCCCAAAGGGGATAGGGAAAGAAAAAAGCAGAAGAAAAAAAAAGGTGTAAGCTGATTATAAACACAATTAGTAAGAAGGATATATATATAACATCACTTAAGTTACAATATTCTGAAATTGCCTCAAATAGTTTCAAGGAATGAAGAATTTAAGCTCTAAGAGTGATTACTTGCAACACAGTGTCAAAAACATTCAAGGATTAGTCACAGGGTGACCCTGGAGGCCCTCTCCAGTGGTATCTTCCTATTCAGTCAAGATTAATTACTACATCCCTCAAGTTTCAACTTCCCCTGTATTGGACATGTTGACTGAGGGCAGGTATGAATTAAACGAAAACTATACAAACAACTGTTGTTACCTGAAATCTTCCAGGTTCCTTTGAACTTCCGGACAGACTTTATCTTGCATAGTTTGTATAAACTGGCGATGAAGCTCTTCGGGGAGAAGTTCTGGCCTTCTTCTGTCTGCAAGTCAGAAAAGAAAAGCTAATAGATTATTCTTTTGAGAACAGTCCTCTCCACCTTTGAATAAAATCACTCACATGTATACTTTAACTCATCCAAGAGTACCTTTTGCCTTTCACTTGCTGATAATAAGAACTTCAGTGCATTAAGCGTAAGCAGCTTCAGTCACATGCACTACCACACTAAAAATGCCAATATGGCCAATGCTTCCCACCACTTACGCATGTATCAGAGCATGCATTGTGCCCTCCCTAAGAAACATAAGTAGTATTTATTTATCTCTTCCTATAACAGATGACACTGTATGTTTCAAGTAATCCCAAGTGCATTTCAGAAACTTGCTTGGACTGCCTCAGACAGTAGAATCTGCAGAAATTGATAACCTAGGCAAAAGCACCCTACCTAGTTCTAGGGAGATTTCATCTGGAACTGGAACTTTTAGATTCTGCAAAAGAAAAGAAAGACTGGGAGAACATATGCAACAAACACCACCCCAATAAAAGACACAATACAAAACATACAAGAAAACCCCCACAAAAGCCAAAATCATACAACCTGAAGGCTTTAAGGGGAAGGCTCCCATCCTGAATATATATTATATTACACAAGGATTGTCTAAACATGTGGTGCTAGCCTCTGCTACACTTTCTGGTAGTCCAATTCATGTCAGTGAAGAAGTTTCTCAGGCTTTCCAACAGACACATAAAATCTCTCAATCCTTGCAATAGCCACATCAATGAATGCAGAAATTATTAACTAAAAGGCCATGTGTAACAGCTAGAGCTCGCTTACATATCACAAAATTATTTCTCCTATCAGACAATGCATTCCCCGTGATTTATTGAGTTACCAGGCATCTGAGGCTATATACCATTCATTTTGCCATACTCACCGGTAACTTTTAAACAAAAAAAACTTTTTATTTTGGAAGACCTGAACAACAACTCAGTTTTTTCCAGTACAGGAAAGTGGAGAAAGGTAAGAGTCAAATTGCTAGATATGCTTGAAAACAAGAGAAAGGACTGGAACCTACTGCAGCTCGGTCCAAGAAGAACTGGTAAAACTCAAGGAAAACACGCCGAGTCTCTTTGGAGTTGGTCTGCTTGTACAAGTCCGTGTAAAGGTAGCACAACTGTGGGAAACAGGAGGGCAAGAAATTAAGCGATACCACAAGAACTCTTCTAACACCCCTAACTCCAAGTTTTCTTTCAAATATTTCAAGGAGTTCAGCATTGCTGGACTGAAACTCTTCCTAGCTACCTTCAGCCATCTAGATTGCTCAGGTAACCTCGGCTAGGCTGCCGCAGTAAATGACATAGAAAGAAAGGGAGGGAGGGGAAAGAGAGAGATCAGACCTTCCCCATAGACAACTAACCCCACCACCTTATGGTGGAACGAAAAGCTTTCAAGAGCTAAATACTTATTTTTGAACAGCTAAATGTAAAGGAGACAGTTCTCTTCGTGCTTCTCTTCATTTATCTGAAATACTCTCAGGATCTGCATTTCTCTCCTTGCTCATCCAGCCACGTCACTGACAATGCTACAGAAGAACAAGGAGATCCTGACACACTCTGGTTGAAACTACTAATTTGGGCCAGGGAAACAATTCCAGAACATCTTACCAATGCTGCAGGGTCAAATTGGGACACTACATGATGTAGAAGAACAGCCAGGTGAGCGGGGCGAGATTTCAGGAGCTCAATGTTTTGAAAACAGCTGCATTGTCCATTAATCTGTAGAGATACATTGAAACTATTTGAATTAATCAAGAAAGCTACTGTGACTAAACCCAAGAAGCTCTGTTCCAACAGCTTAGCTCCTCATTTAATTAAAATAAAAACTGACCAAACTCAGAACCTTTGCAATGCCATTCTGTAACATCCCAGGAAAAGCATACAATAGGAACACTTCTTTTAAATACTCTCCTGAACACTGAGTACAATATAATGAAATATAAATCAGACCAAAGGACAGCTCAATTAACTCAGAATAAATATGTCAAAAGCCACAGCAGCTATACTGTTGTGACAATAATGCAGAAGTTAATAGAAACCAAGTTAGCAAGAGAAAATTAAATAAGGCAAATTAATTTCTAGAAAGCTTTCAGTTATGAGAAAAAAAGAATAACAGAAAGAATCAAAGATGGCATATTGTCATAAACTCCCTAAATGTTTTTTTTCTTGGCAAGATCAGCTGTAACAGGAATCACATTCTCTAATTCTTAATTCACCACACAAGAACTGCTCAATAAAAACAAGTCATGGAGTGCTTGTAGTTTAGGCACAGAATTCTGGTCGAGGGGGAAAAGGGATGGCTGAGGCTAAAAGTCATTCCCACCTGCTCCTGTTCAGTGTCAAAGTCGTCATCCTCTGCTCCAATGATCTGAGGGCCCACTCGGGATAAAGGACTTCCAATACTGGACTGGGAATCCTGGGGTGAGTGGGGAGCGAGGGAAGAGAAGGAAGAAACGTACAGTGCTATTACTCTCTTGGCACAGTAAACCTTCTTTACCAGTTTAGAGATACTATAATTTTTATTCTCCTTCTCAAAACTCAATGGAAACCCATGTGTCTTCACTCAACCTTGTTCAAGTTTGCATTGCGACATCCCCTTATGAATGCTTCTCCCAAGCTGCAAGCATTCAGAAACATTAAATCAGATGATTCAAAACCAATTGAATTATCTACAGACATGAGCACACTAAGCATGTGGCATATGACAAATGCCATCTTAGTACAAATGGAGAAATATGACTTTGGAAAGTCAAGCAGATGAGGGGAAAAATGCTTCAGAAGTCATACTAAGGAATAAAATAACATGTTCAGATAGGTCTGCGCTTCCTGCTATGTTCCACTTCTACCTACTCTTGAGGCCACCCCGATAATGCCAGCCTCGCAATGACTAAATATCCTAAGGAAAAGATGGTCTCATTTACTGCTGGACTCAAGGAATAAAATATGTACAACTGCTCTACCTATTTTAGGTCCAGCTGTTTTACTGATTATTATGTATTTCTCGCCTCTAAATGGGCCTGCTCTTAAGCTCCATAAACATTTACTCAGCTAATTAACTTTCCCTGCACAATTTTAATTGCATTTTATTTTGTAAAGCAAAGTTTATGCATGCTCCATCTAGAAAGCAGGGAAAAAAACAGCAAGGTTTTAATGGGCCCATTACAGGAGATGCTGTTGTGACACTTCATGTTTTGTACTCACAGTATCTTGAACTTCAGTCTTTTCTGGGCTCTCATCCGAATAAATCCGCTCCTTCAAGCCACTGCGAGGACTCTGGGAAAGAAGGAAGTTCAGTTCTGGTGAGCACCAGCAAATCCAGGAAAATGAGAACTGCACACTAAGTTTTTCAGCCACAACAGCCAAGACTTCTCCTTTCCCACAGAGTGAACTGTTAAACAGCTGAGGTATGAAAAGCCGAACTAAAATGCGTGACCTACATGCACAGTTTCCAAAAAAACCAAAAGCCAACCAAATGCAGAAGCAGTTTCGGTAAGAAAGCTAATGATGTTGAGTAACAGCAGAGCTGTAAAATCTCCTAGAGCACCTGGCCTTGGCCTTAGCATTCTCTTTGCTCTCTCCACCCCTCCTGACAGTTTCTGTAGTACCCATGTTTCTAACTCTCTGACTAGGCCCTTTCTCAACATCCCCTCTGAACAGGGGGCTCCCAGCAAAGGGCTCAGTAGTCCAGTGTAGTCTCACCAGTGCCCAGCAGAAGGGGCTAGTAGCTTCCCTCCACCTGCTGACAATCCTCCTTCTCACGTAGCTCAGTAGACACATGGCTCTATTTGCAAAAACCATGTGCTGTTGGCTCGTGTGTCCACAGTAACATCCAGGTCTTTTCAGCTAGGCTACTACTCAGCCTGTTGGTTTCCAACCTGTATTGATGCACGGAGTTATTTCACCCCAGCTGTAGAATTCTGGGCTTCCTATCAAACTTCAAGAGGTTTCTATTGCTCCCAATCCTTAAGTTTCTCAGGGTCACTTTGGATTGAAAAGCTTAAATGTTTGGTGTGTCAATCACCTGCAGTGATCCAATACCATCCACAGTACTGACATAATTAAGTTTATTAGGACAATAGCTATATATTTTGTTCTGCATCGATTACATACAAACACAAGTGATATCTAGTCAGATTTGGAGTTGCAGGAGGAATGTTTCAAAATAGAGTCACGTATGTTCACGTTCTGGAGCTGTATCTGACCCACCTTCCTTTCACTTCCAACTGCTAGTACAAATTTAGCTCCCACGTCCTTAAGTTAAACAATGAACTTAGGCCAAAACCCAAGTACAGAGTCTCAATTCCTCTGCACTAATCAGATAGTGACTTAATTAAGGATTAGGTGCTAAGACACTCCAATAGGGAGACCATATGAGCACACAGATTGATAACTAATGAGTGAACAGATTAAGAGCCTTTACTGTTGGCAATAATTGAAGCTTATTTGGTAGAAGTAAGGCTCTTCCCCGCTTTCATGGCAACTTGCCCACTGACTGGATCTGAGTCAGAGCTACCGCAATTGGAACATTACCATATTCTTAAAAGATGCTCTAATTGGCATCTCTGAGTTCTGAGAAAGATGCTGGCATCCATCTTTCTTTGTCTGGTTACAGGGGTTGTGCCAGGAAAATCTAATCCTGGATAAAAACCCAAAACCCACACTATTTCTTTCCCCGTCCCTAATGGAAGACCAATATAGTATGCCTCCTCAGGGAAATATTTTTGGTGTGTAGCAAGAAGCCTATTCTAGTAATACACAGTGTTACTGAAACAGAGTACAGATGTATGGTTCACAGGACAACACAAATATAAAAAAATCTGCACAAGAAAACCAAATCCAAAAGGTATAGAAGCAAAGTCACAGCACTGTTCAAGACTCACATCAGCTATGTCACTGTTTGGTCGGGAGGGGCTGTCACCACTGTAATCCAGTTTGCTCACACAATCCCCACTCTCTGCCTCCACTTCACTGATCTGCAGTGATTCCGTCACAGACCTGGAGGACAAGACTCCATCCTAAAAAGATAAAGTGAGTTGGGAGGCAGCAAAGAGCAAGTAGATATTTCAAGAGACAATCCTTATACATTAGCTGTTTCTAAACCTGGTTAGTTCACACTTTTTATAAAACTTTCTTCATGTATCCAGAAAAGGCTGCAATGCTTTTCTAAGAGAAGACAACAGAAAAATCACACCAAGTTTTCAGGACTTAAAACATTATAGGCAGAGGAAAAAGGGAAAAAGTAGTATCACCTACTTTTTTTTTTCCCCCAAAAGCAAAATCAAAGCTGTTTTAAGCTTCCAGTTATTCATTCTGCACTGCAAGAATGACTTCTCAGGTTTCTTTCAAGTTGTATTGACAGACAGACTAATAAACACATCGTGGTTTGCACTTACTGTTTTAAAAGCAGTTTTTCACAGATGGTTTGGAAGTCCATTGTTAAGTCTACTTCATATACTGACATTGTACTGTATTGCTTGACAGCCTCTGCAAGCCTAACTACAAGTCTCAACTCTAGAGGGTGCAATTTGCCTGTACAAGCACAGAAGAGCATGGCGGGGAACTCCTGCTTGCCCAAAACACCATCATCCCCCAAGAATTTTCACCCAGAACATATCACGGAGAAGCCTGACACATTCTGTTACCTGAGTACAGCCTGTGGCTTTGGACAACTGCTCTTGCAGCTGAGGAATGTGCTTCTTCGCTTCCTGTATCTCTTTGAGCAGTCGTGTGGTGGGTGATCGGCTATACTCTTCTTGCAGAGACTGAAAAATAATTTTATGAGATTTCACTCAGTATCTCCTTAATATCAAAGCTTAGAAGTACAACCTACTGCTAATCTCTATTTTTAAAATGCGTAAAGGGAATGAACAGCATATTTGCACACCTACCGAGTTAGATACTACGGAATGTCCATTTTACATAGCTCTCCTCCCTCTCCTTCCTGTGCCATATGAAAATAACCACATTCTAGAGATTTACTGAAAATCACAACCACATCGAATGTACAGCTGAAGGCACAGTAACTCAGCACAACCATGGAGTACTGTGCCAATTGTAGTTCCTAGTGAGGAATGGCTCGCTCCCTCAGTAAGAGTCAAAGATGCTTACTTGCCCAAGGATTAGGTCAGATTGACGGATAGGTACATTTCCCACTTAAAGCTCCCACAATTTTTTTTTTTTACTCTGTCAAGGATTAAAAACTCAGGAGCTGATCAGCAAGAGCAATTAGATCTCTGGTGTTAGGCCTGTATATAGAAAAGCTAAGCTGAAACACAAGCTGTGCAAGGAAGGGAATGTTGAAGATGCTACGAAGTAGTGATTCAACAACTGATCTTTGCATTTGCACCACACTTTCTTCCACCCCTCTCAAACTCATGTAACTCCAATACCTGCAGCCGCTCCTGCTCTTTCTGTAACATCTTTCTCAGAATCTCCACCTTCTGGTTGTGGACAATATTGTTCTCCTCCTAGAAAACATGGAGAGATTAAGCGTCGAGTTTTTTGGTGGAGCTAGGAAGAAAGATAAGGAAAATGGATATACCCACTTTTCAACTGTTCCCTAAATATGGCCTCTGAAAAGCCCTACAGGAGTAATTCAAGTTTCTAAATCCTATCCTACACATTCTTTCCTACTTTTGAACATAGCTATCAACGTTAGAAAAAGAAAAAATAGACAGACCAGAAGTATTTGCTTAGTTGCTTTCCCTACTCTTCTTTGCCACGTGTCTGCACACCTTATGATGCACTTGTTAACAGAAGTTACAGCGTAACTGGCTTGGACCAAACAATGTATTAACTAACATCATGCAAATTGTGGTATATCTCAAAGACAACCTGTGAATAATAACCCCTCAACTGTCTTTCTATTATCTCAGATGCGACTGGATATTTTTACTTGCAAAATGTTTCTTCCCATGTCATTAAAAGCCCACTGGGTGGCAGGATAAATATTCCAATTGTGATTTGTGCAAGCAGCACAAAATAATGCAAGAAAAAAAAATACATGACTACATTTCATCCACTGCTACACTGGTTCTTTCAAAAGAGAGCTTTAAATCTTACCCCCACAAGCACTGGGCTAGTAATCCTTTCTGCACTTCCTGACGTGCCAGGTGAATGGGGAGATGTCATGATGGGAGACATATGCCCAAATGCTGCCAGATCCACTTCAGTATCAGCCAATGGAATCTGGGGCGACCCCGGTGGGCGCCCCTGAACAGTGAGAGCTACATAGGAACCCGCTGCAGAGAGAACAAGAACA
This sequence comes from Gorsachius magnificus, assembly GCA_034008185.1. Taxonomy (NCBI): domain Eukaryota; kingdom Metazoa; phylum Chordata; class Aves; order Pelecaniformes; family Ardeidae; genus Gorsachius; species Gorsachius magnificus. The sequence goes on from CM067097.1 coordinate 4,918,449, forward strand.
ATTCACATGTCAGACATGCTTGCAGATTTCTGTGGTTGCTGTTTCTCTTGTTGCCATTTCACTCTAGAGACAAAATTCAGACCATCCTTCACCGTTTGTTCTTCAGTTCAGAGAACCTGAAAGCACCATCAGCTGTTTTAGAGATGTCTCTTTAAATTTTGGGCAATCCAAAAACTTCCATGATAATAATCCTTAATAAAAACACACGTTATAATTTCTAGTCTATCAGGTTACATTTACAGTATAAATATAGTCATGTCACAAAATAAACTATGCTAGGGTGGAAGGAACCACTACCACCTTCTTCCTTGTACAAGAAGATCAACCAAGAATGCGCTTCCTTTAGAAATGTCAGTACTTTGCAAGCATCATACAGTAATCTACATTAAAGGTGCCTGAACAGCTATGGTATTTAAGGTGGAATCAGAAGATGGGAAGACACGTAGGCAAGTTTTGGTGGTAATTTCAAACATCAAGCTAAGGAGAAACTGCAGAAGCACGTATCAGCTCAAGTCTGAGATGTCAAAATTACCCCAACTTCACTTCACTGTTTCATATACACCCTTCACGTCTCAGCACGGGGCATGGTTAGACCTTGTCCTTATCACTTGATAGCTGGTCATTGGTCCTTTAAAATGCTTTAAAGGAGCACAGTGACAAAAATAGTAACCTGCCTTTACTTACACTTGATCAGCTTTACCACCTCCAAATGGTTTGAGTGTGTTACAAGAGTGCCATTCACCTGCAGGTAGGGAGGAAGAGAAAGTTAACAGTGTTTAGCTACTGATTTCCCACCAAAGGTACCCACATACTACACAATAAGCACATAGAAAGAGGAACAGTATTTTTTTTTTGTCCCCCCATCTCCATTACTGTGTGTTTCAAGACACTACCAGATAAACATTTTACCCTTCTAACAGTTTATCATCTCAGTGAGTAGAGCTCTAAAAAAATAGAACTATACACACATACCAACAAAAACCAAGCAACCAAACAAATAAAAAAAGCAATCCACCTCTGACTGGGCAGATAAAAAATAGGGTAGCTAATTTAATTCATCCATTTAAATGCCCAGTTGAAATCCCAGCTCTATCTGCATCAGTAGCTGCTGTAGCACAACCATCATTTTGCAGCAACAGTTTAGATAGTCTTTTTAGTAACTGATTTGATTTCTCAGTTGTTTAGGACTAAAATAGAACACTGATCTGGGGGCGGTTAGGGGAAAAAACAATAATCCAAGATGACTATTTATTTACAGGTAATTATTAATAACTCTCCATTCCTTCCTTCCCCTGCCAGTTCTGTTCTTACTGTATGTGTGATACTTGAACCTTGTAGGATGCTGAACTCACCTGAAAAGTTCTGAAATAAGAGTGATCTCCACAACAAAACTAACATTCAGGACTGGGCTTTCAGTGGTTACTGTTCTGTATCCCCCATTCCTCTATCCCACAGACAAATGCAAACGTATCAATGACATTCTTTCAGGGGAAGAGCTCATTTAATATAAAGGATCCATTTCCCTAATGACCTGAATGCCCTTACCTTGATAATCCTATCACCTGTTTGCACTCCAGCCCGCATGGCTGCTCCATCTAGAGAGGCAAGAAATCATTTAGTTCCAATTCCAGTAGAAACATTGAAAGCAAAAATGGTTTAAGCACTTCTGTAGTTCCACGCAAAGCTACTTTTCTGACTTGCCCAAGCTTCCTCTGTCTCTGTCAGAGTAAAATCTCTGAGAATCTAGACCAGAGCAGTTCTGTTCTCATTTTGCAGTGGATACATCAAGCCACAATCCCACCACATTTCAAGGAGTCATTTACTTCTTCTCAGATGCAAGAGGTCAGTTTCCAAATGCATCAGACTCTGAGGTGGCAATTCCCTGCATCCCAAGAGTGCAACGCTCTTTGTTCTTGCACATCTATTCTGAAGCTACAGCCATCCCACCTGTGAGGAAAGCATTTGGAGTTTTCCCCTCCAGCTCATGCACACGTTTCTTTGATTCACATGAAAACCCTCTAGGCTGTTCTCTGGCTAGCACAATTAGCAAGTCTGCTTACCTTCTTTGACGGACTGCACGAAGACTGGATTGTCTCCGCTGACTGTCAGTCCAAATCCGTTTTCATCCCGTTGGATAACAACACACCGTTGAACAAGACCTGCATAAGAAAGGTGGGGAAAGGGCAGAAGAAAGAGAAGGAAAAAAATACAAAGAGACACAAGCTAGGCATCAGTCCAAAACCTTATCCTCCTAGATAATCACAGAGCACTGAAAGAAACTGGTACAATACAACAGAGGAAAAATATATGAGAGACAGAAACAGGGCGTCAGTCCAGAAACAGATAGGAACATCAAGACAGGTCAAGCTTATTGCTTCAGTTACACAAAACAGAGATATAGAACAGCAGAGACGCAGACAGCTCTGGCACATCAGACACAACCTGAGGTAAAAGCAGCTTTTAAAGAAGAGCAGCTATGTATATGAACCAATGAGCACAACTTCCCTTTGTCTGTGTTAATAGTTCTTCAAAGCACAGCAGAGGGCTGTCATGTTCCAGTACGCCATCAAAAACACAAAACAAGTTTTATAAGCTACTCTAAAAAAGAAGTCACAAATTTCTCAGACTAACATCACCAGGTAGGACTAAAACAGATTTGTTGATCAGGAAAAGTTCTCCCAATTCTCAGCAAAAATCTCACCTCGGGGCACCTTCTGTTCCAGATGAGAATATCACAAGGAGCCAGAATAGCAGCAGTAGAGAAGTACCAGCCACATTTACTACACTGAACAAGACTTCTGAAATCAAGACCATGCTTCCCACCGAGCTACTGAAGTACAGGGCCAAAATCCCAGGAGATGCGAGTTTGAATCTGCTCCTCCTTTAACTTGCTGTGACATCAAAGGCAACTTGTTTTGTTTCCCGGTGTTAGGATTACTCAATATAAGGTGAACATAAATTCTGTTGCAGAGATAAACGTACTTAGTAGGTCCGGCATTTTGAAAAGGTGAAATGTTGTGTATGTCTATTGTACACCTGAAAAGGAAATAAGGGCAAACCAGACCAAAAACAAAGCAACAGTTCTGGAATATTGGTTGCTGAGCACTTTCCTAGGAGCATCTGCAAAAAGCCTACCACAATGGAGCCCTTACCTTAAAAATCGACTTTAGGAACTCTACAAAATGCTTCATGGATGTTCTTTCATTTACACAACAGAAAATACTAGCTACTAAACCTCACCCTTCTTTCTAACAACTTGCTTTGCTTCTTCATTTCTAAAGCCACATCAGGCAAAATTCTTACACCAGCATCTTGAGAAAGAACTGGAGTTCTCCACAATCAGCCACGAAAATTGTAGCAGTTTTGTTTAGCATGGAGGGAGCAAAGGGAATTGTGAAGATGCTGTCCCAATAAGACTGTCTTTTCTGGAATAATTTTTAAAGAATGAATTGTAACAGGGTGTGGAGTCGTACCCATGTCTTAAATCACTCTCACACCACTACAACTCCTTTTACTTCTCTGGAGCAACTCCTAATGAAAATGAGGAGCCTCAAGTGAAAATACCGTCTGCCCAGTCAACCCTGTTCTCCTCCAGTATGGCATACATGAAAAATGGGTGTGGGAGTAGTGGAAAAGGTTGCATTCCAGCACTTCTGCAGCAGTCTGGTCACAGTATCATATCCCAGCAACTCCCCTTCTGCCGATAAAGTAGAAGCAAATTATGCTGTACATAGCAACCTGCAGTAAGTTGATGGAAGGGATGCAAGGTGAAAGCAGACGAGGCAAAAAACCCACCACCTTTCACACCCTCTTTATATGGTTAAGTGTACGAACATGCCTCCCTTTTGTACCTCCCATTTTTCTATATGATCAAGCTTCTTTAAGTCTCACTTCGCAAGAATGATGCCCCAGGGTGGGGTGTGGGAAAGAGAACATATGCTATTTCATAAAAACAGCTCGTTTTTAAAACCTGCTGCCAGATGTACAGGTTTTATGAGTAAGACACTAACTAATCTTTTGACTCATAAGAACTGTCCTCATTTAAAGGCGCAGTACAGCTCTGCATACACATTGCTCTTTCATTGAATTTCTTTCTTTTCCAGAACCAATAACCCTTGGATCTACTCATAAGTTTCCTCCTTGAATGAACCTGATGCCAAAGCAGAGGAAGTGCGCTAGGAGATGCAACACAAACTGACCTTACAGAGTATAATTTAAGTTCCAAGAATAATCAAATTAAACTGTTTCACACCACAAGTCTCAATTTCACCCAAGACCACCTTTTAATTTTAGAATGGGGAGGCAACTGAAATTAGGACAACTTAAATCCAAATTAGCCCATAATTGCCTTTTCCCTGTATTTGTTCCCTTCAGACAAGAAGCAGGCACTTAATCCTTCTCCTAACACAGTATAAAAGGCTGGAATGAAGTCTAGGAAGGCCAGCTGACAGATACTGTGCTTGACGGAGATACAGCAGCTTTATAGTGATTTTAGTTATCTGAAAGTTTTCTGAAGATGACACTATTACCTGCAGAACTAGATCAGCTTTGATAGCACTCCCTGTCTGAACCAAGCAGACTAAAAGGAGCAACCTTCAAATGCTCTTTCACTCTGCCGTGAGGAAAAACTAGCAAAGAAACCCCCCAAATCTGTCATTTGCTCACTTCTGTTCTTTAAGTAAAATACATTCAATTTGAAATCTGCTTAGCGCTGGAATTTTAAGACCAGAGCAGCAATGTTTTCATAACCCACGTCTTGTACCTTGAACACCTCATTAGACACCCTGGAATGGACTGAAAGGAAAGCCACAAACCACTGAGAGCCCAGTGACACGTAACATAAAGTTTTCAATAGCTGTTAATGTCACACCTGGATATCACAAGTACATACAGAAGCTCTTACATTAAGTTACTAACGAAACCAACTTCACCCACTTTAATTAACAGTCTATGAGTTTGGGGCAACACTGAAGAGTCTATGTTAGCAAGTGGCAATTGGATTTTCATTCACCTTCTTTGCTTTCGTGTTTCAAGTTCTTAGCATTCCCTGGATCGAAATCAAGAGTCATTCATTTTGAAATATCTTACCATGATATTTCACTTTTTCCAGCTGAAGCTTAGTAAAGATTACAAGGTCAACAGAACCCATCATTGATAGTACTCAGAATCAAATCAATAATAATCTTATTTCCACATTCACTTTTACATGACAGTATCTTGGTGGCATGAAATGAGGAGACATCACTGTAACTATGCTTTAAGTACACAAAATCAGACATGTTCATATCTTTAGTGGATTCATAAAATCCTGTAGAGAAAAAAAATAAATCTTAAAAATCCTTTTTCATCCTCATGCATATTATAATTTCCCAAACTCATTGATATAGCCTCAAGCCAAGAGTACAGTAAAGCAGCTAACCACATGCTGTAATTAAAGAGGTTTAATATTAGAAACGAAAGCAGCTGAAAATTACCAGAAAAAAGGAATTGCAAGAAAAGCTAAGACGATCAACTCTTCAATAGGTGGCACTATTCCCTCTGCGACATCCCGGCTCAGTTCTCCAGCCCGTTACAAGTGTGCCTTTTGGATAACAGGGAAGGGTAAAGTCCAAACTTCTCAAGGTCATGGACACACCATGGTAAACGTGTCTCAAAACAGTTTTGCCAGATACGTTTTGATTGTCCAAGAACAACTCTAGTAGAGAGGTCATTTACCTCCTTCTCTTCTACAGATCCTACATATTTGGAAGTTATTCAATAAAATAGGAAATTTCATTTCCCTAGCAGTGCATAACAGATAGGGCATGGGTTCATTCTAAAAACCGGACTCACTAGGGAGAACAGAGACATGAATTACATCTCCCACAATACAACGTAGCTTTGCCTCTGATCAAACTGTGTGGGACATGGCATGGGAGGAGACTTGTGAACTATCGCCTCCCTGGAGGCATGAGGCCACAATGGGAAAATGCAGTTTAATGTAGTGATTTTAAATGAATCATTCAATAAACAAAACCAAACTCCTTGGGGTTTTGAGACTGTCCAAATGTTTCACTTCATCTGGGAAGCTCTATTTCTACAAAATATTTTCAGAAACCCCGCTCCATAAAATAAAAAAAAAAACCTATCAGCTTTTATAAAGAAAATTTTTCATAGGATGAAATTCTGAATTTCACTTAGTTCTAGTTATTACCGTGATCTTCATACCAAATGCCATATTAGAAGCATTCTTCAGATTCTTCCACTAACCTTGTAACAGAAGTCACGTAAAGTCAGAGCAAAAACTATGTTGTCTGAAATTACCGCAATGTACAGTGTCTTGACAAAACTGTTAATAACAATGGCACTGAATACCTCATAAAACAAGGCTTGGAAACCTTTCTGGAAAGCAAAAACCATGTATTTTCACCATGATAAATAGGACTATCTGCTCCCATGGCAACGACACATTCAACCCCTGTGGTCGAGTGCCCCTAGCACTTGCAGCCATTTCTGGCTATTATAAGGGTAGTGATGAGGGGCTCCCAAGAGTCCTTTCAAGAGCCTGGAAAAATGGTGGCCGCAACATAAAGACACAAGGCTGACAAGAACTGCAAGAAACAAAACAGGAAGAGTAAGTTCAATTTAAAAACATCTCAACTGGGGTAAAATCTGGGGTTTCAGAACAAAAAATATTTTAAAACCTGTCCCAAAATTGGAAAGACTGTGTGAAAGAGCATGTATATGGTCTAGTCTAACATTTGGGCCAGAAACTGATCATTACTAAATAAAAAGGAAGATACCTTTGCAGAGCAACGAAGTCATGGGGAGAAGGGAAGCGTAACTGATACCTCACCTACCACTCTGAAAGCTAATTTCAATTTTAAGTTCATTTAAGAGACACGAATTCTACTTCGAGAAACAGGTATCATGTATTGCAGGAGGTTATGGCACCAATTAGTAAATTACAGCATATCTGAAACTACACTCAAACTCTCTCCTGATCACCTAAATTTTGTTGAATACACAGATATAAGATGGATTTATGGAAGAAAATAGTGCACTCAAGTTTCATGTCACTATCAATCAACTTCTCTATATCAGAACAATTTCTCTCTCCCTAACCCCTCTGCCACACACACCTCCCCACCCCCCAGCAGCTACTCATATGCTTCAAGAAATTCTGGTCTCTTGCTCCTTAATTAAGAATTTCAAGAGGTAAGAACAAACACATACACAAAAGCCACACCTCGTTTTCCTGTTGTCATTCAAGACTTTTCTATTATTCACTTTCCAATGGCTAGCCAAATAAAGCCAGGTAACATCCAGTCACCAGCGAGAAAAATATCAATACAGTATTTCTACTTGTAGGTTTTTAAATAGTTTGGTCCCATTCAAAGCAAACAGCATTCTCCACACATACCACAGCACCTGGGAAAACTAGAAGGTAGAGACAAAAGGCAGGGCAAGGTCCAACACAGCAAAGGCCACTGGAAAGGAAGGATGAGTGGAAACTGCTCCCATAGATACTGGACATGGATAGAGCATCTGCAGGAAGCTTTGGGGGAAGTAAAGGCTTACATTAGGAAGTCATGTTTCTTTCTGCCATACATGAAAAACCAGGACACTGTACAGACTGAGGGAGAAGTATAAACACAGATACATTCCATCAAGCATACCAAATGTTTCCTGTAATTAACCTACAATAGTTTGACAGCACCTCCAGTATATTATGGGTAAGCAGCATCAGGAAAAAATTAACACAGGTTCAAGACGTAGGGATCTAGTCAACCTGACTGCGCTGTCACTAACCAGCATCTACCTGGCAAGGGGAAGAACTGGTTGAGGCTTCCACACAAGCTCATCAGAAGCATCATCCCAAAATACATGCTTTTCAAGCAGGCCACTTCCCTGTTCATTCTCGAGGAGCATGGGAGGAAGACATACAAGCTGGAGCAAGCCAGGTCTCCTTAAGACAGGTTTCCAGTTCCACAGAAGCAAATCAAGGCATTCTCAAAACCTGTTTACAGTTTCTGAGGAACAGTCTCACCCTTAGTGCCATGACTGTCATATTACTTTTTTTTTTTTTTTTTTAAAAAAAAAGAAAAGTGTGTGATTCAAAATTCCAGGGAAAGTTCAGAGATCTCAATTTCACAGAAGGAACAGATCACACCTCCCTAAACTGCACCAACTAAAGGGCTTTTGCTAACGTGTTTATGGTGGTTTAGAAGGAACTCTTCAGGGTTGATGTTTCCTGGGTTTGGGGGTTTTTTTGCTTTTAGTAGGTTCCTTATAATCAGAGCTATGACAGCACTATTTTGTATTACATAGGTGGTTTAAGAAGCTGGATCACATCCACTAACAACTGGCAGTTTTATTCTAATGGAATAATAAAGCTCATAGTGGAAGAGTCATTGCACCTATCCAAAAGCCCACAGCAGGTTATGCAGCAAGCAATTTTCTGTACAGAGAAAAATCAGAAACTATCACAGACTTTTAAATATCAAAAAAAAAAAAAAACCAAAAAAAAACAGGAAAGGAAAAGAAATCAAGAAACAAGACAGAGCTGGACACGCACACTTAGAAACCAGAAATGTAGTGGTACTGGCCAGATTCAGCCTACATCCAAGGGTCTTAAGCTGGTAGGATTCAAAAGACCACCCACCAACTTGTGAAAACCTATTACCTTTTAGTTTCTAAGATATGAAGGCAAATCTCTTCAGAGATTGGAAATTGAGCAAGTCATTAACGTAAAGGTAGGATGGACAGAGTGTCACAGCCTGAATACTGACACCTGACATAAGCTAAAGGCAGAGGATGATCAAACAGGCTGTATGTGGCAGACATGCTTTCCAACAGCGCCCATCAGGGTATACTGACAACATAACGATGTGTGGGGCTGCTCCTATCCCAAACTGTTACGTGCCAACTTGTTCCAGTCTACAAACCCACAACACATTAGTAATACACAACAATAAAGGACTGCCAGGGAAGTTACTCCCTCTTCAGAACAAAGAATGGTGAAGTTCATGTTCTTACGTTTTCTGAAATTATTCACAGATACATTTTTCCACTTCTGTGCAACATGAAAAGGAACTGACATATGACCCTCTACAAATAATGCAAAAAGATGAATTGCTGGCTCATCCTGATTAACCTCCACTGTTAGAGCAAGACACAGACTTCTCTACAACCACAAGAATTCTTCTGGAGTCCAGCATGAGCCGTGTACCTCATACAGTGCCAAAAATACTCGGTGGCAAAAGATCTCCAAGAAGGTGAGCCCCAGCAAGTTTTCTCAACTATCAATAACTAACAGGAGAATCCAGGTGATAGCCTACGCTTGCCAGGTACAGGTTAGTTTCCAGCCACTAAAAAACTACAAGCTGATATGCTGAAGCAACATTTAAACCCAGTTTCCCACTCCCTGCTGCAGAGCCAACCATGCAGATCATGTAAAGGATAAAAGCCTTGGGTGCACAGACAGAAAGCATGGAGCAGACTGCAAAGGTGCAAGGCCGCAGCAGCTGCTTTAGCTTACCATACGTCTCGGATCTACTCTCCTCCGAACTAGACTTTGTCTTCTTGGAGGAGCTATCTGCACGAGAGCAGGAGAAAAGGAGAGAGAGATATAGAAGATATGGAGACCAAACATGAGAAAAAAAACTTCATGAATAACACAGACTGATTTATTAGGTTAAATCGTGCAAAACACAAATAAGATGTGAACAAAACATAGGCAAAACACTTGGAATAAGGGATGAATAATACAAGCATGAAGACACAGGTAACACCACAAAGAAACTATTACAGAACCTAAGACACAGTAAGAGAAGTTCTCTGCAATGAACTACAGAAAGTATTCTGGATAAAAAACAGTCCAAGCATAGAAACTCTGGTAACGTTTATCTCCAAAGTAATCAACATACACATAGTAGTTCAGCATTCCGAATTCACCCCTTAGAAAGAGAGGAACTTTATGGAGGCTACAGGAACAGAGTTCATCTACCAGACCAGACCACAAGCATCGTTAACAATGGTGCCAGGTAACAGCTCTCAAAATTGGAATGACTTTCATCAAACTGAGACTAGAAGATTCCTGAAGTTTGCTTCTACAAAACAGGTTCATAGCCTGAGACCTCCCCTGACCAACCCCAACCTGAAATAATTTTACATTGCCTATTCCCAAGGACAAAGGAAAAGATGATAAGCACTAATTCATGGTTTGTTTGGGTTTTTTTTAAACAGACATTAAAAGTTCATTTTAATTTATTTTGTGCACACTAGGAAGGAGTCATGCAGCTACTGGCAAAAAGCGTTAATGAACAGGATGGTTTGTAAACATCAGCTTCAAATGTCTTGTGCAAAACCACATTCTACAAGTTCTACCACCTTTACGTTCAACTCTCATCTCTTCCACAAGACTGGACTAAGCAGCAGAACGCACAGACATGAAGAACGCACATTGCATTGGGCCAGGAGGCTCAGACCAGAGCCTGTCATGCATTTCATGAACATACACAGTAGTCACTGGGTTAGTGCTTCAGAGAAAGAATGAAGAACCCCTGCATGCATCCTGATTTCCAAGACAGCACTGGGCAGGCTTACCAAATTGACCCAGATTTAACCTTTTGGAAGGCTAAAAAAATAGGATAGCATATCCTTTAAAAATAGATGTTTATCTTAAAATATATCACGTTGGAAAGTACAGATTCACTTTACAAGTGACAGAGATGGATCAAAATCCACTGAGGCTCAACAAAAACCCCAGCAAGGAATACCAGCCATAGTCGAGCCTGTAATATCTCCAATTTCACACTTCAACTAAAACAGCCAAAGGAACTACTCACACTAATTACAGTATTTGCCTACTGAAATTTCAGACTGACTTTTGTGAAAGAGGAAGTAGTTATAATTATTCACTGATACCACTAATCTAGGTTTATTCTTGCACAGTTAACAGCTGCTTTGTAGAGGAGCATGTTTAAAAGCAAGCCCATATTCATTTCAATGCCCACATGCTTCAAAAAGTCTGTAATCACAGAACAACACAACTCTGAAAACCACATTTGTTGACACATCAAAATAATTTTTAATCCAATCCCCAGTACTTTTCAAATTGAAGTCTAGATTTTTCACCTGTGAAGTTTTAGGACTTTACCTGTCGGATCAAAGTCGTGCGTACTACTGCAGCGTTCAACCTTCTGTTTCTTGTCAGCTGGAGACTCTCTGCTCAGAATGCTGCCGTGTCTGTGTCAAACCAAAGCAGAGGATCCTGACTACCATACCACAGAAGCACTGCCTAACTGGCAAGGCTCTTGGAAATAACCTTAGCCGATTCCGTTTGCTAACAAGGAATTTAGATAGAAATGTCCGCATTAAGTTCACCTAAAAAATTCATTCCCAGACTGAAATCAAGTGGAAAAATTATCTCTCGGAATCTTTGGGAGTGTATCCAAGGTTCTAGAAGCAGCCTCATTAAACTTTGAAATTAGTAACAGCAAGTGCATTCTTTTTATCATTCAACACCGGGCCATATTTTATCTTAAAAGCAAAATAAATTATGTTTCATAAAACTGAAAAAACTCCTGAAATCTTAACTCTACCTCCTCTCCCAGCAAACCTTAATTATCTGTGTATGCAAAAATTAAAGATTTAGAATGCCCCCCTCCCCCAAAGGAAGTGTCTGTATATCATACACCAGCACAGTGTCACTTTCTCCAACCATCTCAAATCTCAGGTAAGATGACCCACCAGTGTACGTAACAGAAATGTAAACGGCAACACTATATCATACACTTTAAGTACACCACCAATTATATTTTTGGCACCCGGTCCTGATCCAGATATTAATTTCCTCACATCTGTAATGGGTATTGCTGTCTGTGTCTGTACATATTTTTTTCCTTTTAAAAAAGCACTCTTCCTTCAAAAATACTGTATCATTATTTGCAATACATCTAAACAGTCAAACTTCAGTAACTCACCTTGTAGGTTTTTTGAGAGGAAACCTGAAAAGGAAAAAGAACATAAGTTTAATGAACTTAGTTTCTCAATATTATGTTTAATATAAACACTAATGCTTAAATAATTATTTTACACTTCTGTAATGCCTTCACAAGAGAACAAGTCTTTTTTTGGTTTACTTCAGGCAATTATTAGTCCATTTACAGTTTATTCAACTAGGTAAAGAATTAATGTCAATATGCTTAAGGTTTCAAAAAGAACCAAGAACAGAAGAGGAATCTGTGCTCTCAAATCCAGCAGCTAGGTCTGTCTTTCTTAGTAGAGTACAGTAGCCCATGGACCATTTCCTCTCATAACAGCTAGTTCCATACACTAAAAATTAATGTAGCTTGATTTTTTTGTCCTGCTGATGGACTGAGTACCTGGTATCTAAAGGTCCAATTGCTAACTGAAAAAATCTCCTTTAGCAGAAACATTCCAGTTATCGTCCCCCTGTGTGGGCGCTGGGGTATCTAGCAATACAGGAGCTCATGCTGACATCTCCTTCTAACAAGATCTTTAACTATTTTCATGAAACCGTATGAACGTGCCATCTCTGAGACAAGCACAACAGAGTAAAGTTAAGCTGAAATCATATTAACTATTCCAAATATTACTACTGGGACATCAGATAAAATAGGCAACACAAACCCACAGTAAGAGGAAGAAGTATACATGCATTTTTTTAAGTAAGGAAAAGATGTGGGACTTATGAAACCGCGATTTTTTTTTTTTTTTCCTTGAATTACCGCAGAAAAATGTCAAAGCAAGGTTTATGCCATCCAGCTTAAGGCACCAGCTTCTACTTTCATAAATCAAAACTAGTTTTTTCTTGGAACTTTTCAGAAGTTTAGCTCCATTCCTAGTTGTTGAATGTTTTTAGATCCTTCGGGGGAAAGCAATACAAACATTTAGAGCTGTGTGTATGTGTAAGAATAGAATAGATAAGTTAAGTCACCTTTTGTTCTAAATGAAGACATCTAAAATTATTACAGCTGATCATTTCCCCCATATACATACGAGTTATCCTTATTGCATTCAGTTTCTTGTATTTACACAGGTTTTCCAATAAGTAATGGAGTGAGGGTTAGAGGGAGGCAGAGAAGAGATTCAAGTAAAAAGAAATCTAAAACCACAAAAGTTAACATGGCAAACTACTCTATTTTTTCCCTTTGCTTCTTTTTATTTTTTTTAACTTCACTTAGTTTAAACAGACCTATTTGGTAAAGATTAATAGTCCCATGGTACGTCTATGTTAGACAACATCAGTGCAGGATAGTCCCAAGGACATCAACTCCAAACTCAGACTCAACTTAGCCGTGTGATGGCCCTATCCAACCAAACTGGTCCAAGGCGCAGAATCAAACCATTCTCGGAGAGCATTTCAGAGCACTACAACAAAAGATTCCTTGAGCACCGCCAAGAAGACTGCCCAAAACACACACCTCATGTTTTAAGCTCCTTTCTCCAAAGGAGGAGCACCTTGTCACCTATTTGCTTTTCCTCGATAACTACACATAGAGTGGCCCAGCCAGAAATAGTGCAGTCTTAGAGCTACAATAACTCCCTCCCCATTACCTGAAAAACATAACTGGATACACAGCAGAAGTACTCAACTTAATCCCTCTCTTTGAATAACAGGTATTCCACTAAATGTCTATACACCCAAAACGCTGGCCAGCTCACACATGCCAACCCCCTATGCAAGCATGCACTAATATGGCAACTCTGAAACGAACATCTGACAACACATTAGGCAAGTGAAATTAAAATGTCATCTATTACCGACAATAATTATGCACATGGAGACACTTGCCATCTTTTAGATAACAGCAGCAAATTCAGTTGAAATACAACAGCTTCAAAATTAAGGGGATAAACAGGGCCTTTGTTTGCATAAGCCTTAGGAACCTACGGGTAAAGCCGCACAGAGGTTGACTGAAGAAAAAAGGTTGCAGGCAGACTCCACAAGAAGTGGGAGTCCTCTTTCTCCTCTCCCCAAAAAGCACTATTTTCATCTCAAAAGTCTGGGAAATCCACTCTGACTCAAATAAGAAGCATGCAGGTAATCAAGCCTCTCCTCATTCTGTTCTACCTACAAAGCCAGATCTCTTCAGCATTCAGTCCTCCCATTTACAAATTTTGGCCAGTAAAGAACCACTCTGTGCAAGACAGACAACCTGAATCCCAAAGCAAAGAAAACAAAAGTCATCTCAGGCCAATCTAACCCTGTCTGAACACTGTACGGCAAACAGATGCTGTAGTAATCAAGTGATTCACTGAAAAGCAGAAAAGGAGACAAAGGAATCCGGGGAAAGACAATCTATTATGCCTTCAAAGGCAGGAAAAGATGCTTAAGAATTATACCACATTTTTTATTTGATGCACTTGAACTTTTGAGCTGCATAAAAAAAATCCTACCACTACTAACAAATATTTTAATGAAGCACTGAAGTGAAAACCTTTATCCTACAGTGCTTCTTATCAGGCACCCAGAATGACACTCTTATGCTCCTACAGCAAAAGAAACCATTTATGAACAAAATAAAGTTAGTTCACTGTTTTGGATGTTTCAGAGCTATTTATTGTCTGTCAAGGATGAAGTGCAACTGTTCTATTTCAGAAGTCTAGAAAGTTGGGTAAAACCTTTATTTATTGTACATAGACCATTGACATTAATTATTTAGGAAGAGAACCCTAAAGTTTTTGTTTATAAAATGACAGTGAAATCATCAGGGATTTTTTCTGTGCATTGACATTGACGGTGAGCACAGAAGTCTCAGAGCCAAAATCCCACAGCTTCCTAGCCTGAGGAATAACTGCACTAACAGCTGTAGGCACTTCAGTACAAATGGTCAGGACTCGCAAGGAGCCAGCTAGCTCTGAGGAAGCCCCACCACACCGATGCTGACACCCACGGGATGAGATGCCCGAGTCCAAGCCCCGAGTGGCACAAGCACAGCACTCGCTCCCCTTAGGGACCCCTCCATCCCTGGTGTCCACAGGCGCATGGCTGTGAGGCACAGAGCACGGCTGTGGGGCATGGCTGCAGAGCACGGCTGCGGGGCACGGAGCATGGCTGCGGGGCACGCCGGGAGCAGCTCCCGGAAGCTCTGGAGCCCCTTGGCCACCCGCCAGCTTCCTGCGTTTCTTTCTTCTCCAAAGCAGGGAGGGAGGGAGGGCCATGGTGGGGAAGCGGGGCAGGCCAGCAGGTCACCATCACAGCGAAGCCTCTCGGGCACCCGCAGCACGTTCACTAGAGGCGGTGAGGCTGAGGGAGCTCCAGGCCCTCTCCTGCACTGGCTTTACTTCAGAGGTATTCCATAAAACCAACAGACTAGGAAGGGGGGGGCTTTGTCCAGCTATGCTGGAGTTGAAGCTCCCCAGCTCCCCCTAGAAAAACTCCCCTCCCAGACCTGAAATCGTTCCAGGCCACTGAGTTAGGAAATCACAGAAATTAGAGATGGAAGAGTCGGCTGAGCTGAGACTACAACTGTGATTTAACAACCTTGCTAGCCAGACTGTGGGCAGCACTCAGTATATAAGTTCATCCTCTTTTCCCAGTTTCCTACCTGAATAGCACCTAGCATTTCTTGATTTGCTAAGGCATTCTTCGGTTCCCAAACCCTATGTCACTTGTACACTACAGCAGAAAGCAGAGTATACGTGGATAAATGGAGTATAATCAAAGAACACAGAAGAGCTCCCATTAGTTTATCCAACAACTATTTGTATTTCAGTGCAACTTATCTTCACTTTGCAATAGTATTAAGTTTGAAAGTAGCACTGAAACTGCCCTGACTGTGTTATAGCATCCAGCACTATATATAACATATTAAATGTACTTCACCTACTATTGTAAACACCATGCAAGCTGAAGGCACAGCAGGGTGTGGTCAACAGCTGGAGACTTAATTCCAAATCTAGCTGGCAAGTATAGGCTACACGATAAACCCTGTAGACATTTTGTCTGATTACTGATGAACATCAGCACATTTTCAAACAAGTTGTTCCACTCTCCCAAATACCAGGAACAATTAAAAGCCAAGTCACATTTTGTTTTTAAAATACTGGGTCAAATAATTTAAGTAATTGAAATGCATCAAGTTACTAGAAGTATGTCTTGTTAGTCATGCTGCATTATGAAAATCTATTTACCATAAAGCCAAGTGAGAAAGATACACTTATGACTAGTAACACTGTGGATTAAAAATTATACTTCTCCAAGCTAGCTTGCATATGCATGCACCATTCAGTACTGGACCAGCGCCTAGCAACTACCTTGAAGCCAAGACAGAAAAAGATAGTTTTAAGACCTAATGTGTCAAAACACACCAGAGTGAGGAAGGATTCCCAGCTTCTAGCAGTACAAAGCATTCCATTCTAGCCCGGGAGGTTGAAAATATAGCTGACCATAAATAGCACAGCATTCAGATAACCATGTTGGGGTTTTTTCCTCCCATACTAAAATATTACCAGAATTCAAGTATCCGCTATCTCAAGAACTGATCAAAGACAAAAATATTTAGATTCAGACAAGGGCCCCAACCTTGGAAATATTTATTCATGTGCCTAACTTTAGTTCCATTTACTTCAGCAGGACTACTCACATGCCTGAAATTAAGCTTGTGTGTGTTTGCACAATGCAAGTATAAATTACTACAACTTGTGCCGAGATGAGTAAGAAATATTGTGAAACCCATACAAAAGAGAACAGCCAAAAACTGCTTGCCTGACAGAACTAATCTTTAATTAGGAGATGAACAGTTGCAATAGAAGCTTCTTCATTGCTTTATTAATTTCATTTAAATAAGACGTTGCCTGTTACAGGCAAACCCTCTTACAGAATTCTAAATTTGAAAGAAAAGTAGCAAAGACACCCAACCACCCCAAGCTCAGGAGGTAAGAAATATTACAGGTTCACTCGCTCATCTTTTTCATACATTTAGAAAGAGAAGAGGAAAACCAAAGGTTAACTCAAAGTTCAATCTGCCCCCCCAGTAAAAACCATGGCTATTTAAAATGACATTGTCCTACTTCAGGAGGTTTTCACCAAGTAATTAGTCAATGAGAGGCCTTTTGCCAGCACCACCTCTATGGATTTTGGTGACAAAACGGGTTTCTGGCAGCTGCTTTTCTGGAAGGTACTCTTGCTCATACATACCCAAACAATCCTATAACTAAAATAATCTTTTTGGTACATTTTTAAAAAAAAAAAAAAAAAAAAAATCACTGAACAATTTCATTACTATTTTGAGGGCATACAACTCCTTCAGTACCTATTAAGCTTCATTTTTCAACACCCTGATTGGACCTGCACCAACAGTAGTCAGAAAAAAAAGCTACATTTTCTATCTAAATCTAGTAGGTTTAAGTAAGGGCCTTGAAAGTACAGTAAGCATGGATGTCTTAAATGCCATTCTGCAGATATTTCCCAGAATTTCATCTTGAAAGAGACGGGAAGAAACAAAACAAAAAAAAAAGAAAAAGACAGTCTGTTTGTTTTCCCAATTTGCAGATATCTATATCCACCAGGGCAGTTTTTGCTGGGCTTAAAAGCCCTGAGAAAGGTATTAAGGGAGAGTGCTGACATGACCTGAACAAAAGCAGTACCAACGTGACCTTAGTGTAGAGCTAAAGGCAGTCTTCTGTCACAACAAAAAGAGGTAGACATGTTCTGTATAGGACAGTGGGTGAGTAAAAGGAACTGATGAGATAGCAAATGACAGGCGGATAGAGAGAAACACAGATGCAGCAAGTGGGCAACTATTAGCAACCAAGAAAAAACGCAGACAGAAGTCTGCCATTTCACCGTACTGCCCACAAACTACAGCTGTAACCACATCAGCTATTCTGTGGACAACACTGATTCAACACATCAAGCCTATTTACCTTAGCATTAACCCACTTAAAGAGCAGTTTTATGCAGTGTCATCTTTTCCACATAACAAAGTACATAAGCTCAGGAAACCACCGAGTTTTCTTCCTCAAAAAACCCCACTTCATACTGATGACAACAGATTGTAACGCAAGGTGCAGAGAAACAGCCAGGTTGAGGAGGGGACCCAAGCGGCATGGACTCCCGAGAGCTGTCACAGCCTATGGACAGATCTTACCAACTTGTAGCAAGTGCACAAGGAGGCAAAACCCAGCTAGGCAATAAAAGTTTCCATGTTATTTTTGTAGGAGTCCAAGGCAGCAACCACAGCTGACACCATGACTCATGGAATAATTGTTCATGGCATTATTAGCTTTAGATTACTGGCAGCTTTGTGAACAGCCCTTCTGAGAAGGAACATAGGAAGTTTAGTGAAGTGACTGGACAGTCCATATAGCTAATATCTTCTTGTGGCAGCTCCACACAGCTCTCCGCCTTTTAAACATTCCCAGCAACTTAAGTGTTGGATTGGCCCTAGTAGAGCATCAGTGAATACCTCCAACTCAGTCAATGTGATATTGTTCTTCTGGCCCACCAGTGTTTCTATACATAACTAGAATATGCGATTTGATTTTCCTTTTACGTTAGAAAATGCAGAGTAGCCAACATAGCCCAACAACATACTTCTCGACGGATCAGTATAAGGATCAATGCAAGGGGCCAGTGCTATGGCAACCAAAAGTGCCAAGTTAGCACTTAACGCAAACTAGGTTAAGATAAATTTGATAAAAATCAAGGAAAAATATTACACCTTTTCACAAGTCTGGAAAGCTAGCAGGTTTCTGCTGGTCTTTAGGAAGAGAAGGTGAGGACTCCAAGAGGAAAGCAATTCTACATGAAAAGAGTATTCCACTGGTACTAGTGCAAGCACCTTTCCATGACAGGGATGTTTCCTTTTTGAGCTTTAAAAAAAAAAAGAAAATAAAAAATTTACACACACACCCCCCCTATCATTCTTGCAGTTAACCAGAGATTTATTCTGGGTGAGGGTTTTGTCAAGAGGGATGAAGAGAAGGTGGCAGCATGAGAAGGGAGCAAGAAAAAAAGGGAAAAAAAATCCATTTAAAAAGATGAAAGAAAAGCGGAATGCAAAGGTCAGTCTTCTTCATAAAACAGATTACAAGAACATGGAGATTTTGCATCTGCACAAGGAGGTACATGGAATCTGATGATGATACAGGTAGTATGTCCATCCAAATGAACATTGCTCCCTCTGGGAAATACTCCTTTGCAGATAGACGTGACCAGCTCTAAAAGAAGCTTTCAACCAGGTCTGTTAAACACACAAAATAAAAATAAAATTTAAAAAAACCCAACAAGCAGGGTACTTTGAATACACTACAGCCAACTGTAGTTCTTTCCTAAGCACCCTTTCGCTGTAAAACTTTTGGATGGGAAGGGTTTATACTGCTCTATGAACAGTAACATTTGGAAAGGGAAGAAGAAAAGCATCTCTAGAGAAGTTTCATCCACAGTTCAGTCATTCAGTCCCAGCCCAAGCAAGTGCCTCAACTATTTTCCATGACACAAGCACTTGGATTTTTCCAAGAGCTGATGTCAGGGCTTTTCATGGAGAAAGAACTGCATTTACAGGGCAGGCAAGGAAGGAGGGCTTCCCCAGCAGCTATTCTCAATGTGGCCTTTGTGCTGCTCTGCTGCTGAAGCCAGGACCCTGCAAGAACTCTTAGTCCCCGCAGAAACTCTACAAAGGGGAGGGGACAGAGACATTTTCAGCAGCCAGTACTGTTCTTCCACTCCTGACTGACTTCCAAGGCTCAGAAGCATCAGCTTTCCATCTACAGGGCCTGAAGTTACAGCCTTTTAAGACAAGGACACCTATTGTTTAATATCTCTACAATGGGACAGGAGCAGACAAACAAACCAAAACTGGGGAGAGGGACAGTGAAAGAGAACATCAATAAACCAAGTAGTTCATGTTTCCCTAATGTTGGCTTTTAGATTCAGCCTAAAAGCAAGACTCGAGCAATAGGGATGCGGTTTGCCCACAGAATGTAGTTCAGAGCAGGAAAAAACTCTGTTCAGAAACCAATGAATAACAGAGGTTGCCAAATCACAGGTGATTTCCTACTACTTTCCCAACCTGACTGGTCACAAGTTACTAAATCCATCAGTTTCCGCCTCTGGGAAGGAAAAATTGACATCTTTGAAATGGAAAAAATTAAATTAATTAAACACCAGAAATACTGAAGAAGGCCAAGAATTTTTCTAAGACGACCTTCGGAAAATGTTATCATAACAAAAATTTAAGCAAAGCTCTAATGCAATGCAGAGAAGTGTCCACGATTTGTTCATTTGCTGCAAGCTTTTATTGCATGACCCACTAAACAGAATTGACTAGGTACAGGAGAAAGGTCAAGCCTTGTGATTTCAGAAGTTATGACCCAGTTTTCTTGCTTATTTATTTATTTTTAAGTAGGCTACAGACAAACATTCCCAGGCATAGAGAGCTCAAGCTTCCCTGTAGCAAGGAAAAGCAGCTGAAATAAGCAAGGCTTGGCCATACTAGAGGAACTCCAAAATAGCCCTTTCTCTCCACATTTTCGTATCATCTTGGCAACCTGAGCTTCAGCTCTTTGAAGGAAAAAAAAAAAGTGCAGAACATGTGTGTTTCCTCCAATTTCATTTCACAAAATCATTTTAAACCCCTTAGCTGCAGACTGCTCCTCTATGAAAGAATTAAATAAAGCAACAAGGTTTCTTGTGCAGACAGGGCGTGGCAGTCAAAATTAACCTGCCTCCCTAAACTGGAGCTAATTACGGGGAAATGAAATGTTTGCTTTGCTTGCCAGTAATTGCAATACAGAACCAGCTGAATGGAAGCAGCCCTACTCCCCGCCTCCCTACCACCACTCCTCCTACACAGCATCTGGAAAAGCTTTCTAGTTAGATGCACGCAGAAATCAAAGCAAGAGACAAAGGAACAAGAGCCCTGCGCCAGACAATTTCATTTTCCTAAACCAACCATAGAAACCTAAAGCCATCAACTGCCACGGGATTTGCTTTCACCCGGCGCACGCATAAGGGCTTGGAGATCACTCCTGTTGCCCCAGCGTGTCAAGCAGTTTTTGCATTTCATTAGGCACACAGCCTAGTTCCTTATTAATGCCATACCTAGCTTGTGGTTGTTATGAACCAGCAACGAGACTAGCGTGGAAACAGTTCTTAAAAACAGCAAAAGGCAGCAATTAGAAAGGGAGGAAAAAAAAAACACAGTGCACATAATACAACTGGAAATGTAGCTTTCAAAACACCGTAACACTAACTCCAATTACCCAGCTTCAAGTTTTGCAAATATATGTACAAGGTTCAGAGCCACGTTTGAATATTTGGCCCAGACTTCACATTTCTGGCCAGTAAGTGATTACAGTTGCCTGGCACAGGAAAACCACACCTCTATAGCCTATAAGTGTAGCTCAGGTGCTAGATACCAGTAAGTATCCATGTTAAGACGTATTTACTATTCCTCTAATGTGCTGTTCTAAGTTTTTCTTCTGCTCCTCAGCATTACGAACTCACGTCTGAGGTAATATTTCATTGGAGATTTACCTTGATACAGATGTTACTACAATCTGAAAACATCAGCAGAAGTGCATAGCTCAGCAACACCTTCACCAATGGATTTATATATTCAAAAGGTATTAGCAGTTCGCCTGACCTACTGTACAATCCAAAATTTCATTAAGTTACTCCTGTGATAAATAAGGTTAGCGTGACTAAAGTCCTTAGCTCCAAAAAAGGCACCTTAATTTAAATTTTCCTTCAATTCTCGTGTTAGCTTGTTTTAAAGGTTAATATGCATTTACTGATCTAGAAGTGTAATGATAACACTTCACTCCCAAGACTTGCCTGCTCATCAGAACCAGGAGTTTATCAGTTCAAAGCTAAGCAGCCACTGAACCAAAAAGCATTTTCAGTCCTGCCTTTCCTTCTCCCACCCAGTCACGAACCTTTGGTCAAACTCTACCCATTCTGCATGGGATGTGCAGACAACATCCACCCTTTTTGACCTCTGCAAAGCTTCTAAATACTTGCCAGCTGCAATAAACTAATTTACAGCTAATAGGTCTTAAACTACCCAAAGGCGAAGTGCTCCCAGTGGCCTAACTTACACCAGAGAAAAACTGAATACACAATTTTCAAACGAAAGCTGTAGCACAGAGGGGACCAAGGAATCATTACCACACTGTTGCTCAACCTGTACAGTGTATTATTAGCTCTCAGCCCTTCACAGCTTCCAAACTAGCTAATTCTGCTGGTGAAGTTTTACTTGCATAGATGCAAACACCAAGGGCAATAGAACTCTAAACTACTTGAGACTAAATTAAAAATATCCAACTAATTGAACATTTCACATTCTTTACTTCAACACCTCCCAAGCGGGTTTCTATCCTAGCATTAACTTGTATTTTAAAAGCATCCATGGGAAGTTTCTCAACCATACATCTCAGTTTGCCAGAATTTACAAAAAGGAAAATACGTGATGTAAACTGAGCTATAAAAAGATTGGCAATGCTACATACTAAAGTTAAAGCTATCTTAGTTATTTACATTACCTAGGAAAAATAAAGATACTTCTGTGATATGTAAACTTATTCTCCCCTGAAAGGCAGGTCTCACCTATAAAACACAAGACAAAGGATGCACATAGCATACATTGCATGAGAAGTGAAAAAATTTACACAGGCATTCGTGGCATGCTTTGCTTCTTCACATTTCATCTTCCGCTCCATCTAAGTTACAGGATAAATCCAGAAAGACCAAATGTGAAGGACTGGAGCAGAACACAGGATTAGGATTTCACAGCAACATCAAGCCCTGTTTCTTCTACTACAAAATGGAAGAGACAAAACACAGAGGCGATGCCATGGTACTTGTAAAATGGCTCAAGATCCTGAGAACAGCATGTGAGTCAAATGCATTGCTATTAATAGGCCTCCAAAT
Organism: Gorsachius magnificus; assembly: GCA_034008185.1. Classification (NCBI taxonomy): domain Eukaryota; kingdom Metazoa; phylum Chordata; class Aves; order Pelecaniformes; family Ardeidae; genus Gorsachius; species Gorsachius magnificus. Next base: position 4,941,334 of record CM067097.1, read on the forward strand.
ACATTTGTATTAGTATTTCCCTCTTGGATCTCTTAAAATAAGTAAAAATACAAGAAAAGAAAAAACATGTACGAGGAAACCTACCAGCTGCTATGAGGTGATGGCAGCAAAATTCCTCAAGACATGCGGCAGCGGTACAGAGATAACCAAGCGATCAGAAATATCAATACCAGTTCTAAGTTGTTTCCCCACCCACTTCACTTACACCAGTTCTCCTCCTCATACAGGCACAATGCTGATAAACTGCCAACTCTCACTGACTTTGGTGAGAGCAGAGCTTGCAATAACTTGCAGATTGTTGCTCAGTATTTTTGACAGTTACCTCTTCATGTCAGAGCCACCTACAGTCCTGCCTTCCTGGAAAATGAGCATCTGTCCACAAAGGGAAGTAACCACTTTACAGCATATCCACTCAAAAAAAAAAAAAAAAAGTCTTTTTACATATATACATATACATACTATGTATATATGTAAAAACCAATGCTCCCCCAGTGACTAGCATCTCACAGCCCTTCTACATCAAACCCTCATACCCATACATGAGCAGAAACTATTGCAAATGGAGAGAAGTCTCAGTGCCCTGATGGCTGTCACTGTATTGACTGTCTCAATTCTGCACCAATGTACTGTCCAGAGCATCACTGTGACTATCCTCTGCCGATGTAATTTGCTTAATTTTTAGAATACTTTACAATAAAATCCAAAAAAAAAGGGAAAAGACCAGTGAAAACTGTATTCAGAAAAAAACCAAACCCACCCCAAACACTCAAAGATGGTTTCTTGAACACCAATAGCTAATTTAACACCAACATGCATAAAATACCAGCTTATCAAAAATAACATTCACTTATACTGCAAAAGCTGGTGAGAAGGCTCCGTTAACACGCTGGTATGTAATTCAGCATCGGGAAATGGAAAGAAGGTAGTGCTGCCAGCATCTACATCTAAGGCATCTTTCCTAGCTGTCAAAACCTTTGTTCTTGAGCTGAGACACCGAGGTACAGATTTTCACAGGAAGCATATTTAACTGGCCATTTTCACAATGAAAATACGAAAGAATAACTAAGGTTCACACAGCAGCTATTAAAAGAGGGAAAAAAAACCCCACAAACCAACCCAAAACCTGCAAGAGAAAAACCTTCCCCACATCCCCCGCCCTTTTTCCAATAGATATTAAAGGAAAAATTCTTTCCCTCTCCTCTGCATTCAAGGAAGCTATTTTCTCATCTTTCGGTACATTCATATATCACAGAATAGGAACAAAGACTCTCAGATATTACCTGTTTCCCAAGACAAAGTCAGCTGAAAAGGAAGATCCCGAAGGCCCATTTCCAGGGGGAGTACACTGAGCCCAAGTCCTCTCCAAGGAGCGCAGCTACCCCTCTTGGAAGCTGTCTGGGTTTTTTACGCTTATCCAATATCCTTGAGAGGCATCTGCCTGATTGTTTCACTGACCACTTGAGGGAAGGGAAGAAACTCCACCTCTTCTCTCCCACCTCCTCCCAGCCACCATCAGCTGTGGCCCTACGCTGCGCTGCTAATGGACACGCAGAGAACAGCATCCACGTACATCCCACAGAGACTGCAAGCAACAAGAAGGCAGAAGAGAGCTAGGATTTTTAAATGCAGCATTTCCAACTGTCCTCAGGGACAGAACAGTATATACTTATATATGTATATGCAATACATAGAGATGTATGTTCTGTATCTATGTACATGTACATATGCACGTACATGTCTATATATATATGTGCATGCATGTCATTAAATCATATCACTGATCAAAGAAACTGCATCACATGAGGCACACAAACAAAGGCTTGGCATAGGGCAGTGAGATTTTTCCTTCAATCCACTTTCAGCGTTTTAACAGGGTCACGTTGTGCCACATAATGTATTCCATTTCAGGCATTTTGAAAACACCCGACCACCGTGGCACCTGAAAAGCACACGGTCTCAGAAAAACAGAGCCTCTGTATTGTTTTAGAAGAGAAGAGGGCAGGAAAGAGGGCAAGAATGAAAGCATGCCTCTTTCTGTCACCCAGAGAAAGAAACTGGGAGGTCAAAACAGGGGGGCAATGAGCTTACTGCTCTTATAGCTTATATGACTGGTCAAGCCCTGGGGAAGAAGGATCGGAGGGTGAAGGGGCTGTTTTCTTTTTCTGCCCCAATAACCTAATTAAGTTTGTGAGCACTGCTAGCGGGATAGAAATTTCTTCACGCTACACTGTCTGTTTGTGTTTGATTAATGTAAATCTTCCCAGGGCTCTAACTATGCCCCAGGCAGTGCGATGCCTGGCTCTCCATTAACAAGCATCCAAGCCGCCACGTACAGCTGGGTGAGAGAGAAAGCAGGATCTCTATTTTAGCCTTTGCCATAAAACCTTCTAACACAAATCAAAATAATTCTTGGTGTTTTGAATTACCATTCCTAATTAAATTCTACTGTTTTCCAAAATTGTGGGGCCGATTAAAAAGATGAAACTGCAGCAAACCGCTGAATACATTAATAGTCATTACTTTCCTTTGCATTTCCTCAGTTCTCAAGACCAAATTTTTTAGACTACACTCACCACAACTTCTGTGCTGCCCAGTCCAATGCATGCTGGTACCAAATATAATCTCCAAGCCACAACTGCATCAAGGCTACAATTACACAGCAGACAGGAAGCCAAAGAAATCAGCTCCTACCCCTACATCTATCTGCTCCATAGTTCTAAGCATGCAATAATTTCCCAGCCAAAGCTTGTATTTTCCATGCTTCTATCTTTTCCAGTGGCATGCATTATCATTTTCTAAATAGTAGTAAGCTGTATTTCATTGGTTCGTATTTTGAAACATTTGCCCAGCTCCTCATTTTCTAGGAATTTCACAAATCAGAAAAGAAAATGTCAGCTCTCAGAAAGAAAATGGTAACCGGAGGAAAGCAAAAAACCCAGTACACAGCCAGCTACTCAGATACTCACTGGCTAGCACCCCTTCCTTTCAGAGTCCTGGTATATGACCCGAAGCACAGGAGAAGAAGAAAAAAAAAAAAAAAAAAAAGAGTAAGGTTTTTTTTAAGCCAACATGAAATCACAAAGAGTTAAGGAAGCAAGGGAAAAGTCACTGCAAATCCCAGAGCAGAGCTTCATACCCAGTTTATTCATGCCTGAGTGAGAATCACGTGCACCAAACAGCCACTGCTAAGGCATAAAGAGGGTGTCAAAACAGAGATATTTTTAAACCTGGATTACATTTTAAAAACCAAATATTTCCTAATTCTTCTCCCTAATGCTCCTCATCATTAAGAAAACCATAGATGAAACAGTGTGAGCAGGCCAATATGCCTTACTGTACTAAACCACATTTTGCTTAAAACAGTTATTTCCCATTTCCTTCACTGCGCAGAGTCCTCATTTACCGACTACAGCAGTCCAAACAACGCGCTCCCACAAGCAGAGCTTGGAACAGATGGTCAGAGCCAGATCTGCTCCCCTCCGCAGAAATTCACATTCCCTAGCTGCGTGCCTCAGTTTACCCTTCAAAAAAACCTGCCCATTACCTTACTGCAGGGAAGTGCCACAAGTTTAAGATTTGAGGTTGCTGTACAATCATAAGAACAAATATGTACAACATTACTGTAGAGTATTATTTATTACATCCTTGCAAAACTCAAAATTCCTCTGAGCAGAGTGCTTGCTTTTTAAAATTTCCATGTGCAATATTGAATTCGAAACCACTCAGGTCAGGAATACAACAGGAACATACTTCAAGGCTGTGTTACTGCCTTTACCTCAGAAGGGACATTTTCAATCCCCTTAAAGAAAATCTCTTATTGGCATCAACACTTGGGAAAAGAAATGCATTTGTACCATTAAACAATTTTAAAAGCTTCAGAAATAGGTACTGCAGCCTTCTCTTCATCATTAAGAATTCAAAAACACTTCTGAAGAATCCAAATGAAATTTCAGCCTATTAGGAAAAGTATCAAGTAGAAAAAGGATTTAAGCACAGGGCACAACAGCAGCACTTTTGGAAAACCACGAGAAAGAACTCTTGAGCCTAACGTTGAATTTGTTCTTTTCTTGCTCTAAGGTTTCTTTTACACTGCAAAAACCATAGAGAAGGTCTGGTGTAAGTAAACAGGGCCAGTCCTGCAGATTGCTTCTTTCCTGAAATACTGAATTTCTGGAAGAACATTGCTTTCTAAAGCACCAACCACCTTTTGAAGCCTGTTATGCCCAGACTCCAAATATCACAAAGGTGACATGCATCACGACTTGAGACGAAGTTCTCTTTCTTACTTATGATGGGGAAGGGCACATGAATAACTGATTTTGAACGGGATTATTATCCAGTGTGATGACTGCAGAACTACACAGACCAGTCATGTAAGACTTAACTGTTGGCTGCAATTTTTTTGCTTATGCACATAATAAACTTAAAATAGAAATAAAAATTAATACTGTAAAATTGTATCTACAGCTTTTGGGAAAAAGCAACACAATGCATTCCTTTCAAGTACAAACCAATGCAGCTGCCAGGAAACAGTGTAAAAACAAGAAAGATTCAGGAATGGAAGCTTATATCTTGCTTCCTACTCTGATTTCCCAGATTTCCTTCCCTTGGTACCCTCTCAGCCACAGGACATAAGAACAACAATTTGGAGGAAAAAAAAAAAATAAATCTTTGACCAAAAAAAGCGAGAAAGAGTCTGGGTTTTGGAAGAAATTAGAGATAGCGAAGATATGACTAGGACTGTAAACGTAGTATCACTATTTTAAATCTACAAGGTCCCAGATTTCTACAGTCCCAGACAACAGCAGGAAAGAAGGATAAGGAAAGAAAACACAGTAAACAGATGCCACTTTCCACGTGGTTAAAAAAAAGAAATCCCTCCTAAGAACACAGGAAAGATGGTAAAAAAGTAGGTAACTCCTCATTTAGCCAGTTTTCTTTGTCCTTTTAGAAAAAGTATAATAAAACACAAGACAATTAAATAAGTGCTTCTAAAAATACCACAGTACAAGTTAGAAGCCTGTATATTTCAGGTTTCACTTTCCAGAATTTTCAAGTCTCTTTGTTCCATCTTTATTTGTCAAGTAACTGCAATTTTACTGCTTCCCTTATACTCTCTATTGATTAAGGAATACTTTACTTCTTGCCCATATACAAACCACACACCCTGCAAGCAATGTTAAGTTGCTCTCCTCCTTGGTCAGTAACAGTTTCAGCAGCTCTCAGCTGGTTAGGCTGGGATATGATAAATATTTATGCAGAATTCACAGACCTTTACCCCAATAAGGAGCCAGGCATGGGAAAAGAACAGCTTCCCAGAGCTCCATACAGCGGAAGCAAAGTGGTCCCCAAGGAACAGAGTCCACACCCCTGTGAAAAAAATCCATGGAGCAGCAAGAAGAGCTCCACATCTGATCACTATCACTGCCGGTTGAGTTTCTACAACAAAACCTAAGGCCTCAACACATTCGGCGCTAAGCATTCTGTTTGCAGCTCAGCTGAAGAGGCTGAACCTTGCTCACGATTTTCGGGAAGTCCAAAGAGGCACAGATGAAGAAATCTATACTTGAAAAGGTATTTAATTCTGATATTATCAGGATATGGGAAAGATGGATACGTACAATTTTAATCAATGAATCCCTAACATTTTAACACATCAATATACAAAAAGCTTGCCAGTGCACTTCCTTAGCCCCTAACATCATAAATGATAGGCAGAAGGGCTGTCCAGTCCCCCATCAGAGTATCTAAATACTTTAGAGAGCCATATGTTATGAGCACTGACCCCCATTCCTTCCCCTTCATTTGATGGGCTCAGGATGTTAATTTCTCCTATCTTATATAAAGTAACAAAATCCACCCTGCGCATCTTAAATAAACAGGAACTAGCAAAAGGCTACTATGCTTTTTTTGAGAGAGAGAGTGTAAATATAAAAGTACAGACAAGAAGATATGCAAGAAATCTGACATTTCAGCAAGATACTGCAAGAACACAGAGTCCACATGATGACCTGCATCTTTTAGACACATCTTAGAAACATCTGACTGTTTTCAAGTACAAAAACACTGGCCTACTATTTACCTGCTGAAAAGTGACAAAGATGTTAGAGGCATTGAACATCACTTCAGTAAAGTACAGCAAGGGGGTTTGGTTTTGGGTTGGGTTGTTTTTTTTTTAACAAAAGAAGGTGGTCAGAACTCTCACACTTCATTCACAATGGCACTTCATGCCACCAGGAGAACTATAAACTGTATCTTCCCCCCCCCCCATGCCTATGCTGCCTTATTTTCAAGCCATGTATTTTATTTTTGCTTTAGACACATCTTGGTCTTTGACCTGTTGTCTTTACAGAACTGATGCTGATCCTTCAGTACAGTTTCTGACAGCAGTAGCACACAAGCATTGCCCGACCTGCAGCTGTTACCCACGCGCTTCTTCCATCGCCGACAGACGACTCCTTTCTGCCACGTGCAGAACTGCGCAGCCTTGACATAACACACGTGCAATGGGTAAGTTCACCCTCTCTGCCTTCACAGTGTAGATTGTGTTCTTTCATAGCCATTTATTGGCCTGAAATACCAACAACTCACAGGCAGTGTACGACTAAGAGATCTTCTGTTTGGCTACTCTGGGCATGCTTTATGGAAAACAGAAGACAACTTGATGAACAAACGAGTTAATATTTCATTTGAGTATCCAAAGTATGCTGCATTACATAACAGGCAGTGGAAGTTAGAGCTACAGAAGCTTCCTCTTAGGAATTTCTGCAAGTCAGAGTAGGCAATTTAAGGAGAGCTTATGTCAGATAAAGTAATAATTTTACAAAGCCACTGCTTCACATATACAAACCCTTCATTATTTCACCTCCCTAGAAACAGGCCTTAAATTACTGGAACTTAGTTTGAAAAATAGAAAACTGAGGTACAGAAACAGGAAATTATACTTGCAGTAAAAGTAGATCAACAATTGCTCAAGTAGAAATACTAACCAGATTATTTGACCAGTACTCAGCCATTCTACCTTAAATCAGTACCGTAATTCCTTCTTTAAAAGTCTGCGTGGCACGCTGTGAGGTACAGAAAAAAAGTCACAGAGACTTGGCATATACAACATATTTGGGAAGGAAAGTTAAGCTGAGTGCTCGCAATGCACATCCAAGTAAGCCAAAAGACCTGCAAGCTTTTGGGTTTCAGAGCATTTTGCTACATGAGAGACAACCGAATGCTTTTAGGATCCTAGATACCAGATGATAAACCCCTAAGAAATACCCCCAACTTTTCAAGTACATTAGCTTCAGCAGTCACTAGGTCAAACTCAAGGGACAGCATCTGTAGAATGCCCGGCAAAATTCAAATTAAAAACTGGCACAGAAAAAAAAAAAAAGAGGAGATCAAATCAAATGTAGGACATGCCCCAGAGAATTACTACCTACAAAGGAAAAAGCAAGGATGATTTAGACATGAGAGAAATTGATAAACTGTGCAGGGTAGGAAAGTACAAAAGCGGGGGTAGAGGATAAGAAAATTTAACAGCTCTGTACTGCTGGAGATACAACCTAATTTATTATGCACCTCACTGAATGATATTCACCATACAAATCCTCCAGCTCTGCTCTGAACAAAACCCACCTTCCAGGCTCCAGCCAGCTGACTAAAAGGCACATATCAGCAAAAGTTAGGATTAGACTGGCAACCTACTTTAAAGAGTCAATCATTACAAGACTGAATCACATCTGTCTGTTTTTAATGCATGGCTGCATTAACCTTAAGCAAAACACAGTGCTTAAAAAAAAAAATCATCTTTAGATTTAGTTTAATAACTAAAGAAAACACTTTAGTTATTAAAACTTTAAGCATAATTGTTAATTGCAAGTATTTACTAATAATAGATATTACTGAAGTAAAGAATCTGCTAACCAAAGAAAAAATTACAGAAAGACCCACCATTTTCTACTGTGACACACAACATGCTTCTGGACAATCTTCTACAAACAGTATTTAAAATAAGAAAGTCCTGGTACAGATATGGAAACTGATTAAAAGACAGCTGTAAAGTCTGCTGAATCTGTGATGCAATCAAAAAAAGTACCTATCTGTAAAAGCAAAAAGTGAAAGAGAATGCTGATTCTTTAAGTCTCTCATTGTCTGGGCTGACTTCTGGCATAGGAAAAGGGGATATATGGAACTTCATTTAAAAGGTCATACTGTTTCCTTCCTTGATCTTTTACCATGAACAATTTTAGAAGGCATTAAACATTTCAGAACAGCCTCCCTAAACAAATTTTTGCTTATCCTGTCATTGAATTAAGTTCAACCGATTCCAGTAAGCCTGCTATGGGAAAAAAAAAAGCCCCCAAAACAGCTCCAAAAGATGACATTCATGCCAGTCACTAAATTCAAACTTGAATCAATGCCAAAACAGCATACTAAAGCGAGACACAAGTAATTGTCATATAGTTGACAATTTGAAAAGAAAGAAAAATGACAACAGGGATACTCTGTTTTCTAAGACAAAATCTACTTCATTCATAGCAAAGTGTTGAACATAGTTGCTAAAATCGTGTCATAATTCAAAGAGATAAAAACACAAGACCAATAACATGGGTTTAGCACTCAATACCTTGTTATGGTACGCTCTAGAGCTGGAAATTTTCAGCAATAAATACTTTCAGGCCTAAAAAACCTCTTAACAACTGCTCACTACATATCAAGAACGGGGTAGGGGGGACAGACAGGGTGGGGACAAGGAGTTTGGCTTATTCTTTCCAAAGTATTTAGTAGGTCATTCTCATCTCACTGTAAAATTCATCCCCCCACTTTACAATACAACACATATAAAAAAATTAAAGGACATGAACTGCATCAAAATGTTGACCCCATAAGCAAGTCAGCGCTGACTTTATCATTACTGTATTCCGTATCTGTAGCCTTACACTCCCAAATTCTAAAAGCAGGGGGAAAAAAAAAAAAAAAAACCACACCACCACCACAACAAAATACAAGGTAGCAATAGCCCCATCCTCTGAAAATGCAGAAATCCATTTCTGTAATGCAGTAGAACACACTTTCATTCTCCCATCGCTTCAATGTGACAAGGAACATAAAACCACATATAGAGTTCGTAGTGTTTCTATGAGCCAAATACCAGTTTGAGTTATCTCCCCTAGAATTAATTTTATTTCGGAGTCTGTCCTATTGACAATTTCTCATTTGCCCTCAAGCCAATACACAATCAACAGTCTTTTCCAGGGCTCTCCATCTCCCCCTTCACAGCAATCATCATGCCTAAAGCACACCACCGAAGCCATGCAAGGGGTCAGGAGATGGGCAGGGGGAAAAAGATTTTTAGATCTTGCCAGAAAGCTTTACCACTGTAACTGCAACAGTGCATCCGCCTCTTACTTTGAAATTCCAAAGCAAGAGCATTCACATAGCTACTTATAAAAGTATAATTACAACGGTACACTTCCTCAAAGAGGCAGGCCAGCGCTTTAGTGGGGCCTGGTCGCTGATTCATCTGAATTGTTTTAATATTTGGTCACAAGTTGAGTACGGCTGCAGCCTCACGAGACACTTCCCACTTTAGCCTCTGAAGGGGCAATAGTGCTAAACCCAGGCAAATCTTAACACAGTAATTGCAGCTGCTTTTCAGATAACATTTCATCATCAGTATATGAAATTAAGTATCATTTCGATTTAAGCAAAGCACACATGCAGCTTACCTACAGAAACATTAATATACTTGTTCTTATCAGCTATATCTGAGTCACCCATGCTTGCAAGAAACCACAACTCCCTGAATGTTGTATCAAAGCATGCTCCAAATGCCAACATACAGACCTCCCGCTCCAATTTCCGCTGTACTGTATTAACTGAACATGTTCACTACCCATCAGCAGTTGTCCACAGTCAAACATCCTCACAGGATTAAACAAAATGTTGTGTTATCACCATAACCAACAGCTGAGTTTAAGTAACTGAGATGATTCAAGTTACCACAGATGCAAAAAACTTGCAAACATAAAAATTAAGCACTTGTCACCAGCAAAACATGAGTACTCGGTGCATTAAATCAGTAAGGGGAACAAAGTTTTCTTTAAATTTGTGAACGGCCAGCAATAAGGCAATTTCTCCAAGGGTATTTTCTGCCCGGGGTTCTGAAACGGAATAAATGTAACCAGACCCGCTGCAGCACGGAAACCACCAGGATGCCAACAGAAGTGCTTTAATCTAAAGCAAACATCAACACGTGATAGAAAAGAGAGAGAAGGGGGAGAGTAGAGGCGGCTCGCAATCTTACAAGACAAAATTCATTTGCTACTGGGCATTTCTTCCTGCACATTATCATGCAACCGAATCGGGTTGACTGCCATTGAGAAAGAGATCCTGGGGCCACGGTGACAGCCAAAGTATTTGTCACTGACAAAGGGCTGTCCCACAGATCTGTTATCCCTGTGCCAGATTCACGCAGCCTGACATCTAAATCCAGCGCACACACAGCTGGAGAGGTAACAGAGACAAAGGGAGGATGCAGTGCTCATGGACTCTCAGAGCATGCGACCACCTTCAGGAATGCTAGTAGCTTGGGCATGATAGAGAAAATATTTCTTAAAATCCCACAGGAAACAAGCTTTCCATTTTTGGGTCTCAGATATTTGAGTAGGCTTCTCAGTACCATACAGCTAACCATTGTATTTCAAATTTACTACCACAGCAAACTGATCCAAATACAACTTGGAGAAGATGAAGAGATTTCACATGGGGATTTAAATAAACAAGGTCCCTGTAGAGAACAGTCCTCGTTTGAAGTGTCAAGTCCCTTTGTGCCTGCCCTCACAATCAATTACAAATTTTTTTTTTTTTTTAAACAAACACAAAAAACCCCAAAACCCGCCTCATTATTTGTATGTTGTTATTTTTTCCGCTTTACCTAGCTGTTGAAATGCTCTTTTGGGGCCAAATGCAGTTTTGATCTAAAAGGCCTTTCAATTAAAAAGAAAAAAAAACAAAAAACAACCAACCAACCAAACAAATCCCTACATGCACTCTAAATGAACATTTATTTGGGGGAAAATATATTCCCACTTCCCAATAAATGCAGAGGAACCAACTTACTTTGGTGGAGTAAACTTCAGCAAGTTTCTGAAGCCATTTGCTGATCCAACAACTGATCAAAACCCATCAATATTCCAAGAAGCATATTATAGATCTGAGCCATTCTCTCTGTACATGAAGAGCAACAGATAGAGCAAGATTTTCAGCACACTCCGAGCTACCGCGATGTTCTTGTCATTGCAGTAAGTAAGCAGGCTCAGTGGAGCTGCCTCCCAGTAACCACAGTCCCGATGATTAAAAAAAAAAGAAAAGAAAAAAAAGGGAGGCGGGAAGAGGGGAAAGGGGCAGGTTCTCTCCATCTGGCTGAATTCCAGCAAGAGCATTCAGATTTGCAGGCTGCCCAGAACTCAAACCTGTTGCAAGGCTGTCTCCTCTCCCCCTTCCAGCTAAGCTTAATTATCTGCTTCTGCTTCACATGTGACCCAGGAGCTCTGCAGAGAGAAGGAGCCTCCTCCAGCAAGGCTCAAGCCACAATCAGCACACAGTGACTCTTCCCCTTCGCCTGGCACTCGCCAGGCAGCATTACTGCATCTCACAACCAGGAAAGCATATTTCACACTAACAGGAAAGAAGTGTTTTTCTGGCCTAAACCAGGGACTGTGCATCTGGGTTACCTGGGCCAGAGCACAGCCCATCTATGGAGGGGGAGTCAAAAGCACGGGTGAACAGGTGCAGACACCAAAAAACATAGTTAATGTCTCACTGATGAGTGCAAAACCTGATAGTAAGTCTACTAAAAGGAAAAGGGAGAGGAGGTCAAGGTTTGCTACACAATACCTACAGCTGAAATTGCACTGGTTAACATCCAAAGTAAACAACACTCTAGCGTTTAAAGCTATCACCAACATTCCTACATCTTTCCACATTGGAAGAACAGAAATGTATGCTTGCTTTTTTTTCCCCCGTAAGTATTACAGAGTTTTATTCTCACAACTTCCATAATGTGAGTGGGCTGAACATTTTACATAACTTCACAGACCTGACATATCTGAGTGTAAAACTTGGGGCTTTCAATACTACTCAAAGGGCTGCAGCGCTTGGCAACATTATACTTACCAACCGTTGAGCAAGTATTACCAAACTCACACACCAAGGCACCCACCACTGAAACAACTAGACCAGATAAGGAGTGAAGTTCTTTTAGATCATGCACCCATTTCCAAACTATTACAAGATATTTTCTTTTACTGCTGAAGGCTCTATTATAACTCCAGGTTAGAGAAGAAGCCTGTGACAAAAGTATTCATTTTACCAGTGCCCTACAGACTTCAACGCATCCTTACAACAAAGAAAATCCCACAACAATTGCAGACAGCTCTCTCTGCAGTATCCCCATACCACCTTCACCAGCCAAAATGGTTGAGCTTGTTGGTTTGCTAAGATCAGATCTGCACCCACATGAACCACTTCCGCTGCTGAAACCGCAGGGACTACGCAGGGCAAACCACAACCTATCATTTTGTGTCTCTCAACAGACAGCAAGAACAAATTGCCAGCTTGAGAGCTGCAGCTCGACATGACGAGATCTCTCAGCTAAGAACTTTTATCCTTGACACAGAAGTATTTCTGATAAACTATCATATTCCCTCCCCGTTACATTTAGGCAGCTCACATCATACAAATTCATCCCCTTCTCTTATTACAGGTTTGGGTTTTGGTTTGGTTGGGGGGGAGGTTTGTTGGTTTGGGGGGGGTTTTTTGGGTTTTTTTGGGGGGTGGGGTTTTTTTTTTTTGTTTGTTTGGGTTTTGTTTTGTTTTGTTTTTTTACAGAATCACAGTTCCCCCTGAATATTTTTTCAAATTTGTTATGATGCTGCCTACCTAAGTCAGGTTAGATGACTATACAGCAGTCTGCAGCAGCAGGGAAAATCACTCTCTTAAAACCAGAAATTATCTGAGAAGAATAGCTTGCTTTTGGCTGATGTCACTGCCTAATTTGGGACATCATGTAATCATAAGTTTTCAGAAGGCGGAAAAAAATATCCTATCGACACACATCAGAAAACCGCATTATTTTCTTACTTGCAAGCACCAACTTCGAAAGCCACTTAACAAAAGAACAGGAATTGTTATCATCATGGGTCAAATACCATCACATGGGACTCGCTGTCACTCAAACCAGAGAAAATTCTAGAAGGCATTACAACAGCTGGAAGAGTTTTCTGGTCCCAACCAGTATCCGCACAGCCTCCTCAAGAAATCAACAGGTACTCCCAGGCACCAAACACACATCTTCAGTCCTCCACAGAGAACTCAAGACAGCTGTAGCCCTGGCTTGTCAGGGTTTTTTGCCTTACACCAGCAGGTCTTAGTCCTTTACGGCTGACATGTGCCTTCAGAATGCACTGGCAGACAGGAAACCTCTCTCCTATCTGGCAGTTGCCACCACCTCTGCCATTTCTCTCCCTCCCGCTCATTTCCTATTGACTTTCTCATGTCTTCCATTGCAGCTTTTTCCTATTTCCTTTTTCTCCTCGCTCATTATAGCTTCCCTCCTTCAATTCTCTTCTTTTCCCCTTTTTCCAACACTTTTCTGGCAGCTTTGATCTCAGTCTCTACTCATCAGAATATCCTTTTGCATCCGGGCACAAGAGAAGCATGCAATGGTGCTGCTGCGCCACAGGAGTAGAGAGGAGACAACTCGTCTGATGTGCTGCCAATAAGCTACACTAACAGCCACTATCATAACAGGGTAAAAAGACTTTCAAGCAGCCATCAGACACTTTAAGTAAGCCTGCAGGTTGAAGCTTGTATGTTTATGGGAGTGGTGGACTCAGAATCCTGTACCTGTCTCAGATCAGTCTAGTGCTTTATTAAACAGATGGTCTTTTCCTCCAGACTGGGAAATGCTTGCTCAGGTCAACTCAGGTCCCACCTAAGCTGTCCAACCCCCTTCCAGCACTACAGCTCACTCAGGACTCCATAAAAGAGTATCTAACTCTTAATAGATTACTGCTACATCTTGGGAAATCACCCAAGCTCTTGGTAAAATGATTGCCTGTGATACCACAAACCAAGTTTCACAGTCTGCAAATGAAAATTCAAGATCAGCTTCTCACATTGTGCTGCTACTCACGGTTTCAAGGAGGAACAGCACTTCGATAAAACTTAAGATTTCCACCAATATCACTGAAGACTTCCAATATGTATTTCAAGAGCTTCGGATCAGATGGAAACCAGTTCAAGTTTTGCCCTTGCATACGCATTTCTTGTGCCAACTGAGAGTAACCAAGAACTCCCATAACCTGGGGATTCTCCCTTAGGTTTCTAGCATCAACACTGCAACTTCTTTATAACCACTGAAAGAGGCCCTTTTGCTCAATTCACACAATTCAGTCCATATTTTACATAGCCCTGCTGCCTGATCATAAAAGGTTTAGTTTTTCTGAACCCTTAAATGAACCGAGACCCAAGTGCCTCTTCCAGGACAGCACACACTGTTAGCAAGACACTGCCCATCTTCAGCAGGACAGCTGACAACATCCAAGTAACAAATATGACAATGATCCAGGTAGATTACAACCAAACTATTTCAAGTATAGGAACTCACGTGCTATGCCTTAAGATCTTTTCCACCTCAGGTATTCAGCCTCAGAAAGGACACCGTTCATGTGCTTTTCCAGTGCCAGAGCAATTGAATGAAGTATCTTACCAACCAGAGCCCAGAAGTTTCAGCGTTGTCAAAACAAAGCTTAAAATAGCCATGTAGATAACATGTAAGCATTTGCCAACAAATGTAAACAGCAAGGTTTCTTATTTACCATCAGACTTCGCTAAATGGTGCGACTACGCAAGAAAGGGTTCCTGCCCACTGGACTTAAAAGTCAAACAGACACAATACTGAAAATACTCAAGGAAAGGATGCAGAGTAATAACAAAGCATAAGTGGTTTAGTAGACAGTTTGTGAGTGTCACAGTCTGAACATTGTTTGTTTTGTTTTTACTATTTATACTTATGCTTACATTCTAAACATAAGGACACCGCTTTTTCCTGTCATTTTTAATATATTTATTTTTAAATGTTTTCTTTTAGAAAAAAAGGAGTAAACCTTGTTTCTTCCTGCCTTTTTCTAATTGTGCTGTTCCTATTTTGTATGTATCCTGCCTTGTATTTTATCCCTTGTACATTCTTAACCAAACACTGCAGGTTTTAAATCCCTTTTCATTTTACTAATTACTTTGCTACTGCTTCCCTGTCCTTATTTTGAGCCCTCTCTTCTGACGTTAAGACATTATCTACATCCAGGCTCCTGACCCTTAGTTTAATCAAGCTGAGACATGAACTAACACTTCTATTCTTTAAACCTAGTAATTATCCAGAACAGGGCCACAGAACAGAACATAGCATCACCTACCAGAAAGTATGCATTCACGTCTATTTTCTCTTAGTGCTACTGACATCTCTTACACAAGAAAGATCTAGTTATCTCAAAGTAGATAAAACATCAGGACTAGAGTGAAAGAAGGGAGAGTTCTTAGGCGGAGGAATATTTGCAGAGCCTCAGGAATGCTACAAGAAGCATTTTTATTGGCATCTCAGATCACCCAGTCTGGAAACTCAAGGATAATACAAATGGGATTCATTAATAAGCCTCCTACTGTGAATTTTCAGAGGGAAGGAAGAGGTATTCAATGAGAAACCTGGAGGATAAAGCCTTGAAAGCAAGAGCCTAAGCTTATCTTGCAAGCAGCACAGCCAACATACTTCCCCGGTGACCCAGAAGGACCACCTAGAAGTTGAAGTGGAGAATTCAGTCTCCAGACCAAGGCAAACACTGTCTCTTTGAGACACTTTGCTTAACTGCAAGCTATAGCACTGGGCTGGCCAGAGTGCAGGTTGACAGTTGTAAACATGAGAGGCAAACTATGCTACCCAGAACACCGTGGAAAAAATGGGAAAAAAAACCCAGTTAATGCCAAAAATCCTGTTGATTATACTCCAAAGCTTCTTGGGAAAGCAAGAACAGGATTCACACAAAATGCTTAAGGCACAAACTCACTAGGAGACCCCACTTCTTGAACAATCAAAAGATCTTGGAATATAGTCATGAAATATGTAAAATAACTGGTACAGGTGTCTGCACTGCTTTCCCCAGGCAAATACATGAATGCTCTACCTTCAGACAGACTGCCAAATAATCACCACTTTTACAGTATGATATAGAATAGTTCTGAGAGTAACCAGAAGACTACTTTGCTTTCCAGTGCTGCCACCCTTAAGCTGCACCCTCAAACTCTTCTCCTACATGGGGCACGCTCATCAATGCAGCAGTCAGTTTTATAAAGACTGGTCTGAGAAGATCACAAATGAACGCCCACAAAGCTCACCAGTGACCTCAGCAACTTCCGCCCCATGGGTAAGATGCACATTTCTTGTCAGGCATCTCTAAATAGGACAGCACCAGGCATTAACAAAACAGAACAGTGCTCTTAAAGCACTGCAATGTGCCAACAATTTTCCAAAGGAAAAATAAAGAGGAGGGGTGCAATGCAGAGAAGGACAGCCCATACATGACAGTCATTAGTTGTGTCAACATGCAACCAGCACTCAAACATCACCGTGATGAGTGAGTCTAAGAGTTCTCTGTAGAACAGACTGTGTCAGGCTGGGAAAGTCGGAAAGTTCCCTCCATCTTACAGCAGGGTTTATATGTTTCACATTTACCCAGGCCCCTATGGATATCACCATGACAGGAATGGTATCTGAAGAGCTCAGATTATCACCTGACCGTTCCTCCAGACTTTTCATGCAATCCTTCATACCTTCTAGGTTTTCCATAATTAGCACTGGCAAGTATTTTTTTGCTGCTAAATGCATCGCGCCCTGATTCCTGTGAAACTGGACAAGATTTTTAACAGCCTAAAATTGACGTAGCCTACATCCCAGTACGATTCCTAATCTATTAATCTGAAACACTAATAAATGCCATAATAGGAGTTATGTGCACAGGGAGAATTATACAATCAGGCTAACATGAAATATCATTCCTGCCTCCACCCAAATAATCATGACGCCCACAGCTCTACTCAAAACTAGAAAATCAAGCTCACCTCAACTCCTGTCTCCAGTAAAAACCCTAATAAACTATGCAGCATTTGCTTCCTAGCCAATAGTAAACATCACAGACAGTACTCTCTTCTGACAGCTTCAATAAAACCAAAATAAAAAAAATGAATTTATGCACAGACTACGTCAACTACTAATTTGCAAACATAGTGAAGGCACGATGGAAAGCACAAGACAGCTTGCCTCAAATGACTATTACACTTTTCAGTCCTTAGAAACAGATCTTGTGCTGCAGCTTTCCATAAATAATTAGATCTTACTAACACTACTAATTAAATAAATGCATGATACTAACAGCTAGCTACTCAATAACACTAAGGCATGAGTTTCTATGAAGTTCTTACCCTTACCCTGCTGGAAAAAATAAAAACCCTTCTTCCCCACCATGCAGTTGAAGAAGACTCAGTTACTACGGGGACTTACAAACAGCCAAAGACAGGGAAAGTGCATCTAAGCAGATAAGGAACAATTAGGGTCTATTTTAGTACCAAGTCAGGAGCAAATCGGCAATTAAAACCTCTCAAGGGTAATTATGTGTAAATTTTACCTCTCCTATTTTCCAAGCATAGCAACAGAAACTACAGCACTGTTATAAATAAAACTCATTTGCAAGCGACTGCATAGGAAGAGTCACCAGTTCCTCAACAAGGTACTGCAAAAGCAGCAAGAGCCTCCGTTCTTTTATCGTGCTTTAATAAACAGAAAGAAACATAAAGCATGTTCTGTAGCCATGCAATTGCTCAACTCTGCAGCATGTTTGGAATGGTTACAGGAAGAGAAATACAGTTAACTACGAGAAAAAAAAAAATTAATCGCATACAAATGTTTCTTTAGTGTCATAACAGGATACAGCAGAGTTCTGATCATCCTTTAGTGGCCAGCCAGAGCCTGCAAATGGCCGAATTTCATCTCGGCCCCAGTATGTCCTTGCAAAGAATAAACCCCTTATCTCGCTCAGCCATGTGTCGCCTGCCACAAACGGCAGAACAGAGCAACGCCCAAAGCCAGCCAGCCTGCCCGAGTGCGTCTGGGCCAGAACAAGCTCTGAAGCGAGCAAACGCGGGCACACTCACATGCGTCTCACAGAAGTAAGAGGAAAGCACCTCCTCTAGCCTACCCTGCCCAGAGCAAGGTCCCAAAGCCAGCCTTACAAGGCTCCTGTAGTCCAATCTCTCCCTTCCAAAATCCTCACACCGACAGCCCAAAACAGCATCCAGCAACAAAAATCCCACGTGGCACTAGGAACTAGACAGGAATTTGTGGAACAAAAAAATAGAAATTTTCAGGCTAAAAGGTATGGCAAATCTCACCTAAACCCAGAGCCAGACAAAAGTAAGCAAGCATTCTGTCATTCACCTGACCAATTTTAGATTCCTACCTTAGGATAAGAAATGGTCCCCTAGATGTGCTTATTTTCTTCCACTAACTATAAAGGCAATCTAGACGAACAGCTCAGATAGAGACGTCTACCTCAAAGACTTATTAAGTTAAGCAAGATAAATACCACCTTAGGAGGCCTCTAAACAAATACAGCATAGCTAAGAGAGAATTAAATTAAGAGGGTGTAAATGTTTACAAACATAAAGTGGCAGAGCAATAAGGCTGAAGATTAATTGTTTGATATGGTCCACTGGGCAACAGGATTATGAAAAGAAGCAGCTGACAAAGTACAAGAACATCCTGAAACAAAGAAGGGGAAGTAAATGTCACTGTTTACAGTTCTGAGACTCTCATACCATCAGAAGCCATGCAGGGCATCATGGCTATCCTGGACCGCGTTTGCTTATGTATTTCTAAATCTCTTGTACCACGTTAAAAGATAATTTTTCTGCTAGCAGCCTTTATGTGTTCCTCCAAACACTGAGTAGCTGCCCAGGAACGGCACATGTCAGACACTTCTTCAGTAATTTTGCTGAACAGTCATTACACTCTCAGAAGTCTCAATATCAGTTATGTCTTTTTGTTCAATACCTGGTATTCCCCCAGGCACTCATTTCCCTCCAATCTTAAGACACTGGAGGAAAAAGACACAAGAAAACCACATTGCTTCATGAGCCAGCGGGATAGCAGAATCCAATTCAGGGATGAAGCATAACCATTATCAAAATAAGCTGGGTTAAGGTTTGGTTCACAGGGAAAATTATCCCAGACATGCGACATGCAAACTGGCGTGACTGTATTTTAGCATAGTCTCAGACACTTAAATCCATTGAACCTTCTTGGGAAAAAGAAGAAAACACTATGAGGAGAAAAAAAAAAAAAGGAGGAAAAAAAAAAGGAAGGGACTTAATGAAAAAATCATTTATCATGCTGGCTACAGAAGAGCTCTAGAAATGGCCATTCATACATTCCTTCTAATTTACACATACTTTAATGCCATACATGACATCATCATCAAGAACATGAAAGACATAAAACCTGTAAAGGTTGGGACAAGTGCAACCTGGACAGGGGAAATGTCAAACAGCTCTCAAAACACACGGTATGACTGCCGTCATAAACTGAAGGGATACAAAAGTAAATATTTGCTGTCTGTAACAGGGATTTAAGCAGCTATACATATATTAAATGTAAATATGTACAGCTAACGTGGAGAAAAACACAGGCCCATGCTACCCTATTATATTCATAATACTATTTGGCACAGATGCAAGCTGGGTTTTTCTGTTTTAAGGCAGTTCCCAACTTGATCCCACCAAGGAAGGTCACTGATAAATACAGAGAATTTGACATGTCATGTGATTTATACCATGTAGATCTAATGACACTAGAAGCATTGAGTTTATTTATATTGCACCTGCTTTACGTTCCAAGCTTAAGAGAAGGATTTAAAGAGGCAACAGAGAGGCTTCTTGGGCCTAATGGGAAAGCAAGCTTTTCACCAACCTACTGCTAGTTCAGCAGCGACTGAAAAACACCCCCCTCCAGACCCTGCACAATGCTGTAGATGGAGTGGAGCAGCCTTGCTCCAGACACTAGTAAGCAGACCTCCACACAATACATGATTTAACGTTCGGACTTGATGATCTTAAAGGTCTTTTCCAACCTAAATGATTCTATGATTCTATTCTATGATCAGAACATGCACCACCACCACCCCATCTGGTGCTCTGCTGAAACCTTCAGCCAGGGAATAAATGGGTCACAACGACTGAATTCCCTTCACGCCCCCAGAGCTGGGGTTCCTTCAGGCCAGAGGGGAAGAGCAGTAGCAAGTTCTGCTGCTCCATATTCCCCAACCATCACACAACCCTGCCACCAGAAAGCTCTGACTTGCCAGGGTTGCGGAGGCAGCCCTTTACCTGATAGAAAGAATCAGAACCTTAAGGGAACACCAAACAGAAACATCCTCTTGACATGACTAAAAGCAAAAGGAAATGAGACATTTTTGTGTCCGCTACATGTTCAATTTGGCTGTTCCAATTCAATAATGGAAAGTATTTTGTTTTACTAACAAGCAAATTAAATTCCCCGTCCTCGTGTTTTTCCTTCCCATGCGTCACTCAACTGCTTCTTGGTATGAAAATCCTGTTGCTCCTTTTGGTATCTTGCAACCTGCTGCAAGACATATGTTTTTTAAATACATGACAAAATTCTCACAAAGCAACTGAAACGCCACCTTCTTTTTACTGTCACTGTCTTGTCCGGTACAGAAGAAAAATGTCCTGCAACTCAAGACATGCACTGCACTCTCAAGCACATGCACTGCAAAAGAGAAGAAAGTTAAGAGTTTTCTTTTGTCAATTAATTGCAAAGACTTGGTATTCTATGAACAGGACAGTCATAAACACAGACTATACATGGCACTGAGCTGTACCAGAGCCCCTTCACAGGGCTCAGGCACTGTTAAGACCTGTGGAGTCACAAAAAGGCCCAAGTGTGAGACCTACACTCGCTCTCTTTCCTGCCCATACCTGGAGTCTAAGAGGGGATTTCAGGCACCCAAAAGCATCACCCCTCTGTCCCAGCCCTGGTTTCTCTCCTGTGACAGGAGTGCTTGCACTGGTCATGAAAAGTCTAAGCAGCGAGGCCTCTGTCACACATAATCACACGTCAACCACCGAACAACACACAATAAAGGAGAATATAATAAAAAACACAGTAAAACCAAAAGTTTTTTCAGTTTACAAGTGTCAAACAGGTATCTTTTCCTCTTGTCAAAAAAACCTGAAGACTCATTCAATACGTCTGTCTCAAAACCACGCAAGAGATTTCCTACTTTATTTTTTTCCCTCACAATAGAACAGAGTTTTCCCTGCCTCTGAAGCATCCCAGTACAAGTGAGAGAATCCCAGACTGCTAATTAAATGCACATGGCAGCACCTGCAGAGAAGCCCAGAGGCCTGAGCAGGTATCTGAAGCAAGGAACAGATTACTGCTAAGGTAGCAGAGACACCAGCAGACATTCCTGCTCATCAACTCTCCTTCCTGCCCTCACCTGAAGTGACCTCTCTTTGGAAGGCCACAATGTTTGACCCAACCAGAAGCAAGTGCATCCTCTACGCAGTTTTTGAGTTCAGACTCAAGCTGTATCCTAAACTCTTGTCACTTTTCCTGCTTTAACTTCTCACAGAAACAGTTCCTTTTGGTGTTCCTCCCAGCACCAGCCCATGCTGGAAGCTGAATCCCTGGTTCTTACAAAGTCAGCCTGGCAGGCTTGAAAGCAGATGGACTTGAAATACTCCAGTTTCAAAGTTAACGAAGTTGCTTTGACAGTCAGCCACCCCAGGTACGTACTGATTCCCAGAAACTCAGATTTAATCCTGCTTTTCTGATCCTGTCTGTCGCGCTGTCACTGAAGTTGGAACGCAAAATGACAAGCTCTGGGAAGAGCCCAGACTTCGGAAAAGGAAAGAAAAAAAAAAAAAAAAAAAGAGGAATCCCATTTTATACTGACCTGTCCGTGATTGTGGACTGTGTGCCACTCATTGGAGCCTTTGGCAAGAAGTCGTATTATCCAATTTACATTTTATTATTATTATTGCAGGAATATTAACGAGGCTTTGCCCCCTTCATGCACTGAGGTTCAGGATCCAGCCTTGCTCCAGGAGAGGCATGCACAGAGGACAAATTCAGTTCAAGGGCGGAAGGGGGGGGGGGGGGGGGGGGGGGAAACCGAAACAACTCCAAAACTCTTCTTGCAGTCACCCAGGATATCCAGACCACGGAAGTGGGATGGGGGGGACGTTCAAGAAAAACTCCAAAAAGAAAAAAAAAAAAAAAAGCCAAAAACCAAGCTGCTCCCCTCGGTTCTCCCTTAGCCCCAAGGAAGGGGGGAAAAGTAACGCGTCCGGAGAAAGAAAATCTTCGGAAGCAGTCAATCCTCCCCGGTGCGGAGTCCCGGTGCGGGGGGGAAGCCCCGGTTGCAGCAGGGAAGAGCTGGGGCGCGTCGGAGCGGGGCCGGCTGCTCGCGGGCCCCCCACGCCGCCGGGGACGCCCGCCCGCCTCCCGGCCCGCGCTCGGCAGGGGGGGTGCCCGCCCGCCGCCGGCTCCCCCCCCCCCCCCGCTAGAGCGGAGCGCGGCGGCCCGGCCTGCCGGCGAGGCCCCGGGTGGGCTCGGTCCGCCGGCCGCGGAAGGCGGCGGGTCCCGGCCCAGTTCGGGGCCCGCGGCGAGCGCTGGCGGCACGGCCCGCTCCTGCCGGCACTGCGCTCCGCTCCCCCCGGCCCGGTTCCGGCCCAGCTGCGCTGCGGCGAGGCGCGAGTGGCGCGTCCCGGCGAGCCTGCGCCGAGCCGGGCCGGGCCGGGCCGCCTCCGCGCTCGCCCCGCCCCCGCGCCGTCGGGGGGCTCGCACCGCCTCACAGCCGCCCCCGCCCCCCGCCGTATCCTTCCGCCGGCCGCCCCTCCTCCCTCCCGGCCGCGGCGCCGCCGCCCCTCCCCTGCTCCGGGTGTTCCGTGTGGGCGGCCGGCTGCCGGAGGTCTGCCTGCTTCCCCCGGCGGGGCCGGGGAGGGGCGTCTCCTCACGGGGCATTCCGCCCCCTCCGGGCCGAGCCCCGCCGCCCCGAGCTCCCCCCCCCCGGGCGGCCCAGGCGTCAGCCCCGCGGCCGCCCCGGCCCCCTCCTTCAGGGCTCCCAGCGGGCCGCGGTGCCCGCCCCGGCCTGCCCCGGCCGCGGGGAGGGGGAAGGCGGGTGCCGCAGGCCGGGCTGGCTGGCCTGGCCCCTGCCGGGACAGCCTCGGCCTTTCCCAGCGCGGCCTTCGCTTCTCTTCCCGACGGTTCCTCCCCCCGCTGCAGTACCGCCGAGGAGGCTTCCCCCTCCGGCTGCCGTCCCCCCCGGAGCTCCGGCCTCCTCCCAGCCTGCTCCCCGGCTTTGGCTCTGAGCGGCAGGGAGTGTCCGTGCCTCCAGCCGCACGGTGTGCGGCGTGGAAAATACGACACCGAAGAAACTTCGAGCAGAAAGAAAGCAAACAGCAAATTACAACAGCAAGGTGCCAGGAGCTGTGGGGCTCTGGAGCCTCCGATAGTCACCGGCTGCGCGGTTTACTCCCAGACCTTCCATAGCTCTGTATCGAATCCCACGTTCCCACAACGTGGTTCATTAGGAATTTTTCTCACAGGTGAAGGTCATCAAAAATCCAAGATCAGAATGAGAACTGATCCCTCCCTGCGCATACCTCGGCCTTCCAGAGACACTGCTGCCAAGGGGCCTGTTCCTGCTCCCCTTAACGCAAAAAAACCTCCCTCCAGTGTGAAAAGCTGAGCAACAGACTGCACGTTACCATGCCTATTACATACAGAATATTTGGACATTCAAATTCCAACACGTGTGGATTTCCCTCTCCTCGGCCGCGGCTCTCGACAGAGACCCATCCTTGCTGGTACATCACTGCCACTCCCTGCCGTTTGCACCACATACAGCTGTAGGGAGAAGCGCCTGTCTCGACTCCACGTGTGTTTAAACGGCAGAGCCCGTTTCTGACAACACGTGAACAGCACGAAGCAAATTGTAACAGATCAGAAGCAGAGTTCTAGGTACATTACCTAATCCTAAAATCTTGTTGCCAACACAAGCAGATAAATAAGATTCCAGCCAGGCGCTCTTGTTCTCAAACACCTAGGAATAACATCTACTTACTAGAAGTTCAGGAACCTTCCATGGTGCTGCACCTCATGTTGCCAGGAATTAAAGCTCATGAGCATGGCAGAAGCACAATGGAAAGCAGGACGGTTCCGCTGCCGGGGAGGGTGGGCACTAATACCTGGCCTCCCAGCGCAGAGAAACTTGCGGAACACCAGTCTTTCCTAGCAAATGCCAACAGACCCAAGTAATCTTAGTAGCTAATCCCAATCATATAGGACACCATCTTTCTTCCCTCTAATTGACCTTACCTTGATACACTTCTCCAAAGCCAGGATGCTGGACTTGGAAAGAGTCTGGGAAACAGGCTTCTGGAAACTCAGGACCAGATGCATCTTTAAGCACACAGGACCATACCTTGTTTGAAGCTAAGTCAGGACCCTGCCACTCTACAGCATACAGATTTTTCCTCCTTGGAGCAAAGTGAGCACAAATCAGGAAGCCAGGAGACTTTTGATAGTCTGAAGAATTTGTTGTTTTGAGGAAGTTCAGTGCAAAGAGGGGAAGTGTGGGGTGAAATCATTTTCTACATGATACTTGACATATATACTCAGAACATTTATACTTCCTCTTTTGGTTTCCTTTTGAGGAAGATAGAAGCTTGGGAAAAAACGGGGGGGGGGGGGGGGGGGGCGCAGTGCAAGACACACAGCCAGGACAGCCTCTCATTCTGCAGCTGCATGCAAGACATTGTCAGTGGTAATGGAGTGACTGAATACCTCTGTCTGTCTGTATTTATTATATATCTCTTTATTGCATCTTCTCTGCAATAAATCCCTCCCTGCTTTTAACTTAGGGAACATTAAGTACCATGCCTTGAGAGAAGGCAGCTCCTGGGAGACCTTCTGTTTCACGGCAGGCCCGGCATTTGCATATTAGGCCTCGATGCTTTTTTATTGCTTTAATTATATTTTATTGTGCATGACAACATAATGACAATAACAATTAGCTGGAGGAAATCCTAAAAAACAAAATATAGGAACAAGGAGGAAACTTATTCCCTGCTGCAGTACATTGACATAAAATTCAGTGTTGTGACAGTGATTAACATTTGCCAAACACTCGCTCAGTATTGACGAAAGAAGCATCGCACAGAACTACACTGGTGACAAAAAGGAGGGATAAAACCCTTACGCCACACGGTTCAGAATAACCCCTATTCGGAATGGGCTGCATTCACATTTCAATGTTTAATGCAACAATTAAAAAGCACTAATAACAAATCAAAAGCAGACTCTGAAACCGTAACTGCTTCTCTTTCCTGCAAATGATTTTTTTGGTGTGAGCTGATTGCGTACTTATGTTAATATAGATGCTTATTTATGATACCTCTGCTGCCTGGGCAGTTTTACAGTGTGAAATCCAGGGTCAGGGGTGAGGAAATCAATAAGCAATTACACTGTGCGGTACCAATTAAAATAGATTATTATTTTTTTTTGGTAGCTCTAAGTCCTCACTTAGGCTGAATGCAGAGAGTGTACCATTACAGACATAGATGCTAGATGTAGAAAATGTGTATTAACCTCATTAGTCCATGTCTCCAGGGCAAAGCACCCATGTCCCCAACAGCTTATTTTTATGGTCCAGAGCAGAGCTAAGCGGCTCAAGTAAGGAGGACCCTGAAGCGAAGATGGTTGAGTCCAATGAAGCCCAACTTCTTACTTTGCGTCAAAGTAAAGGGTGGCACAAAAAGAACAGAGCCTCGGAGGTGCCTCATACGGGGCTCAGGCTTGCAGAGAAAGGTCTGGCTGAGGTGCTGTTTGCAGAGCCCCGGGGTTCCAGCCTCGCACCCGAAGCTCACCGAGGAGCTGTTGCCATCTGCTGGCAAATCCGTGAATCTCGCGGGCAGGACCTGCTCGCACCCTCGGTCCCTTTTGGAAACAAGCATTTCGGAGCGGTGTCAGATTTGCGGAGCTCTGGGGCGCTCTGCTTGCTGCGCTCCGGCCACCTAAGGGTGCGCTCTGGCCAGGGCTTGCACGGCGCTGGGCTCAGCTAACCACAGGTAGGGAATCCGTGAAAACTGGCGCTTTTGTTACTCCCAGATGCCAGATTCGCCACACTGCCTTGCCTCTGATAGCTGGTATACTTCAGATTTTAAGTATGAACAAGCAGTGAATGTAATCGTTTTTCTTTCAGGAAAATCTCCCTTCAAAACATTTCGGGTAGGATAATCAACCATTAGAGCAACTTACCTGTGAGCGCAGCGGATCTCCTGCAGACCTCAAGTAAAGGAGAGGGAACTTTGTAAACTGCGTGCTCCAAGTCAGACACGATGGGCTATTAGCTGAGTTTCGCTGCTCTGTCATAAAAATTAAATGGGCAAAGAGTCTTCTAACTTTTGCTACTTACAAGTAACCAATTTAAAACCAGTGACAGAATGCACCAGTATTTTGTACCGTTATTTAAACTTACCAGAACTTGCTATGCCAGCTGCTGTTCTGGCAAAAACAAGTCAGCTGCTTTTGGAAAGCAACAGCCAACCTTTCAGCCTTGCACAGCTGGAGAGGAAAGGCACGGGGGAAATGCTTCCCAAGGCTAACAGAGAAGACAGCTCATTTCCCAAATATGCATACGAACTTGTGACTCCTGAAGAACCGATAGGGCCTTGACCTTGCATCAGGACTGGGGTAAGCCTGGCTCTGCTCTCAAGTTTAGCCTAACTGAAACCTTCCTGCCTTACTGGTTTTTTGTAGTGCCCTGCAATTCAACCCAAACTCACCTGAGCGCTAACGGCTGCTGCTTAGTTCAGCATCCTTCGATCCCAGGGAACTGCTCTGGCATGAGATTCTTCTGAGCCAGCTGAGAATGTGTGGGGGATTTCATTATCTGCTGAGATTCTACTTTTGAGCGAGCGGAAGATAGAAATGATACAGACATCAAATCCAGACACGTGTCTATCTCGTTGCCCATCCACTGGATTTTCCGGCCAGGTGCCGGGCTGATGCTAACCAGCTTCACTGCGACGTGGATGCAACCTGCTTCAGAAACTGATACTGATCCAATGGCCACTAACAGCCATCTGGATGCAACTCTGATCTGAAAAAAACCCATGAATTTGTGCTGCGCTTAACATTACTATGTAATTTCAAAGCCTTTTACTATCTCACACCTTAAAATAGGCACATGATTTGCTACCTAAAGACAAGCAGCTTGTTCTGCATCCAGTTCACTGGAAATGCTGGAAATGCATGCAGGGCTGGTCTATACTTTTAAGTCACTTGGACTACAAATGCAATACTTTGCTGACTTTGTTGAGACACAGATAGCCTAATCTATCAGAGCTTCTGCTGTGACAGCTTATTATAGTTCCTAAACCTGGATAATCCACATTGCAGTAAGCATTTTTATAGCACTAAGCTTTCTTTCCATATCAGCATAACTAAAGCAGCACCCTTTGTAAGGACAGATGAAGCTGCTGTACATTCTGTCATGAGTTTCCTTCTTGCTCTCTGCTAGAATCAATGTGATCTGATGGGGCGGGGTGGGGGGGGGAGAAAAAAAAAGGGAAGTATTTGTTATTAGGGTAAAATCTAAAGAGATGGAGAATAACATTATTTCTCATCACATTTGAGGATTATAAGTTACACTGAACAGATCTTAACCTTCTGACACCATACACAGCTCAAACAGCAACATAATGCAAGCATTGCTGAAAGCCTGTACCTTGTCACATTTGAGAGGCCACAGATACTGACGCTCTCTCCCTGCCATGTGAAATTAAACTACCCGGAAACCCTTCCTACCTTGTAAAAGCTTTGCCATACACCTTGATCTGTTCAGTTCCTTCTCAAAGTAACTTTCTAAGGATCTCTTATGTTGCCAGTTTATCAGCTGCCAAACTCCCCCTGGAACTTGAGGGAAACAGGACAAAGCCAGCAACAGCAAACACCTCTTACACAGATTTACTAGAGCACATACTGAAGCTGATTTGGAAAGAGAAAAGTGCTGGTATATTGGTACACCCAAAAAAAGAGTTGCTCCTTGCCCAGAAATTGCTTATGCAATGCAAAGCTAATGCTGACTGATTCTCTCTCGATCTCTGAAATTTGATTTCTTTGGAAATGGCAGCAGACATGTTATTTTACTTCCAGCCAAGCTCTACAAAGTCTGCAAGTACCAGGCACATACCCACAACTTCCATGAACCTTAAAGCATTCTCTCATATTTTTTTTGTCCAAGCAACAGACCTGCTGACAGGCACTGGTATTAGTCTCACAGCAGACTCTGAAGACTTAAAACACTATG
The DNA here is from genome assembly GCA_034008185.1 of Gorsachius magnificus. Classification (NCBI taxonomy): domain Eukaryota; kingdom Metazoa; phylum Chordata; class Aves; order Pelecaniformes; family Ardeidae; genus Gorsachius; species Gorsachius magnificus. The sequence goes on from CM067097.1 coordinate 4,969,833, forward strand.
CTTTTATATCAGTGCTTGGACTATTCTTGCAAGGGAATAAAGCCTTGGATAGCATAAAATTGGAATTTCTTCAGATACAAATAAGAAGTTCAGTTAGAAAAAGAGAGCAGAAGACTGAAAGAGGAGGATAATTTTTTAAAGTTCTACTGCAGGGCTAGCATTAGAAGAAAAAGGCAGGCAGCAGGGAAGGAACAGCTTTAAAAGAAATAATTGGAAGATTAAAAAATGAAATAAATTGGGGGGGGGCAGATTCCTCTCATGGTCAAAGCACATTTGCCCATAGACTTAAGGCTAGATTCTGGTGTGGCATTCCTGAAGACATGAAACTTTGAACACGCTTGCAGCTCTAAAGCAAAGCTTCAGAATGCTGCTGTACTTTCTTTTCTGCTTCCAGACTACCTCGGAGGTTAAACAAACTCCCAGGATAAATTATTTCAGTCCCCAAAACCCCTTCATCATGCACCCGGGCTGCTTGTAGAGTATAAACAGGCCAGCATCTCTAGAGGGCTCAACACTGCACAGCTGCTCCCCAGCGCTGGAGGATTTTGAGGTAGATTTAAGGGTTACATCCAAACAACTAAATTGGCTTAACTATTTATAGAACACAGACTTTTGGCATGCTGGACCTCTGGTAAAATGCTGTGACCATAAGCAAGGTAGATAGCTATTCTTTACCAACACAACACACGCTCCACTGCATTCAGGTCTCCCCTGAGCAGGGCTTGGCTACACACAGTTTCAGAGCGGCTGGTACAGGCCATGCAGGGCAGGGCCTGTCTTTGGTTCTGGGTCTGAACAGTGCCTGGTTCACAGAAATTCTTGTTGGTGCCTAGGTCTCTCACAGCAATCGCTAGAAGCATCACTGAAAAAAATGTTTTCCTCTCCTCTTATTTTAGGAGCATCCTTTGAAGCAGAGCTTTTAAAAGGAGCGCACAACTTTCTAAATCACTTGACAAAGCTGTTCGCTGTGTTGGTGGCTTTCCCAGTGCTAAGCTATTGCATCAAGGGCAAAAGAAGCCCCTGAGCCCTGCACAACATCCTCCTGGCAGCTCACATCTCCCACAGCAGATTAAGTGGCACAGTCAGCCCTGGCCAGGGAGCTTTGGGGCAGGAACAGAACATGATATACACAGCTCCCAGCAGCTGCACAGCCCTGCAGTTTCTTTCTGGCTCTGAATGAAGACACAGCTCCCCACTACGTAAGCAATGACACCACAGCAGGCATGCAGAGAGACAGACCAGCATTGCTTGGACCCCAGATTAAATCTGCATCTTTGCACAGTGCTGACTTTGGCTCATCTCTACAGCTGCAAGTTCCCCCGCACCAGGCAACATTAAAGCATACTCCCTTCCTATCAGACTTTCCAAGGAAGCAATTCCTAGGCAACCATGTTTAGTTTATGAATGAGAAGAGCTCATGGTTGATGGTGTGGAAACACAGGAAAACCTTCTCCTTTAGCATATAGGGCATGCAAACATTTTTGCTCCGTGAGTTGCCTGAGGATAGGAGGCACGAAAGGCCTGGGAAAAAACACTATGGAAGAAATGCACTGTTCAGCTAGTCAACAGCCTGAAAGCACCTATTAGCAAACACCAAACTACTATGTACTGCTCATGACAGCCTTGCAAAGAAGAGTGGTTTCTCTGCCTGTTAACATGTCTAAGAAGCAATAAGGTGAAAGCTGTACAAGTTGTTGGCTCAGCCCCTAAAAAGCACCCACTGACCATCACTTTGTTCTTTTACACTGACAATGCCAACTCAACCAGCAATACACAATACAACTTAAGAACTGCATCCAAAGAAAGAAAGCAAATTCCTCATACAATTAAATAATCTTTATTTTATAAAACATAATACAAAGCATCTACACCATTCACTGGTGGAACATGAGTTGCTATTACACAGTAATTCAAACACAAGTTATTGTTTCACACTAGTTCTGCAGTTTCCTTTTACAATTTGCTCTAGCTACTGTGGACTAGCCTGCGGACAGGTCCCGCCCACCATGTGCTCCACAGCTTCAAAGTTACACTTCGGGGTCTGTGATTCTATGCTGGAGCCCACCAGACAGACTACAAGGCCTTGCTCTGAGACATCATTGCTAGTTCTACTTCATAAAGCCATTTCTAACTGCTCTTTTGTTTCCTGGTGCCCTTGTTTAAGTTCTAAAGCCTCAACATTGATCACAGTGCTCTACTTCTTCCAAACAAGTCTCCCCCCAATTCAAAGAAGGGGACCACTCAGTCACCAAGCGTGTTATCTTTCAAAACATCCTCACACAAGGTGTTTCATAGATACCTGCAGTCACTAGCTGACATCCTTATTCACTTGGGCAGGCATGGGCTTTACAGCCCCCACAGAAGGGCTGTAACCATGCAATAAGCCGCACACCAAACCTCAGCAGAGGTCAGAGTCCAAATTGCCACGACTGCTCAGGAAACTCTTCTTGGTGGGCAAGTCAACACACTGAGAAATGAACAGGCCGTTTGCACCTCCGTTTCTTCAGGACTTGCTGCTGAAAGCCCTTTTTCCCTGGTCAGGCTGGCTGCTGAAGCTCTTCTGGCTCCAGATTTACTGCAATCCTTACTAGGGAAAACCCACCAGACATCCTTTCTTCAACTTGGGCATCCACCTGAACAAGAAGCAGCACGGCTGATCTTTATGCCCATGTCTAGCTTACTCCTTTTGACCCCTACCCGTAACCACCACTGCAAAACACCTTGGACTCCTGCTTTTGTGAGGCAAGCCAGATGCTGGGAAGTGCCATGTTCAGGTGACAAAGTACTGATGATGGGTCATAGCGAGAAGTGCTTCACACAAAGAAACAGCATTTTGCCTTTATACAGCACAGCTTGACACAGGCCACCAAGCATTCATCAAAGGTGGCTTAGTGTTAACAAATGAAAACACCCTATGAGGTAGGTAATACTGTACCCACTTAATAACGTGGGTAAGCTGAGGCAAAAAGGGTCCTTGACATGCCCGACAGCGGCAGCAGAGCTGGGAACGAACCAGCAATGGGACAGATAAGTAACGCTTAATTTTTGTCCCAGTCAGGTTCACTTTTTTTCCTTAAAAAAAGGCCAGATTCTGCGCCTCTTGCTTCTTTATTAGGCTGTAAAATAAATCTCTCTTACCCTATAAATGCTCACTTTATAAAGTGACCCAGATCCAATCAGGGAGACAGAAGTGACTTCAAAGCCCAGGGGTCAAGGCATCAATTCAGATGAAGGATAGCCAAGGTAAAATCTCTGGCTTGAACAGGACAGAGGACAGATTTGACCGGGTAGCTCTTCCACCTTAGCACCAAGTTTTGAAGATGCACACTGGCCAGTTTTCAACCAGAAATCCCTATTTGGATCGGAGGAAACACTTTTGTCAAAACTGGTATTTATGGTCCTGGGGAAAAACATCAATGCTAGTTTCAAGTTATTTTAATCATTTTTCCACATACCTTCTAAACATTCACCTACAGTACCCCACTATTCCCAAACACTGTGGCAGACTCTGGGTTCAGATACACTGATCTGAATCCAGGATGACACTTTCAAGGGCAACAGAAATACAAACCAGAAATACAAATTCACTACAAATCAGGTTCTGGCTCCTGTTCCCTCTAGATTGCCAAAACTGGCAAGTACAGATTGTTTGCAGATTGCTGCAGCAAAACCTCTTCACTTACTCTTCCTATTTTTAAAAGTTACTTGCAGCTTGGGGAAGGTATTTGTCTGACAATCTCAAGGCATGCCGTTTGGTCTCAGGCTGGCTCCACGCTATGCCTACATTTGGGTCCATAAGCACAGCAAAGGGAATTTTGGCATTCTGCAGACAAATCAGGGTTTGGTCCATCAGCCAGAAAACCACTTACTGGCAAGTCCTGATGGGGCTTCTCGTAACAGAGAGTGTTGGTCACTCAAGGAGATAAAAGCAGTATTTGGAGGGGGTGGGCAGAGTTCTAACAGTCGGGGATGAAAAAGTCAGACAAGCCTTTCACATTGGGGACTGTGTCTTTGGGTGTGTTCACAGAGCACCTAGTCCTGCAAGGCGCCAGTGCTGATTAGAGCTTCTGGACACTACCGAAGAATAAGTTATCAATATGTTATTAAATAAGTTATTTAAAGGAATTAGAAAGGGTAGGAAACAACGACCTACCTAAAACACTATTCTTAGAGTCACATTCTAGCTCAACCACCAGAATCATTTCTCCCAAAGGAAACATACGGATAATGAACAAAGTGCAGATATCAACCATCATTTTGCATTTATATAGCACCTCTCAAGTAAAGATCTGAAAGTGCATAACACAGATGGATCAGCTCCATCACCCCCAATTCACAGATGGGGAAATTAGGCACAGAGTTAGAGTTATGTGACTTGCCCAAGGTCACATAACAAGTTGGTGGAAGAGCCAGGAATCCCAACTCTGACGAAACACTAGAACATGCTTCTTCCTAACAGTATGAAGAGTCACTCTAGCTATCTAGACTGTACACTGAACATGAAGATCTCGTGTTATTCTCTCTCGTCTTCCAAGATTCTACCAGTGCTGAAGGAGTTAGCTACTAACATTGCTATTTACACCTGAACTGCTGAACTAGTCGTGTTTAGTCTGTAAAATTAGCCCTTCTTTCACTCATACCATTTGGTGTGTGCTTAGATACACACTGTGCCAGCCTCTGCCAGGCCAAACACTGCAGATCCAATGAACCCATGGCTTAGCTCCATGGATTTCCATAGAGTTATGCCAGGGATAAATTTGGCTCCAGAATTGCTAACGTGTGTTGGCTCCTCTCTCGACAGTGGCATTTCAGGCACGATCCCCTTCTTGCCAGATTGTGAACTCGAGGAAGTCTTTACTCAGCATCCACTCAGTCAGTGGTTTTTCAGATGTCCATTAGTTTTCAAGTATAACTCATCACTCCTCCGACTCCTCCAAGCGTGGTACTTCTTCATGCTTTTCCTCCTAGCGAAGCGACAGATGCTGACCATGAAAACCCAGGAAACAGCATACATGATGACACCCCCCAGCTTAATGTACCACCTGGGTTTGGGAGAAGCAAGCTCACAGTACATCAGCCAGGCCCCCACTCCAATCCGCACCCCAGTGAAGAGGACCACGAAGAAGAAATCCACCACATCACCTGTGAAACTGTGGTAACACCCCATCTCCTTCAGGAACCAGCGGGCCTGCAGCAGTGGGTTAGTGATCTCACTACCAAAGATGACGGCATTGACCTCCGCAGCTGACTCCCCAAGTGCCAATGATGCTGCGATGCCCAAGATGCTCACCAGATGGTGGGCAAGCATTAGGGCACCCTCTGTCTGGAAGTACACACACCAACAAAGGTCGAAGAGGAAGTAGCCCAAGCTAAGGCACAGCACATGTACCTGAAGAGTTGTGTTTGGTGATCCTGAAACATAAAGACACCAGACAGAGCTTTAAAGCACGGAGGCAACAAGCAGGCAGGATCCAAGACAAAGAAGGAGATTTCACCTTCAGCACTGGCAGGCTGGTATTAGCTTGTACTGATCACAGCTCAGCTGGACAAGTCAGATAAGTCACAATACTACAGTTGTTAGTCTAACAGCTGCACACACGTAATGGCCACACGACGTGATCAGCACTCTGCCACATTGCAGCTGGGGAGGGCCATTACACTAGCAAAATACAGTACCAGCCTCTCCACTTCTCTAGTACTTCCCATCACAAAGCAGCTCACATATCAGTACAATCATCATTCCTCAAGTGGGCTGGATACTGAGGTGGTAGGAGAACCCTACTTTCTGCCATCACCCGTTGGGGGACTTGGGACCACAACTTCCATTACTTACCTGGGTGACTCAAAGGCCAGGGACCATCAATAAAGCCAATGTAAGCAGAGAGACAGGTAGCGAGGATGCCATGGGTCAGCGTGACCAGCCTGCAGCTCCATTCATAACCCCGATGCTTGCAGCGATGGCAGAACCAAGCGTAGAGAGAAAGCCAGGCAAGCAGACTGCAGGCTACCCGCAGAGGCAGGGGGAACAGCATCCTGTCACAGGAACAGAGAGACAAAAAGTATCAGAAGGTCTAGCCTTCAGCAGTGTTAGCACAACCCAGTGCAGCATTTCACCCATGACCACCCCAGCGCTGAGTGTACTGTTTTCTGATGGTGTTTGCTTGCTCCTAACATTTTTTTTTTCTGCAGAAGAACTGCAATTCCTCTGGGGAAAGGCCTACATCAAAGAAGCACATCCTTGAGAATTAGGGCAGATTCACCATGTGGCCACCAGCACACAGACCCCCACCAGTGTCACCTCAGCTGTGGGAGGACGCACTGAAAGCAATGACCTTGTAAGGCAGTGCGTTCCTAGCCTGGTCGAACAGAAAACAGACCAAGACTTGGTAAAGCACCTCGGAGGACTTCCCCACTCAGCCTATGATGCAGGATCTGCTGGGATATGTTAGTGCTCATCTGCACTGCCTGAGGAGAGACACATCCAGCAATAAGGCTTTGATCTGGAGCTACACCTGCCCCTTCGTTTTAGCTCCCTGCCTATATATCTGCATTTGAGTGGTCTGCTTGTGTTGCCCCACCTGATCTATTCATCATCCCATACTGTTTGCTAGCTTGGTTCCTCCTCTCCTGAAACAAAAAACCAAGAAAACCTAAAAACCACACAGTCTCTTGCTAGGTGCGCTGATCCATCTTCCCAGCGCAGTGACGCCAACTGCAAATGGGTCAAGAGAAACACAAAGGCATTGCCATCTCCTCCTGCTACTGAATTTTAACCTTCTAGCACTAACGCATTTCTGGGACAGTTTGGGAAAAAAGGGCTGTAAAATCCCCTTGTCCTCCCAAGGAAAACTTCCGGTGCAACAAGGTATATATAGTTCAAGTTTCTTCCTAAGCACGTGAGGACAAAGCTCAGATTAGAACAAAGCATCCCCCAGCAAACGATGATAAGGCAGCCCACCACCTTGGGGAGCAGCTAAGCACTCGCTCAGCCAGTCCCTTCCCCACCCCTGGCTGCACTCCACCGGTGCCCCCGGCCCCGCACCTCCCCGGGCAAGGCGCTGGATGCCCCCTCCTCTGCAGTGTGAGAGGAGCAAGGCAAGGCGAAACCACTTAGCTCTCCTATCTGCAGACTTCATTTCATCTCTTCTGGCACCAAGACCTCCGAACATTTTGGATACAAAAGGATTAGAAGCTATGCCCTTAAACATTTTTTTTCAACAGTATTTCTTTTATACAGCTTCCCTCACTCACTGTGCAATACAGAATCTGTCAAACAAGCAAAAGACATACTGCCAGAACAAAATTACGGTGCATAAACATCTGTGGAGGACACTGCTCTGGTTGCTAAAAGCCCCCCAAATACATACCACTAATACCTACATCTCGTTCATATTTATAATACCTTCCCATGAAATATAAGATGTGTCTCATTACTCCTGAGCATTTGGGGAAGTGCATCAAAAGAAGTTGAGTCACACTCTGGGACACAGTTTCCAGGTGTGTAATAGCAAAAGCACCACTGGTCCTGTTGGTACCTGCTGACCGGCACGCTGGATTCACACCCAGGGCTGAGAAACACCAAAAGGACTACGTGTGACGAGGAGTCAGAGTTGCAATGCCCAGCCTTCCTCTTTGGCCTGTTGCAAGGATTACCAGGAATGACTTAGGAGGCTGGGTAAACAAAACCATTATGGTATGATGGGCCTCGGGAACATGGGGGAATGAAGTAAGGATGTGACTAACTGCTCTGATCGGGTATTTCCATTGACATCCCTGGTACCTGAGGTCCATATGCATTTAGAAGTCAGGGCAGGTAAGGCAGGAAGAACTCTGATGTGACAAAAGGGACTGACCAGCTGGAGAAGCCTGGTATAGAAGGAAGAGGAACGACCTTTTAGACATTTTGAGGTGTTCTCCACACCTCAAAGGAAGAAGATGTTTCTCTATTCCCTGGAAAGAAAGATAGGGGCTACCTTCCACTGCACATCAAAGTTGAACATAGAATCATAGAATCACTTTGGTTGGAAAAGACCTTTAAGATCATCGAGTCATTAGCACACGCAATACATACTGTGCTGGGAATTACACCTGTGTCGTGTGTCCCTCCCCCCCCACTGGAAAGGGCATTATCCTTTAAAATAAACCAGTAATTATAACGGCTTGTACCACCAGTAGCAATGGGGTCATGAAGTAAAAGCAGGCTCTACAATAATTACATGTGCCTAAAAACCCAGCCCAGAGGAGCCCTGCTCTCCCCGCGAGAGCTTAAAAGCTCGATGGGCACCTTCAGCAAAGCCGGGGGGGTGGTGGGGGTGGTTTGGGGTTTGGTTTCTTTTCCTTTTGTTGTACGAAGGAGAAAATGGAGGAGCCCAGAGAGCCCGACCAACGCGCCCCAGACCGGGGGGGGCGCCGCTGTCCTGGCGGGCCCCCCCCCCCCCCCCGGCCCCAGCCCCCCCGCGGGCCCGGCCGCCACCGAGCCCGCTCCCGCCGCGCCTCCCGGCCCCGCTCCTCTCCAGCGGCTCCCGCCGCTTCGCCCCGGCTCCCGCCGCCCTGCCCGGGCCGCCCCGGCCCCACGCACCCACCTGCAGGGACGCGGCTGCGGGGGCCGGCTCCTCCGCCGCTCGGGAAGAGGAAACGGCGGCGGGCGGGCGGGGCCCCTCCCGGAGGCGGGAGCCGCCGCCCGCCTCTGCCGCGGGAGGGAGGGGGCCCTGGCGCCGCCATCCGGACGCGGGGCGCAGCGCCCGGCACCGCCGCCCGCCTGCAGCCGCCCCGCTCCCGCCCCGCATCCCTCCTAAAGCCAGCCTGGCGACCCTCCGGGCTGGCCCCCAGCGCTGCTGCTGGCGGTTGGCAGGCCTCTCCGCCTTCGGTTCAATGCCCAGCAGGCAGCATGCTGCTCAGGGAACTGATGGCTGGTCGCCTGCCCAGCGGGCACGGGCACACACAGCATGGCTTTAGGCTGTGGGCACAGGAAATTAGTCCCAGGCACCCATGACCGGCTTCGGTCACCTCACGTGTCCCAGAGATAGCGGGCATGACCCCACGGCTGCAGGCGGACGTGGGCTTGCTTTACTCACGCCCAGGCAGCGCCTGACGTGGACCGACTCTTCTACAGAACTTGCAAAGCTGCGTCAGTACAGCACCAGCTTCAAGGTAACGTGCCCCGTGGGGTTTGTCACCCCGGCACGGCGCAGAGCATGCAGCTTCAGCGGGCTGGGAAAGCACGCAGCCCTGCCCTAAACATACCCTCTCGTCCAGTGCTTATGCAGCAGTTACAAAGCCTAGCAACTTCTCACTACAAGCATTCAGTGCTAAACCACGTCTTTTTTTCTCCCTCTCCTCCTTTTATGTACATCCAGAGAGTAGCAAAATCCAGGGCTAATGCAGGACACCTAGCTTGCAGAAACGCTCCCCCAACCGACACACTGCCTCCTTTCATAAGTTGCAATCAAAACAATCTCTCACACCCAGAAATTGGTGGGGTTCTCCTTCATCCTGTCAAGTTTTACCTTTTGAAATACAGGCGGTGGGAGTGGCTTGTCCTGCCTCCCGCAGCACTTGTTACGAGCCTGTTTTCAACTGGGTATCTCCCTACCTTACTTTTCCAGTTCAGGCCAGGCACAGGTTCCTGTTGCTACAAGATGCTCGTTCTGCAGCTATTTCGGCATGACATCCTCACTAGCATTAATAGAGCATTTGCTTCTCTGAACAAACCTTAGGTCTCATCTTGCTTTCCTCCACCTTTGCTGGACCAGGCCCCAGACCCCCCCTTCCATAGCATCAACAACAACTGAGATGGAGCTGTTCTAATATTTAGCTTAGGATGCAGAACAGCGTTGACAGACAGAAAGCTATAGGGCTAATGTTGACTCACAGCACAGAAACTGAGCCACCAGGAAGAACAACAAAGATGGTCACAGAAAAACACCCCAAAAGTCCTAACAAGGCAAGGACCTTTTAATGCCCATGGTAGAATGTAGGGAGGGAGCTGTGGAGTTTTTTGTTCTAGATGATACGATGTGTGAAAATTGCATCTAGTGAGATGCAAGGCGGCAAGTCAAATCATCTCCCAGTCGATTGTACCAGAAGTTAGGTGCAGCTTATACACAGATTTTCTTGTTTGCTTTGTGCAGGGTCAGCTGTTTCAACAGGCAGGCTGAGTTGCCCTGGCTCATTTTGCCTGCAGATGAATCGCATTCAGCAAAACAGCTCAGGACAGGAACCTCTGCTAACAGCCATTTGCCCACTGCCACCTGTTTTAGTATAGCTAAGTACTCAGCAGTACATTCTTCTTCTTTCAGTACCTATTCTAACGGGAGCTTATAACACGGAAGGGTCACAGTACCTATTAGCTTGCCAACACTGGGAAACTTCTTGTCCAAAAATAAATTGGAAATACACAAGAGTCCAACAGCCTTCCTCAGGGATAGGCCAAGACTGATGCTTGCTTTGTATGACTATAAAAGCCCTCAGGGATTTTTGACAGATAAAATCAGGCACCTGTATTAAAAATTACATTACTTGAAACATTAGCAAATACAAAATCCAATGGGATAGCAAGGGTGGAGCCAGATGCTTTTCTAGCATCACATTAGAGGGTTTAACACTAAAACTATGCCTAGATGAGACAGGGTACATGACCACCTGAGGGCACTTACTTTCTTTCCAATCTCATGGGATAACTACCATCAGTTGTTTTGCATGCAAGCAAGCTGGGTGCACTGTGTTACTATCCCTCAGCTGAAGGAAAAGTTTTCTTGCTGGAAGCCAAGCCTAGGCCCACCTACACCCCAGACAACAGAGTCCTGGCCCAGCAGTAGCAGGTTCTCAGCTGGGAACAGCCACTCAGCAGTGGCTTAGGATATCTTGTAACACCAAAGGTGTTCTCATGCTTTCAATTATTTCTGCAAAGATAGCCTAGACAAGCCACCCTGCAACCCAAGCCTTCTGAACTGGTCATTCCTAGGATGAAATGCAGCAACAGAGGGGCAGCAGTGCTACAGAGACAAAAAGGCAACCTGGGATGTAGGCCATGACCAGAATTTAAGTTACCCTGTGACCTTGCATCCATCAAGAGCAAATGCCTCAGTTTAATGGCCCATTCTTACATTCCCTGCAATACTGATCGTGACTCATTGGCAAGGCAGGTTATTAATATACAAGTCACAAATCTGAGCTTCAGCTGACCCTCATCTATCCTTCACACCTCAAGCCTGAGCTCTAGAGCACACGACTCTACCTGTGCTTGCTTCCCCACTAGCTCACTCCTCCCTGAACTGCATGAGCCAGAGCTTTGCCAGCCTTAGCCTGCCCTCAAGCCTCTTTTCTTCCAGTTGCCTCCTTAAGACCCGGAACAAAAGCACATTACAGCAATTGTTTCTTTTTAAGAAAAAAACCATGATTTTATTAACAGTCTCGTCACTCATAGGAGTTTTCAGAAGAGCCCAGCGACTCTGGCAAGAGTTCATACCTCACAAGGCCAGGCTCCCAGAGCCGTGCTGGCAAGGTATCAGGAGTGCAAGGCTCCTGTTCTTCTAAACATACTAACCTGCTAACTTGCCCGGATTCACAGCCACAATGCATTCAGAGGGCATGTCAGGTATTTTTTAATCTCTCCATACACCTTATTCTAACCCCCAGCCAAGGCCAATACCTGCACTGAGCAGTGCTGATGTTAGTGAGACAAGAGGCACAGAGGAGCTCGTGAGGCTGCATCCCCACTGCTCCCCTCCTTCCCCTCTGCAGCAGGGGTGAGACCTCACTTCAGCAAGAGCCACACAGGCTGTTTCGGGGGCTCTTCAGCTCCATGTAGAAGCTCTTCTCAGCAAGGTCTTTGAAAGCAGGGAGGAAAGGCAATCAGGCTTGCTGAGCCTGAGGGCAACACAAAGCCATTTGTTCCTCAGCTGTAAGCAAGGCTTTTATGGGAGAGTAAATCTGAACTGCAGCCTTAAACAGAGGGAAATTCACATTAAAACCCCAGGGGAAATGTCAGAACACTATTCTGAGAGGTAAAGAAAACAAGAGAACTGGTCCATACTCCAAGACCTGCTGGTATGGAGCAGATGTTACACTGAGATCTGCCTAAACATTACTGTCACCCCTGAAAACATAGTCCCTTATTAGAGTCATTAGCCATGCACTCACCTTAAAGTGGCTTGTAAATGAGCCAACCCAGAACACAAAGAGCATCCAGGGAGGGCTCTTCTCTATCATCCCTCACCCACAAAGTGCCTGATTTATTTTTTTTAAAGCAATCCAAGGCTAGGTGAACACCTGCTTATGGAGTTTATTGGCACAAATCTAATTCTTGACTCTTGTTTGCAAGGGAGTTTGCAAGGGCTTGACTAAATCCCAGTGAAGTCACACTGCTCTGAGATCAGTATCTGCTTGAATGCAAGTATTTAATAAAAAAAGAAATGTATCATTAAAAACAATGAGGTAAAACATTGCCTCATCTCAAGTACCATCACTTCACATACTCAAAGGACAACTCCACTATACCCCTGCAAGCACTTGAATCTTGTTCAGAGGCTTTTATCTAAGTCCTTAGTCAAGCACGTTGTCCAACACCAGGGTTAAGGGAGAGCGAGGCTCAGTAAATCTTTGCTAGGTCACACCCCTACCTGGTCCCACTGGCAGGAAAATGGGATTTTTCTGGCTCTACACCATAAAATAATTCTACCTCCAAAACGATTACAGAGCAGACAGACTGTGTGCCATTACTGGTTGCAGACTGAATAGGTCTGGCATTGCCACCTTCCTCGAGACTGTACCATTGCTGGAGAAGTCAGGGAAGCAGAGTTCAGTAGACATGCCAGGTTCCTCAGATTTCCCTCTTCTGTCAGCTTTCCCGCGTTCCTATTAGTGCTGATTCATCTCCTCCAGGCGTAGCAGACCAATGCCAGAAAGCCAATTCCACATCACTTTTAGGAGTTCTTTTCACAGGAATAGGCTTCAGTAGCCAGGACCCTAGCCCAAGGGATTGTCATCCACAAGCCATTAATGAGCTGTCAAGTGCCCATTAGTTTTCACAGGTGCATTCATACTCCTTGGACTTCTCCAGGAACCATACTTCTTCAGCATTTTCCTCCTGACGAAGTGGCAGATTTTAACCATGAAGCCCAGAGATACAATGTACATGGCCAGGCCTCCGGCTTTGAGGAGCCAGCTGGGATCAGGGGATGTCACCATCGCGTACATGATCAAAGCTCCTCCCCCGATTCGCAGCACCAGGAAGAGGAACACAAACAAGAAATCCACCACCTCTCCCAGGAAAGTGTGGTAACACCCTGTTTCCCGCAGAAACCAGCGGGTCTGGAGCAGTGGGTTGGTGATCTCGCTAACAAATACAACAGCATTCACTTCTGTAGCAGACTTGCCGAGCCCCAGCACCATGATCATGCCACAGATACTCAGCGTGTGATGGAACAGCATTAGGTCCCCCTCTGTCTGGAAATATAGGCACCAGCCCAGGTCAAAGATAAAGTAACCCAAGGTCAGGGACAGCACATGGATCTGAAGAGATGTGTTTGGTGAACCTGAAACAAAAGATGTACATAAGCCTGGGGTCTTAAATAAGATGTTCTTCTACAATATGGAGCAATACGGATTGCAAGTATGCCTCTCTCCTCCTTAGTTTCCAGCCTTATCCTACAGGCTGAGTGCCAGGCTGGAAGCCTGGATGTCTGGCTCTGCAGACCCAGACAGGCCATCCCATCCTGCCACACTTCTGTTCCTCTTTTTCTCTCCACCCTTTTAGAAAGCAAGGACAGAAAGCCTGATCCCCATCAGCAGAACTATTTGATATTTAACGATAGAAAACAGCAAACAAAACCTCACAGCCAAATGCCAGGAGTTATTACACCCTTAAAGATGTCAACAGCACTTAAATCTATTCTCAGCACATTGCTACACCTAATGCTGCAGCAAACTCAAGCTGCCAAGCTGAAAACTTTCAATATGTACATAAATAAAACAAAAATAAAAATATTAACAGTAAAAAGGGAAAGGGCTGGAGAAGAAGCAAGGGGGTTAAACAAAATACTGTCCCAAACATGTGCCAGAACAGACAGCAACAGCAATCAGCCCCCCACTCTACCTGTAACCAGAGGTGTCCACGCTGCATGACAAGGACATATACATCATGGTAAGACTCCAAACATACCTGTGGGTCAGAGGCCAGGGGCCATCCCAGAGAGCAATGTAACCCGAGAGGCAGGTGACAATCACCCCATGCAGCAGGGTGACCAGGCGACAGCTCCACTCGTAGGAACGGTGCTTGTTCCAGTAGCAGCAGCAGCCATACAGGAACAGCCAGGCAAGGAGGCTGCAGGTCACCTCGAGAACGATGGAAACCATCCTGCTGAACACAGAGCAGGGATGTTAGAAGCACAGCAGCCCCGGCCGCACAGGGTGTTCATCCAGACCATCCGCCTCAGGAGCCACCCCAGCCCATTCACGGAAACCCCAGAGAGGAAAAAAAAAAAACCAGAACCAAAAACCAAACCCACCCCCAAAATACACACGGGCAAACCAAACCACACAAACGACACAATCCCACCCAAACACACCTCGCACCCTTCCCGTGAGCACGCTGCTCTCCCGAGCCCCCCCTTCGGCACCCCTTCCCGCGGGGCCCCCCCGGCCCCCCCCCCCCCCCCCCCCCCCCGGGGGGGGCCCGGGACACCCTTTCCCAGCCCGGCCCGGGGGCAGAACGGGCGGCCCCGGGGGTACGCGGCCCTCCCCCGCCCGCGCCTTACCCCGAGCTCGCCGCTGCCGCCGGCCCCGCTCCGGCTCTGCCGCCCGGCTGCAGGCTCCGGGACCGCCGGGGCGGGGAGGCGGCAGCAGTGCGCACCCACAGGCTTTTATCTTCCCCCGCCTCCCCGCCCTCCCCCGGCCGGGGCAGCTCCTGCCGGGGGGCCTCCCCCCGCCCCAGCGCCACCCGGGGTGCTGCCCCTGCCCCTCCGCTCCCCAGCCGCGTTTGCTCGGCCCCGCTTACCTACCCCGGAGGCGAAAAGGGATCCGAGCGGCTCGGCTGCGTGCCCCGGGGCAGGGAGAGGGCGCGGGGAAGGGGGGGACAGGGTAGGAGAAATAAGGGGGGGGCGTTTGGAGTGTGTCAGCCGGGCTGGTGCCTCCATCCAGGCTCGGCCCTCCCAGCTGTAAGAGTCCCATAGGGTCCCCAGACTTTAATTTGGCTGCGTGTTTTTATCCCTGATGAAGGAGAATAAAGTGGAGAATAAAGCTGGATCAGGCAAGAGGGGAGATGCTTTCGTCCCTCTTGTTGTGTTTTGGTTTGGTTTTGGTTTTTTAAAGTGTCCTGGAGTCCTCTGTCAAGTTTTGCACCTGGTTTTGAAAGCAGAGGCCGGGTGGATGGGCTGATGGTGACCATCTCCGTGTGTCCTGTGCTGACTGCAAAGAGGGGAGGCTGAGACAGGAGCCGGTGAGTTTGGGACTGCTTGGGTCCAGAGCTGGGGAGCGGTGCGGGACGCGCAGGGCGATGTGACACACAACACGCAGAACAGGATGAGTGAGCGAGGAGCTGAGTGGGGGCTGAGCACCAGGGCCGGGCAGAGGCAGGAGTGAGTAACCAAGAAAGAGCTGTGCTTCCTCCAAGCCCTGGCAGCGAACTCAGTGTCAGTACCATGTAATTTCTGTTTATTCAATTTACTTTGAAAACTGTCTAAAGGAGGTTGTGTGTCCCAGCCAACCCAAGCCTCCCCTACAGCCAAAGAGCTCTACGCTGGGAGTGCAACCGCTCACTCAGAGCAGGAGAGGCCTCATCTATGGGCACTTAGGTCTGTCGTGTGTGCTCCATAGGATGTTTGTGTTATAAAAGCTCTGGTAAATTAAAATGTGCTTCTAGTTGGATTGTAGGTTATGGGTTGCTCTTATATTTGAGATAAAACTTCCTGATTTTTCTCTCCTTTGCCGGCATTTTGGCTCCTGCTCTGAAGCGAGCCCACAGGCTGTGCAGGCAGGGACCCCCAGCACAGAGAGAGGGGCCCCACTCCAGCTCAGGCACTAGTCCCTGCTGGCACCTGTAAGGGTGAACCGGAGTTTAAGCTCAGCTACTGAAGGCATTGTATTAGAGTGTTAGGATCCATGCTAATTCTACCAGGACTGTAAGTCCCAAGGCTGTGAGCATCAGTAATGATGAGGGCACTTGATGGGATCATTTGGACATTTAGAAATGCTCCAAGTCTCTCTTCAGGCCACAGGGAAAACTGGGAAGGGCAAGGAACAGAACCCTGTTCTCCCAGCTTGCACTCACTCTCCTCACAGGTGGAAAGCAGAGGAGGAAAGGAAGGGGAATGAACAATAAAAGAAATTAAGTACCAACAGCAAATTGTTAATTTTTCAGCCCTTCCCAGTCTTGCTTGGACTTGGGCACTGCTAAACATCATGTATGGATCAGGTACCCTACCTCCTCCCTGGTCTGCACACTCGCTTAGGGCTCTGCGGTCACTACAGCAGTTAAGTGGAAAAGTCACACTTGATGCCAGTCATTAATAGGAGTGCATCTCCTATATGCACTCCAGCGTCTGTCAACAGAGGAAAGTCAGGAGTATTTGTCCATTTTTATATTCCTAGGATGCCAGCCCAGTTGTCTCCAGCTGAGAAGAGCAGGAACTAGAGAGAGAGGTCTACCTATGGACAGACCATAGCTTCCAAAGGCATACCGCGTCCTTGATTTGATTTTGGAGCTGAGTGGGATCTGGCTCATTTCTCCGGAGAGCTTGTGAATGAGCAGACCACGGATAAAAATAAAAGATGAATGGGGTTGCACCCCTTATACTCACAAGCGATAGGGATGGGACCCAGAGAGGTGTTTTTAGGATGATAGCTGGCTGTTCAGTCACACCTGGAGTTCACGTCACTGATGCTTGAGTCCTAACGGTGGAGGAGCGGAGGAGCTCTTTTCCTCAAGAGAAGTAGGGACAGAGAGCATGGAGACTGTTCAGGCACAAGCGCTGCTTTGGTAGCAGGTCAGGTTGTTCCGGAGATTAGGTGAGCTCTTATAGCCAGTGTGAGGCACATCTGCTTGAATTGCTCCCTGCGTTGTTTATCTACAGCTCTGAGAGGTGACTCTTAGTCTTGGAAAGCTGGCATTTCCTGCTCTGTATATTTTTAATCCCTTAGATGCTCCTGTGAGACTGGAAGTATTTCTGGAAGACAGGGGAGTGAAGGCCTTTCCCTTCCAACTGTAGCTTTTTGTGAAACGAGCAAGCTGCTAGTGTTTGTTTTCCGATTCAGGACCAGTTTACCAATAAATCTGAGGGACTTGTTACGGTGTTTATAAACTTTTCAGTGGAGATCAGCTCTCATGGTCTGTTTGAACAGCACCTGGCACAGCTTGGCTTTGATCTCAGCTGCACTACTAATACGCAGATACTGTTATTCAGCATTTAATAAATTTGTAATTTCCCTCCCAGCTTTCAGAAATAATATTCCAAAATTTATGCAGTGCTGCTTTTGTGGGAGAAAATTACTTCAAGTAATTTCAGAAAATTAAATGGAATAGTCCTTGTCAGTTCAGAGCCAGATTTTGATCCTGATGTATCTTCTCCATGCTGTGAGAGTGCATACATGTACACTAACTTGTAAATGTGTTATTGTAAATAGCTGCCTTTCACAACTTTATTTTTTGTCTCTTTTGACAAAGGGGCTCACAAACCTCTGGAAGCCTTTACCAAGTGTTTAAGTAGACTGTCAGCTGATTCTGAAATCAGTAGCCAAGTTACAGCTCAGCTACCAGGTATAGGGTTACTGGGTAAAATTTGCAGGCTAGGGTTATGAAGGTGATCAGAATGGTCCCTTCTGAGTTTTTATACAATTACTTATAATCTATGAAATTACTCAAGATTTTTCACAATAGAAACAAGCTGGAAACTAGAACTTTGCTGCGGGTCGGTGTAATAAATGTCTTCTATGATGGCTGGCAGCAGAATCAGCTGTAACGTTCATCATTTGTGAACTATAGGACCAGGAGAAGGGAAGGGTTATCATCACCAAGGCCTAATGGGCTTTAAGTCATTTGTCCAAGGTCATGCAGGAAGTAAAATGAGATAGGGTGTCCCAAAGGTACAGATCAGTGGTTTAAATTTGTTCTTCCTTTCTGCTAATCTTATATTCATAATGGCCAAATTTTTTTTGAAAAGGGAAAAAGGAAAAAATAGTAAAAAAGTAAGAGAGCGTCATTGTCTCAGCAGCGAGCCATCCTGCGATGCACTTGTTTCTGTTATGTAGAGTAGTACTTTTAAGAAGGTCTATATCTTAGAGGGAGGGGCTGGAGCAGGATCCCTTCATGCCACTTGAACATCTTTTTCATACGGAACTGGCTTTGAATGAGGCTTGTAAAATTATTGCTTAAAAAGCTGGAAGCTTCTTAAGGGGGCTTTATAATTACAGAGCGACAGCCAGCCACCCCTCTTTTCATCCCTGGCCAGGGCTGCTGTTTGGTCAAAATCCAAATCCTGCTGACTTTATTCACGGGCCGCAGCACACTCAGTGAGCAGTCACACGCAAATCACTTCTCAGGCTGGCACGAAAAAGACTGTTTCATCCTCCGAGTGTTGGCCAGGCCTCGCGGCAGCTTGAGCAAGGTGTTTCCATGACAGGCCTGAGAGGAAAGGCAGCTCCTTGAGGGAGGGGTTACCACCTACACCCCTCCCTTAGGACTTGCAGCATCTCTTCTCCAAGAGCACAAGCCCATAGCAATGCACCTGGCCGGGTTCAGCCGTGGCAGGTATGATTGAGCTGTCAATGTGCATTGGCTCGTCTTAGCACGCCATGGGGTTTGTGCCATCCCAGCCAGAGACGGGAGAGAAAAATTCTCCTCCCACACACTTTATCTGCACACAAATACAGGTCAATGATTTGTTTTCTGAATGGATTTTTTTTTTTTTTTAAACTATGACAGAATTGATATTTTCATGTAAAAGTATACTTTTTTTTCTAACCTTTTAGACCAGATAAGAGAGAAACAGCTCTGGAAAGGTTTCTTTCCAACAAAAGCAAAACAACACTGGCATGTTTTACTTAAAAAGCAAAACAAATTTCTGCTGATTTGTTCATTCCTGTTTCTCCTACTCTCCACCATATTAGTACAGACCCCTTAGTCTCACCCCACCAGTCTCCCAGCCAGTTTAACTCCGCTGCTTACTTAAAATTAATGGAAATGAATGAGGCAAAACACTTAAGTGTATTATCAACCCTAATTCTCTACCCAGTAACAAAGATCTTGCACGCAAATCAAAACTGTTACCAGTCCCTGGCTGTGTATACATGAGTGCATTCATTTCTAGAGCTCTTCCACTTTTAGCGTTTGGCAGCGACCATGCAGGCTTTTCCAGCAGGACAGAGCCAGCGCTGGCAGGTACGACTCTGTGGCTGCAGAGGTTGCCTTGGATCCTTCTGAGAGCCCACCACCATCCTAAGCAACCCCCTGGAGGCCAAGGGCAGGGGTGAGTTTGCACAGGGAGGGCGTGCGTTGGCACGGTCCGTCCCTGCAGCTGACCCAGCCAACAGCTAGCTGAGTTTAATGCAGTTGTCGTAGCACAGTTGTTTTAAAATACTGTTGTGGCATCATTGTCCTGGCTGGAGGAGAATTTGTTTTTTCCTCGAGAATCCTGTGATTAAGGCACACCACAGAAAAAGCTGTTGCGTTTAATTCCTGCCACCCTAGCTGTAGAAGACAGTTCTCCCAGGGAAGTTATCCTCCCCCTCTACTCTGCCCTGGTGAGACCCCACCTGGAGTACTGTGTCCAGTTCTGGGCTCCCCAGTTCAAGAAAGATGAGGAACTCCTAGAAAGAGTCCAGAAGAGAGCAACTAGGATGATAAAGGGACTCGAACATCTCCCCTATGAGGAAAGGCTGAAGGAGCTGGGCTTGTTCAGCCTGAAGAAGAGAAGGCTGAGAGGGGACCTCATTAACACATACAAATATCTCAAGGGCAGAAATCACGAGGACGGAACCAGTCTCTTTGCAGTGGTGTCCAGCGACAGGACAAGGGGCAATGGGCACAAACTGAAACATAAGAGGTTTCAGTTGAACATGAGGACGAACTTTTTTACTCTGAGGGTGACGGAGCACTGGCCCAGGCTGCCCAGGGGGGCTGTGGAGTCTCCTTCTCTGGAGATATTCAAAGCCCTCCTGGATGAAGTCCTGGGTAACATGTTCTAGGAGACCCTGCTTTAGCAGGAGGGTTGGACTAGATGATCTCACGAGGTCCCTTCCAACCCTTGTGATTCTGTGAAGTCCCTGTTAGAGACTGTAACGGGAACCTTAAGAAATCTGCCGAGAAAACCCACCCACGCGGCTGTACCAAACCTGTCACAGCTCAGCTTTAGAAGGATTATATTCAAATAATTTGTTTCACATCTCTCTAAATGTATTTGGAAAGCAATGGAGAACAAGGCTTGAAATCAACCCTCCAAGCATGTAAGAAAATTTAATTAAGGGCAGAAAGAAGGGCCGTGGCAATCAGGAGAATTAGATTAATGCTTCCCATCTACATTTCTTGCTTTCCCAGCATAAAATGTTTTTTAAATCACAACAGATTTTGTTGAAAAAAAAAAAGTTTCATTTAATTTTAATGTTTCCACTGAAAAACAGATATGATGAAAGTGTTTCAGTTAGAGGTAAATGAGTGGTGGTGGGGAATCCAGGAAACAGAAATACAGTTTCTCCGTTTCATGTGTTAGAACATTTTGAAAAAGCTTATTTTAGTATTTTAAGAAGAGGAATATTTTTCTTAATTTCCATTTTTCAAGAAATATTACCTTATTGTTTCCAGTCCTCTCTCATTATTATTAGTGTCTGCTTTGATAACAAAACCTCACTCAAAGCAACAAATGCAGTTCTATGTACAATGTGCAGGTAGGGCTCAATACTTTTTGTGAAGGTAGCTGATAAAGTCTTAAGGTCCACAGACTCCCTGTAGCAATAATTCATTACACAGGACTGGATGAGTAGGATAAGAAACAACAGATCAATTTTTTTTTTTTTTTTTTTTTTTTTTTTACCCAGAAGTGACAAAGGATAATTTTTACTTAAAAAAAAAAAGCTCACATTTACCTAAAA
The DNA here is from genome assembly GCA_034008185.1 of Gorsachius magnificus. NCBI lineage: Eukaryota > Metazoa > Chordata > Aves > Pelecaniformes > Ardeidae > Gorsachius > Gorsachius magnificus. The sequence goes on from CM067097.1 coordinate 4,990,911, forward strand.
AAAAAAAGCCATCAGAATAAAAGACTACTACTCAAAAATGTCTATTTACAATCTGTGAACCAGATACTGATTTACTGTAGTTCCACTGAATTAATTACTTGTACCCATAGACAACCTGACCAGGAATTTGTATTACTCAAGTCTACTTTAACAAAATTAAATATCTACCTCTTTTCAAGTGGAGAGTTGCAAAGTAACAACAATTTCCCTGGCGATATGCTGTGAAAGTTGAAGTTTCTTACACTTTGGCATCTCATGAAATTAAGAAACACTTGCACACACAAACCTCAAGATTCACACCTGAGCAATACAACTTGTCCTCCCAAGAACAGAAGAGCATGCTGCAGAGAACAGGCAAGCTACATTACTTACAATTCAGGAAAGACCAGAACACATGCACACCTCTACTCCAGAGAGGTTTTCATTTGGTATCACATAAAACCCAAAGGATGAATAAAAGAGAGAAGGGAAGGTCAAGACTGATCCCTGTCCCATCAAATCAACACAAACTGCTTTTGTGTTCAATGGAGTCAGAAGTTCACCCAAGGTTTTCAAACAGTGACGTCCTCCAGTGAGGCCAGCTGTGAACAATAACAAGACCTGGACACAAATTTTGCAAAAGACAATAATTTTTTTAAAAGGAAAAAATAAGAAGGCTCTAAAATACTTAATTAAAAAAAAAAGAAGAAAAAAGAAAAAAAAAAGCACTTTTAGAAACAGAGCAGAATGGCTCAAAGCAAAGCAAGTTTGGTAGTGGACAAAGCACTGTGCCATTGACCTTGGAAGCCTATTGAAAACCAAGGCTCACATCTAGACACAGGTCTCTGGTGAAATGAACTGGGTAACCTTGGCTCAGTTTGGGGGTTTATGGTATGTGTGCGTGATAGTAACAGCATGATAGACCCTTCTTATGGGAAGCTCTGAAATGAGTGAGGGGAAAAGAGGGTCCTGACATAGAAATCCTTCCAGATTAGAGATTGCCAGGCAATCCAGTGGGAATGCAGAGATTTGCAAGCAGAGGGCAGTGTTTCATGCTAAGAGTGCTAAGCAAGGGCTCTTTCTTGAAGTGAATGCCTGGAAGAGTATTACAATGTCACTGTTGGCGTGGAGAATCCTTGGGGAAGGTCAGCTGCAGTTTGAGTCCCTGGAGAGTTCTGCTGCTATGGGTTCCCTTAAACAAGACCTTCATTTGGCAGTGTTTTGAAGGCACTGGAACACCGGTTGTTGCCCCAAGCATTGTTCCTAGAGAGGCTGGTCCATAGCTAGAAGTCAGAGCTCCTTTTACACGTGATGGAGGAGTCATCTCAGTGGAGGTAGGTAGGTTGATTCCATCGGTACCAAGATCTGTTTGCAACACAGGGAATAAGAGCTACAATTGCCACATTGGTAACAGTTTCCCCTTGAAAGAAAAAGCATTATTATTCCATTTGTAACCTTACTTTGACTTGGCAGCCACCAAATGATCCCTTGCTGCTATAGGAAGCTCATAGCAAAAACCCCGTCTTTCTAAGCAATGCCTTCCATTGTGCTCGTGATTTCATGTCCTGCCTGGCTGCTGGACTTCCTCCATGCCAGAGGAAGTCTGATTCACTGCACAGGATGATCCATGACTCAGATGGCCCAGAAGCTTTGGGTGACGCCCTCCGTTCTCTGCTGCCTTCCTACTAACCGAGCATCCCTGACCTGATGTAGCAGAAACTACAAGTGCAGAGAGGCCTGAGTGGCACAGACTGTGGCAGAGGCACGTTCAGGGCTCATACCCTGAACAGCAGGGCTCTGAGTCCCTATGTATGGCTCAATGCTTTTGTAGCACCTAAAAGCAGGGCAGAGGAAAATCTTTGTTCTTGTTTCATCTGCCACTGTGGAATAGTTACTCTGCAGCAGAGCTCTCTGGGTGGCACTGCAGGAAAGAAAACCAGATGTGGAGGGCGTTATCCAAGCAGAAAGAGCAAAATATGCCTTCCTCTGCTTCCTCCACACGAGGAGTTAGTTTAGGACAGTCCTTGTGGCCAGTGTGTCTATTCAGGTTTTTGGTCTTTTTTTTTTTTTAACCAGCATGGTTTTTCAGGCAAAACTTGATTTGCTATTTGTCTTCAAGCAGAAAAACAGCCATATCCCAAGGTTAGATGTGAAATGTCATGTAAGAATGTGCCACCATGTAGCTCCCCATTGCTGGAGTCTCTAAGGGTTTGCATGTTCTACTCTAAGGTCCCACTGCTTTTCCCCCAACCCCTCCGATGCCCTTGCCAAGGTGCAAACTGTGGGCCCCTGCTGCCTTACCCTGAAGAGTTGAAACTGGATGAGTTCATTGCAGCTTTGGAGTTGCTCTGGGCTGTGCCGGGGCTGCTGGCATGGAGTGCACTGCCGGGGGACGAGGGTCTGCTGGAGTTCCCTGGGGAACACGATGATGTTACTGTGTAGCAGAGAAAGCAAAATAAGTCTGGGATCTCTTTTTTTTTTTCCTGCCAAGGACAGCCCGAGCCCAAATATTTCCACCATATCTTGTACCCATCCTGTTTCTCATCTGATTCTGGCCTGCAGCAGCGAGGCAGAATCTGTGCCCCAGCCAGAGAGCAGGCAGGGGTCTCCAGGACTGCTCTCGCTGTAGTGCTTGGGTTTTACTACTGTGAATTGCACTCCTCTTGTTTGGCTTCTTGGTGTGCCTGGCTCCCAGACCTAAACACCCCAGTAAAATTTGCCTAGGATTATCCTGGGAATGTTATCATGCCCACGAAGCTTTCCATGTCTTTGTTCCAGCCAAGGGAAGACTCTGCTGTTCTTATCCCTTGTATGCTAGTTATGTGAGGATACTTTCCCTGGCCAAACCCAAGGGTCTTATGATGAGCGGCCTGCAAGCGTAACCTAGAAACCAAATAGTCAGAGAGGAAGGAGGAGGTGAGGCAGGCAGGTTGCTCAAGGCTTACCAGTCCCAGGCATGGTGCTATGCACCGGATTGACGGAGAGGGGCCCCAAGGACCCTGAGGTAGAGACCTAGAGAGAAACAGAAGCAAACAGTAAGCACTTGGCACTATGAGGGCATAGATCACAAAATGCCACTCCTTTCACATTCCTTTTGGAGTGTGCTGGCTCCCAGGCAGACTTCTTATCTATATCTGAGGCTCCCACAGATATTTCTATTCGTACTCTAGGGTAGAAGCACCATTCCCATATCCGGGGCCATGGAAAGAAGCCAAAATGAATATTACATGTGCCTGACACTCTCCACACAGGTCTAAATTTATGGATCAACAATGGAAAAGCCTGAAATTATCAAACACAAGCCAAGCTTTCTGGACGTCCCGAGATCCAGTTGGTAGGTGCCACCGCCCTTCAGGTGTTTCAGGCTGGATGTTCCTAGCCTGAAACTTCCCAGCTCACACTGGTCTTAGGCACCAACAATCCCTTTTCTTTTAAGGAGTTACTGATGGGTGAGAATTCTCAGGTGACAATTAGTAATTTGGTGGCTGCAATCAAAGTGAGCCTGGGGCATTTGTTGTTCAAGCATGATACTTTAACTACAGGCAACACGTTGTGCAGAATGATGAGTAAAGGCATACTTTGTACAATGCATTCACAGGAAAACTATTCACCAAAGCTACTGCTTTAAAAATTCATGGCTTGCAAGCAGCGTTTTGTGTTTGTGACTGTAGACAAAATGTGTTGTGTAACAAGTGACCAAACTTCTTGTGATGTTTGCCTTCCTTCTAATGGATAATTCCAAAACCCAGGAGATTTCAAGATAAAATATTGCTTGCGAATACGTACTCTCCCTCCCACTCACATGTGCTTCAGCACTAATAACACCGTAGGGAGGTTCCTGCCGCTTTTATATGTGGAAGCAGCTAAGCAACTATTAACTAGCAGAAACACAATAGTAGCTTGTTATCCACAGTAGCCACCGACAGTAGATTACAAGGACATGCTTTCAGCTACTCTCACAACAGTTTCTCTTTTCCTCATCCTTCCTGGCAATAAAAAATTCGCTTGCCAAAACGTGAATGTACAACATGAGAGAAGGACAATTAGCACTACTGAAGTGTATTCTGCATTTCTGCACAGATGTAAACCAACAAACTAGTATGTAAATGGTTACCATTAGGTTTCAGAGTTAACAACCAAATTGACATGAGTGGATGCAATTCTCATTCCATTATTCCTCCGTTAACTTTGGAAAGCTTTTATTGACCCACTTCAGAGTGAAAAGTTTTGGGATAGCACCCTTATTTGGATAAATTATCCTACAATTAAACTGACCTGTACCTTCTAGGAAACCTGTATTTTCTTTCTCTTGTTTTCATTATTAAAATAAAAATAAATGTTCTGTCAGTGCAGGCATGAGATTCCATTCAAGCTGGGATGCTGAGTACGTGGCCACCCCGTGGCCAGCCCAGCTGCCTCTGCACACTCCTGCAGGTGCAATCCCCCACTGGACTGTGGGGTGGGATTGCCAGCAGCTCAGGGACTCGGGTGTACAAGGAAATGTCCTGCCTTGTTTCCTTTTCCAGTAAACCCTGCTGCATCCCCCCACCCTTTTCTCTTCTTGTGTGAGGTGGCATGTAAAAGTCCTTAATCCAAAGTCTCTCACCAGTCTGGAATTGTAGATAGGTGATTTGATGGGGGATGGCATTGGGCAGCTGATCCGTTTTTCCTTCTGGCGCCGGTTGCAGAACCAGACCCGAACCACCTCCTTTTCCATGGAGAGCTGCTCTGCTATCAAGGATATCTCCTCTGAACTGGGCTTGGGGTTCTGCTGAGAAAGGGCAGGAGGTTAAAGAAAGCCTTGAAGAGCTGTAGCTTACAGCATCAATGTATGCTTCTGCAGCTGGAAAGGCAAAGGACAAGGGTGGGGTTGCCTATAAACTGGGGAGGGGAGAAAATTTGTTTCTAAGACAAAAGGTAAATATTTGGGTGAGAGATTATGTTCCCTGAACCAGAAAGTGCCTCTGATTCAACATCCAGTCTCATGGAATCAGTGGGGGATGAGTCACAGTACCTGGCCCTGTTATTGCATAAAGCACCACACTCTTTGATCTTAACAGCACCCTAAATCATTGCTTGGGGGAAAGCTAATGACTGGTGGTCTTCTTATCACTATACAGGACACACAAGCTCTGAGTGCTGTTTGTACGCCTACCTGCACCATCTCAGAAAAGCCATTTCTTCTCTTTCTTCCTCCATCCCTCATTTATAAAGGGAAACAATAGTACCTATCCTTTTCTTCTGAGTCACTTATTTTCTGGTGCATTTGACAGCATTTGGCTCTACAGGTTTTGAACCGAGCTGGAGACTTGAGGGTCAAAAATACCTAACACGGAGATGCCAAAACAGTTTTCCCATTACAAAGAATGCCTCATACTAGCTAAAAATGAGGTGCCCGTAATGACCTGACAATGTCTTTTGTTCTCATTAACAGTCACAGGAGGAAGTTTTGATGTGATCAGATATGAGGGAGAAACCAAGAAAAAATGAGGGCTGGTCAAAAACAGTTTTGATGAAAAATTTTCAATGGACAAGTTAGTCGTACTGATTTAAAGCTCTGTTTGGCTCTCCACAGTGATTTTTCTTTAAAATCTTGATGCTTGAAAAGTAAAAGGCTCCACTTCTGACATGGTTCAGCAGCAGTATCTGGAGCAGCCAGGCCTGCGTAACAGGGCATCTGCTTCTGTGCTGCACTGTGGCTACACAGTTTCCGTGACCCACGCCCACAAGTTGCAAAGAGAAGAGGTGGGCGCAGGAGATCAGCTCTGGCTAGGGCACTGATCAGCGGAAGGTGATGGGGAGGTGTGGCGATGAAATTGTAGTTCCTTTAAAACAACATTTACCAAGGAAATATTTGGGTTTGATGTCTTTGGTTTTGACACTTTTCCTGTTAACACCTTCAAGTATTTTCTAACCTGCTATCAAAACAAACAAAAAAAGAGATGTCACTTTTTGAGGATTCAGTGCTGCTATGACCTAGCAAATGCCAAACTTGAAGAGAGTTCACAACACTTTGAAAGATTTTCCCCTCACATCTTGAAATCTTTTCTCCAGCGTGGAGCGAATGTTGGTCTCAATGCTGGTTCGCTTCTTTCGTTTCCGTCCAAACATCTCATTCACTGAGGGATAGGAATTGGGAGTGCTCATGGAAGAATCCAAAGGAGCAGATTCTGGGGAAAGAGGGAGGGGAAGAGAGATATTCAACAAGATAATGAGTTATTTGCATTCCTAGAGCCTTTATGAGAACTATAGCACCTCCTAAAATAAGTAAAACGTTCCTACATTGTGGATCCTTCCTCTGATGATGATTAAAATTGCTCCAACCATCAGAAATCCATCACTGATCTTGTCCAAATGAGGAAAGAAATACGGGTGCTAAATTTTATTTGATACAGTATTTTTCCTTTTTCCAGATTGATTTCCAGCCTGCTCTGATGGGGACCACACATTTTCCAATTATTTCATTTCGCACAGTTAAAGATGTTGACTTACACCACTGGGATTGAGCCTCATGTAGCTGAGACACCTCCTGACATAAACTGGTCAAACATGCAACTCCTGAAGGGCTGCCTGAAGCACAGGAGAGAAATGCCGCTCCCACAGTGGTTTGCAGCCAGCAGAGGACACCAGCCCAATACTGCTGCTACCGGGGATTCCCTTTGCAGTGATATCTTCCTTCTCTAATTACTGCTCATGGGATGATCTCTGAGTGCTTGAGAAGTCACTTCCTACTCTTTCCAGTTTACATAGGGAGGGACTGAATGGACCAGCCCAGAGGTTTGCCCCAGACGACGCGATAGAGCAAGAGGCTATGCAGGAAGGGATGCCCCAGACACCAACTGCAGTGTGGATCTTCTCACGTGCTGGCCAGGACTGGTAGCATTTCTGCATGCAATGTCACCTACCTGCATCACTCAGCCACTTCTCCAGCAGGGGTTTGAGCTTGCACATATTCTTAAAGCTCAGGTTGAGAGCCTCAAAGCGGGAAATGGTAGTCTGGCTGAAATCATTGCCATAGAGCTTCCCCATGGCAAGTCCAACGTCACCCTGGCAGAGAAGATCCAAATCACAACATGAGCTCAGAAAAGCTGATGTCTCAAAAAGAAAAGCTCAGCTCAGCTTGCTGCTGTCAGAGCACCTCTCAGGCGGCTTCCAGAATAGGTGCGGCTTAGTTTCCATGACCTGCCTTCCAGAGAAAGCGACTTGGCTTCCCACTGGAGTCTGCCTCACACCCCTGAGCCTTTGGGTATTGACAAAGGTGCAGATAATGAGGTCATGGTAATGAAGTATTAGGAAGACTTTCTCTCTTCATGTGTTTGGAAGGGAATGCTCCAAAGAAAGCCAAACTGTATCTAATCCAGCCCTTCCTCCATCCGCTTCGCTGCCACAAACTCCCCCAGCCCAACATGTCCATATCACAAGTGACACCAACCTTTCCATTGACGAGGCTGCTCACCTGTGTGAACCCCAACTTGATTCGCCTTTGTTTAAAAGTCTTAGCAAACTTTTCCAGCTCCTCCAGGTCACTGGGTTCCTCAGATGCTCCTGATGGAGTTAGGTGTTTTGCCACTTGCAAATGCTGGGGTACGTCCAGGTGGGGTTCAACTGATGAGCCAGGGAGTCCAGACCGGCCCACAGCCTGTTAAAACATCAGAAAAGATGCATAGAGTCACAACAACAGAAAGGCACACAAATTTCTCTGCTATTTGCCCTTAACGAAGCAGCACTTTTTGTAGATGGGTGCTTCTCAGGGTGGGACTGTATGTTGGACTGGAAGTTGAGGCAAGTTACCTGTGATGCCAGGCTGGGTCCCGGCTGGGAGAGGAGAAGGCTGCCTTGTTGCTGAGGAAAGGAGAGGATGTTTGGCTGCAAAGCTGAGGAGAGAAAAAGAGATGCATCTGATCAGACCAGCTCCTTCATCAGCATCTCGGCACCTGAACATCGCTCTGCACAGGAAAGGCTCACAAAGCTCTGGATGGAAAATGTCAGCTAGCTGTTATTCAAAACAAAAGACTTCCAGCCATTACAAATGTGGATGCTCTGAGCTGGATTATGAGAAAGGAAAGGTTCTTTTCATGACATTTTAGCCATGGCTATTACAATAATGATATAGGTAAAATATCTCACCCACTGATGCTTGCATGTAGCTCATTAACCTAAGGCTGAACTAGGGCACAGACATTTTACAGAGACATCTAACTTAGATTTTAGATGCCAAGCGGCAGAGAATTTACTACATCCTTAGTGGTGATCTCTCCCAGTGCTTAATCATTGCAGTTGTAAAAAAAAAGTGCATCTTATTTCCAATAGAAGCTCCTCTGACTCCAACTTTCAGCCACTTGATCTTGTGAAAAAAAATCCTGATCCTACAGTTAATCTCATGAGCCTACCTACTCTGCTTTGTACTATACATTTAATTTTGAAGTGTCATTCTGAAGCCATCTGACCCTTTATTTTCTACCCTACTGTATTTCAAATAAATTGAATTTCTTTTGGAATATATAAACTGACACAAAATGATGAAAGAAAAAAAAAAGGAAATCTATAAAACTAACAAAAACTAGTATTTATAGAGTCTGCATAATTGTTTGGTTGACAAACTGCCAAGTACAAGCCTATATCTCTTACAGGGAATGTCCTAAAGGATTAAGCAGCGACCGAGGCAATGCAGTTCCCTAGAAATTTAGTTAGGTTCTTCAAGTCTGTTGAGGGTGAAGCCTATAGAATTTAGTGAGGATTTATAACCTTTCTTGAAACAGTCAATATATTCTATTGATTGTAACTGACAATTATAGGGAAAACTATAGAAATGTATGGCCTTCTACTAAAAAAATAAAGGAAAAAATATCATCCCAGAATCAATCACTCCCCCCTCTCTCTCCTTCTGTCTTTCCTTTTTTAATTTAGATCTGAATGTGCAGGATCCCATTTATTTATTTAGACTGGTGTTTCAATAAGCCTTCTCTAATGCTGGAACAACTTTGAATTTCAAATGCAGACTGGTAATGAGGTGCACATTTTTAACAGTGAAGGTAATTAATCACCGGAATGGCTTGCCTAGGGACATGGCGGATGCTCTGTCATTTGGAGTCTTTAAAATCATGATTGAACACCTTTGCGAAAGCTAAGCTCTAGCTCAAATGAAAATTATGGACTGGATTCAGGAATCACCGGTTTGACAGCTGATGAGACAGAGGCTGTGTTTTTGTAAGATGAAGACTTCAGCAGCAATATTTTGGCTGACAGTATTCCCAGCATCTACCTGGCTGCTTGTTTCCACCTTCACAGCTGCACAGAGCTCTCCCCCCTTATTCAAGTGTGCCAGCATTAGCTGTCTGAAGGGCTGCACAATGAATCACATCAGGGCATAATGAATCAGACCTGGGAACTTATCTGGCTTAAAAACAGCTTTAAAACACTAAAACCAAAACAAACCATGTGTCCTCTTGGAAAGGTAAAGCCCATAGCCAAGTCCCTTTGGCTGTGAAATCCATGAACTGATGTACCCATCAGTCAGAACTCAGGAAACATTGAGTGTGTTCCCATGACAGCCCGAGGGAAAACTTCAGGAATATTTCTTGTATCTCTTTGGTGTGAAGAACACTCCACCTGTATCTGTACCAAACAACTACCAGCACAAAACCAATCTGTGCCTTCACTTTCACTCCCCAGTGGCTGTGCAAGCACACAGCAAAGGATCATTAAAACTTGGCAATCATCTATTCAAATGGAAGTGCTCTTGCGCAAAAAGCTGGCTGCTGGCCAGAATATCCAGTCTTCATCAAGTCTGGAACCAAAAGGGGTCAAGGCCAAACGAGTGGCCATCTGTTGAAGGGGTTATAGCTGCCAAAGGAAGTCACTTAGCAGAAGAAACTCTAACTCTAGAAAAGGAAGCAAGTTCTCTTTTCCAGTATAATGTGTTTCCTATTATACATTAATAAAAGCAGATGGTAAGCAATAGATTATCCCGACCCTGCCATTTCAAACAAACTAAACTCTAGATTATTTTCAAATATACATGAAGAAGTTTCTTTATACATCACTCAGCATCATTTGGCAGAGAGAACCGCTTATATTCTGTCAACGAGAAGTAGGTTTGCCACTTGCCTACAATATAATAGTTTTCTTCAGAAGAGTAGTACCATTGCATTCAAGCTGCAGAGATTTTAAGGATTTAATTCTGAATTTTCATTCATATGGAGGGACCTCTGTGCTGGAATAAATCAAGAATGTGAGCAAAGGACCCAAGTCCCTTTGCATCTGTCAGGTTATGGATCAAAGCCTCTGTTTGCCTATCCACAAACAGCATTAAACTTCATCAATGGCATGCCTATATCCCCGTTGTTGGAGAAAGGCCATAAAAAAAATATCAGTGGTGAAAATAGAAACAAGGGGTCTTTCTCAAGCACTGGGCTCAGTCCTCAGTCCTTTCACCCCTTTCATGAAGCTGATTACATTCTGTTTCAGAAGCAGTTAGACCTCCTGTCCTCTCCTGCCCCATGGCTTGGAGCGAGGTTTGGGAGCAACCACTGGCAGCTCCAAACTTCTCAGCTCTCATCCCCGGCTTGCTCCTGGCTAGGTTAGACCTGTTTATTCTAGTGCCAACATCGTCCTTTCACCAGAGCAGCTCAGCTCCTTCCCTGGATTTACTCTCCCTCTAAGGTACTTTGAGCGCTCAGCACAACCTCTCATCAGTTTTCTGGAAGAAATGAAGAGCGCTAACCCAGCGAGGCTGGAAGCCCAGGCAGGCTGCAACGGCTCCCCAAGGAGCAGGCTCCTTGCTCTTTTGCTGAAAGCCAACCAGATGCTGTCCTGAATTTCAGAGGTGGGATCCCCTACGAGGTCTGCAAAGACTGGCCCCAAGGTGGCACTCTTGGTGCACACAAGCCAAGGTGCCAGGAGCACCTCCTGAACTGGACCATTCCCCGAGCAACTCCTGGGATCACCCCAGGTGTGGGAACCAGCACAGGGGGAAGAGAAGGGGAGAATGCAGCTAGTAACATAGCAGGGGAACAGAACCATCATGCTGGGAAAATGTAACAGACCAGATTTAAAGCAACAGCCATGAGGAAGGAAGGAAGGTTTTTCCTAGATAGGTATCTGCTTATAACAATGCGCCTTTCAGCTTTTATTGCTCTTACCTTGTTGCCCGGCCTGAGACTGAGACAGAAGAAACTGGGGAACTGACTGCATATGACCAGGGAGCAATACAAGCTGCTGCAGGGTGTGAAGAGAGCTCATATCCTACGGGGAAAAAGCAAAGGGAACAACAAAACTCAGAGATGTCTGCTCTTCACACAGCATCACCTCTCCTATAAAGCTTCCCTGCTCTTTTATACTGCCCTTGACACCCCATTCACACTTTTCATTTAACTGCCAACACACCGGATTTGTGATTCATGCACTGGAGAGCTACAGATCCAGAGGTACTCCAGGATCTGAAGTTTTCAGCTGTATAAGAAGAATCCTGTGCACACACAGACATCCACGTGGAGAACTGTCTACCTCTATTGAAAAAGTAAATTCTTGAAAAACGACATTTGTGAGGCAGTGGCAATCAAAACCTGGTTGTTAGAAGTAACAGTGCAACTTCTTGGATTTCCATTTCTTCCAGATAATGTATTTTCAGAGAGTGAACTCCCTAAAATTACACAGGAAAGTGCAGCTGACTGTCCCATCTTATAAACGCTGAGAGCCTACTTTCCACGGAAGGCTGATTTCCCAGCCAGCCGTATGCTGAGATGGGACAGAGATGGTTCAACAGCACCTGCTTCTCTGCACCACCAGCAGATGTGTTGCAGTGGACATAGTGACCAGATCCGAAAATGTTTCCTGTTCTTTGCCATGCAGCTGCCAGGACTTCCCCACTGTGGATTGAGCAGAGCAGGCAACAGGTACTGAGAGATGAGGATTACATCCTAGCGCTCTTTCACATTGCTGGGGTTCCAGCCCTAGGTCCTTTTCTGGGATTAGGGGATAAGAGTTTGTATTTGCTTGGGATAGACACCAAAAAAAAAAAAGCCTCAATAAGAGCAACTTTCTTTAGAGGTACATTTTTACAGGAACTCATCTCAATAAGATGAGCTCTTTCACCTTCTCAAGAACTGTTTTGAAGCTTTGGAGAAATGGAACAGTCCCTGAATTGTGTAAGGGATCTGAATACCCCGTGAAAGAATGAAGGAAGAGATTACTGAGCAGCCGTGTGGCCTTCTGGCATCTAACTCCCATTAGAATTTAACAAGAGTTAAGCGTTAAGCTCCAATTTTTTTACCTTAGGAATTAGGAACCTTTTTACCTCAAGGAATTTATTTCTTCTCTGGTGTAAATCAGTTTGAGGCAACATATTCCAGGATGGCTACACTGGTTAAGATCAAGAGTTAATCTATCCTAGAATCCTATCTCCAACAATGGCATTAACCAGACGTTCATGAAAGAGGAAGACCAGGGCAAGCATATCTAACGCTTCCCCTTGGTGCTGTCTCAGCCTCCAATTATTTTCAATTCAAGGGATGTCCTGAGCATGGTGTGGTTTGCCTACTTAGCAAACCCTCAGAGGAAATCTCTTCCAAGTTTGTGTCCAGTCAACCTTTGAAGCCATGTAAATCTTTCTGCAAAGAAGAAAGAGGCTGAGGAGGAAGCTGACCTGCACCAACACAGATTCACTTTTCCAGTTTAGTGTTCATCATACCCTCAAGTCTCCTTTTGCCACTGTCAAAAGGCATATGTAATTTGGCAAGTGTCTCAAAACCAGCCTCTTCTCCAGAGGTTCACTAACCAGTGCCATTTCAGACTTCTGGATCCCTGAAGCAGCAAAGTCACTTACCCCTGCGATTTGGCTTCCGGGCATCATTGATGATCCCTGCACAAGGTGGCCTGACCTAGGGGGGATTGTAGATTGCAAGGAGTCGCTGAGGTCTTCAGTTTTAATCTGAAAAAGAGCAAATTAATTTCATCATTAGGGAGCAAAGGGACACAGAAGGTGTGGGGCGGTTAAGAGTCTGAGAGGCTGGAAGGGATCAGGACGGGGCTCCTTTCAGAGAAAAGTTAGAGGTCAGGGCTCACTGCTTCCATCCCTGGCTTTGCAGAAAGGCATGGTCATTCCCCACTTCTGCTCTCCAGTTTATAACATGAACATAGTTTTCCTGCTCTGCCAAACCAAGGGGAGGCTTGCTGTTTGCTCAATTAAAATGCATTAATTAAAACACTTTAGGAAGTAACCAAGTTCCAGTGACTTTGCAAGGTTTAAAGCATGTGAGTGCTTTCCTCAGACAAAACATGGAGGTATTTTGTAGAGTTATAAGGAAGACACGAAACAATTCTCCTTCACAGATCACAACTCAAAACCCGATGGCAAGGCTGGCTATAGATAGCCTCTCATTTTGTTCTGCAGGTAGCAGAGAACAGTACAAGGGGATGGGAAAGGAAAGGTCATGAAGTAAAAGACCTCAAAAAGCAGTGTAATCTTCCAGACTTGAAAATGCAGCACCCCAGGCACCAAACATATTTGCTCAGCTTCTACCAGAAAACAACAAGAAATTGTACTTGTCTGGCAAGGAAAAATCTGCTTCCTTACCTAGAACAAGCTGTGGAAAAAGAACCGGAAAATTTCACAGGTGTCAGCCCTTTGTCCAGTGGTTACTTTGACCTACTTTAATGTTCAAGAAAGATTCCCATCTACAAAAAAAAAATCATGATTTCCAAGTCCACATTTTTCAGAAAAGAATTTACCCAGGGACCAGAACTGAACACTTGTGTTTGGTTTATTCCATAGTCTCCATGTTAATCTCTAACATTGATATTACATTTTAAAAAAAAAAGGCAAAAACCTGTTACATCGCTTTGCATGAGCTGAAATCCTTTGGCAAGGCTGACTTGCAGGGAACAGGAGAGAGGGGAACCTGGTTGGGGGGATTTTAGAAGTTTTCAAGTTAATTCCTGAAAGCTGTCTGAGGGGTGTCTACATGCAGATGCTGTGCACAGGAGGCAGAGTAGTCATACAGAGCTCTTATAACACATTTGCTCTAAGAAGAGATCCAAGCTAACACTTCCAAACTTAGGCTCAAGTTTTTCCTAAGCGTGAGAATGCCTGGAACGAAGCTCACATCATGAGTCCCATTCCTCATCTAAGCCTTTCCAGTGAAAGAAGCAGCACTGGTTTCCACAAACTGGAAAAACCAGGAGGACACCAGAAAGGACGGGTCTTGAAAACCCTGTCCACGGGCTCAGCATTGCAGATTCACTCTCACTACAAGGGCTGAACGTCACCATCTCCTATGAAACAACAACCGAGCCCAGCATCCCCCAGAAGACAAGCGGGGTCGTGTTTGCCAGGGTTTTGCAGAGCTGATGTGGACTTTACATCATACAACCTCCTACCAGCAGAGGGGGACAAGAAATTCAGCTTTTAAAAACAATGGTCCAAGTGAATATTCTTGGTTGAGGAAGGTTTTATTTGAGTTTGACTACAGCAAACAAATACACAAATCTCCACAGGAGCGAAGGAGAAAATGTGCTCACAAGAAGCTCACAGCTGCAGTGCAGGGAGCTGGCCCTGTAACATTAACCTCTGCATTTTGGAAGGTGCTACACAGAGGGAAGAGAATTACAACATCTCCTTTCATTACAACTATAGCTCTGGACACTGCCGAAACTAGTTTTGCAATAGTACCAGCTCCTTGCAACAAGAGTTATACATGCTATGAATTCCAGTTCTTTCCTACCTTTCAGGTTGGCATGATCATCCATCTCAGCCTGGCAAAAAAAAATCAGATGGAAAGATCTTCTTGATCACAGTCAATGCGGATAGTGTCTAAGTTACTAAATGTTAGACAAAAGGCTTGGGAGAACACACCGTTACCCCTGCGCCATCCAGCCACTGCAGGCAAAGGGGTTTACGCACGTTTTTCTTTCTGAGGGTGCATTAAAAAAAAAAAAGTCATCGAAGCCAAAAAGTAAAAATAAATTAAAAAAATAAATAAATTACCCCTGCTTGTAAGTCATGTGTGTCTGCCTCGCACAACGCATTCATTCAAGTCTGAACAGTCCCAAAAAGAAAAGTTATCCGCGTCTTAGAGAACAAGGCACTTGATCCCGCGTAAGTTATGATCCCGATACGAGTGAAGTGTTGAAGAAGCACAAGCCATTTCCAAAGTGGAATCAATTTTTACAGCTGCCAAGTGGAATGATTTGGAAGCATTCCAGTGTGAAAGGGGTGTGTAGCTGCATCCCGGCATCGCACAATATGAGAACGGGAGGTGGGTTTGGCAAAGGACCGGTTCCCGATTTAAAAACAACAACATCTCCCACTGCTCCTTCCCCCGTCCTTGGAATTCTCTGGCTCCCTCCTGCGCAGTGGGCGGGAACCTGGGTGTTCTTGACAAATCCTTCTCCCCTGCACCTATTTTCATTGGGTTTAGGCTCAAATATACCTCTCCCTCCTCTTCCTCTCCCCAACAGGCCTGCAGCTGGCTAATTGTTCATTAGCAAGAGTTCGGGGTATATCCAAAACTTTTGGGATGGTTTATGCAAATCCTGCACCTTCATTTTTTCCCTGGCTAAACCGGCAGTATTACCAACTGTACATTAAAAAAACCAAAACCAAAAACCCCAAAAAACCACACACA
This sequence comes from Gorsachius magnificus, assembly GCA_034008185.1. Taxonomy (NCBI): domain Eukaryota; kingdom Metazoa; phylum Chordata; class Aves; order Pelecaniformes; family Ardeidae; genus Gorsachius; species Gorsachius magnificus. The sequence continues at coordinate 5,006,513 of CM067097.1, forward strand.
TTGTGGGCGAGGCCACTCAATATCATGAGACTCCCTTAAAATAATGTAAATTTCAAATGAATAAAACAAGGGGAGGAGTTGCCTTCTCCTTTCCCAGTGCATCTGACTCATATTTGCAGGCATTTTCTACAAATATGAGAAAAGTTTTCTTTAAGGAACCAAAAAAAGCTTGAAATTACCACAGAATCACCTCATGTAGGTATTCGATGAGAACCCTGCTAAAACATTGCAAGTGAGCAACAGTGATTTAGTTAAAACCAGGACCAGATCCCACAGTGATTCCTCTGGACTTTGATTTTACATGACGATCAGGCCAGATGGGGAATGGGGAACAAAAAGTCATCGAGAGCAAACCTAAGCTCCTTCCCATTTAATTTGATTTGGGGAAATAACACTATCTAAGGAAAAACAAACTTGTAAAACAACGGGAGCAAGTAATGCACTGCAAACACATCCTGCTCACTGACAGTTAGGGAGAGGTGCGGAGCCTGGGTTGCCAGCTGCAAATCTTCGGGCACCTTCTCCCTCTTGGGCTTGAGGGGAGTCTCCAGGCAGGGCTGGGAGCAGCTCTGAGCTCCTCCCGAGGAGGTAACGGCAGGTGGCGGCAACCATACGGTGCATAGAGCTACCTAGGGCTTCGCTGGGATAGGCAAGGAATCACACTTGCAAATCTCAAGTGGATGTTTTCACAGCCTTAAAATAGGGTCAGCTGCCCCCAAGCAATCAGAGTGAAAAACACAGGAAGGGTGACTGGATGGAGGGAGAGTCCTTTCCTTAGTTGGCTAGCACGTCTGCTGGGCCTGGCCAAGGATGGATTGTTTCTTACCTATCTCTGGCCTAAAAACAAAAACAAAAAGCAAAACAAACTAAGAAACATATTGAGGGCGATGGAAAATGATCAAAGCTCTTCAGCTTGCTTGCGTAACTGATTTGTGGAAGGTGTTTCATAAACATTTCATAAGAAGGAGAATTATGAAGAAAACATCTCCCAACCTGCCTGCAATTACTGCACAAACTCTTCCTTACCAGTAGGAAGCAGGGGAGGAAAAAAAAAAGTACATCTGTTTTGTAACTGATCTGTGAACTTTTGGCAAACATTCGGCTGATGAAAACATCCTGCAGACATATTGCAGAGCTGTAAAAAGTCAGCCTTACATGAGGAAGTTGGAAAGATTCACCTTAGCAGCTCTGATTTCACTGCGTGGAAGGCCATACCCTTCCAACAGACTGACTGATCCACATTTGATCCAATGGACTGACGGTTGGATCCCACTGGTTGGGTAGGACTCTGGCTGCAACCTTCCTCATATAAGCCCAGTTTGGGGTCACTGCCCACTGATAATCTGAATCGGACTTTCTCACCTATTAGACACCAAAGCAGGCAGCCTGAATGCAGCCCCAAGACACCTCCTTTTGATGAGCACTTCTGATGTAATGTAAGCCACGCTCCGTCATCCTCTTTGCAAAGGTGGGGCCCACCGGCTGATTCAGCACCCACAGCCTCGGATGCTTTCCCCAAATCTGGATAAGACATCCCTGTACCCTGCGAGAGCGGGGCCGTTAAAGCCGTGTCAGCCTTCTCCAGTACCAGTTATTAGGCAGGAACTGTGGTCATTATTGTAAGATAGAAGACAATCATATTTGTTGTGTAGTTTCTATTTAGACGGTAACCTCTTTGAAACAGATATTTATCTGCCTTCGTATCTGGCTTATCTCATAGTCAGCAACTCACAACTGTTTAAGAGTTTGCCTCACTCGCATCCCTTCCTCCCTCCCCTCGGTGCAGAGTGGTAAGGCTATCTCATGGGATAGAAGAGGATCAGGTGCACGCAAACTTGAGAGGGTCTGAACCAATTGCCCCTCCCTGAAAATAAACAGCACCGTTCTTCCAGGGCTGAATCGCTCCCAAAGTGCTATTCAATACAACGGGGCTGCCTGAAGCTGCCCCAAAGTGAGTTGCCTGAAGTCAAGGGAAGAAGTTTTATGGCAGAAGCAGGTATCAAAACTGGATCCAAGGCTATTCCAGTTAACTAAGCCTTCCCACCTTCCAATGGCGTAAGTGTACTGCTCTGTGAATTACCTGCACACGTGGGCACCATAAAATAAAAAACACACTAATAATGAATTATAGCAATAATAATAATAATGGGCTTGCAATTACTATTTCCACATGTACTATCCTGCACGTTACAGCAAGGCGTAACAGACACCCAGGAAGAAAGCAGAAAACCCTTATGTCAATGCAACAATATTCACCCTATAACATTTTATATCCTTTCACATTGAAGGGTGGGAATTTTCAGAAGCTGTCAGCATGACAAAAGGGGAGTTAATCCCACACTGAATGCCTAGCAGACTATATCCTAAAACTCAGCAATGACAGCACACTGAGAAATTAAAATGTAATCCCTAACCTCAACACACCTGCAACACAGCTATATGAGGCCTTTGAGATTATTAATTGAGGCCTGATCTGATATGCTTTATCCTCTGAGCTTCAGCTCAGTTATGTCTTAGCTGTAGTAGAAGTGGGGGTGGGAAATCAAAACTTTGTGCTTCACAAAAGAAAACAAACAGAACCACACTCAGCTTTACATTCATGGGCGTTCTGATGCAGCATTTCCCTAGCATTTTTGCTTTTAAACAGAGAACAGAAAAAAGAAAGAAGTCACCCCTCTGTGCTGAATGATAAACCTCAAAATGACCACGTGTAGCACAGCAGGCTTCAAAAGCAGGCGCTGGGCAAGGGAGTGGAGAACCAAAACCAGAGGTGGGAAGAGCACCTGCCCTGAACGGCCACACTCATATCGGCACCTGCTCAGGTAGGCACGTCCTGACCAAGGGCTGCTCTCCGCAGGAGAGACCGCAGCCTCTGCCAGAGCCTCAGCAGCTCAGAAGCTAGCTAGTGCTTTTGTATAGCAACCTGTCTTCAGGGAGCACAGACCGGGCAAAAAGATACTGAAAAGCAACAGCTCACAGCATCTTTGCTCTTACTGCTGGTACTCAGGCATGCGGTACCTTCTCTGCCAAGGCCTGTGGACATGCCAGATTGGAGGTATTTAAAAAAAGGGGAGGGGAAAATGCCATTTTCTTGGTCAGAATGCTGAGAAACTCCAAACAAAGCGGAAAAAATTTTCCCCTTAATTCCCCCCCCCCCGCTCTCTCGCCCAACTTCCAAAGCTCTCCAGAACCCGCCTACACCTTTGCGCTTATCTTCTCTGCTCCCACCCTGGGCTGCATCCCTGCCCCTTTCCTTATCAATCCGATTTCACATACACCAGGCTTCATAGCTTCTCCCATGCCCTCTTGCATGCTCACACAGGTTCCCTGGAGCCTAATCATGTTCCTGTTGAAGTCAGCAGCAAAGTTGCCTTATTGGGCTTTTCTGGGGCCAGAACTAGCATCTGTTCTTAGCTGTTCTCCAAATTCTCTGCATGAAAAATTTCCCCTTTCCACGGATCTCTTGTCTAGGGCGAGCAGACTGTGTTTGTTCTGTATTCTCTGTGCCCTCTGGCTGCCAACCAGTCACAAACCATCTAAATACCTGGCACTGCCTCCTTGCTGTACAGTGCCAACGGCCCCGGATCAGTCATCCATGAGGAGGGCAGAGCAGTGTCCACCTAGCAAGTTGTGGTGCAGGTAGCCCTCAGTAGCAAAGCACTTTCCACCACATCCCACGTTTGAAAGGAATTAACTTGGAATCAGATGGTTCCCGTGACTGGGGCTGGCTCCATCCCAGCTCTGCAGGTTTCTCTGATTGGCTCACAGCAGTTTTGGCACCAGTTGTCGTGCCCCAGGGAACTGGGACACAAGAAGAGCAGCTAGAGGGATTGCATTAAATACACACAAGTAATATAATTAAAAAAGAAAGGGAGAGTGAGAAAGATCAACTTCACTGGAGAATATCTAATAGTTTTTCATTTTGGGTGGAGGGAATGAAGTCTAGTGAAAGAGCTCGGACCAGTTCTCTGCTCCCAACTCAGTGGCTCTGGGCAACTTCTATGTGTCGGTGAAGCAGGGCAAGAGAGTTTCTTGCTAGCATAAATCCAACCTCTGACTCCTAATGTGCTGAGCAGCCCCGGTTCAGCCCCCTGATTTCACATGGAGCGCTAACAGATCGGCACCTCTGGGGAGAGAGAAAGTGCACTCTGATGTCAGGCTTCCAAAATTAGAGGCCTTGCTTGAAACCCCATTGCCTTCACCTTTTTATGCTATGACTTGCCCTTCTGCAAAATAGGTGTAGGGCCCCACCCTTGCTGGGTGGTGCAGGCTTTTGATTGAATTCTTGGAGCTCACCAGATGAAAGGCGTTCAAGAATTCAGAGTCCTCTCCTTATTACAGATGAGCCATTCCCTAGTAGGCAGAAGAGTCATATCCATGCACAGTAGTTCGTGCAACTCACCGCTTAAAAAGATGCCGGCCAACCTAAATAGTGGTTTGACACTGACAACTATGCCTTGAGCTTAGTTTCTATTGTGGAAACAATTGTTATGTCCCTTTAGACAGGTCCATGAAACTAAATGCCTGTCCCCTGTGAGCCTAGAAAATATTTCCCAAAGGATGATAGGAGCCCAGTTGGAGCAGGGAATTTGCACAAAAAGACCTGTCCCTCCCTCATCTCTAAGACAGCTTTGAAACAGCTGTACAAGATTGCCAGTGGACCAAGGCAACAAGCGTAGGAAATACCTTATAAATATAGGTTGCTCTTTAGAAGCCTGGAGCAGGAAAGCAGGAATTTGTGAATGGACTGCAGCTGCATCTTAAGGAACAGATACAATCCAGTCGACTCTGAAGTGATATTGGGCTGTTGTCAACTGTTACTGGCTAACATAAAATTAATTTAGTGGTTTCAGCCCACCACTTGAGAAAAAAATTTAGAACCCAAAATCCTTCCTTCCTACTTCCATCCCCCTTTCCCCCATAATCTTCCCCAGATACTCACTGGCCCGTTTTGGAGTTCATTCCCAGCAATGTCATCCAAGGGCCTCTGCAAGGTGCCAGAACAAAACTAGCTTGAAGAAGGGGTTCCTCTACATATCTGTCCTAAGCAAAACAGTGCCATATATAGAAACAGAGGACTTTCCCTCAAGCCAGGGCTTTCTCTGATGCTTTCCCAAAGGTCTGCATTTCAATGAAGAAACAGCACACATACAAATTTATGCAATCAGTCTATCCCTAGGACAGAGCAAGGAAACTTCAAAAGGGAAAGGCCAAGGCAGTGTTCAGCTTAGATCCAGTGTTAGTCAAGGCAGATATGGACAGCGGGCTGATTTCCAGTTAGTGAAGGCTCAAGAGATGAAAAGCAGATGCAAGACTTAGGCTGATACCCTGGGGCAATGCAGAGAAGGAGAGCGAAATCTGAATTGATCCCCAGAGGGAAGAAGGAAGCAGGATGTGAACCTCCCCTTGAGAGGAGGGCAAAACAGGACTGGGATGGAAATCTGGAGGGCAGACTGAAACCTGAACTACCCACAGGGAAAAGCCAAGCAGGAACAGAAATGACATATAGGGAACACATGAGATTAGGGGGAGGTGGGAATACAAAGTGGAATGAAAAACTATGAGAGACATCCCTGGGGGGAGGGAAGCCCTGATTGAGCAAAATTAAATCTGCAGGGAGTTTTGCATCCCAGATATTAATAACAAACTACCTAGCAAGTTAGGCCCTTCTTTCCACCTTCAAAAGGACGGAGGGGAGGAAGAACTTGTCTGTGGTTGAGCACAAGACTATGAATCAGAGAATCGGAGTCCATATCCCAGCTCTGCCAGGGAGCAGGTCCCTGGATTACAGTACGCCTCAATGTCCACAGGCAACTGTCCTATAAAGCATCCACTGATTTCAACTGCAATCATGGTGCTCAGCTTCTTTGAGAGAAGCCAGGTAGTCCGTCTGTGTCTGCTTCATCTGTAAGACAGGGTTAAACACCTCCCTACCTTCCAGAGGCACCGGGATGCTAAATTCATTAGCAAAGTACCTTCAGACGTGTGGGTGGAAAGTACCAAACAAGGTCAGAGGATTATTAATGGCACTGACAAAGAACCACCAGTGATTTTAGATCTCAGATGCAGTTTTCCCACTTTAATTTCTCATATCACGTGTCTACAGCACATCAGCTGTGAAGACCTGAGACAAGTCTATTACCTCAAAACAACTGTTGAAAACCCCACATAAACCTCAAAAATTCAAGTTCCTTTGGACAATGACTCTGTCAGATATGAACAGGGCAGGCAGATGAGTTAGATAAGGAGGTCCTGAGGGAGGGGAACCCCTTTGGCACCTCTTGCAGAGGAGCCTGGATAGAATCATAGAATGTTTTGGGTTGGAAGGGACCCCTAGAGGTCATCTAGTCCAACCCTCCTGCAGTGAGCAGGGACACCACTAACTAGATCAGGTTGCTCAGAGCCCCATCCAACCTGGCCTTGAATGTTCCCAGGGATGGGGCCTCCACCACCTCTCTGGGCAACCCGTTCCAGTGTTTCACCACCCTCGTTGTAAAGAATTTCCTCCAGTCTAAACCTACCCTGGTTTAGTTTAAAACCATTACCCCTTGTCCTGTCACAGCTGGCCCTACTAAAAAGATTTTCCCCATCTTTCCTATAGGCCCCCTTTAGATACTGAAAGGCCGTAATCAGGTCTCCCCGCAGCCTTCTCTTCTCCAGGCTGAACAAGCCCAACTCTCAGCCTGTCCTCATAGGAGAGGTGCTCCAGCCCTTGCATCATTTTTGTAGCCCTCCTCTGGCCCCGCTCCAACAGTTCCATGTCCTTCTTGTGCTGAGGGCTCCCGAGCTGGACGCAGTACTCCAGGTGAGGTCTCACCAGAGCAGAGTAGAGGGGCACAATCACCTCCCTCGACCTGCTGGCCACGCTTCTCCTGATGCAGCCCAGGGTATGGTTGGCCTTCTGGGCCACCAGTGCACACTGCCGGCTCATGTCCAGCTTTTCATCCACCAGCACCCCCAAGTCCCTCTTGGCAGGGCTGCTCTCGATCCTTTCATCTCCCAGCCTGTATTGATACTGGGGGTTACTCCGACCCAGGTGCATGACCTTGCACTTGGCCTTGTTGAACCTCATGAGGTTCACACAGGCCCACCTCTCCAGCCTGTCCAGGTCTCTCTGGATGACATCCCGTCCTTCTGGTGTGTCAACCGCACCACTCAGTTTGGTGTCGTCCGCAAAGTTGCTGAGGGTGCATTCGATCTCGCTAAGTCATTGATGAATATATTAAACAGCACCGGTCCCAGTACGGACCCCTGAGATCCCCTGAGGGATGGATCCTTCACTTGGTTTTGGAAGGAAGGAATTTTTCAACAGACCCAGTCCCTCACCGCTCTTTTGTGATATACTAACAGACACACTCAATTGGTCAAAAAAAGACTACTGAGGTCCTACAGACTGGGAATTTTAAGCAGCTCAATTATTTAATGCTGACTGACCACTGGGAGAGAGGCATTTTGAAATGTGTCCCTTACAGTCATATGCAACACTCGAAATGGCAATGTGTATGACCCAGTGTGCATATATAAGTGTTGAGCTAACATGCATATGAAATACAAGGCCACTTCAATTGTGTATCTTATTTCCTTATTTTGTTCTAGATGCTTCTCTTTGTGTTCTGAAGACCTCTCCTGCCCCAGCAACACATCTCCAAGCTACCTCCTTTTCCCAGGTAAAGCCATCCCAAGATCCTATTTCTAGGAAGCCTGTTGTAAAGAGATATATACCCGTATTACATCCCCTGACTGGTGTAAATCAAAGAAAATAAAGTAACAGGAGTAAGAACCACCAGGGAAGTTCAAGCTGTGCTGAATCCCGGGCTGCTCAAGCACACTAGTGCCTGCCTGTCTGTCAGAAACACTGTAAAGTCTCACAGCAGGATCACCTTTACATTGATACAAATATCAAACCTGTCATTATCATTAAACAAATGACAGCCTGTCTGCAAGGGTTAGCCTTTTTCTGGAATGAAACTGCATGGCATATTTGGATACAGAGCACATGCAGATCCTGCTAAGCCTTTCCTGCACTGGTAACGCTTAACCTTTCAGCTTTATTTCAAAAGAGACATATTCTTCTCCCAGCACGGGAGTGCAGCTCAGTGCTTCAGAGCATGAAGGGCCTTGGAGAGGACCCTTCATTCCCTCCTCTGGAAGGGGAGGAGATCTGAGTCTTCATCCCTCCCTGGCACTCAGAGACCTCATTGCTGCAAGGACCAACAGATGACACGGTCCTGCACATTGCTTTCCTGATGGAAAAGAAATCAGTGATTCAGCAACCATGTGTTTTCTTCCTCCAGCTGCAGATCAGTGCACAGCACTATGTGCTGGTCTACAACACCCACACCACGCACACAAGCCCTGTCATCTCCCAGAACCATCAGCCCTAGCTCCAAGTGTGTATTCCAGAAGCCAATATTATCTCAGGGATTAACTCCAGACAGAGGGTGAATTACCTGGCTCTCTAGAACAGCTCTCTTCAGAGCCATCTACAAAAACAAACAATGCAGTATTTCCTTAAAGGCTGAACACTGCGTACACCGACAGGGAAATAAACCAAACAAGAGGTGGTAAGACCACAGCAGCATCACCTGGTGCAGATCACCACATTACAGCGGGAGAAAGTCCTGATTTCAACACTTTCTGTCAGACCTTTTCATGGTCCCACTCAATACCCTTTTGGGGCAGACTCTGAAGCCGTGTTTGCAGAGTTACTCAGTTCTGTCCCTGACACGCTCCGCACACAACCCCAAACCAAAAAGAAGCAGATGTCCCTATCTAGCTTGCCAGCACTGAAGGTGAAAGTTTATTACCGTCTCTTTTCATTTCCCTTGATATAAACAGGAAACAACCAGCATTAGACTCTAAATAAAAAGCCAAACCAGATAGGCAAGGCAGAAGGTGCTTCTTTTTCCATACACACCCTTTCCCCTCTCATTCACATACAAATTACTGTTGCAGCCAGGTGGGAGGAGAGTTTGAAGAGGGGAGGGGGGAAGAAATGTTTGCCAAATAGGCTGAGGGATCAGAAGGCAGCTTTCTCATAAAGCACAGGGCTGACCCACAAACTGCGAGAAAACCTCAAACTCCGCAAGAGTTTCCCTCCTCCCCATTTTCAGGGTGAGAGCAGCCACAGCAGGGAATTGGTAGGCAAGTAAGGGGTCTAACCAGGTCACTCCACCCTTCTCTTCCCGCCTGGAGCACAACATGGGAGGGAAACAGACCTGAAATGTAGGCCATCTACAAAGGCTGGGGGAGAGGCTTAAATGATGAGAGATTTATGATCTTCAAAGTGATTAGCGCCCAGTGCTCCAAATAAAGTCAAAGAGAGCTCAGCAGCTCTTGCACTCAGTTTGGAGTTGGGTTTCAAACCATACTTCTCTGGCTTCAGTTTGAAAACTTGAATTGCAAGGTAACAAAAAAAAAAACACAAACCCAAAAAAAAAACCAAACCACCCAAACCCAACCTCAAACACCAAACCAAAATTAAAACCCCACCAACCTCCACCCCTCATGAAAGAGCTCAGCACCTGATTTTACATGAAAACACTTTGATATTTCCATAACTCCCTTCTTTTTTCTCATCACTTGAAATCTGTTTGCTGAATTGAAGATAAATACACCAATATCTGAAGTCAGCCTGAAACGTGAGTGTATAACCCGTGTGCATTTGGGCTCGTGCTCATTTAAAATAATATACAACAATAACAATAATGGCTCAAGACTACACATGGCCTTGAGAGGGCCAAGAGAGGGAGACAAAGAGCCATTTGCACATGCCTATGTCCATTCACATGGACTGTTACATCCCTGGCATCACTGCAAAATCCCTTCAGACGACACTACCTATGTTCTGGGGAATGACACCAGATTAAAAAAAACCCCAAAACATTAAAATAAGCTTCTTCACAGGCTTTTGCTTTTTAAACCTCGAGAAGTCCCCAGTCAGGTTTGCTATTCAGTTCCACAAACAGATGTGCTGGCACAAAGAAAGGGATTTTGCAGTACCCCTTTGGTGGAAGGAGAGAAACAAAAGTGGGAAGTGAATGCTACAAAAGACCGTCAATGAACCTCAATCTCTTTTTGGGAGGGGGCTGTTTCTATCAAGAAGTCTCTGGCCCAAATCCTACTGACCGTGAGGCTGTCTGCCTCTACAACTTTACCAGCATCTGCTCATTCAGTGCATACAGAGGAATAGGACCGTAAAGATAATGGGCCAAATCATCACCGGGTGTAAACCAGCAAGGCTTCACCACAGTCAATAACGTTTCCTTGATTAACCTCAGCCCCGCTTCCAGTTCTAACATCTTTGTGGTGTTGCCATAGGAAAAGTTTGCAATGTGTAACAATCTTGTACTTTCATAGCTTATTCCTGTCTTGAGGGAATTTTCTTTTATCACTAGTTATAAGCAGACTGGATTGGCGCGTAGAAAGCCTGTGCTTTGGGCTCTGCAATCCACAGAGCTGGAGACACAAGACTTTTTGTTTTCAGCTAGGTATTCCAAAAACCTGGAAGATGGCTGAACGTGTTAAGACACCGTTGATAGGAAGTTAGGACCCACCCAAAACCAGAGCAGCCAAACCAAACAAACAAACAGCAGCTTGCTGACATCTGTCAGACAAGAGCCACCAAGGCAAGCTTGAAGCACAGAAAAGTCACGGCAAGAAGCTTCAACTGCCCACCTGCTGCTAGCAGGAAGCCTTTGCAAAGGATCGCAACCCTTGAACTCGGGAATGCGCGGTTGGAAGCAGGTAGGTTGCAGTACTGTTAAGAGTGCCAACATCTGCTTAAAATGCCAGGGACTGCCCGTGGAGCTACAGCCCCTTTTGCTGCTCTCACTCCAGCTCCCCGGCCAACCCCGAGAGCCCTGCATCAGATCAGTGGGTCAGCCCTCTAGACCTCTGCTTTTTCTTTACAAGGCTTGAGTCCAGCTCCAGCAATGGCCACAGGAGTCCTTAACTCTGGACTCAGAGAGCACTTTCTCATGTGTCTGCACAGATTCGAGGCCTATGCTCTCCAGAGGGCTGTAATCTTCCTGCCCTTGCAATTCTGATGTGAGATTAGGGGATTTCTTAGAACCACATATGAAAATCTCCAGGCAATCAGAGAGACAGGGGCTGCTTTTAGCTGCGTGAAGCAGGAGGATGACAGCAAACACAAAGACAACGGTCCCTCACACGTTCATTTGCAATTAGGGCTTGCTTGCCCTGCAAGCAGCACTTGCTTTTATCTGTTGTCCCTTTCCTCACTGTCTTGCAAAGAGGAATCTGCAGTTGTAGGCAGGCCTGGTCTTGACCTACGCACTCCAAGACCTCAAACCACCTCATCTTCAGTCCTTGCTGATATTCCTTTGAGTCAGCCCTGTGCTCTTAGACTTGCATACCACAGTGCTTTCAGCACCCCTGTCACAAGCAGTGGAAATGCATGGGGCTTTGGGGCGGGATTTGCACATTTGCCAGCGTAAATGAGGTCCCTTTTGTTTCTAAATGACAATGGAAAAAAATTTAAAAGCCAGAAAAAGCCTCAAGCAAATGGTGATTTAAAGAAACTCTATAATTAACTAAACTTCTATGAAATAGGAAGGCCTGGAAACCAGAAGTTTAATCTGTCATTCTATACCACAAAGGGAATTGGGAAGAACTTATGTGGTCTGTTTAATGGTAGCTTCTGACATAACAGTTTTTATCTCTTAGCAGTAGCTGCCTGGGACTCAGCAAGATGAGCAATTAAAAAACAGTAATTCAAGAAAGCAGGAGAATACCTGGTAACCCAGGGAGTGTCTTACCTGCCTGTTAAAGTCCAGCCCATTCTGTTCACTTCCTACAATGAAACAAACAGAAAAACATCTCAATATTAATGACAATCAGCATTGGTGTAAGCTTTCCAGAACTTAGAACACACATAAATAAAGACATGCTGCTAGCTCAGTTTACTGTAAGAGCAAGGAGAGGAGGAGGAAGGTAGAGTCAATGCAAATGCAGCAATGGAAGTATGAAGGCAGCTTTTGCAACATTTGGTGGTAGCAGCCTTTGCTGAAGTATAACAAATGCTTCTGCCTGGGAGATAGCTGGCCAAGCAGCAAGGGTGTGGGAAAACTCACTGACTGCAAGGGAGATTCCAGCAGAGGTGAGCTGGAGGACGTTACAAATCTCCAGGGAAATCCAGGACCAAGGCACTGTGCATAAAGTAAGAATAACTGTGGAAGAGGCTAGCAAACAGGTGGACAAGGCTGCTAACCAGGGATCTTCAGGAACCCATGTGGCACTGAGTAATTACGGGATATCTAAAGGAACAGAGGGTGCCATGGGGTTGTGCTCAAGAGGCGTCTCCTTGATTCCAAGAGAGATTGGCAGGCACAGGAGGAAAAAATCAGACAGGTTTCAGCCTGAAGGTACCGCACAGGCCCTCACTCATTCCCCTTTGATGATAAACATTCCCCCCCCTCCACCACACCTGCCAAATTCATCAAGAACATCACAGAGGAAAGGTTGTACGCTCCGCAGCTATGAATGCTTTAAGGGATTCCACGAAGCCTCTTTAGTTGCAAAGGCAACCCTAAGAAACCCCTTCCCTTCCTTTTGCAATCCATTCCCTAAGTCATTCTCTTCCAGTCCAACTGAGTTTGTGATAAATAGCCTTAAATTGTTCACATCCCACCAGCAGAAGCCCCCAGGGCCGCCTCCTCCTCCTGTTTTTTCCAGTATAACATTCCCCATAAAGCATAGCCCGTGCCCTGTGATCTGATCAAGCTCCAACACATCACGCTTTTCGGCAGTTCATGTCTCTCTTGCAAAAAGTTGGAAAGGGGTTAAGAGAGGCTGTGCAGGCAGGAGTGCAAATCCAGCTCTCCCGTTGACTTGCTTGCTTCAACTGAACAAACCTCTACCCTAATCTAGCGTGCAGTTTTTCAGCTTGCACCATACATATAATATTCCCAGGTGAATCAGCATGGTTCTTTGAGATCCTCAGCAGGAATGTGCTTAGTACAATTATTCATAGGTGGCAAAATATTTTACAGTCAATGATAACAATTTCATGGCACCCTGTTCTCTGGTATCTCTGGAGATTTAACCTGCCACGTGTTAACAGCATTGACTGTGGAAACTGAGCTGCAGGTCTTCACTATCAAACAATACCAGAGCACTATTTCAGAGCAGAATGAGCTGTTGCCCTCCTGCTCTGAAATCTCCTCTATCTTCTCACCGTCTGCAACTCAACGTGGATCCAGCTCTGTACCTTCTCCCCCAGCCTGTCTGCATTTCTGCTGTGCTAGAGCCTGCCTTTGCTTCCCATTTTTCTCCTGACCTGCTTCTCAAAGCTTTTCCTCTTCCCAGTCTCAGTTCTTTATCTTATTCCATGCGATCCCCTACTCTACTACAACCTCCAACTTGCCACGTGCTTCTGTACCTCTCGCTGTAACCATCTGCTCCCTGACCACCTCACTCCAGCTGCTCCCGCCCGAGGAATTCGTTCATTCATTGTGTTCCAGCTCTACGCCCCAAGAGCCAACAACTGCACATATAATGATGGGAATGCTGATAGTGTTAATAGATGATCACAATCAGTATCCACACACCTGAGCAGGACTGTGTGAGGATCTTCAAGGCCTGCAGTTTCTACCTTTGAAAGCCATGGGGGGTTGATGCAATCTAAAGGCAGTAGCTACAGGGAAGAAAGGCAAGGAGAAGAGAAGGCGGAAGTAAAGTTCCCAGTTGCTAAAATAGAACAGGAAGGAAAAGGTAATCTTCTGGTTTCTCGGATACAAGAGTTTTGCTCACACTCAAATGCAGCATGTTGACAAGGCAAGATTCAAAGACCTTGAGGGAAATCCCTAGGTCCCAGTGACGATGGCTCTGAATCACTATCATACACCCCAAAACTTGGAACTTGAGAGGCACAGCTGGAATGGAGTTTCACTCCACATCGCTACCACCAGGGCCAAGTTCTCCAGCACATTCTTTCCTCCTCTTCCAGGCTTCCCATCTCCCACTGTTTCCTCCCTGCACAAGCACGTGCAGCTGGCAGACTTCTACCTTTCTTCTTCCCTTCCCCTTCAACAAGGCCAGACACAGCTCGCTCCAAGTCCTACCCTCTGTTCTCTTGCACATCCCTCCGCAGATCAACAGGGGTGTTCACAAGCACCTCAGCCGGGTATTTTGTGAGCACGCTGCAAATATGCGTGGAGATTGACATTAACTCAGTCATAGCTTGGGCGTCTAAGCCTGGGATAACTGCCCCAGGCTGTCTTGGTAGACAGCGAGGAGAAATAGGCACCTCCAGAGGCCATTCATCTGACCTATCTTAGACGCCTATCTCAAGTTGAGATGAATGGCCCTCTGGAGATGACTATTTCTCTTTATTGACTACAGTGGGACCCAGGGGCAACTAATTCAGACTTAGATGTCCAATGGTGAGATATTTAAAACTGGGCGAGGTGATTTCTACTCCCAGTGGTTATGTAAATTGGAGCTGGATACACAAATCTCTTCAGCTTTTCAGCAGGACCAGCGAGTGTTTGTGCACAGATTTATTTGCAAACAAATCTCATCTTTTTCTATTTCAGTAAAAGCCTGTGTTTGAGTAAAATTCAAATTATTCCAGCTGCAAGCCAAGGTTTGGGTGTGATAGGGATAACAACTCTCCTCTTTCAGTTAAATCAGTAACTTTCCTACAAATATTTTTAAAACAGACTCAGTTTCCTCCCAGTTTCTATCAACATCAGAACTCACACTGAAGTAGGCATTTCTCTCCTTAAAGGAACGAGCTGTTCAAACAACAAGGATCTGCACTTAAGATTTTATCTTTTCTAGCTCCAGGAGATAAAAAGAAAGAAAAGTGTAAGTGGCAGCAGATTCTCGGCTGCTGTAAACTGCCAGAACTCCACTAATTTTAATGGAGCTTCACACCAGCCAACAACTTGCCTCTTGCTACACCAGCCAGACACAATGGGATCCAAAGTCTCCAGCGTCTGCTAGATGCAGTCCTCCCCTCCTGAAATTGCATCAAACTGGGGAAGCCCTGGGATTTAAATGGAGAAAGTTTGCTGCGAGCCTCTTGCACTATGGTTCCCAGGAGCTTCCCCATCAAACAAGCCTTCATTCCAGCACCCTTTATGGGTGTTCCGGACAGGGCGGGAGGAAAAGGCAGCGATAAGCTCAGCTGGCTCCCCGGAGCACGGCAGACAAGGACTGCGCTGCTCTCCTTGGTTCACCTGGCAGCTGTTTTGCATAGCACTGGCATCAGATCTGGTGCGAGTTTGCCTGGGGAGGTTTCTCTGGGGATGGGAGCAGCAGAACAGTTCCGGACGCTTCCCCCCACCCGCTGCTGTTCCCCCCGCCTAGAACATGCTGTTTGCTCTGAAAACCAAAGACAAGTGCTCTATCAGAACTGACAGGATTCCCACTGGAAGCCGCTGAGCCAGTCCCGCACTTGAGGATGAAAGCGCCTTAATGGGAGAAAAGTAAAATCAAGATTGCAGTGCGCCTTCATCTTCACAAGGCAAACACATGCAGCAACATGCAGATGTCACCTACGGGGAGTGACAGCCGCCCGTGGCTTTGCGCCCGACGACAAAAACAGGGCTGCAACCAGAAGGCTAACCTCATCCCCCTTCCCACCCAACTACACGTTTAATTCACCTCACCATTTGATCTCAGCTGCACAGAAGGGACAGGGAATTAGAAAGTGATTTCAATCTTTAACAGGTGTTGGGGAATTCCCACAGGGAATCAGTTTTCTGCCATGTGCATTTGGGAGGGAAATTCAGAACAGCTGAACGGCGATGGAGGAACAGTGCCAGGCAGACACCAGGCAGGGGATTCAGCTGCCTGGGCTTAGATGTCTAACTTTTAGGTGTCTAATTCTGAGCCAATTCCTCTAGGCTCCCTTTGCAGCCACAGAGAGGAAGCAGGCACTTCCAGAGGGCAATTCATCTCGCCCCCGAGATAGACGGCAGAGAGATGAATCACCTTCTGGAGATACCCATTTTCATCACTGACTGTACAAGGAGCCCAGGGTGAGTAGGTCAGACTCCAGCCTCAAAGTATTGAGTATCTAAAATTAAGATTAATCTCACCTATCTTGAAGATTTTAGTGCTCCAGCTATAAAGCACAATGCCATTTGAGACCGACAAAACAGGCCAGATGCAGAATGCCTTTCAATGTACCTTTTCTAGAAGCTGAGAAATTAACTTGCTCATGTTAACTGAGACAGGAATCAAATCTCTCACCTCAAACAACATGAGAAGTTAAAAGATTACCCAAGAGCAGGTAAAGAAAAGAGTAGCAACAATTATTATAACCATTAAACAATACTTGACCCACATGATGTAAATGAAGCAAAATGCTCACCTGCACTGAGAAGGATGTGATTCTATTAAGCAAAAAAGATATGCAGCATCAAATACACTTCTCAGGATTTCATTTCACTTTGGATACTCAAGCAAATACCAAGTCACAGCCCTCATGCTACTATTCCCAGCAGCCAGACCAGCTACTTCTCCAGAACTATCAGGAAGACCCCTTAAATCACCTTCTCTCCATTTTAGTGGCTACCCCTGATTCCCTCCAGCTGTGTCCAGTGGCACTGGGGAGCAGAAACTGAAGCTGAGCAGACACCAGTCCATTCCCTGGGCCCTTACTGCGATGTTCACTGTTCTCAAGGCTTGCCTTAAGAAGTGCTCTTTAAGGGGAGCAAGGGAAGTGTGAACAGGGTGACGAGTTTTCGAGGCAACCAGATAGGGCTGCAATTTTCATGTTAACTGTTTGCTCCAAAGACACAAACAGACCAAACTGGGGCATTGGAGCATCTCCATGGGAAAGTTCAGGCTGGTTAGCAAGGAAAGTGAATCTGTGCTGACTCAGTCAGCTACAGACTCCAGGGGAAGCTTTCACTGAAGGCTCAAGCGTTTCATTTGGGTGGAAACCCCTGGGTTATAAAAATGCCTTTCCTTCGTCAGCAATGCCTCAAAGAAATCACATCTTCTAGTCCCACTGCAGCCCTGAGTGCCATAGACCCTTCGTGTGGGGCAGGGAGCGGGGGGAGAGAGCAGGGCAGCAAGTGTGGGAGACTCGGGCAGTTTCCAGAAGGAAACCCGAGGGCAGCAGTTGTTCCCACGGAAAACATTTCCCCTGCAGGTGCTGGGAGAGAGCAAGTCTCTTCTCTTAGACCAGAGGCAAGAGGCAGATCAGACCAGCTCTTCCTTTGCCCCTCTAATTCAAGTCAAACCAGCCTTTTGTTCCCCTTTCCCCTCCCCATCCTTTTTTATCCTCTTCCATAATGGGATGTTTAAGAAAAAAAAATAAAATAACCCAACCTCAAACCCTAATCACCTTAATTTGAATTTCAAATAGCCCCCTCCTGGCCTCCCCCACGCCCCAACTGACTCGGAGCTGGGAATATGGAAATTTCTCCTGCTTGCCTTAAATGTGGCTGTGCTATGAAAATCATCAGCCTTATGCAAATCCTGAGCAGGCCCAATTGCCATAGCAACCAGCTGTTTCCAGCCCGACTGCTGCTGCTTTCATTTATTCGGGACTTGGCCTGGGGCTGTGCATGGCTGCAGGGGGAAAAAGAGAAGAGAAATCCTGGAGGCTTTGGGGAAAGTTTCACCAGGGAGTGCTAGCCTTGGAGAGCAAAGGCATAGCCAAGGACTAGGCTCAGCAGGGGGCCAGGGAAGGCCAAGTTTCCTCAAAAGACTTTGGCCTTACAATCTGTTTCCAGCCCAACCTGAAGAGGGAACAACAAAAGGCAGAAGAGAAAAGCTCAGACTGCTCATCCCTTAGCTTCCCTGCTGAGTACAGGGAGTGCCCCTGTGCACCAAGCAGCACAGCCTGAGCACCCACCAACTCATCTCATGCAAGCCATTGCACTGCTCAATTTGACATCCCTTGCTCATGCATGTTTCCTTTTGACACAGAGGTCAGAGCCTCCATACCCTATTCCAGCATGAACCATCAAGTTTAAAAGAGACCCTACCCAGACACCTACAGTTAGAATACAACAGCATCTCCAGAGCCCAGCAGAGATCAGGGCTCCATTCTGCTGAGAGCTGTACCCATCTCTGGGGAGAGCAGCACCTGCATGGAAGAGCTTATGCCCTGGCAACAAGGTGGGAGAAAAGATCAGGACCCTCACTTTGGAGCTGAGGAACAGAAAGAGACTTCATGAAGTTTGTACAGGGAGCGTGTGGCAGAGAGGCAAACTGAGACCTGGTCTCTGTTTTTCCATCCACCCTGATATGGATTTAATGCAAAATGCACTGACATAGACACCGGTGTACTGGGAGGATCTTTTGCTTGGGTGGGAAATTTTGGTGTCCAGTTTCAGAGACACCCTTGCTTTCTCTCCTACACTGTCAGGGGACCTTAGGTGCCTTGCAGCAGCAGTGGAGGAAGGTGTCTCATGCTGGCATCCTTCTATGGGCACAAGCTGGCTCGAGTTGAGGATGCAGGGGGAGAAGAATGAAATTCAAAGGAGCATCCCCTCAGAAGGGACATTTTGCAAGACCATAGACGCAGAAGCATCATAGCTCCTTACCATTTTAATTTTCTTGGGGCTTAAAGGAAAGGGTCTTTCTACCCTCAGAGAGAAGATACCTGCTTTATTGCTTCCTAATGCACCTGGATATGTTACCCAAGCTGTGAGGGTTAGATAACCTCGCTGACATTGCCACCAGAGTCTGAAGCAGGCCAGGAGCCCAGCTTCCTGGCTCCATGTGCTCTCCCCATGAAACTGCCCTCCTCTACCTGGCTGCTGCTCTTCCAGATCCCAGACCCAACACAGCTGGGCAAAGCTGCCAGGTCAGCCAAGCACCACTGTCCCGGGGAGCGACACCGGCTGCTCCCGAGGCAGCAATAATGCTGTAGGGCTGCCCTATATTGCACCCACACGTACACACCCCAGCTCCTCTCCCCATGTGCTGGGATGCCCATCGCACACCCCGCCCTGGGCTCCTGGCAGGCTGGCCAGTTCCCTGTGTTACAGGGTGGGGAGTGAAGATGTTCGGAGCGCCTGCAGCTATTCAGTTACTGATGGTTGTGTTTGAAGAGCTTCCCTATCGCCCTTTTGTTAAAGCTTTGGCTTCCCCCCCATAGCCTCAACAGATGAAATCAAAGGGAAGTAGCTTTGCTTGGTGTAACCTGTTTTGATCAAGCAGATAAACGGGGAACAAGTGTCTGACACAAACAAACAGACAGACAGAGGCAAGTCCCACCTCAGCATTTTGTTGCATCAGATACAGAGGGCTTAGATAAACCACAAGAAGGGGGAGATCTCTGCCTCTCGGCTTGAAGACCAGGGGCGACACTCTGCAGTGCCAAGCCCCCACAGTTCCCATTAAAAAAAAAATCAACCCAGAACTTGCTGGCATGGCTTTCATCAGTTTAAAAAGATGAAAAGAGCTTACAGCCAAGCATAAAACTCACGCTTGTCATTACCCCCCATGGAGTCAGCGGGACTGCCTGCGAGCCCAGCCACAGCCGCCGCACGCCAAGCGTTAAACCATGCTGGCATCACACCGGAAAGGTAACGAGGACCCTCAGACTGGAGAGGTGGCCCTGTGCTCGGACTGGGGCTGACCTACGCAGCTCCTGGGTGGTGGGGGCAGTCCAACCCACCGCCCTCCTGGGAGAAACTCGTTCCTATCGCCCTCTTCCTCCTCACACACATACTGTGATAAAAAAGGCAGAGCTGAAGTAAAGGAAGGCTTAAGACTCACAGGACTGGGTAGGGTAGGTGATATTCCTTAGATTTAATTTTTTTTTTAAATCATGGCTTTTTGAAAAATAGCAAAATTTCACGGCAAACAGTAGACATGGGGGGGAGCATGTGTGGAATCAAACAAATGGGTTTTTGAAGAACATCTTACAGCTTTGAAGTGTTTTCTATGAAACTCATGTGGATGAAAAAGAAAAAAAAAGCTTTGCTTTCCTAACCTCCTATGAAAGATGAACAATTCTGACAATTTTCTCAAAAAAGAAAAAGCCCCACGATTATTTTAAACACTTCCAAAGTAAAACAATGCCCCAAATTACCCTTCTTTCCCCTCTAAGCCTAGAACTGGCGGAGATATAAAAGGATGAGATTATGCTTCTGCTACTGACACTACCCATCAGATCTTTAGGCATCAGTTTTAGATCAAGGGCTTGGTTTACAAAGGCATTTTGGCACCCAACTCCCTCCAGTATTTTTTTTTCTTAATTCTTCTTGGAGCCAGTCTGCATCTTTTGGTGATGAAAGACCTTTGTAAATCTGCACCTAGAAGGATTTCCATTCTTTATAAGCTATAATATTGTTAGTTTGGTAACCGCTCTCTCCTTTGGGGGTAACCAGGTTCCTGGGGAGCTGTGTGGATTGGTCCAATTCACTAGGAATGGGTCTTCAGTTAATGAGTCATTGGAAAACAGATTTTCCCACACGAAGCTAGTAAACACAACACTGAACTATTAGTTGTTGCAGTAAATATTCCTCTAACAACGTGTATAAGAGAAAATAAAAACTTCCAGGGAAGTTCAGTACAAAGACCTTTGTTGTTTATAAACAGAATGGTCGGAAAGAGGAAAAAAAAAAAAGCCAAGCCCGACAAAGATGTGCAGAGGTTTGGGGTAAAGCATTGAGGCAGCCCCTCCGTGGGCTTGGCTGGTCGTGACTGCCAGTGGGGCTGATGTGCCAGGCTACACCATCTGAAGGATGGCATACACAGCCGAGCTATAGCATGCAGTCCTGCTGTGGCCACCCTCTGCCCCAAGAGCCCTGCAAGGGACTGGTCACCCTGCAGGAGGGGTTGTGGCTGTTTGCCAGAGCCCCCCAAGAAGCTCCGGACCCTCTGCAGTGTCTTCCATCAGAGCTAAGCCTGCTGTGGTGATCTCTGTAGATCCTGAACAGATCAACCAGTCACAGGGACCATATTAGAAAAAAAGAATAGCTTAAACAGGTTCCGTGTATCAGTCCGCAGGGAAGTGTCACTCTTTTGCAAATGAAGGAGATTTACTTGTTCTGATTTCCCTGCTTGATATGAAGGCTTCTAGAGCAGAAGCAGAGCTAATGCTGCTGCAAACATTTTTGTTATTTTAAAACAAATTGACTTCACTTCTCTGCTTTCTTTTCTCAATCACCACTAGAAAGAGGTGCTACAGCTAACTCTAATGGCTGTCTGGGAAGCTTAAGCTGAAAAACATATTTTATCCAATCAACTGTGGTGCCAGCTTCTCGCCTGTTTAGCACTAATTGACTACAACATCAGCAGCCAGAGTCTCCCACTGCATTTAGTAACAGCCAATACCAAACCCAAATACTGACTCTCATAGTAACACAGCCTTCCTCAATCTTGATTCAGCTATGCTTTCCACCATCTCTGTGTGCCAAGATATATGAAACATTTCAGGAGACTCTGCTTCCCAATCTAAAGCCCTGTAACAGCTACCAGGGTTTTTTGGAAGAGCCTGGGAAGTTGGGGATATGTTTGTTGCTAGGCGGCTTGGAAACATTTATCTCAAAAACCAACTTGGGGTCACCTGAAAGCCCTGAGCAGAAGCTGACCTGACCAAAGTCAATCAGAGTTCATGGACATGAATAGAAACAGATTCTATCTCTACCTTAGATTACGTCAAAGAACCCAGTTTATTAGCTAAGAGCACAGAGGATTTCTAGTCCTCAAAGTATGGTGTAAATAAAGGGGTAGCTTTAGTCCCAATAAAACATGCCTAGGTTTCTCTGGTTTTACCAAGATCTCATTTTTTCTAAGTCCTCTCAAATGACAAAAGTAAGAGAGAAACAGTAAAATCATTCCATGTAAAGTTTTAATCTCCTGCTACACGTCCCTCTCACCCCAAGCTTAGGGCTTTTCAATACTCGAAAAACAATGGTTTTTCTACATTGTCTCTATGAGATTTAGTTTTGAAAGGTATTTATTTTTAAGTCTATAGACAAGCCTCACTGTTTCTAATAATCTTAATTTCTTATACCTATCAGGTGCTAAAAATATTTATTATTGCTGTTTATTTGCCTAAAAAGGAATCTCACCAAGAGCCTTTGTGAAATTACAGCCTCAAGGTCTTGCAGGCAAAGCCCACTGCAGGCAGAAGCGATGCCAGAAAAGACAAAACTGACTTTTTTGGTGTATATCACACCTTGTGGCAGCGCAGGAGTTGGTAGGCAACCTGGCACAAATCAGTGCTAGCACCAGTGCTATCATCTTCAAAGGATCACCCTGTTCTTCAGCTTTCCATATTCAAGGAAAACTGGGGCCTCTAGCCACGGAGCAGCAAGAGTCTGAGCAGCCGTCAGGTGGGAGCAGTGGATACAAGAAACCCAATCATGCTTCAAGGTGAAGAGGGATAAATTTTTGCTGGCACTACCTAGCTGGATTTGATTATTCCTGAAGTCCCTCCCATTTTTCTACATGTATGTGGGCAAAAAAGGCTGAGTCCCTGGAAGTTTTGTCTAAGGAAATGTTCCTGACATAACCCCTACGTAAAACGAAGAGCTGTTTGTGCTAGACTGAGCGGACCAAGACTATTTCAATGGCATTATTCCTTTGGCAAGATGTGAGCCTATTTCCATGCTAAAACCGCAGGGGACATTACTGAGACGCACACTGATTCACTGCTGTTACAGAAGGATCTTGCATGCTGATCAAGATACGAACGCAATCCTAGCCCAGAGCGCATTCTTGATCAACTCCCAGGCTGGCTGGAAGAACGCAATGTAGCAGCAACAGGAGTCAAGCAAAGCACGGACAGAAACTTCCAGCACCCATGCCTCCCTTTTCTTTCCCTTCCCTCCTCGGGCTCCCTCACCTGCCCCCCATGTCCCGGACCCTCCTTACCTGGCTCCACCTGGTCAGGTTCATGCCGAGCATCTGTGGAATCTGCCGCATCACCGCTCATCTTGATCTCTGGAAAAGGAGGTACAACTGATTTTAATAACCGGTCACAGTCCCAGGCAACAGGCACATGTGGCTTCCACTAAACAGCACAAATGAATGTGTAATTATAATAAACCATCAGACTTTCAAATTTCTGATTCCTCAACATACAGTCACTAGAATATTCATCAGCTCCGAGGATGCACTTTCCCTCCTGTTGCTCTTTGCATCCCCCTCATTCCTCTCCCCCCTCCCCAATTTGCTGCTGTGTTCCCACCTTTTGCATCATCCCTCTTCCG
The DNA here is from genome assembly GCA_034008185.1 of Gorsachius magnificus. NCBI lineage: Eukaryota > Metazoa > Chordata > Aves > Pelecaniformes > Ardeidae > Gorsachius > Gorsachius magnificus. Next base: position 5,029,672 of record CM067097.1, read on the forward strand.
CACAGAGGATGAAGGGTTGTTTAACCACTGGGAGCCCTCCCGGCCTCTCCCCCGAGCCTCATGCTGGCTTCCCAAACCAGCTGGTGTGGCTCTCAGTTTGACACTGTCCTCCACCACACCTGTGGAGCCAGAGGATCCCTCCCAGCTTTCCCCTCCTCTCCCACATCCTTTCCTTGTCCCCCGAGAGGGCTCGGCCGGGCCAGCGCCCGGTGCTGTGCACAGCCCATGCAGAGAGGCCTTTCTGAAAAGGCACAGAGCAAGATGCTCTCGGAGGGTAGCAAAGTCTCTTCTCCTCTCACCTCCCTTGCAAACTCAGCTTGTTTTTCTCAATAGATCTGATCCCTATTTGCAAACTATTTACCTTGCTTTCTCCCACACGCATGTGCTCACACCCCTGGCAAACCAGGCAGGATCTGCCTAGCTGGAAAGCACGGTCCCCAACCCAGGAGCAAGAAGAGTCCTTTGCCATCAAGCTCACACATCTTTCCACGCCCCCCCCCCCCCCCGCCCGCCCCCGTCCTTATCAATGCCAAGAAATTTGTCATTTACCCTTGAAGTGATGGCTGCCACCACACCCGGGGCCACGTTCTCCTTCGGGGACAGCTGAAAGACAAGGTGGGAATGGACAACTTTACACGGGATTGCTCATCTCCTCCTTAAAAGTACACACCAGTGAAAAAAGGAAGAATATCTATTCAAATTCAGATGGACACCCCCTCACACTCTTCTACCTTTTGCATGGGAATTTTAACTCTTTCCAGGCTAGTTGGGGAAAAAAGATAATAATTTTTTATAAAGAACCAACTGATTTGCATGTGCTTCCTGCAGCCAATCCCAGCCACAGAAGTCACCTGATTTGCATCAGGTAATAACAACAGCATGGAAGCTGGGCCAGTGTTTGCTGTGGTTTTGCTGGGGTAGAAAAGGCAGGTGGAAGCCTTCTTAAAGGCAGCATGCAAACCTTTTCCTCTTTCCTAAGTATGCCTTGTATTATTTCCAAACGGCCAAAAGGCTGAGAAGAACTCAATAGGTTTTTATACCCGTTTCCCTCTATTACTCACACTAAAGCAGGCAGGCCTTTTTGTTTGTTTTTTCAGGTTTTCTTTTCCCCTATTCAGACTTCCAGTGTGCAAATTACAAATTATCTGCTTCTTGGCCAAAACTGAATAGCTTTGTTTAGGTTAAAGTTTGAATCTTTTTCTTCAGCAAATGAATAAAGGAAGAAAAAACTTACAAGATTTTATACCAGAGATGGAATGCAGGAACATTCAGATACTTCAGAAACTTCCTTTCTTTAAATTGTATTAAAGAGTGAGAGGAAAAAGGAGAGAGAAAAGAGTTGTGGGATTTTTTTTTCCCTTCAAATAAACCCACTGCAATTAAGACATGAACATTTAGTGGGGCTTCTAAGCATTTCTACTGCAGGAAGAGTAATTATCATCAGATATAAACATCTTCTTGTCTTGTAATACTGCCAAGGGACCCTAACTTAGGCAATCTACAAAGCACAAAGTTTTGCTGCCAAAAAGTATCTTAAAAAAAAGCCAAGTTCTCATAAAATAGAGTAAGAAAAATCATAAATCACGCAGAAGTTTGGTGCTTGCTCTAGTGAGAAAGTCTGCAAGTTTGCAAAAAAAGTAATGCAGGTTTCATTGCGAGCACACAAATAACAAACGAATGCACACTAGTGAAAGAAAATTATCTAATCCCTGAGATCATGAGCCCCTTATGGGCACAGAGCAAGAGACAGAGCAGTTCAGACAGAGCTAAAGAAGGGAAGATGCAAAAGCAAATCATAAGAAACTCTCTCCCTCTCTCAGGAGTAAGCCCTCTGCCCCTCTGCCATTTATAACCTGGGGTGGGTGGGGAGGAAAGGAGGAATTGCAGCTGTGGCTTGATTAAATATCACATGCTATCCATCAGTTAAATTCCCTCCTCCTAGAGTCAGGAGATAACAAGATACCCTGTGATTCTCTCATATGTAGAGCAGAACAACTTTTTTTTTTCCACAAAGATTCAAATTCCCATCATAAAAGTATACATATTTATTATATTTTTATTACATTTTTATTACATAAATGTAATAAAACTTTAAAAATTTTGTGAAGAAAAAAAAAACAGGAGGAAAAGGAAAACCCTTTTGTTCAAAGCCTACTGAGCTGAGTAGTTTGGGGCTGGCCAGCTTTTGTGTGTCTATGGACAGCAGCACCAGTCATCCTCCAAGGGGGTCCTTGAGAGCAAGGAGCTGACATACAGAGGAATTACTTTCTAATATGATATATGAGTGGCCAAGATAAAGGGAACGCCTTTTTATTGACACCCAAGCGTCTTCCACTATAAACCAGGACAGGTGATGCATCTGGATTTGAACTGGCCCTTCCCCCCCCCCCATCTGACAAAACATCTCAAGACAAAACAGGCTGTGAGTCCAACTACAGGCAAGCTCCACCACACAGCTTTGCTAGTTTGGCAAGATACAGAGAATAAGCAGCCTAGTAAAAAAATCTCTGGGAAAAATAATGCAACTTAGGACTGCCTAACTCCTAACCACAGACCTATTAGGAGCCGCCACTGCGGCCTGGGCCATATTAAAAATGTGCTGCTATACCTCAGCTAGCAAACATACCTGGAGTAGGGGTAGTCTGGTTTGTTCACCCAGACCAAAGAAACTATACCAGTGCAGACACTTCTCTGGGGATGTATCTGCATCTGTATTTTTGCTGAAACAAATGGTGTCAGCAAATAAAGCTTTCCCAAGCCCTTATTCCTAGTAGTTGTTCAGACATGGGCACTAGGGTAAACCAGCCTGATGACTTTAAAAGGGAAAACGAAAGCTGGTGGTGGTAGCGTGGGGAACTCAGCTTGGCTGAGACCATTACCTGGAGCTTATTGAATTTTCCACGCTTTAGGTGCCCAAGCCCCTCTGGAAGCTCCAGGAAGGTGAAATATCCAAATGCCTGGGGAGGAGGCGGTGGTACACACCAGGGAACATGCTGCTGCAGGGAAACCCTCTTGCCAGGGAGGAGGGTGTGCGGAGCCCGAGCAGCCCACCTTCACTTTGCACGCCACGTCTTCTCTGTACAGCCGTGGAAGAAACAGAGCACACCTCTGCGGGGACCCCAGGACTGAACATGCTGAATTGCCTCTGCATGAGCGTGGAGAAACACCCTCCCACCAGCATTGGACTCTGGCACGTGAATGTGGCTGGACCCAGGCTGGTCTCTCTCCCTGCAAAAAGACTGCTTAAACCTTAGGTCCTTCTGACAGAAGGCAGGGTGGGATGATTTGGTAGAATGGAAGTTTAGTGCACACCCAGCTCTGTGCAGCTCCGGACCAAATCCACCCTGGGAGTGATGCCACTGGCTTTGACAGAGGGCACAGTATCGATTTTGGGAATCTTCTCATGAAGAAAGAGTCGCCCACAAGCAAAGCAGATGGGTGGATAGGAGCCTGCGGGGGATGCGTCCCCGAGAGACACCACACACAAGCACACCCATCGCAGGTGCTCAGACTAGTCAGGCTCACAAGCTGAGCCAAAACCTTGAGCCTCCCGCCTCCCGCAGCCTCTCCTCGTGGCCGGCTGCACAATGCCGGGGGCTCCCCAGCTCCCTCCCCGTGGCTGGCTCAGGGAGCCAGCCTGCTCAGGGGGGCACCGACCACCACGCAGGGGCTGCTGGCATCCCAGAGCCATGGAGAGGTTGCAACACAGCCACAGAACAGAGGCTGTGGCCACCTCTGCCAGCCCGCTGCAGGCTGACACCGCGTTAGGTGATGGCATTGCCGCAGCGTCTGCCTTGCCCTGAAGACCTGCCTGTGAGCCCACACGCCAGCGGGGCTACAAGCACTGGGCATGGATCCCTAAGTCTCCCCTGCACAGCAGGACCACCAAACCCCTGAGCTTCACTGCAGCGTGCCAATAGGTATGCAAAGGGAATGAGCCCGGGACAGACCAATGGAAGTGTCCGCCCCCTCCAAACCTGGAGACAACACGCAGCATCTCCTGCTGCACAAAGCACCGGACACAGGTCCCTAGCAGGGCACATGGCTCCCGTACCCCCAACACCCTGCTCCCTGCCCCTGCTGCAGAAGGGCCTGTCAGGATCTGGCCTTCACTGCTGCCACCGCTCTGCTCCTACCCCAGCATCACCCTCCCAGCTCCAGCAAGCCCAAGGGATGCAGTCCTGCCCCTCCAGCACAGGGGCTTGAGCTGAGAGCAGAAGCTAAACTCATGCTGTTGGGATGAGCACAGCTCCAAGAGATTTAGCAGTGATTGCGCTTGTTCTGCAGCTAATTGCAGAGGGGAGGTCTGCTCGGAGAAGATGTGAGACTACCTAAGCTGTACGCCTGGGTCAGAACCCCTGGAAGGAGCCTCTCTCTTTCTGAGTATCCCTGTTCATTCATTCCTCACTCAGCCCAGCCTCCTACAGCTCCCTCCTCATTCATTTCTCCCTCCTTTTCCCTCTTTGTCATTAATTTTTCTCTATCCAGCCCATGTCCCGTCCCATCTCACTCACACACACACACACGGACCCTCTACCCTTGCCACATCCATCTGTGAATTTATCCCCTCTCACTCCTCCCAGCTTTATCCCAAGAACTGGACCCACAGGTCAGGCACTAAATGCTCATTTCCCAGGTACCCAAGAGACCTCTGCGCTCTGCTCCCCGACCCATGTTAGGGCTGGCAGCAAGCGATGCACCCACATTGTGGGCATGGCTTGCAGCCCCCTCAATAGGATCAGGGCAGCATCCATCCCCAGGTAGGAATGTGGGCACTTAACCAGGCACTGGCTGTCATAGTTGACTCCGGGGGGAGAAAAGAGGAGGGAAAGGAGGGAGGAAAGGTCACAGGAGCCAGAGCAATCCCATTTCCTGCCCAAGTCCACGGTCTCAGCTACGTGGTGAGCTCCAGCCCGATCCTTCCTCAAGTGCTCTTTACCTGCGTGCACAGACTCCAGGTTCACCATCCTGCTGGTGGAGGGAAATCCGCGGTGCGCCCAGCCTCCTGCCGTCAGCCCCAGGTTGCCAGGGGCTGCCAGTTTGCCCTCCCTCCTCTGCCACCCGCTGCCTCTCAAACCGGGCGTGGGTCCGCTCCCGAAGGGACCTAGAGCTCCATTGCCTGTTGCCATGCAGGGCCAGGTGAGCATGCGGTGCCGCGCCACGCCTCGCCCCACCTCCGGCTCCCTCGGGTGCCCTGACACCCAGCAGCCTGGCGCCCGGCCCATGCAAAAGCACCCATTTGCATATTAGTAACTCGGGAATGGATGAGTCCCTGCAGCGCTACCAGGGCGTGGGGTGGGGTGGGAAGGAGGGAGGAAGGAAGGCGGTTTGCCCGCCCTCAGCTGCACCGATGCACCCCGCAGCACCTGCCTGCTGGGCTGCGAGTGGGGGCTTCGCGGGGGCTCCAGCCCCAGATCCGAGTTGTCCCCTCCTGGACAGGCTTTGGGCTCTGCCTCTTGCAATGCACGCGTAAGAGAGGCCAAGGCATCCAGCCAGGCTGGGCAGCATCTGCCAGCACCTAGAAGGGAAGGCATTCGCGCTGCGGGAACAGCCCCTCCAGTAAGCAGCCTTTTCACTTCATTTCGGGCCGCTGATAAACCCTGGGGTCTGCTCGGAGCGAGCCATGAGAGCAGCCTGTGTGGCTGAGTCTTTGCATCCCCTAGGTCTGGGCTGAACCTGAATGATGCCATATGAAACAACCAGCAGAAAAACGAAAGTTAAGAGCAGCAAGGCAACCTGACTTGGCTAAAGACACAGGGCAGGCTTAGGATCAGCACATGAAGACTCCCCTTGCCTGACTTGTGCTCTGTGTGGTATGTCAGTCCCCAAGAAGAGGATAGAAGTGGCAGACAGCTTCTTCCTCCTTCTCCACATTGTTTAAAGCTGCAATATTTAACCAACTTCCAGGGAAGCCAGGGAAAAAAAAATCCCCTAACATTGGCTTCTTTGGTAGGAAGCTGCCAGAGGCCAGATCCCCAGCCTATGCTCTGTGCTGTGACGGGGACCAACAGTCACCCTGACGGACTCAGGCACTGCGGTTGCTCCATGTCCCTGCTGTGAGCTACCTTAATGACCCCCACCACAGCCCGGGGTAGCAGGATGCCTGTGTTAAACGCCTGAGCTCCAGCACTGCTCAAACCCCTCCTGAAAGTGTTAACACGCTCAGTTGGTAGCTGCCAGGTACAAGCTATCACACATTCATCTCTCCCTGGCTAATTCACGTTCCAGGGCTCTCCGCTTTCCCACATACTGCTCTCCCTCCCTGGAAAGACAGGTTTCTCTGAAGAGATGGGTGGGCGGGCAGGCAGGCTCTTGAGCCTCACCTCCAACCCAGTCCGGCCTTACGGGGCTGGAGTGCCTGCTCTCGGCTTGCGTGATCAGAGAGGGCATCCTCTCAAGGGCCACATGCTGGGAGGAAAGGGTGGATGTGTTAAATGAAACTCTAACAAGGAAAAGGAGGGGGAAAGTGTGGGGAGAGATGGAAGGGGGAAAGCAGGGAGGAGGGGAAGTTCCCGAGTCAGACTAAGGTTTGCAGGACAGGGCGCAAGGGGAGATTTCTGCGGGCTGTGTTCAGCGCTGCTCCAGGAAGCAGAAAGGTGACACGGGGTGGTTTGCGCAGGCAGCTTGTTTCGAGCTGCTGGAGGGGCTGGACTCCTGCCACCAATCCTGAGACTGTGGCAGAGCCCCAGCCATTCAGGCCCTGAGCCTCGGGGCGTTCCTGGGCAGCTGCTGGTCTGTTTTCTAGTGTTTTCGGCATGACCCCCACGTCTGGGTTTTCCCCATCTTGAAGACTGACGCAATCAGGTGCCTTCACTGTGTCAAACATGGATTTGCTGGTGGCTTCTAGCCAGCTTTGAAGGGCTTCTGGGGCACGGGAGAAAGCCCATGGTAAGGCTGGGGACCACAAGAGCTCTCCTTGGCCCCCATCAGAGCACCTTTTGTACACCAAATCGGGAGTTTCACTTGACATCGATCTTTTCTCTCTGCTTTCCTGGAGCTTGTCCCTCGCTGCCGAGCCGAGCAGCCGGTCCCGGAGCCCCAGGGAGGCCGGTCCTCCCCGGTGGCACCTCCAGCCCCAGAGGAACCCCAGGCATCCTCCGGCCGGGGATGCTGGCCGGGCCGTGGGCAGGCCCGCACTGCCCTCTCCTGGCCCTGCAGGAGCTGCCAGCCCAGCCGGGAATCCTCGCTCTGCAGCTGCTGGGATTTGCTTTTTCTGACCATTATTTTGTGGTCAGCGGAATGGCGGGAACAAATTACTGTTTAGGCGCTTTTCTCCCCAAACAGCGGTGGGAGCAAAGCCCTTCGCCTGGGTACCCTTGGCTTCAGTCATGTGCTCTGCAGGCAGGAGAGAATACACCCTCCTTATTGAGCTACCCAAAACACCTCCGCTACCCAGAGAGACAAAAAACAGGGGAGGGATCACAGCACCATAACTCCTTCTTGCTGTGGCAATAAGACCACCTTCTCCAGGCAAGGGCAGATCTGCTCTAACTCTGTCCTGAGATGATCACTCTTAGATGCCAGCAGATACGCTGTTTGGTGTTTTTTTTTTCCATGGCCATCAGTGAATGATCCACCCGCTCTCATCCTCACCGTATGGGTGTGTTCCTCCACTCCTGCCGCCAATGTTTATTCCCCTCTTGGAGGAAGATAAACTCTGCAGATAGCACTTGATTTATGGAGCATGGCCTTTGGACGGGCCCTGAAAGCACGAACTGCAGAAAGGTGTTACAAAATCCCCACACTGCTTTTTCCTAGCAGCAAGGATTTACACCAGCGCTCCTGGCCAACTGCGCCTTCTCCTTCTGCCAGGAAGGTCTCCTGTCTCCACCTGCAACAGCTGCTTTTCGAGGGTGTGATTCAAGTGCATCAAGAAGAAGGATTTTTCTTTGGAAAGGCAAAGGCACCGCAGTGCAGTTCTCCTCTAGCCAGGCTGGGGAGGTGGCGGGCTCTTGCAGGGACCCAGATGCACCGCTGTGACCCCCCCGCATAGCGCCAGCCCCGCCCGGGGCTCAGCCCAGCCCGGACCCCGCCAGCCCCGCCAGCACCCACTGGTGGAGGCCGGGAAACCTGCACCGGGATGCCCCAGGAAGCATCCCCCATCCCGGGCAGGACCCCCTCCCCGCGGGGACCCCCCGTCCCCGGGCAGGACCCCCTCCCGGGAGGACCCCCATCCCGGGCAGGACCCCCTCCCCGGGCGGCCCTCCGCCCGGGGGACCCCCTCCCCGGGCGGACCCCCGCCCCATCCCCCCCGCATCCCCGGGCAGGACCCCGCGCCCCCCGTCCCCAGGCAGCCCCGGGGCTCCCCCGCGCACAGCGCAGGCAGCCAGAGCCCCCCCACCGTTCCCACCCCCCCGGGGCGGGCAGGTGGCTTTAGCTTCGGGAAAACGGGGGCACCGCCTCCCTCCCACGCTTTGGCGAGCGTGGCGGCTTGCAGCACGCCCCGGGGATGGGCCCCGCTTGCTCACCTCCCCTCCAAGCCCGGGGCACACGCAAATCCAGAAGTGACTACGGAGTTGGGCTCAGCGTGTGCTGCCCACCGCTACCGAGCTCATGACCTGCACTTGTCTGGTACCCCCAGAGCTCCCAGCACACAGCGCTGGCCCTGCTGCGCACAGAGAGCTCAAAACACCCTCCGACCCGCGCTGCCGAACACATGGAATCACAGAATCCCAGCATGGCAGGGGTTGGCAGGGCCCTCGGGAGCTCCCCCAGTGCCACCCCCCTGCCCAAGCAGGCTCACCCAGAGCAGGGGGCACAGGACAGCGGCCAGGCGGGGGTTGAAGATCTCCAGAGAAGGAGACTCCACAGCCCCCCTGGGCAGCCTGGGCCAGGGCTCGGGCACCCTCACAGTCAAGAAGTTCTTCCTCCCGTTCAACTGGAACCTCTTCTGCTTCAGTTTGTGCCCATGGCCCCTTGTCCTGGCGCTGGGCACCACTGAGAATAGTCTGGCTCCGTCCTCGTGACCCCCACCCTTGAGATATTTGTATGTGTTGATGAGATCCCCTCTCAGCCTTCTCTTCTCCAGGCTGAACAAGCCCAGCTCCCTCAGCCTTTCCTCGTAAAAGGCCCCGAAGAGCTGAGGCGATGGTTGGGTACTGCTGTGCACCATGCTGCATTCCTGAGGTGGCCGGGGAATACCCCAGCACAGCGCTGCCAAAGGAACCAGGGAAGGGCTGAGATGCCTCCATGACCCAGGCACCCCAGAGCCTCACTGCTACCGGCACATTCAAGCTCACCACGATGTGATCCAATGCTCCCACAGCAAGCTCATGTCCCCTCCCAGCAGCCCCATACTGGAGGTACCAGTGGAAATGGGCTACGCAGGGCTCCCCACGGAAAGGCACGCACCCCCTCTGCTCACAGCCCACCTCACCCCACAGCTGGGTTTAACTCCAGCAAGCAGGGATGAAGTCCCATGATGTCCTGCTGCAGCAGGAACCGAGGCAGCAGAGAACACACCCCTACAAATCCTGACCACGTAAACGAAAAAGAAGCAATTTCAGCTTCCCCAGAAATCACAGTAAGGGGGCAAGTTGCCTCAGTGGCTTAAGTGGAGGAGGGCTGATGTTGCAAAAGGCCTTGTCCCATCTCTGCATTCACCACACTAGGGGGAATCAGTACTCCATGTTTCTCCCTCGAGCAGCCACTGAACTAAGAGCTCTGAACCCGCCCAAACCCCCACCACCCTCACCTCCCCTCAGCTATAGCTGCAGAGGAATAGACAAAGGACTTTGAGGCTGCTGGACCCAGGCAAGCCTCCCGCCACATGGCGCCTATCTGCATAATATCCCTGCATGGGACCCCACCATCACTCAGAGAGAAGAGCAGGCACCAGCCTGCCTAACCCCAGGACCTGCTCCTACTGCTGGTCTTTTACTTCATCAGAGCTTGGGCTTGAAGCTTCCACAGTTGCTTGAGGTGAGCCAAAGCTGCCTCCCCACCGAGAGGCTGGGGGGACAGTCTGCTTGGGATGCAGGACCACACTGGTAAGCAGGATGCTCCCCTCCCACCCACGGGTCAAGTTTGAGACTTTTAATCAAGAGCCCAAACAACTGGATCACACACAGGTTATGATGCAGAGAGAATCTTTTAAGCCAGGGATGCTTTAAAAAAAAAATCAGTTTATTTTACCTTACAAATGATAAATAATTTTTTTAAAAAAAGAAACAATTTCAAATGTTTTACTTCATGTTGCAATATTAAAATACCTTTCCCTTAAGTGATCAATACAAAAATAATTGTGACCAAATTATTTTTCTTTTTGTCAAAAATTCCTGTATTTTAGGCAAAAAGGCACATTGTGAAGGCTTTTCACCGGGAGGTACAGGGGTTCACAATGACCCCGACAGCCTCTCTCCCCTCCCTCCTTGTTCTAACTTCAGTGGAAGAGGACACAGGAACCAGGGAGCACTCCTGCAGTGCTTTTCATCTAATGCCCTCCACATATATACCAGGGCCAAGGTCAGCTTCAGTGTCATCCCTGTTATACATGTAGGGGAAACCAAGGCACAGCAAAGCAGTACAATTATCTAAGAGCTTCTTGTGAATAGGTGGCAGAGTAGGACATAAAACTGGACGTAGATGTAGAAAGTTGTCTTTTTCAAAACAACAGTGAGAACCCACCTGGGATCATCCTTCCCCTTGCAACCACAATGTTATGATGGCAGTCACAAGTCTCTAGATATTTCTTTCTTAGTGGGAGAATCACAGGACCAACACAAAAAGTTGGGCCTTCACTAGTCTAAACAGGGATTAATTAGAGCCCTAATTACCAGCCCTTTAGGGGCAAAAGTCATTTCTGGGATATATCCCCCCCATTGTATCTTCTAGGCACAGGAAGGATGTAACACCAACAGCTAGAAAAGGCAGGCTCTTGCTTTGGGTAGGCTTCATACCTTCCTTGTTCAGGGTATGTGGTCCAATAAATCAGCTGTTTTCCCACTGGGAAATGCTGTTGTGTCACCAGTAGGTGGTGAAGTCAGCAAAGGGGTTTCTTCAGTGGCAGAGTCATTTGACAACCCAGGTCATCAAAACCATTTCTCTCCCTGCCCTGCCCACTCATCAGGAAGTTGGAGGCCAATAACTGATCAGAGCTGCTGCCTTTCACATCTGCACACCCCTCCTGATGCTTCACCCCAGAAACCTGCATCGCCTGCTTCTTCCAGGCAGCCGGATCTCCCAGCAGGAGAGCATCAACATGCATTGAGCTGAGCCCGCTTATCACAGCATGAGGCAGTGTCAGTGGGGAGGGAGTCACAGGGGGCCAGAAGGAAAGGCACGCACACAGAGCTCTCCTGGTACAAGGCACCACTGTGAACCACATTCCTTTGTTGGAGCAGCCAGCTCCAGAAGGCCCTTAGCATCATAAATGGTGGCAGGAGGCAGATGAGCTGCCCCTTGAAGAGGTCTGGCCTGGCTCTGCTAGGTCTCCTCATCCCAGAGACATAGCTGCTTCTGTGGCACATAGTAATCAAAGGTGTAGCCCTTCTGGCAGCTGCGGATGCCACATTTGTAAGAAGAAACCTTGCCACCAGCATCGCGACTCTTGCAGTACTTCAGCATGCACGGGTACCACTCGATGCTCAGCGAGTAGCTGCAAATGCAAGGTTTCCAGCGGTCTGCACACAGCTTGCAACGCTGCAGGTCAGGGAGATCAGATGTCTGTGGCAGGACCTCGAACATGGAGCCATCCACCCCTGCAGGAGAAAGCAGAGAGACATTGTTCAGGGTGCTGCCGAAAGGCATGGCCAAAGGAGAGAGCCACCAAAGCAAGCATTGCACTCTCTGCACAGTCTCTGGGACAGTCAAGGAGAATGAGATTAGACAGAGGGCATTTCCAGGGGCTGTTTGGACACGAGTCTGAAGAGGGACCATGGAAGAAGAAAGGGCCCTGAAAAAGCAAGCCAAAAGATACCCAAAGCGTGTAAAGAGAATATTTATTTTGGATGATGGACCAGGTTAAAGGCTACCTTGAAAATACCTGCCTAATTAGGTTCACTAGAAGAGCAGCATCAAAAGAAGTCAGATACGCTAACAAATAGACCAGTGCAATGGGACATGCAAGCAAGCAACACGCATGCCTTATCCACTGTAAAGACAGTGAAAGAGAAGCCAAAATGATCTGTGCTGATCACCAGAAACGTGGCAGGAGAGATCACAGCAGAGTGCCAACCTGCTGACAGGAGCGGTTCCACTGAAACCAAAGGAAACTCACCTTTCTCCAGCCAAAATTTGACATCATCTTCTCGGGTGTAAATTGCCTCTTTGGCCTCTGCACAGACATTGTGGATGTGGGAGCTCAGCTGGGCCCCCTTGCTGAAGTTGACAGCTACATCCATGCTGAGATGCTCCAGGCCCCGCACCTCCTCAGCCTGCCGCACTGTCCTGGGATTTTTCTGTAGAGGATGAAATAATGAAAACTTGAATCCTGGCTGTAACAAATTATTCCTTATAGCACATTGTGATTTCCTGCCAGCATAAGATGTGCAAATGGATGTTCCTCCGTAAATGCACCTGCATCCTATCTGGATGGAAGGCACTTCAACTTGTTGATGCTGAAACGATGATAGTTTAATCACTGCTCTGATTTGCCTGTGATCGTTTATCAACGTTTTGTTGTGACAGACTGTCCCAAATCAGTACTAACTTCATTGGGCAACGCGGGGCAAGGGTTTTCATGGTGATTGCTCCAGCCATCCACTCACCCTTCGATACAAACTAGGCCAAACTAAATCACGCCTCGTTCTAATTTATTAGTAGAACAGGATCAATGCTGTTGATGAACTTAGTTTAATACCGAGTCCCTCAAGCAGGAGGGGTGGTCAAAGGTGGGTCTGATAGCTGGACAATCAGGCAGCTGCTTGGGAAGAGTATCCAGGCAGGATAGCTCTAAGAAACTCTGGATGGCCTGGAGGATGGAGCTGGCACTGCAGGCTGCCTCTTACCTGCCGCAGCTTTGCCATAGACTCACTGGGGATGATCTCGTTGCGGTGAAGCCGTGTGATGAAGCAGAGCGCTTGGAACTGGCTCTGGCCCCTCTCCAGCTCCCCTAGAATTAAGGCACGGAAGATCTTCACCTCCTGACAAAGAGATAAATAAACAGAATGTCACAGATAGTCGGCATCAGTGGGGTGAACTGAGAAGTCAGGGTCAAAAAGAAAGGCGCCAGCCAAAAGAACAAAGTCGAAGGTCTCATACTTCTGCTACCTGAGCACAGGGGTGCAGTTCCAGGTTCAATCTCACCCAAAGGCCTGCAGCATAATAACTGGTGTCTATAAAGAAGTACAGGTTTTCGCAATCCCACTGTGGCAAGGACAAATTGCTGCCAGGTCACATCCCACACCCACGGCTCCCTCAAACAACAGCTGGGGGTTTCTGTCCTTTACCAAGAAGGGAGGCAAGCCTCCAAGGACTCTCACTTTGTTTTATTAAACAAATACCACATAGCCATTATCTCCATGCATTACTCAGGGCAAGCAGTCCCAAGTTTCCTCTGCTGCCTTCCCTCATTTGCTCTTGAGCAACTGGTATCCTGAAGAGCAAATCACTCATTTCTGAACCCAACAGCATGTGGAACAGAGCTGAAAGTCAAACTGCTAAAGCCAGAAGGAACCCATTATTATCAGCTGCAGCTGACCTTCTTTTCCACCCAGGTCAATAATTTTGGCAATTTATATAGAGAGCTTCTGACGTGGACTGTAGTCCATCTCCGAAACCAGTCACAGTTACCTTCATGTAGACTCACAGAATACCTTGTTCAGTAGCAAAACCTCCCTACATCCTGTTCTGGCATAAATCAACACTGATTTCGACACAGGTATCGATTCATCTGGCTTCTGGCTTCAGGGGCATTTGTATATGCTGTGGGAGGCCACCATCCCCTGCCTTGGTGTCAGACCATTCTGCTGCAAGGGCTAGGCAGATGGATCAGAACAGTGCCTCCTTCTCAGTATGAGGAGCAATTACTGCCTTTTGGCACTCACCTGCAGCCATCGCTCTTAAAGTCCTCCACAGAAACCTGGAGAGATATTGGTGGCTAGGGACCAGCAAGTAGAAGCTATGCCAAGCTGCTAAGATCATCCCTCTCCTCCTGGCCTCCTGAGCTATTCCTGAGATATGGCTCATAAGCTCAGCTTCCTCCAAACCTCCTTCTGCCCTGAGAAGAAGGGAACCTTTCTCTTTTCTACAAACTCTAAGCAGTGTCCACATTGAGTTTTTCTGCAGACTAGGCTCATCCAGCCCACCATTTATTCCCTGCCTTCTCTTCCATGTCCAGAAGACAAAAAGGTATGCAATTCAGTGCACATCTGGACAGCTGCAATCTGGGATGTGTTTCCCTCCCCAGGACAGGAGAAAGGATTTTGCTGGGTGCATTTGTTGACTGAAAACTCACCACAAGAGCAGGACATGAAGGAGGTTTGGGAAGAAAGAGATACCAAAGGCGTGTGTGAAATTACTATGGAATCATTATTTTTCGTCAGCTTTAATGGGGAGAATTCCCACTGGGACATTGGCACCACTGGAACAACCCACATTCCCATCTGCGTTTAGTCCAGCTGTCCTCCAGCTGAGCTCTTCTGCTGGGAGCTCTCATACTGTGCAAGGCCCAAGGATGAGCAGACTAAAACTCGTAGCTGACCCTGGCATACTCTTCAGCTGCGGATTTAATTTTAATTCACTTCGTACAATCAGCATTCACTCTGGAAAAAGCAAATGGGCACAGCCACATTTTGCACTCGGGCCGAAAACCTCTTCAGGCAGGTGATTAAAAGCAGCGCAGTACTTCCCAGGTCGGAGGCAATTTTTGTAAAATGAGAACATGCTGAGCGATTGATTAAGCCTTCTGATCTGCCTATTTAAGAATTAGCCTTCAGACACCCAACTCTCTTACCTTCTCATGGCTGCTACGTACGAGAGATTCACAGCTCTCACTGCTCCTCGCCAACAGCCCAGAGCTCCCAACCGACCCCACGCAGCCTCAGGTCCCTCGCTCCAGAGCCCAGTTGCCCTGCAGAGTCCAGGCAGAGATAAGCTCCCTCCCCAGTGGGCTCAGGTCCCAAGGGGCCACTTCCAGAGTATAGAAAGGGTTTCCTGGATTCAGTGCCCCTGTTCAGTGATGAATTCGGACAAAGGTTTTAAGTATTTGCTTTAGGTGTTTCTGAGTTCCAAGCACAGAGGAGAGGAAGGACCGAATTTGTACCGTGACAATGCACCAGTGGAACAGATGAACCGCTCTCAGGCATCAAGACAAGCATTTACTCTCCTCTCCAACCCAAGGCAGACACCAGGAGCAAATTCGGAGTGCACAGGGTCACTAGTTGCTCCTGTATTGCCCTCAAAGCACCCTACTGAACCAGCTCCAGCCTTGCTCCTGTCCCACCAGCAAGTGACCCAGGGCTGGCTGCTGCTCAGCTAATCTAAATATTTACCTGTCTATCTCTGTGTGCATGCTGATTTATAGGTTGACGAGTCCATGTAACCTCTGGTAAAGATCCCTGCAAAAATCATCATTGAAAGAAGCTCATTGGTAGAGGATGGAAGGAGGGAAAGAAACAGAAAGGTGGGGAAAGGTGGTCTTGCAGTGGGGGAGGCAGCTGCAGGAGGAAAGAACAAGGGGGAAGAAGACAGTAGAGATCAATGGGGTGGTGTCCCACTGCACGACCCATCCTTTCCTCCAGCCCCAGGCACATACCCAGCCAGCCCTTTGCTCCCCACCTGCCCGCTGCAGCCCCTTCCAGCTGAATCAGAAAGGCTCTGTGCCTGGCTGCCTGGATGGTGCATTAAACAGTGAAGTCAGATCCTTATTGAGAGTCAGCCGTTCCCCCAGCCCTGCTGATGCTGCTGCCTGCGAGAGCCACTGCCCCGAGCTGTCCCCCTCAATGCCTGCAACCCCCCCCCATGCTGGGCTGGGGTCCCCAGTGCTTCTGGCCCACGTCCCTCTGCCGGCTCCGTCTTGCTCCACAGCATCTAAAGGAAGCAACTCTGGCGTGAAGCAGGCTCTGGTGCTGCCTGAACTCCAGGTGTCAGGGACTTCCTGCACATTTGTTGATACTAAGGGAGGTACACTGGGAAAGACAGGAATAGTCCAGGTTTGCCAGCACTGAAATAGCCAGTGAGTCGATGATCAACTTTAATCAAGCTAGTCTGTTCAAGGAGCTGGCTCCTATGGCATGTGTTGTTCTGAAGAGAGAAATCTCACCTTTACCTGGCTCTGAGCAAACCCAAAGTGACCCTTGCTGTGGATTTCAGAGCAAGGCTAAAACCATGCTGCACGCTGGACCATTTTCTGGGAGACACATACCCTGCAGTGACCTCTCCTGAGCAAGAAGTCAGTCTCTTTTCTCCAGCCCTGCTTCACCTCTCTGTCTCAAAGCCTTGCTTGGCTTTCCCCAGCTTCCCAGCTCTCCCTGCCCTGGCCACGCAACCTCAGGCGGAGCAAGAACCAAAGCTTGTCACAAAATTAGGTCATGCTTCTCACATGGAAAGAGCCACCGAATTTTTTCCTACTCAGGCCTTTCCTGCCCCAGCCACCTCACCTCTTTCCCACCAGCAGGAGCAGGGTGAATCAGTGCCAAGGTGGGTACCTGGCCAAGGCAACTAACAGCACTTTTAATTCTGGGTTTCTGCAAAATTTCCCAGCAGGGAACAAGTCCCAGCAGAGCATTGCCTTTGCAATGCGGGGACTCTCCGGATGAACTCATCATGGGGGCGTTGAGAATCCTTGGCCCTGACCTGCACTGGTGTGGCGGGTACAGTTACAGCTGTTGTTAGGTTCAAACAAACGCTTGGTGTAGCGGAGAGCAACCCGTTCTGCAGCCGTGCTCTAACCATGGCACTGGAGATAACTGCATCCCTGGCTTTCACAGCAAGGGGAGAGCAGCTCCTCTTTCCTAAAGGCAGAAAAGAAATCAGTGCACCGAGCTCCCAACAGCCCAGGTCGCCTGCACCTACCAAAAGGACTTCCAGCAAAGACTAGCCCACAAGGAGGAACAGGGAAGTCATTTAACTTCTTCCCTCCTCACACTGTCCTCAGCCAGCTCCTCCAGGGACTGTCATCTGGGGTGCGAGAACAATTCAACCTCCATTTCCAGGGTTTATCCAGTAGAGACTTACAAGCCTGTGTGGTCGAGATCTGATCCCAGCATCTCAACTTCATGTTGAGTGGAGCAAACCAGTTCCCAGGGAAATAAATTATTTCAATGCCTTCCTCCCCACAACCCATTCAGCCTTCCTGCCAAACTTCTCTCCCCCAAGGACATCAGTGCTGCCATGGGACCCTCTTTTGTCTTTGCTGCCGCATGCCTGCTCAGAGCCGGGGGTACATGCAAAGGGGACGCGCTGCTCGGGGCACTGGGTAACACCAGCGCTCCTGGGCCCAATTCCTTACCCCATCAGCAGCCTCTGCTGTGGTCAGGGCCCTGCCTGCACTGCCCTGGGGGAACAGCTACACCTGGCCAGAAAGGCTTTGTGCTTGCACAACACAGAGACTTACTGCATCCACACTGAGGGTCCAGCCAGCTGAGTTACCCTGACTGGTTGGGGATGATGGTTTTTAACCCCTCTCCTACTGGAAATGGCTAGAATGAAGACACTTTGGTGCACTGCCTCTTATACTCAGGTATCTATAAAGGCAAACTAAGGATGTGCTGGGAGAGGGGGGAAAAAAAAAAAAAGACCATTTTCAGGAGCGATAAGGTTTGGTCCTGATTCTTACAAACACTGAGCAGCCAGAAATCCCTACGATGCTCTGGGATGCTTGGAAAACCATCCTGTAGTTAAGCATCCTCATGCTCAGCACCCACAACCTGAGCGATGCCTAAAAGTAACTGTCTTTTGAAACTGCGTCCTACCCAACAAGTGATTTCCCCAAAGCTGCAGAGGGAGCGAAGGGCAGCTCTGCTGTAAGGTGGGAGTTCAGCCCTCCAGCCCTGTGCTCGGCCCAGCCGGCCACCACACTGCCTGTGCCACCTACCCACACCTGAGCCATCAGTTCAAGAGAGAGGATTTTCAGGTACCTTGCTAGAGCTCAGGGTAACAACCACCACCATGTTTCAATGAGCCCACTCCATCCCTCCTGCCCTCCCAGAGGATGCTGCATGACCTCTCCTTTTTATATTTACCTCTACAGAGGAGAAGAGACTGCTTTCCAAATTACACAGGTATAATCTTTGGACAAATGCTTTCCTAGATCACCTGTTCATTTAGCACCTAACTCAATGGACCCCTGACATAAGGAAATTCTCAAAACATCACCTCAGAGCATCATGTAACATCAGCTTTTTTAAGAAAGAAACTAAAAGGACTGGCAGCGCAAGTGTTAAAATACCATTACCCATGCTTTTCCCCTTGTGTTTCCAACACAACTTTTCCAGCAATCAAAAGGAAAAGAAAAAAAAAAAGAATATTCTGTATCTTTGTGCTGACCTTGGAAAAAAACCACCCACTTCGTTCTCAGGCTGCTGTTTAGCAACTGGCAAGATCATGCTACTCAAATTCCACACAACATTTAGGGTTGCTGTCCCCCCTCACTCTTTTTTGCAATACATTTTGTGCCTGACTACTGCACAGGAAAAGAAGGAGTGTTTTCATCACATTCTTTCAAACTGCAAGAAAAGTAATGGTCTTCACTACTGCACTGTCCAGAAATGATCAAGTCCCAGTTTGGACTCCCACTGACCAGTCTGTGCTGCACTAGAGAACGAGGGATGAAACCTGCTGTGCTCTGAGGACAAGAGTCCTTCAGGTTCTGCTCTGGAGGGGAGGCAGGGGTGGAAGAGAAATGAAAATCCCGCCTCTGTGGAAGACCCAACAACTGTTCAAGTCCCACCCAGCTTCCACCAGTATCAGAGCAGAGCAATGAACCACGATCTCATTGTAACTCCTTTCTTCTCCTGGTCTAGCAGGAACTCCTTGTCAGCAAAGGACAAAAAAAAAAATAAATAAAAAAATCTGCCTTTGGACTAACCCCCTGCAGTTTAAGCCAGGGAAGTGGAAAAATCATTTGTGCAAAACACCAGCATCCTGGCCACAGCATGACCACACAATCTAGCTTGGGAAAGCCAGATCAACAACCCCAGCTGCTTTTACCAAAACTAAGAGCCTCAAGACCTTCTCCCTGGAGAGGAGAAGTTGTGTAATGTTAGAGAGATGAGCACCAGAACAGAACAGGGAAAAGCCTGCGTGCAGCCAGGGGAACAGGTCAGAATGGGAAGCCTAGCCAGGCAGCTGCCTGCTCACATCATTACTCACTGCACCGCAAATTCATCTCCTCGGTCCTTTATGCCTTTCTGGCTTTTTTCAGCTGTTTTCCAGCAAAGCCATAAACCAGAGAAAGCCAGTACCCAACTGTTCTAAAACTGAAGATTAGGAATGGGCTTCTGCAGGTCTGATGCTTGCAAAACCTTGCAGGGACCATCTCTGGTGTACTTCCAGCAGGAGCTGAGGGGATGCATGGAGCTAAGGATTTAACATACTGAAATCAAGATCCCTTCAGAGAACCCAACCCCAGAAACAGCTCAACCATAAGGATAAGAGCAAGAAAAGAGCTAACACATACTCTGCTGGGCTCGTAGATGATATTTGAGAGCAAGCTCCCCTCAAGAAGAGCTGAAGCAAGCAGAAAACACTGAAATGATCAACAGCTCAGGACACCCGAAATGATCAACAGCTCAGGACACTAGAAGTCCCCAAGTCACATTCCAGGCTCCCAAAGGGCCTACCTAGATGATCTGTAATGAGCTTGGATTTCCCTTGGCCAGGAATACACAAGTTTGCAACTACAGGCTTAAGAGCCCTCCCTCCTTTAACTTCACTGGTGTGCTGTGTCTTCTTGGAATTTTTTTTATGTGACTGCTTCCCTGCACATGTGCTGCTGTACACTGAGCATGCCATCATGTCCAAAATCACCATGGCTTCTGCTAGCACCTCAGAAAGAGGTGGGCTTGACTCTGCATGCTCCAGATGGACGACGGCCATCCGTGAGGCTTGCAAGAAGAATGGGACCAAAGAGCGTAGCTGAAAGGGGAAGAGGCAATCCCTGGCAGAAGGCTCCAAGGTTCACAACAGGTTGGGGCGCAACACCTTCCTATCTCACAGGTCTGAGCTTTCTCCTGCCACAAACCAAAGTCCACTTGAGCAAACAGTCTGAATGGAGGGTTGGAACAAGATAACACTGCCATGCCACCTGCACAGCCCTGCCACTCACATGGCAGCAAACAGCTCTGCCCTGTGCAAAAGAAAGTTCGCTGCATCCAGCCAGGCTTAGCTCTGAAGAACACCACGCTGGCCCAGAAGCTACCACCTCCTGCTGAGAAGCATGGGATCTTGGACTTCAGCTCAGCAAGTATCGGCTCCCTGCAGAGAGGCCACCCCTCACACCGGGCGGGAGGAAAGGCTTGCCTTACAGGAGGGCTGCTGTCAGTCCCACAGCCGGCTGTTGGTCAAACACTTCCCACACCACAAACTCACACGCGTGCTCCCAAAGGCATCAGGAGTCCACCTAAGGAACTAACTGTACCCCACGTGTGTTCTGGGGGAAGATGTCCCAGAGATACAGCAGAGCATAAACACCACCACCCAGGAGTCGGGAACCCCACCGCAGACTCTCCTGCCCTGGCCCTCCTTGCTCTGTTCCTTCCAGCCTGGTTGCTGCTGAGCCTGCCATGCCAAATAACACTACTTGCAACTCAGCAAAGAAAAACAGAGCTGCTAGGGTCCAGCTGTGTGTGGGAAAGGCTTTGCCAGCCATCCCAATGGGACCTTTACCAGCTCTTTTCACCACGGAGGCAGCCCAGGTTACAGGCGTGACAGCACTGGGGACAGCAGCCTGCCTAAGTGGCTTGGAGCCACAGGGCTGAGAATTGCCCTGCAGACTTGCCAACAAAGACCCCGACGGTGCTTGGGGGCGGATGGACTCTTCCCTACAGATGCAAAAGGGACACCCCACCCCCCCCCGCCCCCAGAGACAGTCCTGGCTCCTGGACCCTCCGCCAGGGTTTTCCCAGGCTCCAGGTCGGTCCCCGGTCGGGAAGGACCTCGCGTACCCGTGTCCCCAGCGCTCACCCCGCAAAACCCAGGCGCCGGAGCCCCGACCCGCCGCCGCTCAGCCCACCTGGGGGGCAGCACCCGCACGCTGCGGTCTTTGATCTCCCCCCGCGCAGCCGGAGTCACGGCGGGCGGCCGGACCCCCCCAGACCCGCCACCTCCCGGGGCTGGGGGAGCACGGCGGCGGGCGGCCGGACCCCCCCCAGACCCGCCACCTCCCGGGGCTGGGGGAGCACGGCGGCGGGCGACCGGACCCCCCCCAGACCCGCCACCCCCGGGGCCCCCCCCCCGGGCAGCCGGACCCCCCCGCCCGCGAGCGCGGACCCCCCCCCGCCCCCCGGATGCCTCTCCCGCGGGGCTGGGGCGCGATGCGGCGGCCGGAGCCCGAGCCCTACCTGCCTGAAGTCGGCGGTGAGGGTGACGAGGGCGCCGTCGGCCGTGCGCAGCTCCAGGCTGATGCAGTCGGAGCCGCTGTCGGCCTGCAGGCTCTCCTCCGTCACCTGCCCGCCGGGCAGCCGCACCCGCACCCGCAGCTCGGCCCGCGCCGCGGGGCCGGGCGCGCCGGGCAGCGGGGCCAGCGCCAGCCAGAGCAGCGCGGGCAGCGCCGGCGGGCAGCGCATCCCCCCGCCGCGGGCTCAGGGCAGGGCCGGCATGGGGCGGGGGGCGCGGGAAGGCGGGCGGCCCCGGCCCCGCTGGGGAGGCTGGGCGCGCCGCCCGCTCGCCCTTTTCATTCACGGCCCCGGCGGGCTCCCCCCGCGCCCCCCGCCCGTCACTTCCTCCCCCAGCCCCGGGGCCGGCCCGAGCCGGCAGCGCCGCCCCCGCCGTTAAAGGGCCCGCGCCGAGGCGGGGCGGGCGGCGGCCGCCCCAGGGCCGGGAAGCGGGGGGGGGGGGGGGGACAGCCCCGGGCGGGCGGCGGCGGCGGCCGCGGGGTCCGTCCCCGCGGCCTCCGGGGGGAGGACGGGGGGAGGCGTCTTCTCCCGCCAGCTTCGGGGCTCGCCTGCGCTTGCTTTGTGCGGCTTGAGTCGGGGTTTGTGGGTTTTTTTCGCGTTTGTTGTTGGTTTTGGTTTTTTTTTTTGGTTGTTTTTTTTTTCCTCTTGGGATTCACACCTATCTGCAAACTGCAGTGGGAAAGGAGGAGGGAGGGCAGCCTTCACAACAAAGCCCGGCTCTCCCGCCTGCACAAACGCACGCAGCGCCCTCTGAGCATGCGGTGGCTGCGAATCAAGCGGCATTTACACGATTGCTCAGGCTCTGCCGCGAGGCGCGCTGGATGCGTTCCTGCCCCTCGGGGTGTAAAGCGGGCAGATCTGTCATTCACGGGCCACTTCAGGCTCTGCAGTTCGCAGTCAAAAAGCTCCCAGTCTGCCCTTCACCCACCCAGTTCTGCAATCACTTCCAGATGGGGAGATGCTCATGAAGGGCCCCTTTGATTTCAAAAGGTCTCTCTGCAAACACAAAGGTCACTGCGGCAGCAGGATCAGGGCCTCAGAGAAAGAGCTTTGCAAGGAGAAGCACAGAAATAAATAGAAACAACCATTTAAATCCACACTTCCAGGCAGAGAGATCACTCTGGTCCAAGTAGCCCTTTTTGTGGGACCTCACACAAGTTTTAACCCTAAATTTTCACAGCCTCCCTGAAACAAATTGCCTCTTTGAAATACTTTTCAGGACAATAGCAGTGCTAAAAATAAGCCAAGGAGAAGAAAATGTTAAGAGGTGCAAAGAGAGGAGAGAAGAAATGGCTCAACTGAGATACAAAGAGGGAGGGAGGGAGGGAGGGCCCGCAAGGTAGGAGCCTACAGGAAGACAGTTCCTCATGACAAAAAGCTGCAAAGGAGAAGGCCCCACTCACAGTGTATTTATTCAGAGGAGATTATGCAAAAAGACAGGAGGACCCCAGCAGGGGCTGGAAGGAAAAGTGCCATAAGGTCAGCGGGCACAAATAACCCTTGGAAGATTTCCAATCCAAAGAGGCATCCATACTCACTTCTCGGCCCAAATCTGGCACTTCCCTGGGGCACTAGGCTTACTTCAGGTCCATCAGCTTGCAACTGAGCCCCAAGCACCAGAGCCCCGCACAGCCCCATGTCTGTGCTGGAGGATAAAGGGAGATAAGGCTGCGCTCCCTGCAGCAATACGTGTCTGCGGGAACGTGCTCTCCCAGCTGCGGGTTTTAGCAGTGCCCACTGTGCACCTGGATCCTGGGGTGCAGGGGGTAGTTCAGGGCTGTCCTTCACTGTGCTGCCGAGCTAGTGAAGTTGGTTTGGAGTAAGTGGTATCATTTTTCTCTGCTACCTCCTAGAGCAAAGGAAATCAGAAAGCAGGCTGTCTCAGCTCTTTCTGAGGCTCAGCACCTTGTCAGGAATACCATAGTCCTGCAGATTGCAATTTGAGCAGGACACAACTGAGCCTTGACTCCAACCTGGGAAGGGTAGATTTGATCCCAGTCCCCAAAAGAATGGACACACAGACAAGAAATACTGGAGAGTGGGGAGGGCGTCCAAAACACTGGCAGGCAACAGAATTAAAGAGCAAGTAGCTCTTTAATAGCAGATAAGAGAAAAGTAACCCGGGAGCACAGGAAAGGATAACTGAGTTGCTGAGTTTTGAAAGGGACTGAAAACTGAGGAGCGAAAGGGACAGACCCTGCTGGGGAGCATCCCAGCAAGAGACACCTGGGGAGGTTAGTGGTGGGTGGAGAGCTACTGGCCATCAAGGGTAGCTGGAGGAGAGTAAGCAAGCTCAAAGACTTCAGGACAGGTCTGAATGTGCAAACCAATTCTTTACTGGCGCCAGCCAGCCCCCTCTACCTTTGCTGTTTGCTAATATGGGACAGTTCTTCATACACGTAATTTCTTTTCTGACCTGTAGGAAAGGTGAAACATGCCTTACAGTTCAATGTTCCCATCGCAGGAGCAGTCACCGATTTGCATTTAGCTTTACTGCATGGTAATGGCCTGGGTCAAGAGTTTCTGGTATGTGCGTGCACTGCAGTCTTTTTACTGGGAGGAAACTTCCATTAAAATACCTCAGCTATGTTTGAGAAGAAGGTTAAGGAAAAAAACATGCTGTTAAAAGAAAACACTCTCCGCTGTGCTTTGTTGTGAAGTTCTAGCAGGGCAGTGCGTGGGAGCAGGGGATTGCAATCTGACATGGGGTTTGCCTTGGTGCCTTAGATGCATCCTTTGTCATCCCTGGGGAAAACCACTGATATTTGGCCAAGTTACAAACCTTCATTCCCTCTTCCTCACCTCAAAACTTAATTTACAGAAGCTCAGTGTCGCATCAGCAGCCCTTGGAAAACCAGGAAGGGATCAGTGCCCACTAAGATCTGGACTCTAATTGCTGTCGTGGCTTAGAGCTTTAATAGGCAAGGGAAAAAATAGAAGTAAAGAGCGTGAGAGGTCCTATAGCATCCCACACAAGGCTGTGTGGGTAAACTGCTTGCAAGAGCCCTGCCTTCCCCACATGCAAATTTACCAGGCAAACAAAAGTGTTTGCAGCCACCCTGTCTTCACCACTTACCACCCACTCGCTGTTGTGTGCATGCTGTCAAGCTGGGTGATGCATAAATACCTGCATCATCTTCTCCCTTCATTCATTCCAGGAATGTATCTGCCTTCTCCTTCCACCCCCCCAAAAGAGAATCCCTTCCCCTCTTATTCCAAGATCAGACTGCTGCAACTCTCTCTTACGCAGTCTGGGGTGCTTCCTGCCTGACCCCTGAACACAGGAGCATTTAAGACCAAAGAGAACGAAGGCCCTTTCCCCTTGCTGTTTTACCCCAATGTGAGTAATCAGTCAATACTCTGGAGGCCATTAGCATCTGAAGTTTATCCTCCCATGAAGGAGAGAGTAATAATTACTGCTACTTTCTCATCAACTTACAGTAAGGCTCTGTGGCCAGTTTTTTTATTATGAACATGAAACCAAGGTATTAAAAACACCACAAACAACAGTACCACCAATACATCAAAGAGCGAGGATGTTTGTTGTGAATGAGCTGCTTATTCTAAGAAACAATCTCAGTAATTGAGTGGGGAGCTGGGCTGTGCGAGACTGGGCAGTGGGGAAGAGCAGCTTGCTGGGAACTGCTCTGCTGCCAGCAACTCCTCTGCATCCTTCACCTTTTGAGGTGCAAGAGACACACCTCTCAGGTTCCCCTCAGACTGCTGAATCAACAATCACAGTGGTTCCCAAAAAGCTCTAGGTCCTCCAAGTTGTGTTTGCTTCTTCAACAAGGCCTCTTGTTTGCCATTTCAAGTTGTCCTTGCCTCAAGCGTCATGCAGTGTGTTGAACAGAAATTCCGTGCAGAAGCCACAAAGCAGCTGGAAGCCTTGACTGTCAGGGAGGGCACGCATCCAGGCAGGGCACCCTCACAAAGTCTGTTCCATGCCTAACTACTGGGGACCTAAAAGCAACAACAAGCCTGAAATGTCCAGCCTCAGCCCTCCTCCTCCACCCCTTCTGCCCTGGCTCCACTGCTCCTTTTAAGCAAAGACCCTGATCCCCAGCCCTTACTCGAGCTCCACTGCAGGTAGGACCTCTTCAGCTTGACTTGTCTCCTCAGCATGCCCTGGACCCAGCTTACCATCTCACACTTGCCTGGTGTTCAATGGACTGTTGGCTGAACCAGTTATCCCCGCTAAGCCTGCTCTGCTCACCCTGCCCAGGACCGTGCCTGTGGTGGCAAAGATGCAGCCTTGCCCTAATCTGCTCATCCCTAGCAGGGCAGTCCTCTTCTGGGTGCTGAGGAGCCTGGGCTTAAATGGAGCTGTGGGTTCATTGGGAAGAGAGTGTGTGGGCTGAAGCCCGGGTGAGGCTTGCTGGGGCAATTAATGCCTGCTGGCGTGCTCAGGGCCCTGACACCAAGTCTTTTCCAAGCCAGAGCTCAAACAAAGCACTGATATCAAGCCATATTTCTTTCAAGGTGATTTGTTGGGCTGTGTCTAGTGAACTGTACACAACACCCTTGGCCTTACTTGGTTAAGGCATGGAGGAGATGGATGGAGCAAGCATCAAAGCTGGTGCATACGCTTGTTTTGTCAATGCAAGAGGTTTAAAACTAGATTACGCTTACTTATAACAGACTAGGATTGCAGTGGGAAGAAGCAAGATCCTGACCCAGCTGAAGCTGGGAAGCATGATATGCTTTTGGATGGAGGTAGAACAGGGGCTTGAGAAGGCTTCCCCGTGCTCCTGGGGCAATGCATTTCTCTGGGAGGGAAACACTGCACATCTCAGAAGCTGCAGAGCTGAGCAGAACCCCAGGAAACACCGCAGCCTCAGACCTTGTGCCCTGATCAGATTACTAATCTAGCTAGCAGATCTTGAGAGCCATCCTCTCTCCCAGCCTACGCCAGGCAGCTTGCCTGTGATTTACCAAGGCTTTCTGTCCCCTGCCCTGGCCTCACCAGGTTTATTTCCCTTGCTGGACTGAGGAGAGCTGTGTGTGCACATACTGAGAGCCAGGCAGGCTTCTTCCAGCACTTTGGCTAACTGGTTGCACAGAGTTCAGGGCAGTAATGCAAAGGCAAGGGCAAGGAAAAGCAGACTTTTGGTTGTGCTCTGAAAACCCACTCAGCAGTTCTCCAGAACAGCCTGAGATATCTAACACTTCAAAATGAAAATCAACTGAGAACAAGCTTTTACTGCCTTTTCAGTCCCTGAGTTTCTCATCTTATTTACCCTGGTGTTAATCTCAACTAAAGTTGGTCCAGGGATCAGACCCAAATGTTCTGCCTTGATCTCTTTAATCTTCCATCCTTCATTTTCATGCCAAACTCTACTTTTAAAGCTACATGATGAAAGAATCACCAGTGCTTGCTGAAGGATTCAATCAGGGCAACTGTTTTGGGGATCTGAACACATAAACCCCAGCTTTCTACTATTGTTCACAGCACTGCAGAACTAACAGAGCTCTGGGAGAATTAATTGGATTTTTTTTTTTTACTCTCCCAGTCCCCCAAGTTGTTGACTAAATCCCAGCTACTATCAGGAATATTACTACAGAAGACCTATGGCTTGATCTGAAGCTCTGGGAAAGGATTTATGTTGTGGTTTCAGTAGAGATCTTACTGTTACAGAAGGGAATCAGGCCTCAAGTAATTTTTCATTAATTACAAACTATTCAGCATCCCTTTTGAGTGTTCCCTGCTGCGCCCCCCACCCCCGAATGCCCTCCTTTTCTCGGCAATTACATAAAACAAGCTTCTGAATGGTGTTTAAAAACAGCTTTACTGTCTTAAAACAATGCCTAGCATCTTTTATCTCTGACCTGTTTACTACCCTATTCTCTGTCTTGGGCAATGAAAAGGTTGAGGGGTACAGCAGCCTGGGTGTAATTAAATGAACAGGCCCCAGTGGCAGAGCACTGGGAGGTTAACTGAGTTCTCTAACCCCTATAGCCGATGCAGACTCTCTTCCAGAGATGCTGATGTCCTGATTAGATGCACAGTAATTGAGATACCACGCTCATTTATGCAGAGGCTGGATGCAGCTGCAGGGATGATGAGAAAGGCAGAGGAAGGGGGGGAGGAGAGCAGTTGGAGTGGTTCTCGGCACATGCAGGAGGGGTTCTGCCCCTTTTCTCATGGGTAAATTCATGGGAAGAGGCTCAAGAGCATGAGCCTGCTCCTGCTGTGGTCCCTGTGACCTGGTTCACAGCTAGGGTGGAATAGGGAAATGCCACAAAAATAATACCCTTGGAGCCATGCCACGCAATACAGATGAGAATCCCTCACAGGGGACCTGAGGCCCTAAGAGTGAAATCCTGAACCGTGGGAGCCGGTGGGGACCATCCATTAACAGTAGCCAACATCTGGGCTGCCATTCCTTAGAAAGGCTGTGAGAGCTGGAAGGATCACGTGGAAAAGTCTGGTCTGTCTGAAGGAGAGACTTGAGGGTTCACACTGACAACGTAAGTTTGGGAGTTACTAGGAAATGCTTGGAAAATCTTCCTTGTGGCCAACACTATCCTAGAGCTCCTTACATGAGGAATAGCTGCTTTTGTCAAGCAGACTCACAACTAAGCATTGGCTGTGGATGCCTTCTGCAGACGACGCCTCTTGGTGTGGGCCAAAATCCATCACACTGGAACAAGAGAGTAGGATTTAGTAGTCTTTATGGGTCAGCCCTTCTTTTGTGCTGAAGATTTGGGCAGGCTTCCCTTTTGGTCCAGCTTCTGTCCTCTGCTGAGGACAGAACAGAAGTTGTACCTGCGGGGTCGAATTTGCATCCCTTTTGTGTTTAACTGGTCTAAATGGCAGGGCAGGCTTGGTGCCCCATACTTTCTCCTGCTCCAGCCTTTTTCTGTCCCACTCGCACAACTCTGCTCCTTCCCTTAACATCTGGATTCAACTATCAAACAACAGGCTTTCTGTAACACATTCCTCGCCTCCCTCACTGCTTTGTGCCTCACAGGGTTTGTCCTGATCACAGAGGGAATAAACAGAGACAAAGACGGGGCAGGACGAAGGCATTGGTAGATGAAAAACTTTTTTCTTTTCCTTTCCTTAGCTCAGCTCTTGGCCTGTTTGACACAGGCTCCCAAATGCCACGCAAATATAGGAATCGCATTCAAACCCACTGCAAAAGTCTTCTGAAACTGTCCCATGAAAGCTGCCCTGCGGTAATCACAGTGAGCAGAAGGGAAACCTTCCTGCCGTTTCCAGGGATGGGGAGGATGCACACCCCTCTGCCCTGCTGAGAGGCTGTTCTTTGGTTGGCAGGCACCTCACATAGCCAAGCTCCAGGCACCCTAATGCTACAGCTGTATGAGTGGCACGTCTCACAGGCTTTTAATATCTCTGGACACACAGTAAGCTCCAGCATCATGTTGTGTTTTTGGGACAGAAGAGATTGAGGAGGCTGGTTTTGTCTGCATGAGACCTCTGAGTGAGTGCAGCCACCCCTGCCAAACTGAGTGCTGATGGCTGAAGATCTTAATAGAAACTAAAGTCCATCAGCTCAGGCCTTCAGTGGGTTTAGAGATAAAACTAGATAAGGTCTGGGAGCAGTGGTCTGCTTGGCCCACTCTCTTGCCCTCCAACAGAGCCCCGAATCACATGTTTCCAGGAAAGCAACCAAATATCCTGCTGTGAACATCTGAAATAACAGCCCTCAGGGACATCTACTGACCCGTCTCAATCAGAGGTTGGCTTTCACCCCAAAGCACGTGGATTTAGATCCCTTCTAGCCGATTTTTCATGCTGATGTGATCAGAGCTGGGCAGGACATACAAAGCCAGGTCCTCTGTGGCTGTTAATGGGAAGAGCGGCTTTGCAGAGCACTGATGCTTGCCTCCTGATGTGGTCTTGGCCGGGGTGTCAAGGGACAGGCTCTTGCAGTGGAATTTCATGTCCTGCAAGACCTCAGCTCAAAACGAGGAGTGAGCCTTGGCATAGACAGGGCATAGGTGCCTGCTTCCTTCGCACAATTATGGTCTGGGGGACACCAGCAAGAAGGAAACGCTGAGGAGGGAGATGCTATTATGCCTGGGATTGCCAGCTCTAAGCTCTCCTTAAGATATTTGAGTATTTTTCTGGAAAAAGGAAAGCAGAGAAGGAAATGCTACTGCTCCCTCAATACCCAGTTGCTTCATTCTTAGGGCATTTGCTTGGACAGGGAAAACCCAGTTTGGAGTCTGTGTCACCCAAGTGGTCACTGATCCCAGTCTTGTATCCTGGGAGATGACAGTCCTGGCCCCTGCCATGGTGGGAGAGTGTGTTCAGCTCCCCTCTGATGGTGTGATATTTAGTGTACAGGAAAAAGGAATAAAAGTGGGATCTCACTAACTGGATATTCTGAGGAATCCAGTTAGTGAGATGATCTCCACTACGTCCCTGCTGGTGCTGACTAGAAGAGGTTAATTTAAATCAGCACAGTTTATGCTGCAATGATCCCAGTGGAAATTAGGGGGGGAAAAAAACAGGTGGTGAGTTTTTGCTTCATATATCTAATTGGGAGGCTGACCAAAGTCTAGATAAAGCAACATCAGTGTTGAGTTAAGCAATATCCTTTAAAACAAAAAGGATGTGAATCTCCTATGCAAGACAAGCCTAGTAAAAGAGATATTATAAATCTAAGTGAAGCCCTCAAATTCTAAAGGGATATAAATCTAATTAAAGTGATATAAATCTAACTGAAGAAATACACTGTAAATCCAGCCAAAATTATATCCATCTAAGGAAAGCAATGCAAATGCACTAGAAACACCATAAATAAAATCAAAGCAATATATAAGATGTAATGGAAGCAATCTGAAACCTAAATCAACTGATATAAATATAACAGAATGATATAAAACTAATTAAAGTGATTTATAAAATGGACATTTCAAAAAGAATCATGGCCAACAGAAGATGAGAATAGCTGAAGAAAGAGACCAGGATAGGTTTATGAGCAATAAAAACACCTGCAGCTACAAAGAATAAAACAAGGTTAATTAGGTGCTGTGCTTCAGGGCAATCTCCAGTTGCAGAAGGGGTCAGGAAAGCTGCTTTTCTTTGAGTATGACACTGGGTCACAGTCGCTTCTGACCCATGTTATGTGAATAGCAAGAAAGCAAAATGGGGACGTTTGCAAAGGGTAAATGTAATGTAGTGAAAATAACAACAGGGCTGCTCAGGGGAACCCCAGAGTCTTCCAGCCCAAAGTTCTGGGGGCTTTGGGGGTTACTGAGTTAAGCAGGAGTTCGTGGGAATGAGCATAATCCCCTGCACGGCTGAACGCACTCAGCCGACGCTATTGGACCCGACGCAGCAATGCGGCTGGGAGTCAGACCCATGCTGAGGGTCGGCTCTCAAAGCAATTAAGAGAGATCAGAATCAACTTAAGCCCGAAGCAAAAGGTCAGGCACATTTTAGCCATCCTTTGCAGGGTGTGGTGATGCTGGGTGCATAGTGCCAGCAGCGGTGACAACGCCGGAGCTGTTAGTGTAGAGGGAAGGATGAGCTGCCGGGCGGTTAGCGGCTTCCCCCTCTCCCCTAACCTCCGGAGGGGTCCTGCTCCCCTACAGATGAGGGGACAAGAACAGAGGCAGCCAGCACAGTCCTGTCTGAAATTGCTTCCCCGGGGATGCTCATTTCCATTTCAAACTTTCCTGTATACAGTGAAGCAACAAAGGGAAAATGAAGTAGTTGGGGATTTTTTTCCACTTCAGTTATGAGCAGCGAACCCCTCCTTCCTCCCATGTCTAAAGGCAGAACTGTCCCAAATCATCTATGTTTGCAGAGGGAGACAGCAGTTAATATTTTTCTCTTAAACTGTAAAAATCTCTTCGGTAGTTTACACTTTCATCCATTTTCACAGAAAATAAACACGTAAGGATCTTTTGGTTTTCGCTTAAGTGATTCAATAATTGACCTAATATGACCACAATACAAATAATCAATAAGGCTGTTGCTTGTCTTTGGAAAAAAATCAATTTCAGAAAATATTCAGATCTGCTCAAAATTCTGTCTTGCTTTAGCTAAAAGAAAGCTCTTTCTTTTCATTCTGAATAATAAAACATCCTCAGTTCAGCTTTACAGCTGAGCTTTTCCTTCCAATCCTATTCCAAAGCAAAGTACCATATGTTTTATACTTACAATTTCAAAATTTTCTCGTGCTTGAAAGTCATATGGCATTGGAGCATCTGCAGTGGTCTGAATTTCATTTTTCCAGAGTAAAGGAAAATATCTATTTTGTGGAAACTTACTGAAAAGCAGCAACCCCCTCTCCAAACCCCCAACCCCAGCAATCTAGGTTAGAAATCAGCCTGGAGGGAAATGCAAATATTTTTCTTGCAGATTTAGCTGGAAATATTTCCTATGCTTTCCTGGAACAGTAATGCAAAATTAGGCACTGAATCAAATAGCTTTAAAAAAACCTCCCAAGTTAACCAGAATGGCTATTCACTTCATCTATGGACAGATGCATTGCATTCTGCGTCACCTAATCTTATGTTGTCTTAAAGCACATTAGAAATAGTCTTGTAAACTATTATTTTATATTATATTCTATTCTTCTCATCAAAGCTGTGTGTGTGGTCTAACCATGGGGATCAGCTTGAAACGGGGTTAAACCACTGGGGATGACCAGGGAAGAGTGAGTGCATAAGCTTACCCTTGCCAGAGCTGTTTGTACCACACCTTCATTTTAAGGTGCCTCCAGCAGAACCTCCAGCAAAAGCTCACTCCGGGAATCGAGGAGGTGGGCAGACATTCAACATCACCGAAATTCAAGCCTGATTTAGCCCGGGATGGAAGAAACGAGATGTGACACTTGGAATTAATGAATAAACTGGAAATTGGAAAATAGGTCTGGTGACTAACAGCTAGAAGTTACACACCAAATCCAGAATAAACTCCTGAAAGCCCTGGTTCCCACAGCGGCACATCAGTGCCTCCTGCTTTCCTTCAGTAACCCTTCCAGTTATTTGAAGAGAGCAATAAGCCCCAGCTACAGTCTATCATGAGGGAGTAAATCATACAGGTCACTAGAGTTATCCTTCTGTGCTACCCTTGTATAATTTAACACTGAGAAGGATTTTGCCTCTGCAGCTACTCCTACCCCGAAATCAGATGTGAGGGACCGTGCTAGTCCCTGTGGGCACAGGGGCCGGGACCTGGCTCTGGGGATTTCACATAGTGCAAATGCAAGCTGGATCCAGCCCTGGGACTTAGTGGAGATTCATGACCAGGCTGTTTCTCATCCTGTTCTTTTGCTGAGGTGGTTGCCATCAGTATAGAATACAGACACTAAAATAATTGTGGTGATACAATCAGCAAGCAAAAGCCCCAAAGCCACGAAACACTCACTCTGCTGTCACTAAAGCTTGCCCGGTGGCAACAGGAGGACAAGTGCTGTCCAGACCAGCCTGAAACATGGTGAAGACACCTTGGTGCACCATGTGCTATGTGTACAGACGTGAAGAAGCCTACGATAAGCTAGCCTGCTTTGAAAAATGATGGGGACTGCTTTAAGATAGGGAACACGGGTGGTTATTATAGTAGGGTAGAAGATGGGGTTGTGATGATGTTTGAAGGACAAACAAGATTTTACTCATGGTTGAGTGCTTCTGGGGTTAAGGCTCTGTCTCTGTGCTGCCTCTTGACAGCACCCGGCCAGTGAGATCCTGGCACTGAGAAGCCCAGGCCTTGCTGCAATAAATGTAGTTTATTATCCAACCTGGAGAGAGAGATTTAACAAGATAAGGTTAAAGCAGAGAAATGAAACTTGGTAGTCCATCAAGAAATGAAACCAAAACTCAGAAGCCAGGCTTGATGAATCTAGAGTGGACTAGTTACGAGGTCCAAGCCAGGAGTCCATTCTAGCTCTGGGAGCCAGAGCGGCACAGCTTATACAGGCACCTCTGGAACTCAGAGGCGAGGGATAGAGTCAAAAAAAAGGGAGCAGAGGATCTTGTCCACACAAGGAGTCTGGCAGTGACATTTATCACCTTTAAAAGGGTGGGGACCTCCTTTGGGTGACATCTTCTGCCTGCACAGCCTGTGCTGCTTGTGGTGAAAAGGCTCTGCAGCCACCCTGCTTCCAGCCCAGCACGGCACAGGACAGGGCTGCTGTGCTCCCTCCTGGAGCCAGTGTCCACCTCTGAGCCTGGGGACCACACGACTGTAGAGGGTAAGTTAGAGCAATGCAGAGGCTGCTCTACCTTACATGGGAGCGAGGGGCTGCTCCACACCTGCTTGGGAAGGCAGATGAAGATGAACGTTACCTTGCCTTCCTCCTCAGGGAAGGCTGCAAGCTCCTGTGCAGCAGGGCGGTGGTGATGGGCCTGGCAGTGCCCAGGAGGGGTGTCACCTCCCCCCAGCACTCCAAAATGAAGCCAGCGGCAGTCACCCCATGCTGTGGGCTTCAGTGGAGGAGAGGGAGGGGTAGAGCTGGTTCAGGTCCAGGTCGTGGTGTTAGCCTCACCAGCTGATCATGGCTCTTGACTAATGCTTGTTGTAAGTCTTTGCTGGGTGCTGCCAACAAGCCATCAAAATAGAGCTGATGGAAAGAAATCCCCCCCTGTGCCAGTTCCTGCAGTCCCTCCTGCAGCTCCCAAACCCTGCTGCTGCTTTGGCTCCAGCTCCCGAGCGCCGTCATCCCAACGTGTGACTCCTGGAAACAGTCCACCCTCCCTCGTCTGCATCTTCTTAGCTCAAGGTCCTCCTGCCTGATGTCCCCGCAGGCAGTGAGATGGAGGCAGGCCAAGGGACAATCTGTTCCTCATTGAGGTCATCCTGCAGCTCGCTGCTGATGTGGCGTTTGGGGGATGGAGCAAAAAAAAACCCCAACCCAACAAAACCTCTCTCTTCCTTGCCTGGCCTCGGTTCCAGCACTGCTGGGGGACTGATAAAGCTTGAGAAGCACAAGGCCAGCAAAGGAAACCTAACTCTTCCAGGTAACCCTTTACACCCCCACCATCCTGCTCCCAGTGGCTAAAACCCACAGCATTTCACCAGCTGGGCACATACCAGGACTTTAGAGGAATATTTTCCATCTCCCTAGCAGGTCTTTCCAAAGTACTTTTCTGGTTTTGTCTCTCCCCCAGTTATTTCAGAGAAGGGGCTTCCCCCACCCCTGCTCCCTGAGCCCCCCCCATGCTGGAAGCTCTCCTTCCCAGCAGCCCAGCCAAGCTGCTGTGTTGTTTTAACAACCCGGCTCTAAGTGCAGCTGCCGAGCTCAGACAGTTTCTTGGATTCTGGGGAAAAATCACAGCTGTCTGCGAGTTTCCTGTTGCTTGGCCTCGCCCCATTCGCCCTCCCATTAAGGAGGTGGGGAAAGCAGCAATGCAAAAGCTGAGAAGCCTTCAGAGCTGGGAAGATTTTTTTCTTCCCTCCAGTGCATCAAAGGCAAGATGCTTCTGCCTTCCCTTTCCGTGGCATGTGGGAGAAATTAATAGCATCTTTTGAGAAGCTACCTGTTCCCAAATCCCAGAGCTCCCAACGCTCCCTCATGAAAGAATAGGGCTCTGAATTTCGCATACCCCAAAGTCTGAAGAGGTTTGGCTCAAGCTGTTCAACTCTGGAGTTCAGGATGTCTTTCAGTCATGCTGTAGCGTAAAACCAGAGCCCAGCCCATTAGATAGTGCTTCAGGGGAGCAGAGAAGCGTGAAAGAAAACAGAAAGGGGGCACGAGGAGCTGGGCTGAGGCAGAGCTGCTGCTGGGAAGGCTGGGAAGCCCCCTTTGCGCAGCGCAGCGTGACACGAAGCGCAGGGCTTGGCTAAGGACAAAATGAGATGGTCCTGCTTGCAGCTGCCCTGCCAACCACTTCCAGGCTGGGCAGCCTGCGAGTCACCCAGAGCGCCAGGACTGAGGGAATGCATCGGGCTGTTTGTGGGCCACTGCCGCAAGGAAGTCTGCAGCCCAGAATTAATTGAGCGGCTCTTAGTGCTGCGGGAGAAATCACGTTATATTCCCTTCACAGCTCTTGGGGCAGGATTGCAAGAGAGCAAGAATCCCTGACTGCGATGGAGCCACAAAAGGGTCAGGGCACTCAATATTAGTGAGAAAAGAGATACCTTTTGCTTGAGATAAGAGGCACTAAGGACAGCAGGAGGGAGGCAGAGCCTGGCACTTGGTGCTCTGCCTTTTCAGAGCAGAAGAAGGAGAGCAGAACCTCACGAAGCACAGGCTATACCCTGATGGGGTGCACAGAGGGGCCCCACTCCCTGCAAGCATGCTCAGAAAACACTTTTGCAACAGGGGGCCAGATTAGTGGGGAAAGCTGTGTCCCTGGTGATGCCAAGCAGGTTTGTGGCACCATTGGCAGCAAAGCCTGGGTTGTGGAAAAGAAATCTCCCCTTCCTCCTCAATGGCACTCTCGCTAGCCACCCCAGGGACAAGCTGGGGGTCTGTCCCAGCCGCTCAGCACTGAGGATTTCCCTGGTCCTGACCAGAAGCTGCTCCCATGGGCGGAGGCCAGTCTAGCTGTACTAGGAGATGAGGAACGACCCCTGTTCCAGGAAGCCGTCCCACTGGTTCGTGATTCACGGCTGTGGGAGTGCGGAGGCTGGTACATGCGTGTAGCCTCTTGCGTGCTAATCCCAGCTGAGGACAGGGATGGGGGAGGTGGGAAGCGTAGGGGGATGCATTCCCGTTCCCTGGCATGAGGAGATGGAGACAGCCCGCTGAGTCAGCGCAGGGTCAGCAGGGTGAGGCCAGGCAGGCTCCATTCCCCCAGCAGCTGGCTTTCAGCTGGTGCCTTCTCGCCACCCAGCTCAGCCCCTGGCATAAGAACCACGTGTACAAGGGGAGCTAGCTTACCCCTTCGCCTCTCTTTCTCGCCGTAACCTTAGCTGGAGCCCTTCCCCACAATCACGTGGCGAATATGGCTTCGTTTCAAGGGACAAAGTGCAGGAGTTTCTCATTAACAGAGAATGAAAACTGCCTGCTGTGATCCAGCTGCACTAACTCCGTTGGAGGAGGGAGAAGAAACGCTGTGGGGGAAGGAGGAGGTAAAAAAGGAAATCAATCACAACCACCTCACAGAGCCTGAGCCGAGAACTCTGAGCCTCGTGGTGTTGCCCCTGCACTCCCTTCCCCATGCACCCTGCCGAACCCCCACTGACCCCAGTACGTCACGCTGGACAGGACCTTGTTCAGCTCCCTGAGCCTCTTGGGAGATCACAGCTGCAGTGACCTTGACTTCAGTGAACACCCAGCAAAACCGCTCTAGACACACAACATCCGTCCGGGGCTTCCCTGTCTTGCCCAGCCACCTGCAGCCCATCCCAGGACATCAGGAGCAGGAAAAGCACTGTCTTCCCAGGGTATTTAGGAGCAGGGAACTGAACGAAGAGAAGGAGCAGGAGAAAGGGAAGTGGTTGCTGCAGTGTTTACATCTCCCTCTCTTCTTCCCCCCAAAAGAAGAAACTGAGATATGATTTCCCTGAGGCAGCTCCCAAAGAAATTACCCGGCATTCAAAGGAAAAGGCCTCTTTTCCCACCTACAGACTTGGCTGCAAAACCAGCCTCTCACTCTACAAGAGGAAAAAAACCCCATATTGTTAGTGAGAGCCCACTACTGCCAAACAGACGGACCCACGTGGGCCAGGGCTGGGAGTCGGAGTGAGACAGGGAGGGAATAAAGTGGCCCTTTATCTGGTGCCCAGCTTGCCTGTGCTGGGGGTGATGCATAGCTAGCATAACTGGAAAGGTCAAGTTTCATAACAGCCCAAAGAGGGGGATCTTCCTTCTGGGGGAGCTAGGGGAGGGTAAGGAGGAGAGTCTGGTGAGCAAACAGCCAGATGGTTGGTGCGGAGGTGGGGGCAGTGGCAGCAGGGTAGCATTGAGGGATATTCGGTCCAGTGTCATACCAGTGGGGTCATTGACTTGCACATGGCTTTTTCATAGCGCAGGGGAAAGGAGGTGTTACAGTAGGATGTGCTTTGTGCATCGCATAACCTGGGCAAGAGGACGGGGGAGCGACCCAGCCAACCTCCTTCAGCAGTGGCAGATTCCCTAGCCACGGAGATGAAGGAGCAGGCAGGGCAGAGATGGAGGTGGGGAGCTGGGTGGCTGTGGGAGAGGTGGGGTGATGGCATGGATCAGAAGGGAAAACACTGAGCTTGGATAAAGCGGGAGCACTGTTTTCCTTCCACTACATTGGCTCGGCACCAGAGAAATCCAGTCCCAGGGGAACGGGGTTTGTTTGTGATTGTTTATGGTGCAGTGAAACAAACTGCTTTCCTTTCACCCCCAACACACACATTCACTCGCTGGCACTTTATGCAGCAAGCTAATCTAAACTGAGAGAGGACCTGCCAGCATCCGCTGCAGCTTCCCCTCTCCTCCCCTCCCCAAGGGAAGGTACAGACAGCACAACCGTCCTCACATTGTCCTCCCAGCAAACGCCTCTGCTTTTCCCCAGAAAGATGTGGTGGTGCTGGCCAGGGTGGCGTACTGTTCCCTTCCCTCCTCCTGGTAGAACCTCGTGTTGAGGGTGAAGGGCAGGTTACAAGAGACAAAGCCCTGATCCTATTGCCATGGAGATGTTAATTCAAGCTGAGTTCAAAGGAAATTGTTCCAGCTAAAGCTAACAGGCCTGGCAGGAAAGCCCTGCTGTCAGTTGAAAGAGGCCAGCTTCTCGTAAAAGGGGAAAGGAGGTGGTGTCAGAAAGAGGGGCCCCCGTTCAAAACGCGAGCTCCAAATAGCCGCGGTCCCTGCCTTTGAGGAAAGCCTTCCCCCCGCCACCAAAGCCACTGGCTGTGAAGCAAGCCAGCAGAAGATGCCAGGCAGTCTTCCCGTGCTGCCTGGACCCTTACAGAACAGTGGAAGGGACGGAGGAGCTCGGAGAGCAGCCTCTCCCACTCAGGGCAGACATGGCGGGCACACGGGCAGGCTGCTGCAGCTCCACAGCTGGGCTCTCCCTGGTCGGGTCACTCTGCCATGGCATACACTGGTGGTAAGAACAAGCACAGGTCCCACAGCAAGGCTGGCTGCCTCCTGCCACACACCGGCAACCACTGGGGACTGGGGTGGGGAGAGGGAACCCTTAACACCGGTGGCAGAGCTCCTGCCTTGCTGCCACGCAAGCATGAAATGCACCGTGTGATAACCAACACCTTCCCCGTGAGGCTGCAAGGGACTGCTCGGGGGCAGGACGGTGAAGGGCAGGACAGCTCTTGCCTAGCTTGTCACTGAAGTCATTCAGGTTTTCATGTAGGCAATGCAGTTTCAGGTTTTAGTGGAGGTATTACATTCGGTGTAATGATTAATCCTGGCAGGTAAGACTTGTCGGCTGGTATTAAACCTCGTGTTGCTGCCTGGTGTTTAGGCAATGAGAGCTGGGGGTGAATATTCACAGCCCCTCTAAGGATGGGTGGGACTGACCTGGTCATTATTTGGCATAAGGGCCCATACAGAGCATCTGGAGAGAGGCAGGTGTGCTCTCCCACACAATACCATCCTTGAACCGAAACTGAGGAATGGAAGTGACTCGTGGGGGTGCGGGAAAGGCAGAGGCCACAGCCCGGGCTGGACAGGCAAGAGCGCAGAGCTGCAAGGTCAACAGCCAGCTTTGAAGGAGATGATGAAGCAACCGTTTGCCAACCCCCTCCCCTGCCCTGCAGGAGCACTTTGAACATCTACCCTGAGTCAGAGCAGGAGCAGGCCTGCTATTGCAAGATTTGGAGGAGAATTATGAGCAGCCCAGCTCAGTATTAGAGGCATTAACTGTGGTTTTGAAAAAAAAAAGAAAGAACAAAAACCCCAAACTCGGAACACTCTTCCAGTTGAGCTAGAATATCTTCCCATCTGCTTCTCTGGTGCCAAGAGGAGAAGCAGGCACTGGAGTTGAAGCACTCCCTGCCAGCCAGAGCAGCGAGAGGAAGAGAGAGAATCATAGAATTGCTTTGGTTGGAAAAGACCTTTAAGATCATCAAGTCCAACCGTTAACCTAACCCTGCCATCCCACCACTAAACCCTGTCCCTAAGCACCTCATCTATCCTTCTTTTAAATACCTCCAGGGATGGGGACTTGACCACTTCCCTGGGCAGCCCATTCCAGAGCCTGACAACCCTTTCTGTGAAGAAATTTTTCCTAATGTCTAGCCTAAACCTAGGAAGCTTTTGTCTGTACCAGGCAGCCCTGGACAAGCTCCTGGCTGGCAAAGAAAGGCCCTGAAGGAGTCCTCTGCAGTCCCTGGCCACTGCTGGGCCCTGAGGTGCCTGCAGGGCTTGCAGGACACTGCTGGCAGCACAGCTCCCCTCCCGTTCCCCCATCTCCCTTTTCCCTCCTTCCCATCTCCATTGCCTCCCTTGCCGCTTCTCTGCAGCCCCTTCCTTCTCTTGCAAGCTCACCCTGCCGCCGGGCTCACAACTGCTGCCAGGGAAGTGGCAGGGAGCAGTAAGAAAGCGCTGACAGCCAGTTAGTACTGTGGGTTTCACATCCCGCTGGTTTAGCAAGACTTGGGCCCTCTCCCACCTCTTCCTTTTCTTTCATCTTCCCCTGCTTCCAGGCTGTAGCTTGAGGCTGCAGCTGCTGCAAAACCAGGAGAAATTTGCTAATGGACAGCAGAGAGATTTCCCACAAATCAGAACAAGAAGTGTTTTCTGTCTCTTTTTCGTAGCTTTCCCTTCTCCTCTCGTCATCCCCTCTTCCTGCCACTTCTCCCTCTCTCTGACTCCTTTCCCTGCCGGCTGGCTCCTCTGCTCCCGTGTCACTGCTGGGAGCGCGAGGGGCTCAGCTCCTAAAGCAACGCTGACTTTTGGCCCGTTCGGCAACGTGCCTGAGCAAGAGGAGAGAAATTAAGGAAAAGGGGAAGGACAGACTCGGGCTGCTGTGAGCTATCAGGGCAGAGAGAGCGCACGTGCGATGAAGCGGAGGAGGAGACCTGAATGTGCTCAGGTCAGAAATAACAGCAGTGATACTTGGCATTTCTCTGGCCTCGTCCATCTTTGCACCGCAGGCTCAGACATGGGGTCAACAGCATGCCCATGGCCGCACAGCCCAGTGGCGGGAGAGGCACGAGGAGGACCCAGAAACCAGATTCTGGTCTGAACTGCCTCCTCGCTGCACAGTTAGGAAAACTCCAGCCGCTGAAGGGCATCGCTGCCTCCGGTGAGCCTGCCCGCCCCAACCCTGCCTGCTCGCCCTGCTGCGGGCAAGGCGGCCAG
Source organism: Gorsachius magnificus (assembly GCA_034008185.1). Classification (NCBI taxonomy): domain Eukaryota; kingdom Metazoa; phylum Chordata; class Aves; order Pelecaniformes; family Ardeidae; genus Gorsachius; species Gorsachius magnificus. The sequence continues at coordinate 5,070,326 of CM067097.1, forward strand.
GGCACCGGGGAAGAAACGGGCTGTGCAGCCAACTCCCCTCAGCTGGGAACTGGCGCGATTAAAGCACGGCGTAGAGCACCTCCACCGCCACTGCTCCCAGCACAGGCATGTGCGTAAGCTGATCAGCAGCAGTGCTTCTCAGAAGCCCTGTCTCCTCCTCCAGGAATGGGAAAAGATCCGCTGGAGTAGTTTTAGGAGAAACCGTATCGCACACTCCCTTCCTCGAAATAGCTCAAGCTTCATCCTGGAGCAAGCTAGAGAGTTTTTTTCCCCCAGGCCCTATCTACAAAAGTTGAGTCATTTTAGAAAAGCAAAACAAGTAGTTAGAAAAACAACTAGGCCCTCCTAGGCAGCCACAATTAATTTTCCATTTATATGTAGCCTTAACACTTCCCTCCTGCAAAATTTGCTCTGACATCCTGCTGAGAAGCGAGGTAGCATTTCTGTAGTCATTTACAATAATTTCTCCCAACCCCATTTTTAATTGTAGGTATTGAATTAGGTGCTTGGGTCCTGCGATAATGCTGAGATGACACAGACTTGTCAAAAACCCTGCTGCAGGATCCATGACATCCTCTGTGCTTCTAGAAACAGAGAGGAGAAGGTATTTCCTTACGTCCCCCCCACCAGAAAGCGAGCTCTAAATTAAGTTTCTAGCAAGAACTTGGGAATTTCCCTTCAAATACCTTTGCCTCACACTTAGCCCTTTTCCCCACTGATGATTAATCCCTTCTGAGGCAATATTTAGAGCCATCTTAATCTCTACCCTGTGCTGCTTGCAGAGCATCACCATGTCTTCCTTCCTTCCTTGCTGTCTTTGTTCTGCACCCAAAGAACTTAGGGCTGGTTATTTTAACGCCCATCGCGAGGTTAGTCAGCTTGGCTTTTGACAGCTCTCATTGAGTCCTCCACACGCCAGCCTCTAAGCTGCTGCTTTCTCTGCTGATCTGGCCTGTTTCTGCATCCCTCGCAGGCATTCTGATTACTGTTAGCTTCCTTTTGAGGTGGTTATTCATCTAGCTAGAACTGGAGACCTCCCTTGGAAGGTGTCCCCACCCCCCACCTCTCAAACAGTTTGAACTTTGTTTTTTTGACTTAGAAAAATCGCAAGCCTCCTCTGAGCTCCCGAGTCCAATTTTCATTCCTGTGGATTTCTCTTAGCCAACAAGGCTTTGCCTATTTGAAATCAAGAACCTTATTTGCAGGCTTTGTTTGTCTTTCTATTTCATTTTAATTGAATCAGCAGTTAATCTCTGAATCCAAAGTTACTTTCTCAGTACAGTGCCCCCATCGCTTATCAAAACCCAGTCCAGGGCAATACCTTTCGTCACTGGTTCAGTGAATGTTGGTGAAGAAATTCACCCACTACCACATGCCAGAATATATTCCCTACTGTTATTTTTCATGCTAAATGAGAGGCTTTCACTTCCTGACCAAGAAGACAATTTCTCAGTCTGTATCAGGCGAGTAATTATGCAGGACTCTGTCCACGTCCCAGTCTGACCCTGAAAACCTACAGCACAGTCCCCTCGCAATGCCAGGACCAGCCCATCTTTCTTTCCCCACTAATCTTAAGTCTAATAGATTCCTTTTATGGCATGTCAAGACTTGAAAGATTCTGGCTATACAGCTCTGTATTGCCCCTTCTACCATATATACCTTCAGGGAATCTAACTATTGCAGATCTCATCTCAGAGCAAGGGTTCCAGCGAGCCTGCATTTCTGTGCCTCATCAGACAGATGTTGCATTGCATGGTGCAATACATCCTCTGCCTGGAAAGAAGGGCAACCTGGAAAGGGTGATGAAATGCAGGTCCCTGAAGTAGGGATCCACTAAAACTGGGATTCAGCACAGAATGGACAAGACTTTACCTTCCCTCTCACTTCTAATTCCTCCAGCTCCAAAAAGCAGAGTTAAAAGCCAAGGGTCTATGCTTAGATCTTAATTTCTGTTAAATCTTCCTCTCAGTCACCATAACAGCAACTACTAGATACATAAGCACAAAGAGCTAATGTGGACACAGGGCAATAGTACAAAGCATGCTGTGCACCAGTACCTTGCTCTAACGTGTGGCAGGGCTCACGAAGCGGTGCAGAAATTTGCTTCAGTGCCATTCCATCACTGCAAGAAACAAACCAAAGCAATCAATGCAGAATAGCAAGGGGATGTTCTTTTCCCTCTCTTTCATCTATATTTTAGTTCCTCTCTAAAAATATTCTCTTTCACCTCCTGATGTTTCTGCTCCCTTCCTGATCTTTAAAGCATTGCTTCAGCCTGGTAAGGTGGGCATCAGGCCAGGCTGCTGAATGATACTGTTTGCTTAGTTTAGCACTGGCTCCTGTCAGGAGGAGCCCTGCTGGCTGAACACACCGTTTGTGGCCATATGTGGTATTATTTACATGGGGAAGGGAACGAAAAATAGATCTTTGTGAAATAAGAGTTGAGAGAAAAGAGAGACGCAGGCAGAGCAGGGTGGGAATGTGCCCATCTGAGAAAGCCATCCCAGCCCAGACCATGGGAGGAATTAGCACAGGGCTCACGCAGAACAACACTGCTCTTAAAGCAAGCTGCAACAAAGCCTCGTAATGGGAGAAGAAATTGGACGGACTTCTGGAATCGCTGCATGGAAGCTCTGCTACCAGCTGGGAGACTAATTTAGTTTCTGGGTTTTTTTTTCTCCTTCTCCCCAACCTCCCTCTTTCTCTCTTTGAATAGGAGAGCAATGCAGCCAAGGGCTCAGCTCCAGCCAGATTGTACAGGCTCTGATGGGGCAGGCTGGGTCACTCAGCGGAGGAGTAAACATCAGGGAAAGCTGAAAGGGCTTTCTTAGGCTGTGCTTGAGCTAAAACGCTGAAGAGCAGCACAGGAAGCACTTGAAATCCCCAGCAGGTCCCAGCCTGTCTGCATCCAGCTGCACTACCTGTTGTGAAGTAGAGCAGCTCAAGAACTGCTCTAAATCCCACAGCAGCCAGGAACAGGTAACGAAGGCAGAGACAGGCAGGGGCTGAAGCTGGGGAGTGCTCTGGCATCCCCCTGCTGCTTAGCACAGCAGTACTCTGCTCTTTACTGGTGCCCAGCAGCCGCATTGCAACTTTGTCCTCCCCAGCACAACCAATCTCCTCCCAACAGAGCCCGTGTCAGTACCCTGACGTGCTTGATGAGCGATGCTGTGCCAGTGGAGGTGCCATCTTTTGGAATAAGACGTAAAACCAACTGCCTGACAGCCTGGACTATAAAAGTTCCCTTGGCAGCTTCTGCCAGTATTATCTTCCTCCCTCAGCCAAATTCCAGGTTAGGAACTGAACAAAGCAGTAGTGATGAGCTGCCAGTATTTTAATGAGCAGTTCCCACAGACACCTTCCTAGCTCTGCCTGTGATGGAACTCCACGGAGCAGGTGCACGTGTGCTCTCCCAGGAAGGGAGCTGTATTTACTTCTCACTTGTTCAAACAGCAGCAGTTACAAAAATCCTCTCTCATAACTATCACTCAAGCAGGGAAGTGGCTGATTTAGCAAGGAAATTGTCACCAAGAGCAGTTTGCTGGAGATGTTTACACTGTGTTTCTGAGGGTATAATGAGTGTGCTGATAAGATAGTGCAGGAACTAGCTGACTTGAATGAGGGGGGAATATGTTGATGGGGAAGTTGCTAGCTGTATTCTGCAAGGTGTTTGGGAAATACCCCGCTGGCACCCTACAGAGGCAATGGCATGTACTCTTGAGTATTTCTTTCAGGCTGTTTAGGGAGAAGGTCTTTCTGGGACAGAAAAGCAGGACTGGGAGAGCTGGGATTTCCAGGATCGTGTTTTTCTTCCCCAGGAAGGAATCTGGGGTGTTTTCCCTGCTGTAAACCCAACTATCCCTTCCCAGCATCTGGGGCATTCCGGCAGGGAGGAAGAGAGAAAGAGGTACTATCAAACCCCCAAGGAGCCCTGGGTACCTGCTGAAAATTAATCGGGAAGGCACTCATCCTGCTAGGATCCCTGCAGGACAGGTACGGACCAGGGGAGCAGCTTGCTTCAGCACAGGCAGGCTATCATCGCTGCTCCTGTGCTCCAGGGCCCGGCTCAGCACCTCTCTTGCCCCCCCGGGCTGGCTACGTTTCAATGGCAGCAGATTTACCTTTCTAGCAGGGCACAGAAAAGCCAGAAAGGCTAGATCTAGTAACACTCCAGTCCTGTCCCCTGCCCCTGACCTCAGTATGGGCACGGGGAAAGCCCCTTCCTCCTCCCTGCCACCTCAACCTCCAGGGACACCAGGGATGGACATGTCCCTGGGCAGGTCTAGGCATCCATCCTACCGCCAAAGCCATGGGCTTGAGATAGCATCCCCTTGCTCTGCTCAGCCCCAGGTACTCACTCCAGCCTCTGCCAGGAGCGGAGCTCTGCCAGGACAGGCAGGTGGAGGGGGACTGTCCCGTCCCCTCCTGTGCTGCAGGGATTTTCCAGCATGCCCACATTTTTGGGGTCGGCCTCTTCTCCCTGGTAATGGACAATAGGATGAGGGGGAATGGTTTGAAGTTTCACCAGGGCAGGTTTAGGCTAGACATTAGGAAAAAAATCTTCACTGAAAGGGTTGTCAGGCTCTGGAATGGGTTGCCCAGGGAGGTGGTCGAGTCCCCATCCCTGGGGGTATTTAAAAGAAGGATAGATGAGGTGCTTAGGGACAGGGTTTAGTGGTGGGATGGCAGGGTTAGGTTAAAGGTTGGACTCGATGATCTTAAAGGTCTTTTCCAACCAAAATGATTCTATGATTCTATGATTTTTGGAGGCCCCTTTCAGCACGGGGCACCGACACCCGTGTGCGGGCCACGGAGGACACCTAGTGGCTGGCAAGCCATGCCGGGGTGCCCTCGCCCGCAGCACCCTGCCTGCTGGCAACGGGGCGGGTGGGCTGCCCCAAGGATGCTGGCCCCATCGCTGCCCCGGGGAGGGGGCGGCAGGGCTGAGGGCTGCCTGGAGCTCATCTCTCCCATAGCTGAACTCCCCTTTCCACCTTCAGTGCTCGCACACAAGCCCCAGGCTCAGGGAAATCACACAGTTCCGTGGCACGGAGGGGGAAACGGGGCTGAGCACCCATGGCATCCTCCTTGCCCCTGCCCTCACACAAGCTGGCTGCCTGGGAGATTATTTGAATGTTGCGGGCAGACGGGTGCAGGAGCTCAGCAAGGAGGGGTAAGTGCCTCCTGTGTACTCCCAAGCTGGAATTCCATGTGTCCCCAGTATGGTGCAGGGCATGGGCAGGATAAAGGGAGCTGGGATGGGCCAGAGGATGCTGGGGGAGGCTTAAAGAGATGTGGCAAAGGGGAGGGGAGGTTTGGGTGGCCAGTAGGGCTGCATCAGCTAGTCTGGGGTCTCACCACCACCACTGGGATGCTCAGAGAGCCCTGCTCTATAAAGAAGTCGCTAAAAGTGCACTGGGAGGGACCTCCCCACTCACTGTTTCATTTTCCCTTGCTGGATGGGCAAGATGTGAAAGCCCAGGAAAAGCTGAGCACTAAAGCCCTCCAGGTGAGAGATGCGGGAGCCTTCCAGCAATGTCCAACTGACCTTCATCCACCAGAAACACCCTTTTACAAATCAGCTGCTCTTCAACCGGGTGGTGAGCGGCGTGCGCTGTCCTCAGCAAGCGCAAAGGCGTCCTTCGTGTGTGTCCACACGTACACACTGCCTGTGTCCCCTTCCTGCTGCCACGGGGCCAGGATCTCCAGGCGAGGTACAAGCAGGTGGGTGAAGGCAGCCCCCTGCTGCCCCCTCCCTCTCCTGTAGTGGCAGAAGTGGCCCTGGGTGGAAATGTGTCCCCCTGACACTTTGAACTCACCCTGTAAGGCTATCCCAGCTGGCCCAGAGGGCAGGATTATTGCTGCCAGGGCACACGGAGACAGGCAGGGAGTGCGAGGCAAGGGCAAGCACGCCCTTCCCTGTACCAGAAGAGAGCTGCAGCTCCCCCAAGCCTGCAGCTTTCTTGCCCAATTTCCTCCACCCCCTTGGCTTTCCTTCCTGGGTGCCAGCCAGCCCCATGACGCTACGTTAGGCTGCGTTTGGACTTGATGGAGCCTCAAACTTAAATGCAATTAATGTAATAAAGGCCAGAAGCTAGTGCATGCACGGAGCCAACTGGAGCAGCAGGGACGGCTCCCTAAGTTGCCCAAGCTCCAGGTGTTCCCTCCCCATGCACAACAAGCAACATCCCTTCTCCGCTCCCTGGCATTCCTGCAGCCCGCGGAGCTGCAGTGCCAGCACATGGCTTGGAGCTGCCTGGGAATCTCCCCCATTATTTTACCCTCTTTCACAACTATACCACCAACAAGGAGGCCAAATCCTGCTGCTCTGCCAGCAGCTCGCTGCTGGAGAAGCAGGCTCTGCCAGGAGGTAGCAAGGTGGGGAGGCAGGAATGCATGAGCTTTTGGGCCTTCTGGGTGCTGGGCACTTCCCAAAGCTCACACGCAGCTGCAAAAGAGTTCTCCAACCTGACCGGCCATCCTGTGCTGTGGGGCCAGCAGGCAGTGGCAGTGACAGTGCTGGCTGACACACAGGGAGTGGGGCAGATGCCTGGCCTGAGGCTGGGCCCTTTGCTGCTGCTGCCCGTGCCAAGTCTGCTACCCTGCACCTTATGATAGGCACTTAACTCACCACAGGCAGCTGCTACTGCAGTGACAGAGCTGCCACCAAGTCTGGAGGAGAGCTCCACATGTGCTAGCCACGCAGAAAGCCCTGCCCCGGGGAGGTAAGTGAGAGGATGGGAAGGACAGGCAGGCGTTGTGGGCAAGGATGCAGCGGTTGGCCATGCCTGTGCCACCAAGAAGCCCATTCTCTCCCTTGACTTTGAGTTGGGTTCTGCCACGGGGATTTCTTGAGCTGGAGAACATTTCAGAGATTTGTTTTGTGAGGTGGAGAGGAGAATAGCTTTTTCTGCCACCAGGCCATGTAGGAGTGAAGCAAAGAGGCCCCAGTGCAGTTGGCAGGAGGATGGGGGCTGGTTACAGGGAGTAAGGGTGCAGGTGACCCTCAGGGCTGCCCAGAGCAGTGAGGATGCACCTGGAGAGAGGTAGGATCTAGGACAGAGAGCTGGGATAGCAGGATGAGAGGTGAGGTCTGAGCTCCTGCCATTTAACAGTGGGGCTTGGAAGAAGGTACGAGCAGGTGCTGAAGGACTGTGAGCTCAGCGCCAGTGACGCAAGAGCTGCCACGATCAGCCTTGTCCCCAGATCCTTTCCAAGGCAAACATCAGACATTTTCCATCAGACACTGCTCTCCTTGGATGCCAAATTTCACTCCCATTTGTGCAAGCCAGGGCTGGTGTCCACATGCTCCCGTTGAATTGCAGATCCCTTCCCAAGCCCCAGACACTGAGCAGCCCCTGACAGGAGCAGATAAGGGACCTAGGAAGACAAGCTGTGTCAAGGACTGCCTGCCCCCTGCTCCCATCTCCATCTGAATGCTGGCAACCAAAAAATGATCTCTGCTCTATTGCCTGGAGAAAAGCAGCCTTGCTGACCTTCCCTGCAGCTCGCTGCTCCTGTTGTTTTCACCTGGAGAAGGGGGTAGCATGACACAGTTGTTTCCCAGGCAGTTGCCACCACCCTAAAACCAGAGGGTGGGATTCGGCTGCAGAGGGATAATGCTGACCAAGGACAAGCAAGTCCAGGCAAGGCACGCAGCAGAGCGCTGCTCCTGATGAGTAAGAGTGGCGGGTGCTAACCCTCCTCAAGGTCTGGTCCTGACCCTCGCCCTGCCTCAGCTTCTGTCAAGTTATCCTGTGTTTATGGAAGTGAGCAAGGGAGGCTCAGGCCCCAGGTTCACTCTCTTATCTAGGTGCTGTATTTCTTTCCCAAAATTGTTCTAATTTTTTCCTTCTTTTCCCAGTGTTTTCCCTCTTCTTTGTCTCTCCCCTTTCACCTCCATCTCATTTTTCTTTTGCTGTCCTATTTTTTTCTTCTGTATTTATAAAGGAAGGGAGGAGGGGAGTAAATCAAGAGACACACACGCGCACACACACACGCTGGATATTTGTCTTGCTCAGTCACAGAGTGAATAAGCGTCCTTGTTTCAACATGTTTTCCCATTTAACTTCCCAGGGGCTTTTCAGAATAAGAATTCCTCTGAACAGCCAGACACAAGATCTGAGCTTACAGTCATTTGCTCTGCGTGGTGGCCTCATTCCTCAGGCTTCCCCCCCATCCTGTGCTTCCAGGAACCCAGCAGTGACACAGACCGGGGCCCACCCACCACCTCCCCTAAAGTCTCCCTGGCAGGCAGGGAAGCCCAGCGAGGTCAGGCTGCAGGTCCCCAAGTGCTGAGCTGTCCCCCTGGCATGACGGAGCAGCAGCCTTCACACGGGCAAAACCTCCATGGAGGCTTCTGCACAGAGCAGCAGCCACGACCGTGCCTGCTGGGCTTCTTCCACATCTGTGGGACTGCTCAGACCAGCCCTGCTGCCCTGGGTGGGTGATGGCGCTGCATCCCTCTAAGTAACTTCCCTGCAGGGGGTCCTGTCTCAGGAGGCTGAGCCTTCTGCAGAGAGAGGCGACCGAGACACTAAGGCTCTTGCAAGAGGCGAAGAAAGATTTGGGGGAGACAGCACTTGCTCTTAGCGAGGAAGACACTGACCTGATCCCACATGCCTGTGAGCTTGCCATCCCCCCCAGCCCCTCACCAGCACCTGGATGGTGAAGAAGCACAACATAACAGGAGGAAGCATCTGCCCCCTCCTCTGCCCCACCTGCAGCACGCTCTCGGGGAGAGGCTGCCCTGTCCTGCTCTCCCTCCCACCATGCTAGGCTGCTCAGTGGTCACACAGGCCTGGACACCTTGGGAGGGACAGAGCCAGCTTCTGTCTCCAGGGCAGGTCAGGGCAAGGACTGCTCCTCCGTGCACCTCTCTGTGCTACCCTTACTAGAAACAACCACTGCCTGGAGGGAAGCTTGGCTTGATATTGCCAAATACAGAGGATTTCAGAGTAGTTCATGTGTTAGGGAGACTCTATTAAGAGCTGTCTGTCCTTTTTCTTCTTTTTCTGCCTGTCCTTGTTCTGCTCTTCTTTACCCATCCATGTTTCCCCTCTTTCTCTCCACCTGCCTCCTCCAGGCTTGGCGCCGTGAGTCACGCCCTGTCCTATCGGCTTCACTTGTTTCCTCTCCCAAACCTCACCAGGGAGCTGGGACTTTGATCTTGTGAAGGCAGAGACTCCAGCTGCCAATCTGGGAGAGCACAGATGCTTGGAGATGGGGGACGGGGATCCACTGGATTACAGAGAAGGGGATGACCATTAGAAAGAGACTAGGGAGGCACGAGTAGTGATGTGCCTTATAACCGCCTTTTATTACCCATCACCAAATACAGAGATTCTTCCAGCTCCATTAGCACAGAGCCTCTGGACATCAAGCCTGCCTATAGCTCATGACTTGTCAAGTCTTTCCCATCACAAATAAAATTCTTACCAGTGGTACTCTCAACCCTTTCCCAGCCTGGGCGCCATCCCACAGCACCTCCCTCCCAGCCTAGGACCCCAGATATAGCTGTATGACAAGCTTAATTGTATGACAAGCACAGCTCTTCAGAGGGAGGGAAACTGGCCCTCTGCTCAGGGACAAAAGGACCGTATAGGAGCCCTACCCCAGATATATGCCCTGGTAGCCTTCCCCATCTGCTGACACACTGTACCAGAAACCTCTACAGTGGCTCAGCTACTGGAACTGTATGTACCTCATGGATCAGTAAAATAGGCTCTAGAGGGGAAAATAGTTTTTAAGCAATGGGACAGGGACAAAAAGGTCTCTGTTTGGGGATTTCCAGTATCTGCCTTTGGCTTGCTGGAAAACCAACTTTTTTCAACTTTGGCACACCTTAGTTTCCTGAGGCATGAGATAGAGATGATATTCCCCAGCGTTGCAGAGTTTGGGTCAGGACATTTTTTTGTTGAGATGCAAATCTGTAGAGAACTAGACCCGACCTGCTGCTGGGGACAACAGCAAATTATGCTAAAAGTTATAATTTCCAGGCATCAGAGAAAAAAGAGCATCCTCACAGAAGATTACACAAAGAGATCCTAGGGGTATAGATCATGCTAGCACCTATACCCCAGGACCAAATCTTTTTCTGGAAGGAGTGCAGTCTGTTGCAGCTATCCAGATACCAATAAATTCCATTCTGCCAGCTGCAAATCAGGGAACGTTTTCTTACTTCTACTACAACTCCCAAACCCATAAGATTATACAAACTGCCAATTTTACATAAATAACATCTATCTCTTCTAGCATGCTTTGTTCCCAGAGATCCTAGAGCACTTTAGAAGATTATCAACAGATTGGAGCAGAACAGAGAACAGAATCACGATCTCCCAAGTTCACATGGAGAGCCACCCACAAAATCACATCTGCATGATTACTGAGGCTGACTTGAAAACTACCAGTGACCACGCTCCAAAGAAGCCAAAAGAGAATATGCCATCCTGCAGCAGAAGGTAAAAAAGCTCCAGTGGTCCTTCCCAATCCAGCTAAGGAATATTCCTGATCCCACATTTGGAGATCGTGTTTTAGTGCTGAGCAGACATCTGAGAACTACAACCAGCTCCACCCAGCTTCCCCATCTCAGGTTGTGCCAATCTCCAGTGCATGAAAAGGGGGTGGAAAAGAAAACAAAAACTGAAAACCAATGACACAGAAACCAAGTTAATCATCAAAGCGGGGAGGGGGGGAATCCTTCCTGGCCTCTACAGGCAACCAGATGAAACCTTGAAACACAGGCTTAATTAATTAATTAAAAACAATATGAACATGGTGCAACAAGTCTTGTAAGCACATTGAAGGCATGCAATATCATCCATACACTGTTATGCAACGCGTTGATGACTGCAGCAAGCTCATCTTGAATCCAGTTCAGATCCTGGTGCCCAAGACTCTGTTTCAAAGGCCATCCCTGAACAATGCTCCTATGATGTCTAGAAATCATCTTCTAATTTCTAACCTATATTTTTTAATGAACAAATTTATCCTATTTGATCTTACACTAGCACTGGCCTTTAATTCAAATAGATTTCTCTCTTTTGCTGGTATTCCCTTTCCTGTGCTCCACATGAATTTAATGCTGAGTAGTCATTTTCCCCTACAGCCTTTTCAAAGATGAAGACTCAGCATAACCACTAGAAAGGGGTCCTCCCCCAGGCAGCACATACCCTCCAGTTAATGCCCTTGTCCTGTCACACACCTTCAGTGAATCACCCTCCTCCTGCACGCTCACTGAGTATCGTTGTTACACAATGGGCATTTATATTCTGCCTGTAACTTGTTCCAATAATTAAGATTCCCCATGGTCCAGCTCATAGCCTGCAGGCCTGATTTAAGCCTTGGGAAGCTTGTGTTTAGCCTGCCATGGTACCCTGGGGGAGCTATTCAGATGCTCACACTACCCTAAAAATCCCAGTCTTCAATATCTGAAGCCAGATCCTGACCATCTTCACTGAGATCTCAATTCAGCATGCCCCCTTATGTGAAAATGCATCCCCCAAATAACTGGACCCTCCTGGTTCAGTTTTCCTTCCCTTCATCACCTACTCTGAGACACATGGCTGATTATCACATGGAGGCGGTGAGCCCAAATTGTCACAAATATCTAAACTTAAGTTTATGCCATATGAATTGAGTCTTTCTCATATAAATCACAGCTCTGAGCATATCTGTAGATCTGCTTTAAGCACACCTGCAGCATTGTTGTTTTTTCCCCATGTGCTCTATACCAGGATAGCTCTCCTGATCTATCTGGATGCGTTGCTGCCTGAATCTGATACGTGTGAAAGCAACACGAAGCCCTGAACTCGTTCTGCCTGCTCTGCTGTTACGCTAGGAGCTGGTTAATGCATGGTCATTGCTCAATGGTGTCTACATGCTTGATGGATTGATTTCCTGTGCTTTCTTGTAGCAGGAATGGTGTGCATGCATTTCAGCGTAACGTTTTCCGAGCTGTGGACTTGTTTTCTATAAAGGTGTAATAAATGAGAAAGGACTGAAAATATGTAGGATGTGAAAGGGAGTGTGGATTAGTGGGTAGAGCACAGAGCAGGCAATTAGCAGACAGGTTCCCTGCTCCTAGTTTGGTTGGAGCTGCTGTGAGAACAGGGGCCAGTGAATCATGGGCTGGTCGATCTAATTCTCTATGACTCTCCATGACTTCATCAGTCATTGGTGTTTGAAACTCTGCTCCGGAGCCTGTCTAAAGGAGTGCCCTGGGGTTGGCTTAACTGTTTCTATTCTATTTAGTTTTAAATGGACCCAATTTTTTCACTTTTTCATCCTGGGGAAATTTTTTTTTAGGTACCTACCCCACGAAGATTTTGTGCAGCACATTGCACAGTGGAAACCTTTAGTACAAGCAATAAACTACCCAGGCTTACTGGTGTATATACAATGAAATAATGAAGTTCAAACACGAACAAAAGCATCATGGAATATTAAAAAACCCTCAAGGATTTAGAGGGGTCACAATCATGAAAAAACAAGAGAATGAGCAAGCAAAAAGGATGCATAGCTATTTCAGAAAAGAAGTTTCATTTTTGCTGAAAAAATTCAGTCAGTTCCACAGTACATGCCTCAGTTTCCCTAATTGCTACATGGGGTTAGCAACCCAGACCTATTTTGCAAAGGTGTTGTCAAGTTTAATTTGTGAACCTTTGAAAAATGCTCCGAGTTTTTCAGATGAAAGGCGCTGCAGATGCCAAACGTGGGTGTATGCTCTGAGTCAGAGGCATAGACATGGGCATACTGTGTGATCGGCTTGACGCAGAGCACTAGATAGGAGCCAGTTGTCCTCTGCAGGAAGCGTAGGGATAGCTGGTGCAAAAATCACAGATGATGCTTACACAAGTGTGAACTCATGCTATAGAAATCAGGAGCCACCCTCTGGGAGGTACAAAAATAAAGCCTACAATAGAGACGTCCAGTCTGTACTTTGGCTTCTAAATTGCCTGAAATACATGCATGCGCACGAGTCTTCTAAATACGGTTGAGAACTAAAGCACAAATTGTCTACTAAACTACCCTTTAACTAACAAACTGCCCTTTAGCTCCAGTAGTCCTCCCGCGATTCCCAGGCAGAATTAGGCAGCATTGGCAGTGGCTGTGAGCACCAATAAGGCCATGCACACCTCAAGTTTCAGACAGGTGTGAACGGTAGGTTTCCCAAGAGAGGCCAGAAATAACAAAAGAGAGATGGGCCCCATCTGCAAACAATTTTTTGGCACGACAAAGACATGATGAGGTGCAGAGAGATGATGGGGGAAAGAGCGGGCTTGGCCTTTGGCTACGGAGCAAAGCTGCAGTCCCAGGTCATGTGGCAGCAGGGGTGATGCATTTAGCTCTTGCTGGTCACGCGTGGGCCTGCCATGGTTTCACAGGTATTTGCAATCAGGACATGCCCAAGGTGCTCATGCCAGGCACGCGGACTGCTGTGAGAGTGAGCTGAGGTTGAAAGGGGACCGGTGAAAGTGGCATTGCACAGAAGTGACTGGTGACAGTGGGGAATGTTCCTTACGCACGCGCGAGTGACATCCTTTCTTTCCTCCTGCAGACTCAAGGGACGTTCAGCCCAGACTACCGGTAAACAGATTCTTCTTCAAGAAATCCAGTTTGCATTTGGCTCCATTAGCCTGTGTGCATGTATATGCGCATGACCTCCCTCTTTCTGTCTGACACAGAGCATCTAAGCTGAGAATTCTCCAAAATTAAGCAGCAAGAACAGATGCCACCCAAGCTATTCAAAAGCCAAAGCAGAACCTGCAGCTTCATGGAACATACTGACTGTCGTGAGGGCTGACAACAGCCCATGTGAGTCTGACTGTAGCAGCACTAGGGGACAGACATTACAATGTCGTACACCTCAGGTGTGGCCGTACTTCACCAGTACTGCAACAAACAGAGGAGCTAAAGCCATGGCTGACATCAGGGTAGGTCAGGCCAAGCACAGCTATAACTTGACTTATTGGAGGGTGCCAGTCTTGTATGTGCCTCTGCACGAACAGAAGAATCAATAATAAACCTCCTCCTGAGCACAGTTACTCCCAAGTCTGCCTGGAATAACTGGATTAAACTCATTTACTCTGGATTTGCTGATCAGTAAAACCAAGATGAAAAAATTCAGTCCTTAATCTTTTGACTGCCTTACGTACTCCAAAATCTTAAGAAAGTGTCAGGAAAACAAGAGGAACTAAGACAACCTTCTTCCAAGTTAGACCTCTTCATATAGGTGGGTTTTGTTTCTTAAGTATTACTGCTAGCTTGGAAAAGCTCTGCTGAATCTTTTCTGTACACGTGAGAACAGGCGCCTCCACCCTCCAGTATTTTTAATTACTTGGAGATCTATAGGACTGTTGATGTTATGAAGATCAGCTCATCCCAGGAAGCCAGGGGGAAAGAAATAAATGTATGTCAGCCAATCTCTTTCTTTTATGAAATTTGTTTTTAAAAAATAGCATTACCCTTCTCTATGCCAGAGAATGACTTCTGACTCACGAACGACTGTGGTTCTATTAATAAAAAACCTGTCCACTAGAAATTACTGCAAAAGGCGCGGCCTTTCTGAACAACTATTATCCAAAAAATACTGTATACTGAATAATTTCTCATATAGAGAGAGCCATAATGACATACAGGCAGTAAGAGGGGCTGGACCTATAGGCAGGGGTCCCAACTGCATTTCAGTTGAAGAGAAAAGAAATTCTCTTTCCTTTTCTCTCATTTTGCACAGACAAAGCCCTTAGAAACCATATCTGTAAGACAGGCGCTTCCTGGCTATCTCATTCTCATATCAGATCCAAAATGTATGCTGTTCCTGTTTTGGGCTGCACCTCTATTTCCTCCACACCTAAAAAAGAGCTGAAAAATGCAGACCTGGATTTTTCTTCCACTACTTAAGACAATTCCAACTGGGGTTTTGTTATGGATTTCTAATGAGAAATTTTTACAGGCTAAAAATCACATTCTCCAGCAACACCACCACTGCATTCTGCAAAAATTAAATTAGCACAAATCTTAGGCATGGTTAATTTACACCCTGGGCATTAATCTCAGAGCAATCTCACTGAAATTCAGAGCATAATCTATGCTAAATTGATATGAGTGGAAGATCAGCCTCCTTCTTTTGAAGTTGGTGGAATTCACCAGTGCTTATAAAGAGCCTTTTTCTTCTGAAATCTTCTGTGATTCCAACAAGTTGAACATGTCCCAGGAATACAGATAGTGGAGGCAGATTTATTTTTAAGACTCTTTCTCAGTTCTTTTTTCTTGCAAGAAATATTTTGGCTATCTAGCTGTAAGATATTTCCTCTTCCAGGTATGTCTCTCAGTTCAGTGGACATTTATGGGAAGAGCTACATAGGATATACCTCAACCCTTATCTCAGTGAAAACATGCAATGAAATAGGCAATGGGGGTTTTGTTCTATTAGTCACATTAGTGGAGATTGCATGGCCTGTGGGAAAAACAGGAGTAGCCAATTTTTACTTCAGGTCAGCTGTGTTCTTCTGATACATGGTTGGGCTATGTCCAGGTCTAGATGGATGGACCTTGCACAAACCCAACATCAAAATCAAAATAAAGATAATAGGGTCTTTTAAACCCCGTATTATCCATATGTTTCCCCTCCCTGTCCTACTGAATACAGTAAGCCCGCAGGGGAACCCAGTTTAAGAATGCTTTATTCTAGGCGTTCATTTTAATTACAACCATAATTATTTTTGTGCATGTGTATGACCCAGTTAACAAACCCATCTTCGGCATCTCATGGTCTCTCCGACCCTGCCCATTTCTGCAAGGAGGTAACCTCAGCTCCTGGCAACAACGAGCAAAATTATTTTTGAAACAAGCGGTTGAACTGGTTGCTACATCTTAATGAAAATTATTTTTTTAAAAAAAAAACATTTCTATGTATATAAACAGCCCTTCCTCCCAAACCTGGTTAGACAAGAATGTTCCTGGGTGTGGACTGCCTTGTATAATTAACTGCACAGCTGTAGCTTCTGATCCCTGGTAACGTCTGTTTCTTTCTCCCTGTGTCTACCTAGCATAATCCAGGCATTCTCCTCCTCCTTGCAGGAGCTCCAGGTGCGTCACTTGGGCAGAAACTTTCCTGCATTCCACCGTCATTCCTTGCTGAGACAACGACCGGGCAGACAGACGCGCTTTGTAGAGGGCTGAGAGACAGGAACTGGAGGGAAGACTGAGCAGTGAAGCCAATTCACCCTGTTTAGACGATGGAAACGGGGACTGCAGCAAGGACAAACGGTACCACTGGGAAGCCAGAAGATGTGAAGAGTCCATCTGCCCCCAAAAAAGAAGAAGAAGTGAAGAAGACCACAAACCCTGGCGGAGGTGAGAAGGAAGCTATGAAGGGAACTGGCAGTGCTTCTTTGGAGACAGGGCAAATGAAGAGCTCCCTCTTTTCTGGGAGCGACTGGAAGAGGCCCATCATTCAGTTTGTGGAGTCGTCCGATGAGAAGAGATCAACCTACTTCAGCATGGATTCAGCAGATTCAAAGAAGATGCAATATGCCAGTGGACAGATAGGAGACATGAGGAGACCACCCCTCTCCTTTGCAGAGAAAGGCGATCTCAGGAAGCCCCTCTTCTCCTTGGATTCCAAAAAGAGCTTCCTGCCTAGTGAAGGGGAAGGGAGGAAGTCGTTGTTCTCTGGGGGGCAGATGGGGGACCTGAAGAAAACTTCCCTCCCTCTGGTGGAGACAGGGGACCTGAGAAGATCCACCTTCAACAAGCCTGACAGAACATCTGGGTCACGGCCCAGGGTGAAGCTCGAGGATGTTCTGTGTGATTCCTGCATCGATAACAAGCAAAAGGCTGTGAAGTCCTGCTTGGTGTGCCAGGCTTCCTTCTGTGAGCTGCACCTCAAGCCCCACCTGGAGGGAGCAGCTTTCCGGGACCACCAGCTCCTGGACCCCATCAGGGACTTTGAAGCAAGAAAATGCCCCGTGCATGGGAAGACCATGGAGCTGTTCTGTCAGACAGACCAGATGTGCATCTGCTACCTCTGCATGTTCCAGGAACACAAGAACCACAGCACAGTGACAGTGGAGATCGAGAAAGCGGGGAAGGAGGTAATGCTCTTTTTATTTGCACGTTCTCATCAGTCTTTCCAATTGACCTCAATATTACACCACAGCTTTTGCTCTCCAGCCTACAGTCTCTCCTAAAATCACGTCTGCAGCGTCATTCTGGGATGCAGGGGTGGTGGATGGGAAGCGTTTAGGGGAGAACTGATATTGCCTGGGTTCCGCTGCAATGGGATTGTCATTCTCCTAATGGCTGGTTACAGCATAGCCCTGGTGTCATGTAGCAGGCGGGTTTGGGGTGCGGTGGAGAACCTGGTTTCCACCCCTGGTTGCACCACTGACTTTCAGCAGAAGCTGAATCAAAGCCCTGCATGCTGAGTTAGTCTCCAGTTTTGACAGTTTTGGGTAGTATTATCCACAGCCAGAAAGGTGGGGCATTGCTCAAGTTTGGGACCTCCAGAATAATTTACTAGTGGCTGCTAGGTTACTATTGGAAATTACCATCTCAGATACTGAGAGTGAGATTATGGCTTTTTGGTTTTCTTTTCTGTTACGGATACAATACTGGCAAGCCCCACCTATTGAAAGAATCTTTTGAAGCTCAGATGAAGAAAAAATCCCAGTGCAAACACAAAAATTATCATTTCCCCTGAAGTGTTACTACAGTAGGTTCAGAGGATGGGCATCTACGGAGATGAGGCTGGTATGTGAAACAGTCCTCACTAATGAAGTGTCTGCCACCTTTGTTTGCTTAAAGGCCAATGCTGTTTGCTTTCTGGGTGGATGTATGATTATTCCACTACCTCTAGTCAAGGTCAGGGTCTCACCACGTTCGGTACTGGACATCCTCATAGTAAGAGCATGTTCTGGCCTAGAGACCTTCTGACCTAAGCAGACAGGGCAGGAGAGATTACAGAAAGGAGACCCACAAAATGGTAATGCCTAGAATCACACAGTCTACGGCAGAAACTGGAAGGGCACTAAGATCTGCTAAATCCTAGTCTTAGGCACAGCCCAAGCCAAGTGCTCTGATGTGGTGAACAGGCAAATACAGGTACCTGCTGTGGGAAATTCTTGAGTCACCCTTAACTTGGAAGAACAGTTCAACTCTTCCTAAGGTGCTAGGAAGATTTATCTCATAAGGCTGAAAGAGTATTATCTAGAGCTCATCTGTCTTTCTGTGCAAATTTTTAGTCTTTTCTTGCAATGTCATCTCCAACTTGCAGCCTTGCTGAAACCAGACAAGATTTCTTCCATGTCTCAGACAGTCTGTCTTAAAGAAATTCCTGCAGGGCTCACTAGCCTGCTATTTGTTTCATAATTGCTTGTTCTTGTGTTTTTGATGTCAGCTCTGAACACAGCATATGCTTAACTCTCACAGAGCTGTGTCTAGTGTCTGCCAGGTTGTCCAATTCCTCTTAGCCATTTCTACTGAAAAGACGTTAACAGTTGCTCCCTGAGGAACCAAAGCTGGCCAGAGTCATCTTCCTGTTGTTGGACGGACCCAGAACACCTTGCTTTTGAAGAGGCAGCCATAGCTGGGCAGAGAAGACTACCTAAGATTTAAGTTACGTTTGATTTCTTTCTCAGAGTCCTTGTGCCACTCTTGTTAGCTATGTGCTTTAGTTCCTATGCTGTCCCGTGCTGTTTCTGCTGCTGCTAAGCCTAAAGCACTTAGGGCTTTATCAATGTGAATCATACACATTTGCAAGTTTCTCCTGACGACAAGTTTTGATCATGTTGTAACTTGAGCGAGTATTCACTCAGACTAAAACAATTAACAGGATAGCTGTTGCTTACAAATATTTATTCCTAGCCCTGATTTATTCACCATTAGTGAAGCCTTAGCAAGGACCACAAAGAAGAATGAACATTTCCAAGTCCCTTGTGTGCACCACCTATTCTTTTCAAGTCTTGCAAATCAGCCAAGCTGGAATATGACCGCAAATTGGAAGAGTGGTAAAGCGTGGCTGGTGCTGCTGGCCTTTGCGGAAAGAATAAGCAAAAAACCCACATCAGGTCAACCCCAACCCTGCCCTATTTTCACAGCTTGGCATCCAAGCAGCTCCAGGGTAGCTTTACAGCCTCTGAATTTGCTAACTATGCCACTGGACTGGTAACCAGAATACAGCTGAATCCAGACAGACCCTCTCACAGAGTGTTGGTTGTCAAGGAACAATTGGTTTATCTTCAAGGATTTCCCAGCCCCTGACTATACTGCAAGTCCAAACCTGGAGAGGGTTCCAG
Source organism: Gorsachius magnificus (assembly GCA_034008185.1). Taxonomy (NCBI): domain Eukaryota; kingdom Metazoa; phylum Chordata; class Aves; order Pelecaniformes; family Ardeidae; genus Gorsachius; species Gorsachius magnificus. The sequence continues at coordinate 5,089,624 of CM067097.1, forward strand.
CAGAACTTGGGGGTGGGGGGTGGTTATGCCGTGATGCACTAAAGCCTGACTCTCAATCTGGGTGCTCAGCAATTTGGTGGCACAAAACTGTCACATGATAAGGTGTCATATGCTTGTTTTAGGTACATCTATTCCTTTCATATTGCAGAATTAATGCAGGCTACAGTCTCTTTCATGAGTTTATCTTTGCTATAGGCCTGCAGGGAAGAAAGGTGCTGTACTTCTGTGTTGGGAAAGCAAGGGATAGCTTAAGATCTGTCTATAAAATTAGGTAACTCTGCTTGCTCCACAATGCAGACAGTATGGCTTAAGAGAAGAGGAATGCAAACAAGCCAGTATACAGACGCCTACTGGTTAGAGCATTTAAGCAAGCAGTAGAAAGCCTGATATGACTCTTTCTGTGGAATAGAAGGAGAACGCAGCAGCATCTTCCACTTTTCAGGAGCCTGGGGTAAGAGTCAGTCTCTGAAAGGCACAGGGGGTCAGACAACTTGGCAGGGGGGAGAGAGACATTTTTTGTGAGTCTCCACCCAGTAGTATTTGTGTATTTTACCCAGAAAATCTTTAATGCCTTCCCCAGATCCACTTTGCATTAGTTTCCTGCTACAAATTTAAAGGGAAAGTAAAACCCCCACCAGAATCAGTCTAAGAAACAACCAAGAATAAGTCTGTGAGGCTGGGTAATAACCACACACAGTTGAAAAGTGAGAATTGTCAATAGCAGCTTGTACACTCCAATAAAACCCTCTGGCCAGCTTCATTTATCAGCAGAACTAGAGCCCCCCTTCAGAGCCTTTAATTTTGAAAGGGGATCCTTCATTCAAAACCTGTTTTACAGGCCTATGCTCAAAATGAGACAACTTCACATATGCCTGCCAGTCACAGAGCTGTAAATAACCCAGCATTACCATCCAGCGCCAGCCTTAGTACTCAGCACATCAGGTCAGTTCTAGTGAAAAGCACTTTGATTTTTTTCTTTAATTCTTTACTTTTAAAGAAAAGTTCACATTGTACAGCAGGTTTAAGGACGCAGCAGAGAACTGTCATGCAGGAACAGGAGCAGGGTGTTCCTCATTTCGACAAAGCAACTTTTAAAAGGGGAGACTTCACAGAGTCTGAACTAGGCTTTGAAGTCAACCATCCACAGAGATGGATCCAGAGGGATTTCCATCTGAACCCTCTCAGTATTACTTTCGCTGTCTGAAGAGAGAGCAAACAAGAGTGCATCAATGTGCCAGCAGAAGGATTTTTGGCCTTTCCCACTGATGCAATAGCTGCTCTTTCCACAGAGATGGTGCAGTTACCTGCAGGATGTTCTTCCTAGCTGGAAGGCTGTGGAAGCTGACCTGCTGCAAATTGTGTTTTAGAGTAGGTTTGCCTGTTTGCCTTCATTCTGCATTAATGCCTCTACAGTGAGGGCAGAACCCAAGGAAAATCCACCAGTTCACAGGTAAGGAATTCTCTTCAAACTGTGCAAAGCAGAGAGCCTTCTCCGGCCTCGGCTCATGCAGTGACTGGCAGCATTTTTGCAGAGTCTCCGGAGATTGTAGCCCACTGACACCCACCTCTACTTAACAAAAGCTTAGATAGAAAAATGTAATGGCAAAACCAGCAGAAATAATGTCTTAAAGAATATGCTGATTTCTCAGCCATGTCATTTCCAATACAGGCCCTGTAGTGGGACAACTAGTTTAAACACTTCTTTTCTAGCTTCATTATTGCATTTGGTTGTTGCTGTCAGGTAATTAACATAGCTCTTCCAGGCTGGTGACACAGGGGTGTTCCCCTATTCAGGGACTGGGTTCCCAGAGCATTAAGACATGATGATGCTTGTACTGCTGCCTTGCAAAAATGAGTTGCATCATGATGCAAGACTCATAATCTCACATCTCTAGGTCCTTTACAGCACAAGGGCTGGGTTCAGCTGTGGATGTTTAGGTGTACACTCTGAACTTTCACTTAGGCCTCTTGACTGCCCTAATTAACTTAGGCTCTAATGGGGGATCCTCCTCTGTTAGCTCAAAGACTCTTAGTGACAGCATTTTTCAACTTGCTGTAGTCAAACTGACTGGTCTAAACCTGTATTTCCTAGATAATCTTCACTGTTACTGTTGTTTCTGCACTGTAGAAACTCCTCTCCCCCCCCCCCCCACCCCCAATGGATGGAGCTGCTTTATTATCTTTCACTAGGACCTTCTGAACCCCAAGTCTCACCCAATGGATTTGTCCTGGGTGGTCCACCACATAAGGAGATTGTTGACCCTGGAGAATCTGAGAGATACGAAGAAAGCTAGGAGAAAAGTTTCTTCATAGGGAATGAAGCTGAGAAGTTGACTGTCCCTAGTACCTGTAACCACCCTACTGTAAATGTAACACAGGATATATATGGACAGGCAAAGCAATCTTCCAGCCAGTCCCAGACTGAACAGGGCTTTAAAAACATAATGAAATCACCTTTCCTGAACCCCTTACATTATGGTCCATATCCAGAGCATCCCTACCGAATCTACCTCCTTGTGCCCATGTCACCAGTTCTTGTACTATTCCATAGTCTCCCTGGACCTCTTTTTAACATTTTTGCTATGGTGAGACTAGTTTTAATGTTTGTACTATCATGCAGTGAAAGACCTCCCTTGCCTTTGCTGGTGTCTGTACTAGTGTTTCCTTTTGCCCTCAGTATGGGCGTTTTAACCCAAGCTGAACCTGGATGACTGTGGTATTTGCATTCCAGCTATTGGAACTATCTCTGTAATTTCTACTTGCAAATCATAATTCTCACTCCAAATCATAATTCTCACTCTAAATTGCAGTGTGGGTCTTCTCTTAAATAGTTGTTACATCCCATCCCAGAGGCACCCAAACTACCTTTCTGGGTGAAGGGATATTATAACTGCAACAAGCTGTTAAGAGTTAGTTACCACTTTTTGAGCAAGTAATAGTTTGCAAAGTTCCTTTGAGACCCATTTTAATTCAAAAGTACTATAAAAGTATAATATTGTTATCGCAACCTTCCAGCCATCACCTGCTTTTTTTTTTTCCCTCTTACCTTTCTTTTCAAACCCCTTGTATTTGGGAGTGTCTGCGTGGCTACAAAAGGCCTGCTCTTCTCAGAAAAATCCCTCCAGTCCCCCTCTGTATGATTTCACACATTCTTGTCATAAGAACATCCTGATATTTAGGGATGAGGAGACCTCCTGTTGCTCAAGAGATGTAATTTTTACTTTGCTAACAATTAATGCCATCTGGATGTAGCTCTGCGGCTCAAGGAAACAACTTGTGTTATAGTGTAACTTCTCAGATTGGGTACTGCAGTGTGATGGATATCTGGATCTAAAATGCTTTTATCTCTTTGCATTCACCTGCTGTGCAAAGATGGTTGCACACCTTTGTGTCTTGACGCAGAGGACATCTCACAGTGCACATGAGAATGGAAAAAAGCATGCATTCCTCCAAGTCACTGTCTTGAAAACGTGAAAAGCTCATACCTTTGCTCTTTTGATCAGTAGTAGAACAAATTTTCTCATCTTGATATCCTTCCATGTGTGCTCTGAACCCCTGTAGAATATGATCTCATGAATACATTCAGTTGACTACTGAAGGCTGGCAGGATGTGTGGATAATATTTAGAGGGTCTGTACTCTCCTAACTCTCAACAAACAAGGACAATGACAACATGAGGATGCAGCTCTTCTGGCACTGAGATACCTTCAAGTACATTTGCCTTTTTTGTTCCCCCTTTCTTCTGTTTTATAATGAAATAAAACAATTACCAAATTGTTTTCCCTCTATAAATAGAGATTTTATAAATCAGAACAGCTAGAGTCAATGGCTCTCAGATGCAGCTGTGCTTGATTTAAGCTCAAGAAGACATTCAGACACTATGGTAACTGGCACCAAGAAAAGAGCCCTGATGGGCTGATTTCCTTGGTTTGGGCTAGTTGACAGTTTGTTGCCTACTCTTCATTGCGTGATGCTGTTTTCTACTCCTTGAATGCAGAATTGAAAACTTTTTAACTCCCACCTTGAGGGCAACTATTAACACAAGAGAAGACCCAGGTTTTCAAGTGTATTTTGTTCTTGGATGGGCGGGCAAAGCAGGGGGAACTACACCGTGTGCTTTAACAGCAGGAAGACCTCGCTGTGTTAGCTGTTGTGGGAGTGGTTTTATCCATCCCTCATTTCCCCTGCCTCTAACTGTTGGCCTAAATGTAAGTGCTTTTGGGTAATACAACCATTTGCCAAAGGATCCCACATGAACAGCGGGTTTTCAGAACTTCTCTAACGCGACATAGCTCAGTTGTGGAATACAAGTAATTTCTGCCAAGTGCGTAGTTCCTAAACAGCTCTGGGGAGAAGTGTCTAATAGCCAGATTGCCTGTAGTTATAGTTGTGCTGTGACCAACCTGTACACACATGAAACACAGAAAGATCTTGAAATGCATAAGCAAAGGCTTTGTCATGATCTGTTGGGCAGGGATGTGGTGAATACGAACGACTGAGGGAGGGGTTGCCCAGAGTTAACGGCATAAGGCATTACTAAACAGCCAGGTCCTGCTCTGATCCAGAGATGCAGCATGCACACCAACCAGCACCTTACACCAGTGCATGGCTGCCCGGCCCCCCACGGGCTCCAGCTCTATGACCTGCCTTGCATGCAATTGTCTGGTCAGAGCTTCTCTGGGGAGCTGGTGCAAAACAAAATGCAAATGAATCCCAGTGAAGTTGCTGATCTAAGCCAAGCATGGTTGACTACACCTCCTCCCTCCTCCTTTTGTGTTTTTTATTTTTTCCAAGCATTCCCCAGCTTCATCATAACATGAAAGCTCTCAATTCAGAGCAAATTAATCCACAATCCTGTCTAAACAGAATTCCTGCCAGAGGCATCGTCCTCTTGTTGCAACACTCGTCAAACGTCATTCCGTAATTACATGAAAACTGTTATTGCTGCAGAGGCACACCCTGGGATGGGCCCTTCACTGCATACACAGCTGAATTTTGAAACAGGCCTCTTCCCCCTCCAGCTAATGACTCTAATGTGATTAAAAGCGGCACCATGACAGTAGCCTAGTAGGTGGGTGCTCCTGCTGCTGTCTTTGCTGAGGGAGCTGAATCTCTTGACCCAGCCAGAAGCTCGGGGATCTTGTTCCGTGTCAGCACATGATCTCCATTTCAAGCAGTGCCAGGAACCTGTACCTCCCAGCTATTATTGTTCAGGGCCAAATGCATAAGTGGAAGCACAGTGAGTCTTTGAAGTAGGCCACCCTCAGCCCCAGTTCATGAGACTCCCCTCTTCTCATAGGCTGAGCTTTCACTGCAGAAGGAGCAACTGCAGCTGAAGATCATTGAAGTAGAAGATGAAATGGATAAGTGGCAGAAGGAGCGGGACCGTATCAAGGTGCGTATGGGATATTCTTTTAAGTTCACGTCTCCATTTCTCCTGTACTTGTCACCTTCTTTTCCACTGTCTCACATCCCTCTCCTCCTTTCCTCAATTTCTCTGACTTATCCGGCTCTTACTCATTCCATTCCTTAGCCAGTCTCTATCTCATCACTCTCCAAAACTCACTCATGCCAAATCTTGGAAACAACTCCTCCTACTGAAGTAATTTTGCAACATACCCTGCAGGAGATCAAGAAAAGGCAGCACAGCCTTGTTACAAAATGATTCAAGGCACCTCCCTGCTTTGGGTCCCTTATAGTTTTTCAATCGCCAGTAGACAGGCTGATTTGGAAACAAAGGTGTGCTGCTTTTTTTCCTGCTGGACCACACAAAAATAAACTTCAGAAGGGCTCTGAATTGCCCAGAGATAAGGCAACAGGAACAGATGCAGTTACACCAACAAACATCTTGTTTATAATGGAACAGCTTATTTCCATACTGATACAGGGCTCCTTTATAATTCTTTCACCACGCTAAGGGTTAGAATATAGTAATGGTGGTGGTTTGGGTTGTTGTTTTTTTTTTTCATTTATACCCTAACTGAATAGAGCAGTGAAAACACTATTTGGAGACACCCTAGAAAATTTGCATAATATTAATAGGCAAAGCCCATTCTTCTCCCTTTTATGTGGTACACACACATTGGCTTGCCAGTTCTGCTTTTCGTCTGCTTTATTATTATTATTATTACTATTATAACTATTATTATTGGAAATTTGACCTAGAAATTTTAACTCTGAATATAGTTGCATCCACAGTGCTTCTGAGGAGTATTTCAGAAGGACCTACAGGTCAGGTTTGTATGAAGTGCTTCAGCACCTTTCATCCTTTAGAATGGTGGGAATTTGGTCCTCAAATTCTTGAGGAGCCAGAACCACAATTTAGAAGGTTAAACAGCGTTTTTAAATATCACCTAAGAGTGCACTTAATGAGTTGAAATAAAAGATATGCTCTTATAATCAGGAAGACAGCACGCCCTGTAGATTGCACACACACAGTTATTGCAGGAACAAGTGCTACTTCTCTTGGCACAACTTTTCTGGTGTTAAGACTTATGTATCTAGAGTCACAGTCACAGTCTAAATGCTGAGAATATTTGGATGTATCCCCCTCTGTATCCCTCTATTAGCAAGTGACTCCCTGAGAAGTTTAATATTTTATTTCTCCTGTGTCTTTCCTGCTGCCTCTTCACTTTGCCCCTTCCCTCCGCAGAACTACACCACCAATGAGAAAGCCACAGTAGACCAGCATTTCAAAGAGCTGATCCGTGACCTGGAGAGGCAGAGGGATGAAGTGAAGGCTGCCCTGGACCAGAGGGAAAAGATTGCATCAGAGAATGTGAAGGAAATCGTGGATGAGCTGGAAGAGAGGGCAAAGCTTCTGCGGGAGGACAAGGAAAACAGGGAGCAGATCCACCAGATCAGTGACTCTGTGCTCTTCCTGCAGGTAACTGAGGTCTCATTTTCCTTCCCTTTTTCCCCATGAGGACAGGATTTTTCCCAAAGACAAATACCAAGTTGGTGTAAGATGCGTTAATCTTCTCCAGTTCAATGAACATGTATGGCAAGAACCAACTCTGACATTTGAAGCTGTCCCGGCTCTGGCAGGTGAAGAATGAACTTAAGCGTGCCAATGGCTGATTTTTTATAGGTGGCTCCATCTTCACTGTTCTCCTTTACACTTTGGAGCTTACCATTAGCCAGTTTCCCAAGATCTACCCTCCATCCCTTATGTTCCTCACTAACCTCTCCTCCCTTCTTTTTACAGGAGTTTGGGGCTTTGATGCGGAATTACGTCCCCCCTCCATCTCTCCCAACATACAGTGTGCTGCTTGAAGGGGAGAGCATGAGCCCATCTATGGGACTCCTCAGAGATGACCTCCTAAACGTCTGCATGAGGCATGTGGAGAAGATCTGTAAGGCTGACCTTGGCCGCAACTTCATAGAGAGGAACCACATGGAGAATGGTAGAGTATCTGAGATTTGCCCCTTCCCTCCCTGCCTCCCTCCCTCCCTCCCTGGGCAAAGCCTAGTTCAGAGTCAGTGGAGACGAAGTGTGATTAGTGTGAGAAAGCAAGCAAGGACCCTAAGGGAAGAGGGAGAAACACTACGTGTAGCTGAAACTCATTCTGGAATATCAGAGCTATCCTACCAGACCTATGTGGGGATGGAGCCAGCTGAACTGCCAGGGATTTAAAGTATCTTGTGTGTAGGGTGCCCAGGGGTCCAAACTAGCCCCGCTTCCCTGAGTACTGCTTCACATTATGGCTTCACAGCGTTTAATTGGTTCAGCCACATCCCGTGTGGGACTTCAGAGCAACAGTTCTCTTGGTGGTTGAAAGCAGTGACCCTTCCCTCCTGCAAGAGGCCAGCAGGGACACTCTGCCTCATGCCAGGCTCCAACAAGCCCCTGCAAGCTTAGCACGACAGTTGCTCACTAGGTAAATTGAGAAGGCAGTTGCAGAAATGCGAGTGTAGCCACCCCAGTATGGCAATTTTGAAATCCTGTCATTAGCCTATTTGTACAGCTCAGTTAGCACATTTGCAGTGCTGGTATGACATACCATTTTACAACAGCCCATTTCAGCCACCACTTGCCTGGCTGGAACATGAAATACCTTGCAAGCACCTGTCACTGAAAATCTAATAACAGATTTTTCCAAGTAAAAAGGTCTCCATTCTGGTGTTCAGGTTAAGCTGTGACTTGAACCAGCATAACTCTCTCTGATCGTACTTCTCTGCACGTTCTGCTTAGGGAGAGGTTTGTTTCCCGCCTGCCCTGAGCCAGGGTGTTCAATGGACATGCAGTGCCAAATGGTCCCCACACTTCAGTGGTGTTCAAGGATGGGTGACCTTTCTTATGTGAATAGAGAGGTCATAGTCAACACTGCAGTGCTGCAAAGAATCTTCTAAGTTTTAGAACCCACTTACTTTCTGCATCTCCCAATTAGTATTGCAGAAAGGACTTGTCCTGCATCAAGCTCACACATAAGATTAGGAGGACAGGGCACTAGAATGGGACTCCACAACTGAGGTTCACTTCCCAGGTCTCCCAAAAACAGCCTTCGTAACTTTGAGCAAGTTACTTAATCCCATGGAATGACCTCTTGCACTAAGAATAATAGGGATCGGAATTAATTGTTATCTCACCAGGCTTCTATAATGATATAATCTATTAGTAAATGTGGAACCCCAGATACCAGAGCAATAAAGGTCAAGAATGTGGACAGGTAACGTGAGGATAAATTGCACCCTGCTGTCCAGGAGGAGGTGTGTCTTGAAAAGATGCAGGAAGAATCTCAAGTCCAGTTCATACAACAAAAGCAGCTGAGGAACTCTGCTGCAAATCTGCAAGATCACTGTTATTTCATTCAAGTTCACAGTACTCACTAGACATTCCTCCCATATTAATACACCACCTTCTTTCCTGGGCAACAACCATGCAAAATCACTCCAGCTTCCTTCCAGAAAAGAAAGATCTGCATTACAAGATGATAACGATAAAGGAGGAGGGGAAGAAACAGCCAAAAAACCCCTCCAAGCCTCAGACAGCCCATTGAAAAGATGCATAGAAGTCAGAACAACATGGGTTCGGTTATTGGTCAACACGCTAATGTTTTTCAGAGCCTGGGATTTCTGAATGCCCGTCTGGCATTCACAATCTAGAGCAGTAAGAACGATGGTGACGTGGGATCAGAGTACATTTAGGTCTCTAATGAGAATCACTAGTATTCATCAAGTGACAGCCTGCTGCCTTCCTACGTTAGAGAAAGAAAGACTAAGTCCCTGGCCCTGAGGAGCCTGCACTGCAAACAGTTCATTAATGTTTATCTAGCACCGTCATTCTCCATTAGACATGAATGAGATGGACCAGATACTTCTGGTCCAGAGAACCAACCTTCCAGAAAAGCCAGAATTACATTCAAAGTGCTCACAATGCATAGATAGCTAGAGCCAGGTTTTCAAACTCTCCCTACCCTTATAGTAGCACCAGAAATTAAACATTACGTGTCTTACCATATTTAACGCTGCAACGTACGTAGTAGATTCTGAACACTCCACGTGCTAAGGTTTGCTGAGAAATTTGGCTATAACTTAATACAAGTAGATGACACAAACCTCAGATCCAAAAATCACTTTTGGACATTCTTCTTTTGCCTCCTTTGCTCATGTGGAGATTTGCAGAATTTCCACACTCTGGATGGCACAATGCCAAAGGGCTTTTGGATGCCTGACTACTCACAGCACTTCTGAAAACTAGATGAGTAGCATAAAAGCACTTTGCATTCAAGTTACCATTACTTAGGAACTTACCTTCCATTTACTAAGCAGGTTTTTGCCAATCCTGAAGCAAACACATTTTACTTGGCCATTTGTACAACCCAACAAGAGTACGTGTATGTTCAGTTCTAGTAGCTCTGGATAAAGAATGACTACTACTTGATCACTTGATCACTTTTAATTAGGGTCCCCTCCATGTTACTGATGCCAGAAGTCCTCAGTAGTACTTAAAATCTGTGGGATTCAAGTGTCAAAACATTTCTAAGCAGGGCAACAATTAACTACTGCTAGAAACCTGGGCACTTTCAGAAACTCTACCAAGGGTTTAATGGACACAGCTTGGAGTCTGCCTAATGAGAAGAACAGTGGTATCCACTCAGTTGGGAAATGTTATTTAAAGTGAGTCTCAGAAACTTCAGAGCTCTCCGTTTTTCAAACCACAGTTACACTTGAAAGAGGACAGTACTCTGCATCTAGTGACTGCAAGGAAATAAGTCCACAATTACTTAATGGATTTAATTAACTCAGACTCCCCCTGAGTCATTGCAACAAATTCATTTGCAACCGGCTTGATCTTCTAGTGTAAAAAACTTCCCAGGAAGAAATAGTATATTAATGGAATGAAACCTACTTAATAGCAGACTCCAAAGGGAATCCACTTTCTTCTAGTTCTCATAACAGGTACCTACTTAGTAGTGTGTCAAGGAGGCAAATAATCAGAGAGCATCCAGGGAGTTTAAATAACACAGAAATACATTGGAGAAATAACATAAAAGTTTGTTTAGTGACTTAAGAGTCAAAGAATGGAACTATTTAAACATGGGAACCAAATTTACCCCCTTGCAGAGAACAGGTTTAGATAATACATGAGGTCTTAAAAGAAAGTATTTTTATGAGCAACTGTACTGACAGAGCATCATTTCCTGTGGATCAATGTTAGAAAACCAAAACCAGGCTGCACAACGCCTGGGAAAAGGGTAGGCTCATCCATTTTGCCTGAAGCCTGAACCAAGCGTCCTTGTCCAAGAGCCCAGGAAGCTAGAGCTGTTGGTGACTCAGGTTTAGCATCTTGCTTTAAAAATTGAACAAACCAACACACTGAGCCCTCCCAACACTGACTTTCTTGAGCTTTGTGATACTTGCAGTTCAAGATCTGCTGGTTGAAAAGGTTAAACACACAAAAGAAGCCAAACCCAAACCACAGCTTTTGAAGTGGGATACATTTTAGCCACACAGCAGTATTTTGGTAGGAAATGCCTGAACCCTCAAGTCTCCCTATGGATTTTCAGGAGATAGCATATCTGCTGAATGGCCGAATGCTTCAGCAGTGCTACGCTTCCAAGGGAGCTTCCTCTTTTATTCCAGACTGAACCTCTGGGCAGCTACAGCACTGTTTCGCCTCCCACCCAGAGTCCTGCAGAGGAATTACAAAAACAGGGGAACTTGTTTTCAAAGGGCAGAACCACCTCTCCTGCAGCACTTGAGGAAGCAATTCCAGTCTGTTACCCTCCTCTTCCCCTCCCTCTCATGGCCACTAAACTGCCTCCTCCAGCTCACGTCCTGCTCTGCTTCTCCAGGTGACCACCGGTACATGATGAACAACTATGAGTGGAACCAGCCCGACAACTTGAAGAGATTTTCCATGTTCCTGTCTCCCAAAGGTACAGCACTCTGATGATGGTCAGGTTTCATCCAAACACAGCACAGGAAAAGCACTTCATTAATGATTTGTCCCAGAATTTGCTTTCCCTCATATTTCTTGCTGTCCCCCAGACAAGACTGGTGTCTCTCCATTTGTTTATGACAGGTCTCTTCTCCAGCCTACAGACCTTTGCAAAGTTTTTGCCTTTTCATCTCAAACAAGGTAGCAAAGGTTCTCAACTCGGTGGAGGAGAGCTGGAGCAGCTGAACTCTTTCAAGAGTGTTGTTTGTGAATATAGGGGAGTTTTAACATGTTACTGGGTTTAAGTAAATGTTATTCTCCACCAGAAGCTTACTCCACTGTGCTATCAAGTGTGAAAGCTGCACTAGGCTTGCTCTGCATTAGGATTTTACTTTCACCAGAAAACATACTTTTTCCCTACAGGGAAAGGAGAAAAGAAGTGAGGAGTGTGTCCTCAAAAAGCAGGAGTCTGGGGTTCTTTTCTGAGCTCTGACACTGATGACAAGAGCCGTGGTGATTTGCCTGCGTCCCAATTGTTACATGAACTCTACAGCATGAGTCTTTGGAGTGAATTCAGCACATGCAGTTGTAAAATGGCAGTTGTCTATTTCTAAATTAGTGTCAGGACCTCCAGAGCGAGCAGCAGAGAGTGCTGAAAGCCTAGACAAAGCAACGCCTGTAGAAACAAAAGAACAGAAAGGGTAGCACAAAATAAGTAACCAAATTTCCTCTGATTCCCCAGAGAGCAAGGCCCTGCCTGGATTTGCCAGGTGTTTACAGCTGCTGTTCTGCAAAGCCAGATGGCGGGCAGGGCGAAGGGATATGCCAGCAATTAGCAGTGGCACTCCCCCGGAGGCGTATTTGAAGTGCGATATTGCCTGCTCTGTCGTTAGGGTTTCCTGGGGATAACCCAGATCCCAACACTGAGCCCTTTGTCTGGATTTCCACTTTACCCTTCTCTGTTATCAGCCCACGCCTGGCAGCTCGCTGGCAGCCCTGCCTGGCAGCGTGGGGGTGAGGACACAGTTTGGAGCAGAGGCGACATTCCCAGTTCAGCATCAGCAAGCCTTTAGCAGGACCGTGTCCTACAGGCCCCCCCCAAAGTCAGGCAACAGCCTCTTCATCAGAGGCTGCAGAGGGACGTTTTGCCAGAGGTGGGTTTGTTTTGCACAGACCCTGTCTCCCAACACCGCCTGGGTGGTTACAGCTGCTGTTCTGCCCCAGCTGCTTCAGGGCTTTACAGGCCCTGTGCTGTCAGGGAAACACATGTTCTGCTAAGTGGAGCTGCCAATGCTGGGGAGAGACCACAGCCTCAGCCCTGCATCCAAAACTGTTTTCAGCCTGAAGAGCTGGTGGAAAGTTAGTTCTAGAATTGCATGGGCAGAACTCATTTCAACCCAAAATGTGGGGGTTTGGGTTCAGGTGGAAATGGCCCAGTGTGCTTTTGAAGAGTAGGGAGGGTTGTGATGGGAGGAACATGGCAGACAGTGCCATTCTGCCATGACCAATCCCATGTGTGTCTGGGAAAGGCTGAAACCTGATGTGGCAAAAGGAAGGGACAAGCCATTTGTGGCAGTGCCATAGCATGGCATAGCCTGGCTGCTCTCTACTCTGCACCATAGTGCCTGGTCTTCTCCCTGCTCCTCTCTGGGGGGATCAGCTGCTGAGACTTGGAAGCAGGGGCTTCCTGGCTCCCAGATGGGATCCAGCATCCCAACCTCCTGAAGGATGTGCCGAGAGGCAGGAGGGATCCACATGGCCTGCTAGATATGGGGTTTCTTACTCAGTGCTGTTTATTGGAGCCAGAGGGAACACTTGCTGGATGCAGTTAGCTACAGAGTACTGTGAGGGTACAACAGCTTGCAGTTCAGCGGCCCGCTGCTTCCTGCAATGGACTTTTGAATATATAAATACTGGGGGAGCGTTGGTTCCACCTACACATCTATGTTTTCCTGAGAGCACAGACACATTGCCTTCTAAAACCACTCATTCTCCATTTTCTACCAACAAAGTTACTTTGTCCAAAAAAACTAAGCACATGATTGCACACACAGTCTCTGCTGAAACAGGGACTGAACAGCACTGGATTCTCCACCAGCATGAGGGCTGAAGCATGATCCATTACGGAAACAGTTTGATAGAAAGGAACCAGCTGCTGAAACCACACCAATGGGGACTTTGGGAACAGAAAGAACCAGTAGGCAAAACAGGACACATGACCCACTTAGCTTGCATGTTGGCTAGCAAATGATGAATAATGCAATATACCTGTAATCGTTTAACTCTCAAGAGCTTTCTATGCTCTATCAATGTGTTGTATAGAAGTCCAGCACTGCCTCTGATTGCATCTTTTCTAAAGAATTCCATAAAATGGGAGAAGAGGACCACCCTTTGCATTGCATAATATGCACAGAATCCTTGAATATCTCGTGATAGTTTTGTAACGCACCCTTTTTCTTGCTAGATTGGATCACTGCAAATTCTGCCTGAGGCCACAGCGGTGACTCTGTTTGCTGCATTTGAGGAATGCTACCCAAGTAGTACTCTGCGCTAATTGCAGTGGCTCATCCTAAGAAACTGCTTGGATTTGAGCTGAACCCATAGGTTTTTAAGCCCTGCTTAAATTCAAGGAGACTTCCACTGCTCCTGTCATTAAAGACAGTGCCACAGAGCATCCGCCTGCAGGGATGACATAATGAGGAAGGGGAGACATAAAAGGTTTCAAATGCTGCCTAAAAGATAGAGGAGCAATCTGTTCAACTGCTTGACACTCCTTTCTGTCCTCCTCCACTGAGCTTTCTTCTGATTTTGCAAACAGTTTGGCCAAAACCAGGAGGAGCTTGGTAAGATCATCTTGTGCCTTTGGAAGTCATTGAATGAGGAGTAGGAGGGACTCGGCACACAGAGAGGGAGAGATAACTGCTTAAATAGAAACACAGCTTAACTAGAAAAGCAGTCCACAGGATGGCAGCATAACAGCTCAGAGTAATCATCTCTTTTTCGCTCTTCTGGGAGTCACACCTCTCACAAAAGGGGTACAACAGCACTAGTCTGCATCACAGCACGATGTCCTAGTGAAACCCTGGAGCACCTGCCTGTCACGGTGGCTGAGAGAATGTGAGCTTGAGCAAGAAATGTTCCTCTGCTTGTGTCTCTTGAGCTCTAAATCCAAGCCTCTGCCTGCAGCTCTCTTTGCAGAATAGTCATGTTGAGTAGACAAACCTGAGCTGGCAATTTAATTCAGCTAAAGACAGCTCTGTGGCAGTGAGAGTGCTTTGTTCTCTAAATGAGAAGTCTATTCACCATTCCCGAGAACCCAGGGAAAAGACCAGGCTCTCCTCTACTCCCTGGACCCAGATTTCTGGTTTGGGGCTGCTTCCAGATTGGTGGGGACTGTTTCATAGAGCAATGCCAGGCACAGGCCTTTGAGCCAGCTCATCAGGAGCCGACTGCTGAACTGGATGCTCTTGTTTTACAGCCAGTTTCAACCCACGATCATGGGAATTTTCCTCCTTCCAAGCAACTGAGGAAACACTTGGTACGGGTAATTCCGACTTCTGTTTGAAAGGATCTAACCCCCCGTGCCACAGCTTTCTAGCTGTCTAACCAACCCTTTCTGCTTCCCCTCTCAGCTGTCCTGTCACCTGTCAATCACTGTCTCACAGAACCATCTCTTAGCTGGGTATCGGCACTGCCTGCATACACCCAAACCCAGCGTCTCACTGCTCCAGGCGCTATGTGTGTAGGAGGGAAAGGCATCCCTGGTCTTCATTGTTCAGACAGTGAAAGAAGAAGTTAGAAAACATAGGTGCCAATTTGTAAAGATCCTGAGATACCTGACCAACTGCACTCAATGGGAGTGCCAACGTCATCCAAGGCAATCTGTTGAGGTTGTGGCAGAACCAGGGCCGGACTCCAAAACCCCTCAGCCAGTCTCAGAAGCATGCGGCTGCTCTTCTCCATCGCATATACACCTTTTACTTAGCTCATAAGTTCTCAAAGACAGAGCCTGCCCAATGTTCACTGTCAGTACAGCGTCCAGCACAATGGGGAGTGGGTGCTTTGAGCTAGTGTGCCGAGAACCAGCAGCAGCGAGTCATGCCTTTTCTTCCCAGATCCCCACTTTCCTTTTCTTGCCTGTATTTTCTTACTTTGCTCTGTTCGTGCTCAGAGGGTCCTGCCTTTCCTTTCATTCAGAGGCAGCCTACAAGCACCCACAGCCACTCTACCTGGGGGAGCTCTGGTGACTCACAGCCACACCTAAGTTGTTCCTGCTCTTCATGCCACAGGCAGGGCTGTCTCCCTCTCATCGTCTCTGCCCTCAGATTCATTCTGGCAGCCAGAGCCTTACCCTAAGGAGGCCAGGAGGGGAAGCCTTGCTTTAATTTCAATGGGCTTTGAATAAAGCCTCAACTGCTTGGAGGCGAGGGAGCTTCGGCAGTTACATAGTTTTGCCTTGTTCCTCCGGTCTCTGGAGATGCAGTTTACCTAGGAGGAAAGCTGCTGCTCTTCAGTCACACCTGCACTCTGGGTCTCTCAAGAGAAAGGCTCTTCCCTGCCTGCCTGGAGCACTGACATCTCTTCACACTCGCATGCTGTGTACACTGGGACCCCACAACCGACTGCTCTCATCTGCCTTTTCTTACTTGAGAGAAAACGGACAAAGCTATTAGTTCTCATTTGCCCCCAAGCTGGTTGAAGGTAGTTTTACAGGGTGTGTTTTGAAATGCATAGGGCTTCCCCACTGCAGCAGGCAACACCATGGAATAACGCAACCTCTTCTATCTTCCAGTAGGCAATGGTACTAAGCTGCCTTTTCAGTTCTCCTCGGTGGGACAGAATCCGCCTGGTGACTTCAGCAAACAGTCTGACGGGAGCCTCTTCACTAAGACCGGTACTAGGCATTTAGTTTCTTCCCCTTCCTTCTGCACCTTTTTTAGGTGATAAGACATTTAATCCTTCTCTTGCTCCCCCAGAGAAGGCCTGGAGCAGTCCTACACCCAGCCCATGTCTGCTGCCCTGACTCTCAGTCTCTTAGATACATGCACATGGTTATACGAGCAACGTACTCTGCTGAACCAGGTCAACAGGAGTTTATTAGAGGGTGTTAAAAAGTATTAAAAAGTTATAGCTAGTGAATAGTTGACGGGGTTTAAAATTTTGTTTGCAATGGATAGAGATGAGATTTTTAAATTATTTTGGAGGTGTAGGGAGCAGGAAGAGAAAGATACTAGGGAATTATGTTCCTGGCCATTTACCCCTCTAGCTTCATCAGTGTTTTAAAACAGCTATTGTCCTGAAAGAATAATAGCCACTGAGAACAATCTTTACAAAAATAGGCAGTAGCTGCCTGTCCTCCTTCATCTGAACCAGAACCCCCCATTCACCATCTCACAATCCTCTTTTCACTACCCACTAGTTCAAGGGCACCAGAGGTGGAATCCAAGAGCGTCAGCACCTGCCAAGCAGAGTCAGGTCCGATTAATCTGTGAGTGGGAGATGGTGGGGAAAGGCCAGTACCTGATAGCACTGCAACTGGTTGCAATTCAGCAGGGCTGGTATTATTTTTGAATCAGAACGGAGCTGGTGTGGTAGAAAGGGGGTTAGGGCTTATCCCGCTGCCAGAGGCACTGTCATTAATTTCTGACATGAAACCCAGGCCTTGGCTCTTTGCACTAATTAAATAGCCTACAGTGTTCTTTGCAAGAGTCAGAATGCTTAGTTCAGGACTCGGCCTAAATTTAATTGGACTGATTGCATTCCACCTCTCTGCATTCCTCAGACATTTTAATTAGACAGACCTTCTTTACTCCCTTTTCCTAACTGATTGGGTGGTGGAATAGGCATCTGTCTGACGGCTGTTGTGTCCTACCCCAGAAATGGCTGCATTTCAGTGTTAAGCAATGCAATGCAATACTAATTATGTGGCACTTCCAGTCCTGCTACTCATCTTGACACTCACATGGGAAGTCGGGGATGGTGGCAGGGACTGATCTGTAACAGGCTGTTTTATGTTGTCACAGCTTATCCTTCAATAGTGAGACATCAGTCTGCAAAGGTGACGCCACAGACATGGAAATCCTCTAAGCAGTCTGTATTGGTAAGAAACATACCCTTGGTGTGAAAGCACGTGCACAGCTTCAGCAAGAGAACTACCTGTTCTAGGGATACCTGAGGTTTCAGAGACTAGGGCTTGGGTCCTTTGGAGATGGGGATGTAAAAGCCTCAAGTTAACAGCTTCTATTATTTTTTTTCTGTGGTTACCTGCATCCACAGAGGGATACAGATTAACACGCCCCCCGCCTTCACAGTTCTGGGTTGTAGAAATAATCAATGCTTCAAAATGACATTTTGAAAAGATTTTGCCCTGGTCTAAAATTTGATCCAGGCTTCTAGAAGCTATACAAATAGCATAGCACACATGCTGCTATCTGTAGTACTTTTCCTCCCTGCAGGGATATCATACACTCTTAGTAGTCTGTGACATCTAGAAAGCACAGATTGCGTAAGTGACATCAGAGACAGCCATACAGAAGTATCTTGCTAATTACATTCTACAGCGGGCAGATGCAATGTCAAAGATGAGGGGTCAGACTACGATCATAAATAACTAGAATGTCTGTAAGTCAATCATTTTGCACTGTTAGCACAAAACAGGTTACAGTGCATTTTAAGGGGCAGAGGAACTGTGATATTTTAGGTCTTGTAATCTTAAATATACAAGGTTAACAAACAGTTAATGCATAACCACAGAAACACTAAGTTCATCTATTTTTCTTAACATCCATTCATGCTGTGCTGCATTAAGATCTTCCACAATCTGAATTAAGATCATCAAGTTTTTGCCCCCTTCTCAGCAGATGAAATCTATTTTTTGAATTCTGATTATACATTTGTGAAAGATGATTTATTGTTCCCTGGAAATAAGGCTTGGAGAGGGTCAAGAATCAAGAGCGTTCCCACACTGAAGGAATAAAACAGAGGAAATACACAACAGTTAGAAAGTGTCTGCCTAAGGACTGCAGCTGTACGTCTCTGCTAAATTTTCAAGGCCTCACCAGGAGATGAATGCCAGTGAAAGGGATGTTCCTTGGTAGACTGTAACACTTTCAGAAAATGCAGCCTTGAGTCTCTGAACATGCTACAGCAAAACATATCTCCTAGGAACAGCAAAGTTTTGCAATATCTTCTGTCTTGTGTTTGATCACTGCCTTTCTAAAAGATCGTCCATTTCATCACGTGTGTGCTCAGATGGAGACTCTTCCCCGCGATTTTAGATGCCAACCTATCCTCCCGAATTGTGGTGTTGTACCAGGGAAGTCTGGGCAGGAAAGCAAAGTCTCTGTTAGCAGTGGTAGATGTGAGCATGGTCATCTCAGCAATAAGCACCCCACTGCACAACAGCCAGCGTGCTGTGCTCCCTGGACACAACCCATGCTTTCCTTAATCCCCACAGAGAAAGACTAGGTAACTTTGGCCACATGAGGTCACCAGTCTTTTTCCGTCTCCCTTTCTCTCTCATGCATACACTTGTAGCAGCTATTTTATTTTTATAGCCTAGATTCACCAGATAGCCCTGAACCTAACAATTGAGTTGATAAATAAAAGCATTAAAAAGTCCAAAAATAGAAATATGCGCTCTGGACCACAGTAGCTCTGCAGGAGCTTTTACGGTCTATTGGGCCAATAATCTAGCTTTTCAAATAGTCTTAAGTATGTATTTAAGTAATACACATTCTAAAAGCTCTGTAAATAAGAATTTTCACAAAAGACTATACTATTTAAGGAGGAACATCTTTTTAACCCATGGGGAATTCTTTAAAATTAAGCCCCCCTCTTCCATCTCTTAATTATATTGGAAATTAAAGCCATAAAATGAAAAGAATTTCAACAAAAGGGAACATTGAGCAGGAGGTATTGGGAGTTGGCACTGAGCAGCAAGATGGGTTGGGTTTGCTCTGCCCATGCTCCCCACCTCCTGCCGTGCCTGGTATTAACGACTGTGTTGCACAAAAATGTACCAGCGTGTTCCTGTGAGGTCTCTCCCACCTTCTGCAACGGAGATCTAGGCAGTGGATCAAACCTAGAACAGATCAGACATTACAAAACCACAGTTGTTCCTGATTGCCTTGGTCACTGCTTTGTTAGTGTAAGTATATTCTTATGCAGGCTGAAGATTTTGCCTTGAGCAGTGCAACCAGCTATCACAGTCAATAATTGGTTTTTCTGTTATGATTCCAAGCCAACACTAGGCTGCAGAACAACTTTGCCACATGTTGCTTATTTTTAATAATAGATAAGAATGAAATTCCAGGGGTAGGTCCCGATGAGAAGGGAGAAAATTAGGCACTGCAGTAAACAGAGACAGGAAAATGGCAATTCCTTTAGGCTCTCCTCCTGCCTCTCCACTTATGCTTCTGTTTGCACAAACATTTCGTACCAGGCCCTGCAACATGTGGAGACACAAATAAACAATACACCATTGTGTGAGAATTTCCACGCACAAGATTTTTTGCTTGCCAGCCAGAGAGCACAAATAAATACCACGCCACTTAGTTGATCACTTGCATAACTGTGCATGGCTTAAAGTGTGAAAACTGCCATGAGTTCTCAGGTTAGTGAGCAATTAAAAGACACTGACAGAAGCATAAAAATAAAGGTGACATTCCTCTTCTCCCAGAAACCTCTCGTCAAACCATGAGTCATAGTCTGAGATTTTATATGATGCACAGACTCATTTGGCTCAGGAATGAGTCCATGCAAAGCATGTGTGTAAATCAAAAAGCAACACCATTTGCATTTGATTATTCCAGCACCTCCAGTAGTGAAATGAGGTGGTGTTGCTCTGCAAGAGGAAGGACTTAAGGTGTTAAGATACGTATGGTTGGGCTACCTAGGAGGGTGAAGTATAGGCAGTCAGACAAAGCAGGTAGGTCAAACTCACTTGCCCCGAATTCTCCATTGCAGTCACATTACCGCCCCTTTTACGTCAACAAAGGCAATGGAGCCACTTCCAACGAGGCACCTTGATCCCTGAAGATTTAGGGAAGAGCTGGCAGCACTTGGAGTGAAGACTCAGCTGCGGATTTTCATGGATGTACCTGCTACTGTATTAACCTTACTGCTCTAATCTCTGCCAGGGAGAGGGAAGGTGCAGAAGGGAATAGCCTTTACTAGAGGAAACAAGGACTTTTTCCAAATCACCTAATCACCTTGAAAGCTCTGCAGGCCTTAACAATGTAACCCCATCCTCTGCTGTCACCTCCTTATTCCTTCGTTGTTAATGCCCTTCCTTTTGCCTCTGCAGAGGCTTCTCCTGGGAAGCATGCATGCTTGGGTAGCACCCCCCACGCTCTGCTATACCAGTTGCCCCTTGTCCCGATTGTGTTTATATGACCATAGCTACTAAGTCCTGGTGAAAGGCCCCATGCTGGGGGGCCCCAGGGGTCTTCCTGGACTGGAGTGGCCCCAGCCACCGGGAGCAGTGACAGTCTAAAGCTCTCCCCATGCCTCTCTACCCCGTCACCCAGCCCTACTTGGGCAGGGACATGCAGCTCTCGCTGGGATCAGGTCCAGCGCTGCCACCTCCCTGAGATCCTTGCAGACTCCCCCAGCCCACGCCAGTGGTAGCACGCTTCCTCAGGGCCCTTCCTCAGCTCTGCTCCTGCTGTCTTCCAAAAAGCCAGCCAACAGGACCTATTCAGAGCTGCTACAGCCCAAGGCCAGCTACTGGTGAAGGGCAGAGAGGCTTTCTATCCCATTAAAGTACCCCTGCAGCCACCTTTTCAAATTAAGAAATAAAAAGAAAATCCATCCTACTAACATAAGATTGATTAGATGCCATAGGTGTTGGGTGCTTTTTTGTTTTGTTGTGGTTTTTTTAATTCCCCTAAACCAAAATTGATTTATATATTGTGGTTCAGGTATTTTCTCTGCAATGGGAAGAATTAGTACCATTGCTTTTTGCTTGGGATCATGTTTTTTATTTGTCCTCTAGATAGATGAATCACATCAGCACCCAGCCTGCAAACCAGCCAGGGCTGGTTAACCTTTCCCGGATCTTGCTGAGATTATTTCCCTTCCCCTTGGACAATGGTGAGAGGTTGGGTCCACTCCCCAGGCCAGTCAATGGGAGCCATGGCAGGATCAGAGCCCTCAAACAGTGATAAGCAGCTGCAGAACAGAGAACCAAGACCTGACAGCTACTTTTCATCGTTTCCTCTGTTTAAGCGGTTTTTGGAATGGCTTCCCCCACCTTTCCTACCCCCAAATGCTTGCACACCTTGCTGAGAGAGGTCACACCTATCGCTGCCTGAAAATTACTTTCTTGCTAATCCCCGTGCAAAGATACTCACTGCTTTTTAATCCGACACCTCAGACAAAACTTCTGAGGCTGAAAGTTGGTTGCTCCAGAATACTTGAAATGGCACTTAGGTTGGGGTTTTTTTTTTTTTTCTTAATGACCAGAGGGGAAGGGAATAGCATGGTAGGGAAGGACGTGAAGAAAGGGAAACTGGGATAGAGTTGCTAGGAAATACACTGAAGGGTTTGAGTATGTGTGTGAAAGGATAAAATAAGCCCTCCCCAAATCTCACTGCTTGTTTTGCCCCCAAGCAGGCGTCCAGTAATCACTTGGGTCCCTTATGTTCCAGTAAAAGCTTCCACTGCCTCCTTTCTATTCTCCAAAATGTGGGTGTGATCCCCCCTCCTCTTCCAAAACTCAGATATTAAAATCCCCCCCCTTCGTTCCTGGCCTGCTGCGGTGTCAGCTGGCATCTGCACTGCCCCTTGCCCAGCACACAAATGACTGGCCTGAGGACACGAGGGTCCCCTTCCTCCCCGGGTCTGCCCTACCCCACCTCTGCAGCCCCCCCAGCCCGTTTGCTCCCCTCCTCTCCTTGCTTCAAGGGCCTCACCCAGACCTTGCACACACGACTTTTCCCACCGGCATACTCCAGCAACAGGAACGGAGCTGCTCCCCGTTTCTGTTAGCCTGGGGGGATGCCTGCCCTCCCCTTCCAGCCCAGCTGGTCTCCCCGCAGCCCTTCGCCCTGCCAGAGGGGCACGGGAAGGGGCACAGCTCCAGCCCCTCCAGTCGTGGGGAGCTAGCAGTGCAGCTTCGAGGTGTATTGTGCATGAACTGTTTTTATCGTGTTTGTCTTGATCAGCAAAGCGAGAGGAATTCCACCTCCTCAGACAGGACACGACTGCGCTGATGTAAATGAGGCCCTTCACGTGTGCAACATACTGCAGAAATAAAGGAGAAAGCTCCATGTCTGACCAAAAACCCTGGGAATAAGGTGTCTCTCTGTCTTTGGTGTTTGTATGCTTGCAAAATTCTCAGTGAGGTTAAGTCTCTTCAAAATATTCTTTATGAGAGCAAGAGGGTTTGGAGAACCTGTTTTCCCAGCTCCTAGAGGCTTTCTTTTCACCGCTTTCTGATTATTTTGAGTCAGGGTCACGTCAGCTCAGAGATAATTCCCACATCCTTAAAGATCAAAGCCAGACTGATGGATGCACTGCTGGTGTAATACCTCGAGACTACCCTGCAGATATGCCTGGCTAGGTCATTCCCAAACACCAGTGCCACGCAAGTCCTTCCCTGCAAGGGCATTTCTAGAAACCCCTCAGCCTGTGGTTGTTCATGATCTCAGTGCCTCTCCTGCCAGGGTTAAACCTCACCAGTTCCCACTGGAGGAAAGCACTTGCTCACATGTGTGCAGGCCAAAATCGGCTTGGGAGAGACCTGGCTGCGAGCAGACCTGCTGAGCCGAGGCACCATTCTGTCCCAGCCTGGACCTGAGTCTCCCCAGGAGGTTGGTTCTGGGCACCATTGGGACCCTCCACCCTCCAGCCCTTCTGTGGATGGAAGCCACTGGTTCTGCATGGCTCGAACGTCTTGCCCGAATCCTGCCTTCTCTTGTCTCTGAGGGAGAGAATAAATCCCTTGTGGGCTGCTAAAGATGCAGATTCAAGGCCAGGCATGCACAGAGGTAGCCCTGACAGCTGCTTAAAAGAGCAATTGTACATGTGAAACTGTGGGGATAAGAACAGAAGCAGGGAACGGTTTATTCCTTTACCCTAGATACACTAAGGCAGGAGACTTTCCAAAGGATACCTGGCATATTTCTTCTCCCAGGTACTGGATGCCAGCTATTTTTCCCCAGACATTTCCAACAGTCATTCCTGAAGAGCGAGTATACTACCAATTCACTTGAGAAGCCAGTAAATCCTCCTTGTTTACCCCACATGGGAGTTACCAGAGAACAGAGCTCAGCTCTTTCCCATCAATTCCACTCACTGCCTCCATTACTGTTATTACTGTGATTAAAAAGCAATCAAAGATAAATCTTCTTCCTGTCTTGAAATTGCTGCAAACATCTCAGTTCCATCACTTAAGCATGAGAAGAGCAAGTTACAAGCGCACTCTGCACTCCTGGACTCTGTGACACTAGAAAAAAATAACGGAGCTCATTGCCTGAGCAGTCAGAGGCAGTGAGCAGGACTGGCCGTGCCGGCAGCACGGGGATGGAATAATAAACCTTGCAGCTGCAGGGCTGCGCTGTGCCTGCTTCAGGAATCTAGTCAGGACAGCCCCAGATACGCCGTGATGAACTTTGCAGCCTGGAAGAACGGTCTGGGCTCCAGTGCTTCTCGACTTTCACACCTAGCTTGCAGACCGGGGACCGCCAGCCAAGCTGAAGGAGACACGGCTGCTCATCTCCCTCTACTCAGGCTGACTGGAGAGGTTGGGTCTGGCATGAGGCATCAGCTATGCATCCCAAGGAGATCCCTGGGGGAAGGGATGGGAGCGAAGGGTCCTGCACTTTGGTCACAACAACCCCATGCAGCGCTACAGGCTTGGGGAAGAGTGGCTGGAAAGCTGCCTGGTGGAACTGATTGACAGCCGGCTGAATATGAGCCAGCAGTGTGCCCAGGTGGCCAAGAAGGCCAATGGCATCCCGGCTTGTATCAGGAATAGTGTGGCCAGCAGGAGCAGGGAAGTGATCGTGCCCCTGTACTCGGTGCTGGTGAGGCCGCACCTCGAATACTGTGTTCAGTTTTGGGCCCCTCACTACAAGGAAGATGTTGCCTTGCTGGAACAGGTCCAGAGGAGAGCAACCAAGCTGGTGAGGGGTCTGGAACACAAGTCATACGAGGAGCGGCTGAGGGAACTGGGGTTGTTTAGTCTGGAGAAGAGGAGGCTGAGGGGAGACCTGATCGCCCTCTACAACTACCTGAAAGGAGGCTGTAGTGAGGTGGGGGTTGGCCTCTGCTCCCTGGTAACAGATGATAGGACGAGGGGGAATGGCTTGAAGCTGCGCCAGGGCAGGTTTAGGCTAGACATTAGGAAAAACTTCTTCACCGAGAGGGTTGTCAGGCTCTGGAATGGGCTGTCCAGGGAGGTGGTGGAGTCCTCATCCCTTGAGGTCTTTAAAAGAAGGATAGATGAGGTGCTCAGAGACATGGTTTAGTGGTGGGATGGCAGTGCTAGGTTAACGGTTGGACTCGATGATCTTAAAGGTCTTTTCCAACCGAGGTGATTCTATGATTCTATGATTCTATGATGTGTCTCTCTGATCCAGCCAGCAGCTGCAGAAGGGCAGAGGACACAGGGACACCCAAAGCTGGGCTGTCAGAACAAGGCTCAGTGACAGAATTTACAGCCAGGGTGACTCAGAGGGAAGCAAACAGCCACGACACCTCTTTGGAGGGCGTGGATGCCGATGAGATCACGAGTGGCCTTCTCCCTCCTTCACCCCCAAAAATTTGCAGTCGCCTTAAGTTTAGGCTTCTGGGTCTGGTTTCTCATTTCAGAGGGGGCCACTTCTCCATGCAGATGTTATTTGTAACCCCCACTTCCCACCAGAGCAACCCCCGCCTCTCCCCTTGCCCCTGCAGAGCTCTTCCCACCTAGGCTGACACCGGCCCAAAGCCCCCTCCCTGCAATTCAGGCCATGGCACGGGGCGTGTGACTGTGTACCAGCCCGTACCCACAGCCCTCTGTTGTCAGAGGAGAGTGAGACTGACTGCCACGCGTGTAAGAGCAAGTCCATGCCGAGTTTTGCTAGCTTGTATCTGATTGTGGGCTTCCGAACTGGAACGATGCACGATCTGCGCTAGTCCAAGGGAAACATAAGTAACACAGGGACCAGACCCTCTTCTGGGATGTAAATCAGCAGCAACACTCAGCTAAGAATCAAAGCAAGGAGCTCCAAAAGCTGATCATCCGTAAAAATTCATGCAGCTCGCTCAATCACTTTGACTTCTGTCACCAGAGCAAGACAGGCCACTGTTTTATCTTCACACATATTAACTGTAAAGTTTTAAAATGAACAATTCTTCAGGGTCATAAACAAGAATGATAAAATCTAATTG
Source organism: Gorsachius magnificus (assembly GCA_034008185.1). Classification (NCBI taxonomy): domain Eukaryota; kingdom Metazoa; phylum Chordata; class Aves; order Pelecaniformes; family Ardeidae; genus Gorsachius; species Gorsachius magnificus. Next base: position 5,115,386 of record CM067097.1, read on the forward strand.
CTTGTGAACCTTTAAATTTTTGCAATATTTTAATGACCTAAATTTTCCACTTTCTTGCACGAAGATAACACAGAGAGAAAGTATTTGAATTTGCCAATTAGCAAGCATAAAATATAGGGGCGCGTTCTTAATAAAACTATTGGGATGCTCAAAGACTATGATAGCTTCTGAATTTTCATTGTCCAAAGTCTGGACTTTTAGCTCTTGAGGCTACAGACCTTGAAAGGATGCAGCATAGCAGGGCATTCCCTCCAGACCACGCCAGAGCCAATGGGCGCAGTGACACTAGTTTCAGACCCTCAAGTCAAAGCCAAATTCAGCCTTGAATATTCCATAATCTTGGGGGTTAGCTTAGGACCTGTCTTCAAAAGATCACTCACTACATGTAAAGTACAGTAAGTGGATGTGTCACGAGTAGGAAATACTTAGCAGCTGCAGGTGTGGTACAACTGGTTATTATGCTGCCTCAGTGTGTCAAGGAAAAGCTTTTTCGTCTTCAGCTCTCCCAGACCGGCCCGCCAGGGCTCACAGACGGACAAGTAGAAAAGACTCTATTGCCTGGTACAAGTGAGGCCCATGACTTACCGCACAGCCATCCAGACAGTACTAAAAAAAATAACACTGAGAAATACAAAACCAGTTCAATATGTTCTTTTACCCCAGCTTTTTCATCTACTTGGATTTTTAAACAACTCTTAATTAACTCAATAGAAAGAATTGCTGAAATAAATGTTCTAAATAGAAAGAATTGTGAGGAAACTCCTTACAGGTTAATATTTCCCTTAACCTAGGAAAAAAACATTTAAGCCAGATAAAACATGCATGGGTAGTTTTGATAATTAATTTGCACATTTTAGTGCACTTAAGACTAGTAATCTCACACACTTCCATGGATCATACATCTAGTCCTGGAATAGTTGCCATGCACTGTCAGACAAAGCTGCCTGCATTTTGGGGAATGGCTTTTTCCCCTTTGTATCACTTGTTATTACAGGATCGTCAGTGTTTTGTAAATACGACTTTTCCCTACTTTCTCCCAGAGAAGGTAGGCAAGCATGTCCTGCAGTTCCCTCTGCAGGAGGCAGAGGCACAGGCTAAAGGGAGCAGCTTCCCTGGCGTGGCTGGTGCTGAACTCTCTGCTCCTGGGTAAGTTTCAGGGCAGACTCAAAGCAGATTCTGTCAAACACTACCTCGGACTGTTTGTAAACTCTGATAAGGCCTGATACCAGATGCTTTACGACAGTGTTAGCTGGTCTCCCCTGGACTGCAGTGTTGGACAATCTTCCTGTGGCCGGCACCCTAACCCTGGTTAGTCCGACTTGGACAAGCTCTAGGAAGCATGAAGAGTCTGCTTTGCCACTGTCAGGAACTGCTCATCAACTCCTGCACCAGCAGCATCAGCTTACACTGATTCTATTAAATAGCCCAGTGCCACAATCGCTTGTGAACTGCTTTTGGGTCCCTGCAACACAGGTACCATGTCACAGCTGCCTTGGTTTTACAGGGACATGCACAGGAGGTATTTCTGTGGGATCCGAGAGAGAGACCTGTCTCAAACCCCACAGCAAGAGCATTACCACTCCGGAGTCCAGCCTTGCATTCCCCTGCTCCAGCAGTTTGACAGACCCCATTACCTTTTCACATGCCATTTGGCTGCTGTCAGAAGCAAGAAAACTTCTTAACAGGGAAACCTTTAAAGGCCACAGCCTGCATATGTGTGCTCTTTACTGGAGCCTCCTTCAAAGAAAAGATTTACTTCACGTTTTCTCTTCCTGCTCGGGACCTCCAGGGGACGATAGCTCCATAGCCGTGCGCTCCTGCCTACTTATGGATTCTGTGAGTACTTTCCCATCGCAAATCCTGGAGGATTTAATATCCACTCTGTAATCTACTGGCACCAACAGGCATTATCTAACTAAACCTTAAATTGAAAATGCTAGTCTTTCCATTTTCCCCAAGCCATTGTGAAAAAGTCAGGTTCTCGTAGTCCAATGTAATTTACTCTCACTCTAATTAAAATACACCAGTCAGCTGTTCCTGGCAAGGTACTCAGCCAGCTGATGCTGTAAGTACCGAAGGCACACCAGGACCTGTGCAGAGCTGGCAGGTGGGACAGTGGTGCCCCAGGCTTCCCAGACTGACTCTGCTTTATCAGACCTGCCTCTGTTCCATCTCCCCATACATCAGCAGGAGCAGCACGCTGAATTCTCCATTCCTGTTTTGCTGTGGTTCCAACTGGTCCAGTTTGGGCTCCTCTGGGGCCAAGGATTGTCACGTAGATCATCCAACTCCTTGTCCCAGCCCATTACCAAACCTCAGCAGCAGTGATCAGCAAGGAAACTGTTTAGTGTTGGGTTTGGTTCTGTCAGTGGCTGGAACTGGTCAGCGTCCACAGAAACACCCTCCACCCAGCTCACTTCCCAGGCATCTGATGGCTACAAGTGTGGCTACCTGGCTGGGCTAGCAAACATACATGGCTGGGCATGCAGTGGTGACCTGGTGGGGAGGAGAACAGGCAAGAGGGACTTGAGATACACATTTAATGTAGATAGACATAGGCCAGTGATACAGATTTGTGATCTTGATCTTTGTGTACCACCATGTGCTTCCAAGACAAAGAAACACATTTTCTGTAGTTCTTCCTCCCTCTCATTCATCTTACTCCATTTTGGCTAAATCACTAAAGCCTAAACACCAGCCAGCAATATTAACTTATGATTTTTCAATTTTATTAGGGAAAAAAAAGTCTCAGTCCCAATCAAGCCTGTTGTATGTATCAGGTTTCCACATGGATAGGGTATAGATCCTGCTCTGTAGTAATCAATCCCCACTGACACAAAGCAAAAGGAAAATGGAAACTTTAGGGGGAAATCAGTCAGGACATGTGAGAACAAAGACAGTGTTAGAGTGCATTGCAGAGCAAGTCCATCTGGTTCAGTAACCCATCTGACAGTACCAGATGCTTCCATGGAAGATGCCAGTAGACAGGTGTGGGATAAACCGCGTTTGGGGAGAGCTATTTCATCCTGACCCCATCAGTTAGTATTTAGCTTGTGTCCTTAATTAATACCACTTTTAGTATTTTAAAATCCTATTAACTACATATCTGATATGGCTCCCTATTAGTAGAACAGCTGAGCATCAGCATCAGTATGTCTGGTGCATTTATTTTCCCAACATTTACGGCAAATGTGAAACCCCATTTTACGACCGCGGGGAACAGAAGCAGAGGTGGTGAGATTTACTTAAGGTCAAAAAAGGAGTTTGTAGCAAGGCAGGCACTTGAGGTCTAATCTCCAGCCAGAAAAGGATTATTTTCCTCAAACATACCTAATCCCATTTTGAATCCACTTGTCCCTTAGCTCAGGAGTATGTGGCAGCAAAGAGTTCTACAGTCTAGTCTCATGAAAATACTTCTCTGAGAACAACTGTTGTGCAGACATCTTAGTATGTTTGAAAACCACTTGGCAGATTAAAGGTGTTATTAGTGCAGGGAACACAGGGTTACAAGCACAGCTCCATCTGCTATCTGAAGAGACTGCAGGCATCACTGGGAACCTTGGCCTTGCCAATGAAGGCCTATGTGATGGATGTAGGGTCCTCCTCCGCACTTTTTGTTCCAGTGTAGCACATGTATTGGGACAAGACTCATACAGGCTGAAAGGTCACCTCTTGATCAAAATGAGGAGGTCGGCAAGGCAGTATTGGGGGGGGACGGGGACAGGACAGCTGGACATCTGCAATTTTGGAAAACAGTGCAGACATTGATATACAGAATATGTTTTAAAAGGTTAATGTTTTGTGTGCAATGCTTAGGAGATGACAAAGATGGAATAATACCCACAATCAAAATTGAGTAGAGGCACCTAAACAGAATAACGTATTTTCTGAAAAAAATGAATATGAGGAAAGAAAAATTTTCCCAGCTGAAACATTTATTATTTGATATACTTTTAATAAAAATAATTTCAGGGAGATGTAATGACTGAATATTCCCAAATCCATTAGCTTCTGCAAAAAGAACAGCTGCATATGAAATATAGAGAAATAATCAAGAAGAAAAACCTCATCCCAGCATACTCTCACATTCAGTAGGCATAAGGGACTTTTGCCCTTCGTAACTAACATAAAAACTTTGTGTTTTCATTACCCAGAGAAATGATTAATCCTTATTTGAACCTCTCTAGATGCTCCAATTCTATCACATCTAACGCAGCAGGTTCCACTGAAATATGTAGAATTAAAAAAGGGTCTAGGACAGAGGACTGACTTAGACTAATGAAGTATATGAACAAGGTCACAAATCTCTTCGTGTACAAATAAAAATGCAGAGCTCATCTCTCCAACCTTAGTCAGCAATTTTGGGCACCCATCTCTGTTACCACAGGATCAAACTTCTCAGTTTGCAGTAACACTCACCAAGACATTCCATACTGAACCAGCCATGTAGGAGTTCAAAGCTGTGTACTATATTATTATGTTTTATTAACATGGCTATTAGGAACGTAGTGCATCACTTTTTATCGTATGCTGATAGAGTTATAGCCAGTCAACTCAAGTTATGCTAATCATTAGGAGGTTTTTTTAAGGTCAATAGCTTTTCATTTCATAGATAAGACAGGCTAAGAGCATACACATAGTCACTCACAGCTTAGCTAATGAGCGGTAATTTGTTAAAGGGGCAACTAATTTCATAAGTAGTCCATACTTTCCCTGGCAAAGGGAGGGGTAGAGTCCAGACTCTTCAGTTCCTGAGACACTCCTGCCACTTGTGGTGAGGAAGAACTTCTCTCTGCTCATTGCAAGGAACTAAAACGCGATGCAGAGAAGTCGCAATGCCAGCCAGGCAGTAGCACAAACTGATGCACATAAACTGGCCAGTTTCTACCCTGACAAAATGTGACAGCCACTCGTCGGTGCCCACTGGGTGACCAAGGCACTGGCCCTTTTCCTCCTGTGTCAGAGAGCCTCAAGGAAGACAGCAGCCTGCCCCCAGAAGCTCTCCCTTCTGACTCCCAGCTAGGTCTGTCTAAAAGAGCCCAGCCACAGCAAGAAGCGAGGCTGCAAAGTTCCTCTCCAAGACAACTGCATATCAAGTAGAAATCACACAAGCACTCTCGATAAACAGCAGGCAGCCCTGCTCCTGCCAGCTAACAGGATTAATCTAAATGCACACAGACACAGCTGGGCAAAATCAAAACACTGAGCAGAGACTAAATTACACCACTTAATGGCAAAATGTTTTCGAGGCTCCCACTCCACCCACTGCCTTTCCCCTTGCTGCTGCAGCCATGCTAAGGAGGAGAAGCCGTGTCCCTGCCCCTCCAGCCCTCTGGCAGGCACCAGTTCAAACAACAGACCGACTTCAGAGGTGAAACCCAGCCACCCAGTTGTTGTAAGAGCAATGAGCAGAAGAGAGCCAGGTCTTCATGGACCTGGAGTCCTAGCTGCCATGGGTCAGGAGATTAGCTTTTGAAGCAGTAGCAGTGGCAATGTCTCTTCCAAAGGGAGAGGACACAGCTCCATGGTTAGCACCACAAGAGACTCAGGCTCTTATGGCTTTGTGCCCCAACCAGTTAACACCAGAGTGAGTCACCCAGTGCAGCACTGAGCCTGCGGTTCACCAAAACCACAGGAAGCAGTCTTTAACACCAAAGAGAAAAACCTCCACATGTTTCTGCAACAGAGTGCAGGTAAAATGAAAATAAGAAGTGTACGTTCAAAAGGCTAGCATAATTTTTACATGGTTGAAAGTAGAAGCCACTGAGGCAATGTCACACAAGAGGGTCTGTGGATTTCCTCCTCCCCCTATAAGACCAGGGGATCTTGAGATTGAAAAAGATGGAGAAGTTCTATCATAATTTATCCACATTCAGGCCCCTGCCTAGACAGTGGAAGGGAGATAGGAAGCAATACAGCTGCAATCACGACTGAGTTTTGAAAATGAAATTTGGGCACAGGGATTGCCTTCCTGACTCCACACCTCAGTTCCATCCTCAGTTCCATCCTGTGCACATCTCATTTATCTTGGTTCTCACAAACTGCTTTGTAGAATTAAAGAAAAATCTAGCTGTCATGGCTAATGCCCCAGCATCAGTTTCCCAGAGTTTACAGTGCTGTGGGCCAGGAGATGCAGAAAGTATTAGAGCAGACACCAGCTGGATGTGTCTAAGTGGACAAACTTGTCAATGCTGGAAATGGTTTGGGTTGGCTCTGCCCCATAGCCAGATCTCATTTAGAACCAGTAAGCAAGGCTTTGCGTGGGCTGGCTCCATTCATACTGTGAACTAGAAACAAGACTAGCAGTCATCTGGGAAGTAATTGCCTGACTCACCTCATGCGAATTTTCCTAGCAAGCAGAGGCTGAATCTCCTGCCCCTGAGAGCACAGAGACCTCAAGATGACCAAGAATGGTCATATCAAGCTGTGGCAAGCTGCCCTCCTACTGGCTACTAATCCAGGACAGGTTATGAACTCTGCTTGAACTCCAAATGTGAGCTACTTCCAAGTGTTTCCTAATGATACCTGTGCACTTAGAGGGAACATCCTTCATTCTCCAGATAATGATAGTGTCTGGTATGATAATACCAGAACCTTTGTGGTTTCAAACCAAAGAATTCCAGAAACAGTCCTAAATTATTGTAGCCCATTACAGAGGTCTTAGTGGGAGATGGGTTTCCTCTTAGCAGAAATGACAAGCAATATCCTCCTCTGAGCAGCCCTGAGAGAGCTCCAAGTAGCTGTAGAGCAGCTATGGGAAGTTAGATGAGAGAAGCAATGGCCAGATTTTGAGAAGAACACAGAACCCCAAAATAGATCGCTGCTTTCCAAACTAGCAACAGAAGCAGAGCTTCTGCATTTCATATTGTAAGGGGTTGTCAGTACTATGTGCCATTAAAGTTGATCAGACTAAGCTCAGCAAGGAAAAGCTAACATTGGTAAACCAATACTGGTCAATAGGATTATGGCTAGTTTGTGGTTTCTGGATAGAATTTCCTTTTAAATTCATGAATATTAATTGGAAAGAATTATGCCTCAGAGAAAACGTGGTCACAGGGCCAATCAAGTTTCCAGTTCAAAGGATGTTACTGTCTTTCCTCTTTTCCTTTTCCTTTCAGAGCATTTACAATTTTGCTTACGGGATGCAATTCAGCTGCTAAGCATCTTCCTGTCTGGAAGCAGGTCCCTGGTGGGCTGAAAATACAGAGTTGGAGCTCAAGCAATGCAGAAATTCACTTTTGTGCAAGTGGCTGTTTCCTCCTAAAGGATAACTGTAAGTCTGTATTTCATAGCCGATGGGAAAGATGCTTTCTATTTAAAGCAGATGGGTTAAGAGTTCAGGAAAGGAGGATGAAAAGAGATCATGGGAGGAAAGGTTCTTGGAGATGTAGGGATTTGAGAGTGGAGATAGGCTGGCACTTAGCAGACAAGAAATTACACAGGGCAATTTGTACTAAGAACTGTTCTGACCCATCTTAAATCAGTTCTTTAGCGTCTCCCCTGAGGTACAACAGTAATTTCCATCAGCTTTTACTCAAAGGCCAGACTCTCCTCTAGGCAACTTCTTTTTCACAGGTTGTTTGGGTGATCTTAAATGTCAATTGCATTACCAGTAAGACCAGTTTCCTTTATTTCTGCCAATCAGCATGTTACAAACACTGTTACCTGCCATAGGACACAAGTTCCTGCCTGGGGCTGTTGTTTCAGCAGCTGTTAGAGCCCCAAGTCCCATGTAAACTTGATGCAATGGCCAGATCCCCAGTTAGGCTGAGGCCACCACACCTCCCAGCAGCCTTCTGCAGCAATTCAAAGAGCCTGTTTGGCCTTATGCTCAGGGCAGCAGAGCAGGATGCTCTGTCCTGGGTGACCCTGAGCACATCACTAAAGGGCCACTGTTCAGAAAGTTACCCAGTACCTTTGTGGGTCTGGCCTGTAAGTCTTTCCAGGTGCCATGTCTCCACCAGAAAATGCTGTGCATTTCTAGGGCAACTCTGTGTCTGGACATACAGTACTAGGACCCGACAAGGTCCTTAGGGACACTATTATTCCTCGTGCCATTTTTTTTAAGCAGCACTCATTAAACTGTTCTTGCCAGGCATTTCTAGTTCTAACTGGAAAAAAAAAAGTCTCTCTCATTGCTTGGTTTCTGTAGCGGGGCTGGGGGAGAGCACCCTTGTTGGATCTATTCATATCGTATGTCTTTCAGACATCAACTAGTCACATCATGTTTATGTCCAGGTGTACAATGTTCAGAAAGATCAGACTGCTGATCATCTTTGAGGCATTTTTTTTCTTTCCCTCATATTCCTCTTAATTGAGTGATGCTTAACTGCCCTCCCCCCTTTTGAAATGTGCTGAAAAACAAATCCAGACAACCACTGGTTTGCTTTACATGTAGTTTTTTTTTCTTTCCTGAGAGACCATAGAGATAAACCTCACAGTCCCAGCAGCAAATCAAGAAATCCTGCACTACAAATATCTAAAAATATTTTTTACAATAGTCATCTTGGTATTTACATATTTGCTCCCAGTCTCCCCATCTAATTAGACTCTGAATCCCATATTCACTTGTGCTGGCAGATAGCTCCACTGTTTTCATGTTTTGGGTTGCAACTATCTGGAGGGCTACAGTATAATCCCATTTACTCCTTTGGTGGAGGATGAGGTAAAAAACAGAGAGCGCTGAATACTCAAGTGAGGAGGAGTCTATCTGCAAAGGCTGAGGACGGCCAAGGCAATACTAATGCGGTTGATACTATGGGGCCTCTGTCAGGGCTCAAATGTGGGGCAAAGCCTGACCACCTCATTGAATTTATAGATCTGTTTGAAGATCTTTTGCATGAGACTCCAAACAGAAGTTACTGGGCACCAGAAGAAAAAATACCATTGGCAAAGTCTGTAGATGCAAGTGGAAACATCAGTGACAAGGACAACAAAATCAGGAGGAGTTTCCAGGAGGTTTGTGCAGGGACCTGGGTTATCCATGCATTAAGAGCTCCAGTGAGCTGCTGTCTCCACACGTGGGACAAAGCCAAGGGGAAGAGGATCAGTTCATATATGAGTCGACTCCTATATTTGTGCAACATGAATTAAGCAACCTCGAAGCAAAACTGGAGCAAATGCGGCTGTTGCTTCACAGCTCGGATAAATGATGGGCTCACAGAGCAGCCAAGACATGCTCAGGAGGAGCAGGCTTTGAGATGCAGCCACAGAGACACCAGTTCACTAATCAACGTAAGGCATTTGGCACGACAGCTTCTCAGCTGGATTTGTGAGCTGGGTGTTGGCCAATCATTATAGCTTCAAGCATGTTAGCAGGGCTGTGGTCATAAATCAGTAAGTCCCCAGCCCAGCAGCAGATTGAGTTGCAAGGACCACACCAACTGACACCAATGCTCAGCAAAGAGCTTTGGGGGATTTCTCTGAAAGCATGATATGAGCATAATGAATAAGAGAGAGAAAAATGCTTGAACAAGCCCTTAGAATAAACCTGAGCTCTCCTCTTCATGAAGTCCAGCAGCTAGATCTAGCTTGCCAGCAGCTGAATATCTGTCCCAGTCTAGGGTCAGGCTTATTGCTGTTGGACCTTCTCAAATTCAAAAGTAAAAGCAATATTCTTTCAAGGTAGATGCCTTGTTTTTGATTAAGGGCAAAGGGGGAGGGGAAGAAGCCAGGGAAGAAGCTGTGAGAAGACAGCATAAAAATGAAATGATCTGAAAAGACACAAGTGGGGAAAATTTTATTCTAACTCATTGCCTCTGCCCTGCCATGTGAAAGGATGATAACATCTACATCTGAGGGATAGAAGCAAGCTTGCTTGAACAGTGTGTGCAAAATCCATTTGCCATTCTTGCATGAAAGGGGCTATTGAGATGCATGGTATTAGCTGAGCCTTTATCTGATACCCTGCCAACTTGTTTGAAAGTCTCTCTTTACCCACAGCAGGGTCAACAGCCACTAGCTTGGCTGAGATAGGGCTGTGCTGCTGGCACAAAGATCCCATCCTGGTGTTTTGTCTGGTACAGAAATAAACCTATAGGCTTAGGATTTCTCTCCCATTGGTTAATGCATTAGTCAGGGAAGCAGCCAAGAAGGAGCCCTGATGTGCCATGGACTGACCCAAGGGGAGCTAATGGCTAAAGAAATTAGCTAGACACTAAAGAAATTCTGGGTCCCCAGTCTTGACCTAGTTGTTTTCTGAAATGCAGAATCCAAATCTCTTTGATTTTTACATAAGAGATGCTTCAGGGATGTGTATTGGCTCAAGGGATGGAGAAGAGACCACAAAAAGCCTTCCACCTTTAGGTTAGCAGTAAACGTCCCTGCTTTGCTAGCAGCAGGATGTCACAGGGGGACATGGTTGTCAGCAGAGAAATCCTCTCTGGTACTGCTTGTGCTACCAACCTAAAGCTGACTTTCTGCAGAACAAGTCTCTCTGCATGCTGTCCCTGACCAGGGAGGGGTGGGGAAACCCTTGCTCACTGCATTGGATCTGTGATGGGAATTATATGCCCTATTGTATACCTTGCCAATCTACTTAAATTGGGGTCTTGCTGACCCTAAACAAGGAAAAGAGTTTCACAGCATGACAACCCTTTTATACTTTGGGACTACAGGGGTCTTTGAGGAAGACAAAGCTCTTCTGACAGTAAAGCTATGAAATACTGGCCTGCCTCCATGCTCCTCTCACGCTGAGGGGAATTGTAAATGAAGCAGCAGCATTAATTATTGATCGCAAATAGAATTAATAAAGAAAGAACATTTACTACAGCTGATAAAATGTTCCATGCAAGATCTTTATCCTCAGGTCAGTAGCAGAAACAAGACAATAGCAAGCAGCCCCCTCAAGCCAAACAAGACATGATACCTTGTTTCTCACGAGGCAAAGACTACTGCTCAGCGTACAGAAAGTGTTTCCATCATGCGATCAAACTTGAGCCATGCCACTACATGGTGCAAGCACTGGGCCTCAGCCTTACAGCTCAGGGGATGTGATCTGCTGCCCTGACCCTTGCCAAGCCAGCTGCAGATTTGCAGGCAGACCTCACAGCAGGCAGCTATGCCAGCAGAACTGGCCAGATTCTCTCTACAGATAAAGACGACAGATGTAGGTAAGGTGGGGATGGGTTGAGTAAGGCAGCTGAACCTGAAAGCCTGTGTGGGCTTGTTGCTGGTTGGACAAGCATAACCATGTCCCATCGGAGGAGATGGGGTGGTACTCGGGGTTTGGTGGTGTGCTTTACTGAGCTTTCAGGAGAAGCTGTTTTTCTCCTTGCCACAGAATTTGAACAGCAAACCCCTCTGGGTATTATTGTGGTTTGAGGCTGCACTGTGTTCAGGCACAGCATTTCTTGCTTTTGAGGTTAAGATGATTTCTCATTTAGCTTGGATAGAGAGCTGCTTTCCAAGGCAAAGCCTCTCTGGAGACCACAGCTTCTGCTCACTATGGACATCTCTGACAACGATACAATTTTTTTCCCCATCCTCTTGGTGTGCACACACTAGCACCTACATAAATACTGTCAGTGCACATAAATCTACATAAATTATCCCTCCCCCAGCCTCAACATCTAGTAAAGCTCTAATCAGCAGAAAAGAACAGATTAAAGATAAAGGACTAGATCATCAGATTGCATCAAGTCTGTGCAATTCTTTGAATTCTATTGAAGTTACTCTGGTTTACACCACCTGATGGGGTAATGCGAAGATTCTCCCATTGCCTTAAGTCAGGAAGTTTTATGACCTAGTTCTATTTATTTGTACCCACAAACTAAACTAACCTGCCTTATAAATTATAGCAAAGGGAGGGGATATTTTTCCTCCTTCCAGAAAGCTTTACATTCATCAAAGTTAATTGTAATCGGCCATTAGCTCCCATGAATAATCAGATATATTGCTGAGACACAGAATAAATCCACCCAAATTATGCTAACGAGTAGGGTTTTGAAAAAGTTTAATCAAAGTTTTGATGTGGAATCACAATCAGCAGAAAACTCCTGGTTCTTAAAGCTGCCTGATCCGCAGTCATCACAACCCCTCTACGACCAGGAAATAGTGGAAGCTTCAAGGGTTGGGTGTTGGAAATCAAACCAGCAAGGCACTAGGCCCCTCTACGTATCTTCAGGTCTATATTTATATTGCCATCAGCAGCATGACAGCAGTACTGTATGTCTTGCTGCTGCCCAAACAGGACCCTAGGAACGAGGGGATTTAAGTACAGGATAACAAGGTTTTGGGTGCCTATTCTAGACATGGCTTTATACTGCCCCCCTCCTAACAACTTGCCTGTTGCAGAGTGAAGAAGCGCAGTAGTTGCCTTTTTTGAGCTTTCCCCCCTTAGCATGTAGCTCCAAACGCCAGCTCAGTTTCAATCCATCTCTCCTGCTAAGAGCTCCATGTTTCAGGTCAACTTCCCTTCTCTCTTATAAAGCTTTTAAATGAAGATGAGTGCCCACAAAGCCAGGGTGGTCTCCTCCCCTCTACATATCAAGAGGAAGAAATGGAATATTTCTGGACTCCAAGTACCAGGAGATGAAGGCCCCTACTCCCCCAGGCCTTGATGGTTGGGTGATAGAACAAAAACTACCAGTGCATCCCCAGTAGTAGAGGGGAATTACCCATGTATACAACACTCACAATTTTTCTGAAGTGGATGATGGGACTGTAATTTCATGTCTTACGTTGTCAGGGAATCACAGCAAACTCAATCAAAAGTAGAGACCAGAAGAAAGGAGGAGAGAGAAAAAAATAAAGAAAAAAAGAGGGAGATGTGTGTATATATATGTATGTGTGTGCCTGGGACAAAAATGATGATTGAAGCATCCCTGTGCCCCAGCAATAGGAAGTGTCTGCTTTTGATGAAAAACGGGGGATTCAGAATGTGCTGAGAAAAACCAGGAGCACGACCGGGAAGGAATCCAGCTGACAAATTATATTGAGAAAAGATCCTTCCAGGCGCGGGAGGCAACGAGTTGCAGTTCTGATTGAATAGACTTGTTAATAAAAATACATTGAACAAAAAATGAAATAGAGAGCAAATCCTTTCAAATAAGATTTCAGTCCTGACTTAAATCCGTGGCTTTATTTACAAGTTCCTCTGTCCTCCCTCGCTCAGCAGGACAGCAGAAGAAGAGAAGAGAGGTGAAAACAGACTGAAGCATGGCACGTCCCTCCCCAGGTCTGACACAGTGATACAGCTGGGGGCAGAGGTGGGGGAGGAAGCCACAGCAGTTTTAAAACATCCTTCCCCTCCAGTTGCTATAAAGTTACAGTTTTCCTGGAAGTGGAAACAGCAAATCTTGGTCATTGTACCTAGCTCTGTCCCATAGCAGCCCAATGTTGCAGCTTTACAGCACCAACATTGGTCTCAGCCCTTTGTTTCTTCTACTTCTGCGCTTTCCCCTACATCCACACCCTAGAGGTCCGTGGCAGACCCCCACTGTTGGGTATAAAGCCTAGGGAGCTCCATCACCTTGTATTGGGGCAGCAAGAGAGTGCTCTCTATGGACTCTTTCCAAGGGACTTTCTGGGGACTCTTTCCATGAAGCACCAGGACTAAGTATTCTGCAAGCCCTGAGCACTGCACTTTTGCATTTCACAGGTCTGTTTTTTCAGTTGCTGGAGTCATACCAGCTTCTCTGCTGTGTAATGAACAGGACAACGCTGAGCCTCATTAGCACCCATTTCAGGTGCATGATTTAATTGTCAGCTTTGGAAATCAGTTTTAGTGTCATGTGGAGAGCATTGGAATTGGGCCATGAGATGGGGCAAGGGAAGTGCAAAGACACCGCAAGGAGGCATGAGAAAGGATGTAAATCGTGCAGAGCAGAAACTGCTTTAAGGCATGCATCTCTGCTATCTGCTGCACTGAACACATTGCACTCACAGGCACGTGCGTCCCACTAATTTACCAATCTCAGGCCCAAGGTCTGTTTGGGGTTCTCTCTGCCCACTCTTTTTGTCCATCCTCTTCGCCCAGTCTGACCCACAGGGAGTTTCAGCAGCAAAAATCAGTGACCATAGCCCATGGGATGAGAAAAGGAACAGAAATCCAAGTGCATTTCCAAATGAGTCCCCTATCCCCCTGCTCACAAAGTCTTATGCTTTGTGAGGCTGTTTTTCTGCCTTTTACACCCTAACAATCCTGTTCTCCAGAGCCCATTTGCCATCTGAGACCTATTTGCATATTGCTTCCCAAAAGAGTTTAATGGAGCAGAGACTGCATGCAGAGGAGCGGGATGAGGGGGAAAAAGCTGGAGGGTTTCAGTGTTTCAAAGCGCTCTCCTTGCCTCCTTGGAGGAAATTTTTGCTTCCTGCCATCCTTCATCCACTGGGCCTGCGCTGGGGAGCAATACTGCTGGGGTGGTCCTGTGCCAGCTCCCGGCGCTCCCACCTCACTGAAACCCATTACAGAAAATCCCCAGCTGTCCTGCCCGAACTGGCACTGTTACTCCTGTCTCAGACTCACATTGTACAAAAATGCCCAGCCTATCTGTCCTTTCTTCACATTGCTGCTTGGGCTGCTTTTTGCTACCTTCTTTGGTGCAGAAACATGGTGAGCACCACTGGAGGGCCCACAAGTTGTTTGAAGGAGTCTATCCTATGTTTGCCACCCCCTGGAGTTAAAATATAATGAGATCTATAAATAATAAATAAATCAGCAATTCTTTTTCATGTCTTTAGAAAGGCTATTCTCTAAGGCTACATAGCTCTTGGAATTTTTAATGGAAGTGCAAGGGGGGAGCTAGAGAGTTTTTCTTCTTGATTTTAAAGATAAACACATGATTTGTAGAGGTGAAGCTTTAAGAAAAGAAAAATCAAGAAAATGAAATCTGATTAAGTCATCTCTTTCAGTCCGGTGCAGAGAAAAGACAGACGGAGAAAAGTGGCCTAAGTTTTACTTGGAACCTCCTAAGAGAAACATTTACTCCCACCAGACAAACAGATCAAACTTTTAATGCATCTATACGTGGCAATTTGAATAATTACCCTACATGCAACAGGGTGTTTGAAAATATGAGCCCAGGATCCGACAGATCTACAAAGAGGGAGACTAAATGGGGAGGAGGGAAGTGATGGGTACTTCATAGCCTGGGTCTTGTGAGTCTGTGCTGGGGAAACAGGACAGACTGTCCTTAGGGTCATTCAGTTCAACGTGCAGGGCAAAGGCTATTAACAGGACAAATCCCCCCATACCTGAAAGAAGAATATACTAGGTCAATTCAAGCAAAGTATCAGTGATGAAACTAGCACATCTGAGTTGAGGAAGAGCAAAAGAAAAGCTGATATCACCCCCCTAGGTTCTATCTCAGCAAAGCCTGCTCTGCCTGCTTCCTTCCTAATGAGGCATTTTACAATGCTGATGAGAAAATTCCCTGGTGAAATAGAAACACCAGGGTGGGGACTAGGGATACGCTGAAATTTATATACAGTAAAATGAAGGCAGGCACACAGGAAGGGGAGCAATGGTGGAAAAAAAGAAGGGAATCAAGTTGACTGCAAGTGCTCTATTGCACAGACCTTGACATTTGCAGTGTCTCTTTACTTCCATCAGCCCCCTGCTCACCCCTAGAGAACAAGCCAAGCCAATACACAGACCTGTGTTTTATTTATGAGAACCTTCTATTCAGTTACCCCTGGTCCAGCAGAGCTTTTTTGCTTTTGTTTTCCCAAGCATCAGAACAACCCTCCTAATACTAGAATAGAATTAATGTAATCAATATGATTATGCCCATGAGAGAATGTCAGCCACTGTAAAACAACACAGCCAAAGGGATCCAGTAACAGTACAAAAACAAGGACAGGAGCTTATTTTTGGATTTGTTTTGTTCTTCTGTCATGTCCTATCCATTTTCCCTATACTATGTAAAACAGAAATAGATAGAGAATTCTTGGGCGTTGCCAAAGAAAGCCAGCCTTTCGTTAAGGCCAAATACTAGAGAGAGACTCTAGCTTAAGTATCCGCTCTGTAGGCAGTTTGAAAAACACAGCCAAAGCTCTGACTTCCCCGTCGAACCCCAGATAAGAGCTGCCCAAGCTGCCTGTCAATCAATGTTTGGCTGTCTAATTATCTGTACAGTACCGCTCTGGCAGGGGAGATTATCAAACCGAGCCTATTGCTGCTTGGCTGGATGGTGTGGGCAGAGCAGAATCTGAGTGTTGCTGTCCCAGGACAGCCTTTCTACATGGACTGGGAATTATTAGCACAGGCCTCGCTGATAGGTGGCAAGCGCTAGCATTTCTTCAGACTTGAAAAGGCTTGAAACAAACACCGAGCAAGCAGAGTATCTGAGATCTTGAAAACACTTCCCCACACAACTCTAAGTGATTTTCTTGTGCTCCCACAGCCATAGCTGGATGAGAACTTGAATCCTGTACTCATATTCTGAGACTGTGTTTGCGGAATGAATAATTTCCTGCCAATTTGGGGAAAAACTGGGGTTTGCTTTTGAAGGCATGGAGTTTTCTTTCTCGAGTACTGCAGAATGCAGGAGCTGGCAGGGGGGATTTGTCTCAAATAGAACTGTGTCTGCACTTTGGGTTGCTAGGCAGGTTCTTACAGCGCGATCACTGCTCTGATAGCAGCTAGCAGCCGCCCTGCTCGCAGGTGCATTGCTGAGAACTTCTGATAAAGTTCCCTTTTTAGGGGTCAGCATCTCCTAGTCTGCACAACCAGTCACTTCAGTCTTTGTCTTTTTTTTTTTTTAAATCTCCCATTACTATTTCTTCTAAAAGCTCTGAGATGGTCCCCAGAGGCGATACAAGAAAAAAGAAATTGAATGAAGATTAAAATGCTGATCTAGAACTGCTAATGCCCCTCAAGAATTATACAAACATCCACTTGGAGCGAGTCCCATCTGGATAACAGCAAGAAATGTTCAAGAACAAACCCTGAAGGTTAGTTAATGTATCAGCTTTCTCTAGATTACATATATCCTCTTTGACTTTCACCCCTTTTCCCTGGCTTTAAGGAATGGCCTCAAGACTCCATGCAGTAAAGCTCTGACTATGGTCACAGGGCTTTAGCCAGGTGAAAGCTGTGCCTGGCTGGGGGCTGTATGAGCCACCGATGGGCTGGGAAAGCCTGGACACAATTCCAGGACATGACACAGTGCCTCATGCATGACTGGCCAGGCCCCCAAGCCTCCCTGAATGTAACTTTTCTCAGAGGATGAAGGGTTATAGCATAGCTAGGAAATCAATGCCATTTAAGAAGGGCTTGGACTCAAAACCGTTCAGAAACAGGGAGAGCTGGTCAGGTGAACGGGAGAATTTGGCTGTCCTCTTAAGTAGCATTAGAAACTTAAAGGGCAGGGTTCAGCTCTGCCAGTGGAGATGCCTCTGGCACAGAGATACGTGTGCTAATCATCCAGCAATCTCACCTGGCTGCTTTTTAAACCAGAAGAGAGAAAGGGATACTTCTTACATGCACTTCATCTCCTCCTGAGGTCAACTCCTTGCCTGACTCATCCAGAGTTTTGCTTTGGACAAGGCACAGTGCTATGGCCCCTGCTTCTGTTGTGCTTCAGCCCTCTCTCCTATCTGCAGGCAATTTACTCTTTACTTCATCCAGTTCATCACACTCTCTTAATGCCTTTCTTTTTGCCATAGATTTTTATGTGTGTGCACGTGTTAAATCTGGGCAGGAATGTATTTGAACATTTAGCCAGATTAGCCTTGTTTTTATTTATTCTTGCTGGGACATGCACTCCAGCCCCTGGCTGACATTATATTAATTGTTTCTGTTTTATTAGTCTTACTTACAAGGAAGGGGTGTGTGAAATGAAGAGAACCTCATATGCTTTGCAAACATGTTTTATCTCTCCCTTGATTCCTCATCAGCCTGTTCCAGCATCAATACCCCCTTTGAGCTGGTAACCCTGATGCTTCTTGCCTCTCCCAATTAACTGTTCATCCCTCTCCAGGACCATACTGGTTTCCTGCTCTGTCCTCCAACCCCAGACCCTCCTGAATTTCTCCTTCTCTCCCTGGCCTGCCAAGGTCACCCTCCTCAGTATCCACACTGCGGGCAAGGCACTTCTTGTTTCACATTCTTCTCTCTTCTGTATCAAAGCCTCCCAGTCCCAGGTATCAGTCCCTCAGTCTGCTGTCACAGGGGTCAGGTCTCTGTCAGGATGGCACACCTACAGTGGCAGAACAGCCCTTCCCCAACAGGTTTCTAAATTCCTGCTAATCCCAAGTCCACAGGTAGGAAGCACCACTCTAGGTCTGACAGCAGGGGCAGGGAGGGAGAGTCTGAGAGCGCTCTTCATCAGGAAGGGACACCAAATGTGCCTTTGCTCCCACCCTCTCACCAGGAGGCCACAAACAGCTGTTTTCAAACTCTTGGTCTATACCGAAATACTCATGTTTACGCAGTTGGGGTGAATCTGGGATGCAGCAGAGCTGCCCACGGCAGTGCCCTGCTTGTACCTTGCTTCTTTTTGGAGTAATAAAAGTAGCAGCTACCAGGTGCCTCGCTGCCTTTCTGTGCTGGCAGGTTATTTATATGCAAATTTCTTGTCTGGTTTTGCTGCTTATAAACATGATAACAAAACCTTCCATGGAGATGGGATGTGGGAGAGGCATGCAAGGGCCTTTTGATCCAGCCCGAGAGCTAATACAGTATTATTCACAACCAATTAGACATTTTCAGACAGCAAGGGATAGCCATATACCAAGACAGAGTTCGTTAAACTGAGATTGCAGCTGGGAGTTGGGGAAGGCAGAGGAAAAAAGCCCCTAGAACTGTATTCAGCTACAATTAGACTGTATTGAAATACCAGCTCTTGCCCAGCTCAGGTTCAGAGGTAACACTTTCCTATTGCCACAGTAAGAATTGCACCATTTGGATTCCTATTTAGTTCCTACAGTTTTTGCAGAATCTCCTGGGCTTCACTTACATTGCACTGTGCCTTGGGACTGCAGTGAGATCAGCTGAGCCCTTCCTATCCTACCCTGCTATGGGTGTCCCTCTCCCCAGCATTTGACACCTTGTGGTCCTTCCCTCACCAAAACACTGCATGAGGACCAAAGAAACACCTTCTTGGTGATTT
Source organism: Gorsachius magnificus (assembly GCA_034008185.1). NCBI lineage: Eukaryota > Metazoa > Chordata > Aves > Pelecaniformes > Ardeidae > Gorsachius > Gorsachius magnificus. The sequence continues at coordinate 5,134,441 of CM067097.1, forward strand.
TTATTTTCTGTGATGCAGTGCGTTTCCCCAATTTCTGGACCCTGTTTGAGACAGAGTGTTATCTAGCCAAGTGCATCTTCAGTCAAGTTACCTGGAGCACCCTCCAGTCTGGTAGTGTCTCGCTGAAGGTAGCTCACAGCCAAGTCCAGTCTCTATGCCTTTGCAAAACAAGCTTTGATAAACCAAAACATACACATTTTAAGATCCTTAGGTGAAAAGTATTAGAGTGGCTATGAGAACAGTAGATTCACAGACCTAAAGAGGCCGCACTTATCATAAAAACCTACTTGCTACCCAGAATAGGCTGCAATTTCTGTATGAGCAAAATTATATCATCTTTAGAAGCGCCATAAGCTTGAGCTTAACCTAGAGAGGTCCTGGGTTCTTAACAAATCCTCTCAGATGTCCATTACTGCTGAGATTAGCACCTGCATACCCTGCTCTCAAGTTTGCTCTAGCATTAAGTGTCAAAGGTTGCAAGTTTTTTTCTTCTGGGAAAGCAAAAAGAGAGAAGGGGAGATTTCTGGGAGGGATAATTTTTTTTTCTGGTTGAAAATTACTAGTTTATGACTAGTGCCATAAACTCCCTGGAAAGGTAGGGCTGCTTTCTAGAAAAAAACAGTCTGAGTTAATGCAAAGGTACAAAATAGGAACTTGCGTCCCACTGCTTTCAGGCCAGTGCACAACCTGCAGGCTCACAGCTCCTTACCCAAGTGAACCACTTGCCCTCACCAGCTAAGGAGCTGCTGCCTCCAGAGCTCTCACCTGGACACAGGGATGCAAGGGCCAGCAAATGAAGGGACTTGGTGCTTGCTGTTCAGGGGAAACAAGGAAAGCAACCAGCTTTGCTGCTGGCTCCTGCCCCCCTCCACAACCCAAGGGGCTATCCCCGGTTTCCCATCACTCCCAAGAGGAGACGCTGATGGGCTGGGCCACGTCAGGTGCTGTGTCAAGCCTGCCACTCACTCCCTCCATTTCCCAAAGCAGAGGACTAGAGGCACTGCCTGTCACAACAGGAGTAGCTCACGATGACAGACCCTGTCAGCTCTCACTTCCCCTGTCTTGACAACATTAGGAAGTTCAGAGGCTTCACAGAGCCTCAGGCACTTAAACCTGTCTTTCTTTTCACTGACTGCCACTGCTGTCTAAGCAGTGAATGGTACATGGAAATAAACAGGGAGAGAACAACTATGCCAAGAAGGAGGAAAAGATCAGCAGAAGAGTTCAACTAAATAGAGCAGCATTAGCGACCAGCACGTAGAAGCGAAGACTAAGCTCAGAAATGTTCTCCTCCTCCCTCTGACCGGCTACTAAAAGTCATGTCTGTACTAACAAGCAAGACAGGCAGCCCTGCTCCTTCCCCCACCTCATCCTCCTGCTAGCCCCATTTCCCACTCTGTTCAGCAAATGCCTTGGCCATGTAGATGGGACCTTGACAGTACTTAAGCTCACTCCAGACCTGATTTGCCACCAGCTTATGCCAGGTGAGGTCAGCAGCCCTCCCACAAAAGCCAGCTTAGCTGTGCTGGCATTACCTCCACCTCCATCCTGCTCATCCAAGCACCTGCTTCTGTTTGGGCTCCGTACCACAATATGGCTGGCCGCACTCTGCTCAGCCCTGCCAGATCTGCCAGTTGGCCAAATCCCTGGCCTAGGATTTTGGAACAAAGACATTGCTTGTGATTTCTGTGTGCTGGTGATGGTGAAACACTGGCAGATATTGATAAGCACTGAATCTGCCAGTTCCAAGGAGGCTGTGATGATCACTGCAGGATCCACCCATCCTCCAGAAGGCCTGTTTTCAATTGCAATTTTAATTACAGATTAGAACAGGAGTGTTGGTGTGAAGTTAGTCCCCCAGCCAGGCTGACACAAGCAGCTGTTTTGGTTTATTCATTTCCTGTCCTCCCTCTACCTCTTGGCTGCTGAGTTATTGATACATCTTCCAAAGACACAGGGCTGCCAAGCCCTAGATGCTTATTATATCATTTGGTTGGCATTTTGGAGCTTTCTCATTGTCCAGAGAAGCAAGCTGCAAACATGCACAAAGCCAAATCCTTGCTCCCCTTCACAGCTCTCCTGAAAACATCCTTGCAAAGAAACAAGTGAACAAGCAGCTTTACATGAGCGGGGGGGGGGGGGGGGGGGGGGGGCTGCATCTGTATCCGTTGTGATAAACTATCCTTGGTCCTTGCCTTGCTTCTGTGCCCACTCTGTCTCCTGGCATGTTTATAATTTAAACTAAGACGACCTTCTTTCTACTGAGTCCTTATTCCTCTTCTGCTGAGTCTTTATTCCTCTCTCAGCACCAGAGGGACTAAACTATACCTAAAGTTCCTAAACAGAACCACTATACAAGTGAGATATTTATCTAATTTACAACAGTAATCCCATTATAACAACAGCATCAACTCCAATAGTACTGAGCTATAAGGGGACCCCAAATCTCTGTATTCAGATCTCTCCTACCACCCTTTTCTTTCCTAAATCCCTGCCTCATCAAAGCTAGGAGTGTACTTTGGGGACTACTCTGGATTTCATGCCTGCTTTAACACTTTAACTGCCTACGACAAAAAGAAAGGACAGGTGAATAACTAAGGAAGTGCTGATTTCCCACACACCTTTAAAGATCGAGTGGAGGAGAAAGGTATCTGGGTCCCAAGGCCATCCTTCACAATTCAGAAAGCCTCTCCACCTTCAGCCCATGCTTTTTGGTGAAAGGAGAGCTTTACCCTGGCAGAGTCACAGGGAGACAGACAGGGATTTAGTATATCCGCCTCTAGGTATCTCTCTTCTCCAGAGTGATACAAGAGCAGAGAACCTGTGGCAAAAGGGATGGGGTAGATGGGCTGTCCTCTGAGCCTGAGCCTCCTCTCCTGCCTCTGGCACAAGTCAGACCTGCACACCTTTGACACCAGCAAGGAAAATGGATGGAGACCTCTCCCCTTTCTCAGGACAAATCAGCAGATGCCAAGTGAACTACAGCAGGGCATAACCAGGCAGAGGGAACAGCAAATGAGCCTGACTAGCTCCATTTGCTCTCCTGGTGAGTGACTTCCCCTGCAGAGATGGGGACTGTGATCTCTGGAGGAACCTGTCAGATAACACTAGGAGCTGCACAGGGATTTATGCTGGCAGGGGCACAATATTTCACTTTGATGACGCTTGCTTTCTTAATATTTTAATCATGCTGTTAACCTCGAGACTTGAGAGACACAGGCGGCTGCCACCCTTCCCACTGTGCCTTCCACTGATGAAGCCAGGCCCTGCAGCGAACCCCACGCTGACAGCGTTCAGCACAGCACACGCAGCTCGGAAGCTTTCCCAGCTCATGCGTGACAGCACACATCACGCCAGAGACCCGGGACCAATTACCCATTCTCTTCCACTGAACTCAATGGTGCTTGTGTCTCAGAAAAGCAACACGGAAGAAACGAGAAGGAAAGTCACAGTCAAGGCAGCCAGGGCTGCAGGACTCACTTCTGCATTCCTTAATAACTGCAGATAGCTAAATGCCACAACACACTTTCCAGCCAGTCCCATGCTGCATTCTTAGGAACAAATAGTAACAAAGACATCAGAGAAAGGCAAGGAACCCGCTATGTTCAGCCCTGCATGCAAGATTCATAGGATCATTTATTGCCAAATTCCCTGCTATTTCAGTAACTTAGGACATTTTTGATGTCCTTGATTTTGCTGTCTTCCCTTAGGTTACTTTAGCTTGGGAACTTTTGGTCTTGTTTTAAATGTATTATCCTAGCATGCACATATCCTAGGGAAATGTTTCTAAGACTCATGCAGAGAGGAGATTTTCAAGATGCTCGTGGAAACATCTATTATGGGACAGCATATTTGCAAGGGACTATATCTGATGAATCAGATGATTGCTTCTAATCCAGGGTCCTCCGTTACATTAGTGGAAGCTGAACATTTGCATTGATCATATCCAGGTGGTGTGTTCATCTGATGTTCATTCTGTTCACAAGAGTAATCAGACTATCTCAGAGATGTACAAATGGAGGAACCCATTCCACAGCAGAGGAGGGCAGAAAACTATTAAATGCTTCCCTAATTCTGTAATTCAACAGAGAGATGAATACTGTAATGAACTGAGTTTTTCAAGTCTAACTTGTAGCTTAATAAAGCCCTTTCTGGGAGAAAGAAGCAAGCAAAGGCTCTGAGGGCTCACCTTCAACAGGCTGTGCAGAACAGCACTGGGCCATGGCAAGCCCCACCCAAGGGACATTAGAGAGGGAAGGCAATGGTGAGACATCCCAGGCTGCTCTTCAGTCTGGCAAATGGGTTGTACCCAGCCCTGCAGGACAGAAGAATGCAGGCAGGTGCCTGGTCGCTTGCAGGAGACAGGGTGATAAATCCTTCCTGCCACTGACTGCACTCCTGCTCTTCACCAGTACATTTTGACAGGGAGAGAATTGAATAGTGTCACTAACAGACAGGGAAAAAATTATAAGGTTCATTTAGAAGGCAGTAAAGAGGGAATTTTCAATTTCCTTTTAAAATCACAACATAATAATTCTTTCTTAGTGGTTGCAACAGAGAAGCAGGAGCCAAAGGGACCTAAAAGCATTTCAGTATCCAGTTCCACAACTGGGATGAGTGCCTGCTCTCTGGCTGAGAGCGAGCAGCTTTGACACCCCAGTGGGCAGAGGACTTCAGCCAAACATAAGGCTTGGTGCACATTTTCAACACCTGCAAATTCCAACTAAAACTGTGGCCTCTTTACACTGAAGCACATTACAAGTGCATAAGGAAAAGACCTTTTTCCTTAAGGAGATTTTATTACCCTAAAGAAAACAGGACACTGCGTTATCACTGGTAAACAAAGCCCTGAAGACACTAGATGCCATGACCAAGGCCTTATCAGTAATCTGTGGCAGTAAAAGATCTGATTCCAGGCTGGGCTGAAGTTTAGGGTGAATGTAAAATCAGGCTTCTGCACTCTGTGTATGTGCATATATACTCTATAAAAGCCTGGGATTGTGTGCATGCTCCATACTAGTGCACAGCAGGAAGGATACACATGACAGTATTAAAGTCAAAGTCCTGCCATTAATTCCTGTTGGTTCCTTGCATGAAATGACTGATTTCAGGAGCATTCTGGGAAAACTGGAATAGATATTAGTCATGTGTGCAAGCATTGATTCAAGGTCTTTGAGTCAGTATAGATTGGTATGCATGAGTGAGCACATGCCAGAACTCAAGAGTCACGGACCGAACAGGCACAGAAGCAAAGTATGCTTTTGCATAGCACTCAGCAAAGTAATCACAGCCTTCCTCCAATAACTGTTTTCCTATTCTTCTTTCCATCACCTTGTAAATAGCTACAAACTGGCCTCAGCTGGATGTACAGGGAGATGATTGATGCAATCACCCGCTATGTAATTAGTGACCAAAGCAATAAGGGCAGTCTCCTGGTGTTTCACTGGAGATCTAATAATACATACATCATATATAGAGACATACGCATACTATTTTCACACACATATATTTATATTTATGCCCATGGTCAGAAGATTAAGAGCCATGAATAGTCCTGAAGGCTCTGTTTTGGTGTTGTATTAGGGGTTTTGAGGGGATGCCAAAAGCTGATGGCTCCTACAATGCAACAGTTCCTGTTTGAATCAGAAAGACCACACAACAACATATTAACTGTTACTTAAATCCACTGTGCAATTCCTACTCTTTTCATTTATTCCATTTTGTACTAGTATATTTTTTCATAATATGGACAAGAGTTTCATTTGCTAAAGCCAAGTGTGATGCCACAGAAATCAATAGATAATGATGAATTTTCTGTAGCTCAGGATCTGATTCCCAATCTTTTCTCTGAATTACTCTATTGATTGGTGGAAAAAATGGATTACAAATAAAAATACAAGACAATTAAATGCTATGCAATTAGCACTAACCCTCAAGAAAAATGACTTAAAGACAAAGGGTAGAACTCTGTAATCAGCTTTTGTTCCTACTTTTTTAAAGGACATAAACCCTTACATTTCAGAGTACTCAGGCCAGGTGTATGTTAGGAAGAAGCTTCCCCCATGATAAAACAGTTGTTCTAATTATTCAGTGGTGACTTCCTCTCTAGCATCTGGAGCCATTTATTGTGGGGGGTAGATACTGTTCTGGTAGACCAATGTCTTGATCATCTAAGGCTATTTCTCTAGGAAAATAGCCAGGCTTGAATACCAATTATCTCATTAGAAATCTGGAATAACTCCATTGACTATAATGTGAATGGTTAAATTTGGAATAACTTCATACAGTGGGTTCATCCAGCCTGAAATGTGCATCAAGGACAATGTATTTCAGTCTAAACTAGAAGGACCTCTAATGCAACACCACTGGGAACAGCACAAGACAACAGGGAGAACTTTGAATGCTGTTTTGAGGTAGTGTGACAAGAACTTTCCTGCCAAAAAAAAAAACCCAGTTGCAAATTAGTTGCATAAATCTCTGCATTTGCTGGTATCATTAAGGATTTGTGGATGTGGAAGGGGAAAAGAAAGGGCAGTTGGATTTATTACTTTGGAAATAAGAGCAAGGAATCCACCAAAAGTAGAAATATTTTGAGGATAGATTAAGCTTGACCTTTAGGCTATGCCTATGGTAACACACTTGACTAGCATTGTCCTTTGACAGTACAGGAGCAAAGTTGTATATAGGCCTTTATTTCCAATACATATGCACCTATAAGTTTGATAGCTCACTGTTAGCTGATCTGTGGCCATAGGTCACTCTCAAAAATCTTCATTTATGTCAGGTAATGCCAAGCATCATTGATTTCAATTGAGAAGATGCTTATTAATAAGATTTAGTGCGTTGGATTGTAAGACTAGCAGAAAGGCCCTCTATGTCATCATAATGATCCAGAAAGCTGGAATAACTCATTGTATCACTATATAATTTTCATTAGATGCTTACCACAGTTTTCAATGTTAACAGCTTGCTTAGGACATTGGGGCTTTACTGCAGGTCTGAGGATGTAAGACCCATATGGAAAATGATGTGAAGATTGCAAAGGCTGCTGTATTAGAAAAGATCAAAAATATTAAGAGTAGATTAGTTTGGGGAGGAGATGAATAAAAGGTGACATGATAGAGGCATGTAAGGTAATAAATGGCACAGAGAAGGTCAGCTAGAGGGTCCTGGTATTACTTTTCATAAAAAAGGAATCCAATTAAACTAAAAAGCTATTAATTTAAAACTGATAAAAGGAAATACTCCTTTCACATGCAGTGCAATTAGGCAGTGGAACTCGTGAGTATGAGGTATTACAGAGGCAGAGAATTTAGGATTGCCCTGAAAGATGGAGCATTCTCAGAGGTAGAATATGCATCTTTAGCTCTTCAGGATAAAAGGTTTAAAGGGGATATAGACTCATGCCTTCGGCTATACATTAAGCTCAAGAGACATGGTACAAAGCTCAGAAAAGCTGGCCCAAAAACTCACTTTCATTTTCAGAGGGACTTGTTTCTGTCCATAGCAGCATGTTGATGGAAGGAACACTCTCATATCATTTCATTGCTGGTCTTAGTGGGAATGATACACTTTCTGTCCTCAGAAAGTACAGCATTGAGTTTTGCTGTTGCAAGTCCCAGACTAAAGTAGCCATCAATCTGAGTCTGGGGACAGCGACAGAGGAAAAAATATCCCTAACTCCATTCTTGAATGAAAAAAAAATTCAGCCTTACAGTTAAGTGATAGAACCCAGTCTATCTTTGTCAGAAAAATGAGTAATTATAAATTAAATACCATTTTTAAAGCAAACCTGCAGGAGGCACCTTCTTCAAGTAAAGTAATGGCGAGAAGACCCCGTTAATAAGTCTAATGCCTCTTGTCTTGGGATATCAGATGCGCAGTCACCAACATACCCGCTACAATAACGATGCAATAATATTTCACCATTGCTGTTATTTATTAGCACACCAGCAAATGCTATCCCAATTAGGCTCCTATTATGCTAGGAATTATGTATACACATGGTAAGATAAGTGCTGCTAAAAAGCACTTATGATCTCAATTTAAATTAAGCACAACAGGTATAAGTAACAAACAACTGTATGCGATAAAAGAAAATGGATAAAAGCTCTAAAGATAAGAAGTGTCCAGAGGGCCTTCATGGTTTTTTTGTAAGAATCATAGTAAATGAATTGCCTGGAAAAAGTATCTTAGACCCCACGTTTTAAGCGGATACATCACTGAAAAACAAATTCTCAGTTTCATAATCACAAACATTTATACAGGAAATCTGGTGCTGTGATTTATGCTTATCCAAACAGGGATTTAAAATATGCCATGTAACCACAGACAAGAATCAAAGCTGCTCCAAATTCACTTCCCAGACACTCATAACTGACAAGATTTAGGACAAGATTTATCAGTAGAAACTATTTTTGAATATCACATTGCCAGTAAACACGTTTCAGAAAGTTGCAATCATGGAGTATTCACAGAAAGTGAAGTGGATGAAACGGCCACCAAATATTCATTTCAAATAAAATGAATAAGGACTTGAATGGAACGGTTTTCCATTTGAAAATGTCATTCTTTCAAAAATCAAAATAAGTTGTGAAATTGTGCTAATTTTGGCCAGGGGGTATAAAAATATTGACAAAGATGAAGTGTCTTGGTTGGGCAGTTTTAGAATAATAGTCTCTGATGTTTCTTTGTGAGATTATTTAAATTCTAATTTTTCACCTAATAAAATAAAATACAAATGTCAACACTGAAGCAAACCATTTCAGTTTTGAAAGCTGACCAAGTTCCACCTAAAAACAGTTGGGTTTTTTTTAACCTGTTCCTGTTATATCACTGCTTATAAAAACCTTCTCATGTCTGAGCTAAATGTATTCATGAACCCATCTGTTAGGTCCTTTTTTAGCTTAAACAACAAGACATGGGCTGAGACCCACGAAAAGTCATCTGCAGAACAAATAGTACCTCACTAGAGCTGGCTACAGGAGGGAATCCATCCTGTGATGGGTTTTCAAACTGATTTTGCTTAGAAAATTCAAATATTCTGAAACAAACCTCCCTTCATCCACTCCATGCGATTCTTTTCATGTCTGGATTGCATGCTTGCCTTGCTTGTGCTGCACTATTCCTAACTCTCCGGTACCCAAGGCTGCCTAGAGCCTTTTACCCGCTCATTCAAGACGTGTACTACAAAAATCAGATCTTTTCTCTGACTAGACAGCCCGCGAGGCCAAGCTTTGCTGCCCTTCGATACAATGGAAAGAATCTGATTTGGCTCATTTTCTAGAATTAAGTATCCCACTCTCCCAGTATTCTTTTTCTTTCTTTTACCCCATTTCCAAGCTTCGCCCCCCATTCCTCCTGGCAATTACCTGCCTCCATGATCTGTGGATGCACAGTCCCCTAGAGACCACAGAGGGAGGTTTTGACAAAGGTCTGCAAGACAAGGCACTCCGAAAGTGACAAAAATGTGAAACCCTGCTGAGCTAAATGCAACATGAAAAGGGCAAAGCTAAGTCAGCTCAGCAGAACCAGTCCCCCTTTGCTCAGAATAGACTGCCTCAGCAGAGACCAGGGCTGGCCTGCTGTTACCTCTCAGGTTTGAACAACAGGACTTTTAATTTAGCACCCAAGGGGGGAGAAGATAAAGGTCTGTGCCTGATGACATTTCTTGTCTCTGATCCCATCTGTGGCCACCAAAAGTTCAGCTGGCATCTCTGAACATGTCATCTGTCTGGAAGGCATCACACTGCCAGCAAACATTCCTAAGTGGCTTAGCCATACCAAGAACTCAGAAGGGAAAACCTCTGTTACCCTTTCTCTGAACATCTAAATTAAAAAGTAGGGCTGCAGGTGTTAAGACCAGATGTGTTTGGCACTGTATGTCCCTCTGTTTATTACACAAGCAACCTACTGCTTTAATCCCTGCAGAGACAAGGGTACACAGCCATTTTTAGCAAGGGGAGAAAAAAAGAAGTCTCTCAGATTTACTGGGAGGGGAGGTCCCTGTGAAGATGTGGCTTCAGCATTAGCACTTTGGGATCATGCCAAAACCCAAGGGAGATTGACCAACAGATTTGGGCTGAGTACGGATAGAAACAAGAGCACCTGTGAAATGCCCATCTGTACACTTTAGCTTCTCCACTCACGAAATAAACGAGAGAAGGCTCTGTTGAATTAAGCCTGCTTGCTAAGCTTGGGGTACAGAAAGGTAGTTTAGGGAGCAAACCAGCTGACTTGCATGCCCACCAAAGCCTTTGCCACTGCCCTCCCGTGCAGGTCAGCTGTTTCCTCCCCCTCCGCCTCTATGCTACAACTCACAGCGCTCAGCGAGATTTGCAGACCAGCAAAACAAAATCATGGAGCTAAATATTGCAAAAGCAAAACTCTGGCACTTATCAAGCAAAGCATCCACTGGGGGGGTGTGCGTGCATGCATGCCTGCAAGCGGGGATTCTTCGACTGGGTGAGGGATTGGGATGATTGACAGCAGCCACGGAGGCTGCAAGCCAGGCACAGCAAAGAGGCACTGCTGAAAAGAGGGACATTCAGCAGTGGCTGGTGCACTGCACTACCTAAGGAAACAGCGGCAAAGACAAAGGTGTGAATTCAACCCACACAGCCCTGGTTAAAGTCCTGCTCATTTCCTCACAAAATAGGTTCTAAATGCTGTGGATCACCCAATTCCCAATTTAATTCTGAAAGTCATTCAAGAGAGGGAGAACAAGAGAGGAACATCTGTGCTGGTAAGATATACTAAGAGCCAGATACTGAACATTATTTTAGTGCAAATTAGACTCTTTCCCCTTCCTCATTCTAGCAGTTGACAAGAATCTTCAAACAACTAAGGGGAAGGCAATAAAAGCATTTAGCAGCACCTCAGTCGTTGCTTTTTCCCAGACAGCTGCTTGAGCAAGGTTTGTATCTATCCAGATATTACAGTTGACTAGTGCTAACATCATCCACAAATAACATTAGGACATCCACCTATCCCACTCCTGGTCTCTAGTGGTGGTCACTGGTGGGTGTCTGGGGAAGAGTATAAAAACAGGACAAACAGACCATACTGCCTTCCCCAGCTTTCCAGACTCCCAAACTGTGACTGTAGGATTTGACCACCCTTCTAGACAAGGGATCCTGAAGTATTTTCCAGCTTCTGACTGTAGTGTGCAGTCCAAGCATGTACCACCCACCTCCATGGGATGGCAGTGAGGTATCTCCATGGCAAATAAGTGGCAGCGTGGGCCAGAGAAGAGCTGAAATTGCTCTAACAGAACACCAGTTTGGATGACAAGAGACCCAATGCATGGCTGCATACTCCAACAGGGAAGGCTAGCAACAGCATTAGGGACTTCTGTTGTACGACACCAGAATTTCAAATTATATTCTGGTGGCTCCTTAAGATTAGAATAATATTCTGCTTTGATGACAGCACAGGACCATGAGGATCTAATGCTATCTTAAGGATTTTGTATCAACTATGTCTTGAAAAACTCTCTAACAATAGAGAATAATTCACGTTGAATGACTGGACTTCAAGAGTTTCACGGGACTTGACAGACTCAGACAAAATGCTAGGGAGGGCACTTTAACTTCCTACTTCTCTGTATGGGCTCATTAATTAAGGACTCATATGAAAGCATCCTATAGCTCTCTCCTGTGGTGGCCAGGCTGTTCAGAGAGATGCTGCTGTTGTTGTCTCAGGGCTGTTACTGCAACACACACAAGAGCTCTGAACTAACAGAGATGGGAGCAGCTGCTCCCACAGGAACTGGGATCTGGGAGAGCTGTTCCAGCACATCCATGCTGCTGAACAGCTCACGGACTTGCAACAAATTCTCTTTCTCTAATGATTTACTTTCTTTAACGAATTAAAATGCGCCATCTCTTTGCATTGCAACATGTCTTTTTGAAAGGTTTGGGTCCTACAGTGACTTGGTCATCCAAGGACTGCTGGGCAGAGATTCAATTCTGTTACTGTGGATAAAGAGGAGTCTGCTACAGGATGGGAGACCAAGAACCTTGGAGACCCTGTTCTCATCACTGCTGGGGGGGAGCAACACCCCAAGAGCACCTCTGCCTGTGCTGCAAGATGGGTGGTTTTGCCATCTGTGGAATGGCAGAGGGAGAAGGTGTCTCTTCCAGGACAATACAGGCTGAGCCTATTTTGTCCTTAAAAACTGGCAGTTAATAATGTACTTAAAACTGGCTGTCTGCCTCCTTAAGCTTGTAAGTGAATGTAAACAGCTAGGGCTTAAAACTGAGACCCAGCCCTGACCTGAAGGGAATTCCCAGTTAAAACAGTGGAGTTATTCCCTGGAACAGCTTCATCCAGCCAATTTGGCCTTCATCCTATTTCTTCCATGCCAGGAGAAGTATGAGGAGAAAGGAAGGGGTAAGGCAAGGTCTGGCTCAGCATTAGTCTGCCTGGGTTTCTACACAGTTTTATGAGGAAGTTGCATTCTTGCTTCTCCTTGGAACGTGGGCTTATCTCAGCTCAGCTCTTTGAATTTACCCACAAAATTGTATTGTTGCTGCCTGGTCCGTGGAGTAGCTAGCAATAGGACAGCAGAGGACTTCCCTCCACAATAGGATTTCTCACCTGAGAACATAATTTTTCCCTGTTCCCTTTCCCCTGCTCCAAATCCTGCCCACGTTCATTGCATACAGACTCAGTACACAGCCCATTCAATCCAAGAAAAAAAGCAATGCATTCAAGCCTAAAAAGACCAAACAAGGAAGCAGGGTGTGTATATATACATATTTATAAAAAAAAAAATCACAAACTACACACAGGTGGTAACTACAATCAAAATGCAAAATAATTTAAAAGAGGCATGGCTATATATAAGTGAGAATAAGTAGATATAAGGTTTCCATTAATATATTTAGGTTGAGAGTGAGAAGGTTTCTATTCAAAGTGATGAAGCTTTGAAAGGGGGAGGGAAGCAGGGAAGGCAACGAATACAACCTGCACAACCTGGCTACTTTCAAGGTGGCATCTGAGCAAGACAGTACATTATATTTTCACGAGGAGTCCTGAAAATGAGTAAGAACTGCAGACAGGAGGTGGGGAGGAATAAAAGGGAGAAATAAAAGGGAGACAGAAAAATGCCCTTAAAAAGATCATTTCAGGTGATAGAGCATCATCTTCCATAGTCATATTACACTTAAGATTATATACTAAAGTAACAAAATTGTCTCTAAATATCAGGCTGGTGCATTTAAAGCCCTGGTTCAGAGATACATAGATCCCAAGAGCAAGACAAATCTTCCTCTGTCAGTAGTCCAAGCAGAGGGAACGTCTGGACCCCTGGATTTTCCTCTCAGTTTTGTTCTCTTTTTCTCCTAAGCCCTCTCTCATGCAATGCCACAAAAATCTGTCCTGGAAAGGGACCATTTTGATGAAACTTTGGGATAGCCAGTAACCCTTCCTGCAATGGGAAGAGAGAAAAGCGGATCTCAAAACTAACTGTGTCTGCAGAACACTTTGAAGACCTGGGATGCGATGAGCTGTGCATGACAAATTACAAAGTCCCATCATTTTACCTTGAGTTTTAAAGTAGCTGGGCATGAACACCATCATCCCCATGTCAGACAGCTAGGGAACCGAACCTGCAACCCAGCCCAACAGCAATGAAAACAGCAGCTCTGACCTCTCCAGCCTCCCATGGCACATTTCTGCCCACTGGGGCCACAGGAGGTGTCTACTGCTTTCCCACCCTATCTGCAGGAAAACAGGCTGCAAGCTCAAAAGCAGCCCTGTCACCCAGGCAGGGACTTTGACATGGCTGATTTCAAATTCTTTCCCTCCTGTTCTTAGCAAGCAATTTCCAGTTGTCCGGCATATCTCACCTCTCTCTTTTCCTCTCTCCCCTCTAAACCTATCAGGCAGATAGTGCTGGTAGTGAATGCCTTTATGAGGAAAAAAAATCAGCTCCTTCCTTCCCTTTTCTGAACCTCTGAGCTTAATTAGGCTCATTCTGCACCTGTCTTGGTGACACATGAAGAAAATTAATGGAACCCGCAGTCATTTCAGACTTCCATGTGGCCTGTGGGAGCCTCCAATTACTTCCACTATTGGGCTATGTCAGGGATAAGAATAAAGGACTTTAATTATTGACCCTGCTGTGCTGGGGAATGGCAAGAAGATGGATATTTGGCCACCTCACATGATCAGCATGGGATCCTGACAGCAGCATTTGGAAGGGAATACAGCAAAGGTTGTCAGGAGCAAATAAATTCTGAGTACTAAGCCTTCCAAGCAGCCTAAAAAAATCGCAGGTCTGTCTGTGCTGGCAAATGAGCCAAGGCAGTGTGATGAACAGTGCTACTGAAGTTCATGGGACAACTGGTGATGCATGCTCTGAGCACCTGCACAACCAATCCTAAACCAGAGTATCTGCACATCTACAGACACGCCTCCCCATGCAAAACTTCCGACTTCACTCCCCTTTGCTTTAATCCTACATAACTCCACCGGCTCTGGCGAATGCAAGCTGTATTGCATGACCTTGAGGGTGAGAGAGAAGAGAGATTATGTGCAAGAAGGAACATGGAAGTTGATATTTTTTTCATCAAAAATACTCTCCTGCCATAAAATACTTTTTCATCAACACAGAGAGAACAGAGATGAAAAATAAGAGAAAATGGTTTCTTATATTTTGGGGGAGTCAAACACGGATAACACACAAAAGCTTTCACAACAGATTTTTTTTGATAGCAAAAATGTCTTTAAAATCATGTTTTTGCATGTTCTAAAAATGGCTGCAAGCACACAATCTCTCGTGTGTGCACACTCGTTTGCCGAACAATTTCAAAGCAGCCATTAAAAAAGACGTTTCTCACAGAAGTAACAGAAAATCAAAGAGAAAAAAACCACTCCAAAGCATGCACACACACCCCCCCGCATTTCTAGACACAGAAGTTAAAATTCACTTTCCTGTAAATTCTAGTACAGAATTTGTAAGTTGTGGAGCTGCCAAGGTCCCTGCCCTGCTTTAGCTCGCATCAGTCCATGACCACAGCCATACACAGGCCCTATGCTAACATTTGGCACAAATCTGACTCTTTTCAAATGCTGCTCTTTTCAAATGAAAACTCTGAAATGCTTAGCACTGATGAGCTAAGTATGTCATGAAGTTTTAAATAGACCCAGCTTTCAAGTCATAGTTTCCAGTAAATAATTCACTATTTCATGTGAAAGAGGTGACATTTACTACCTATATTTTTATGGAGTATCCAATAAAATTTTATAGAAAGTGTTTGGCTTCTGATCAATCATACCCAAAAAAGAGAGGATTTGTCATATCTCCGTTAATGCAGGTCTATGCTCCTATCAGACAGATTCACTGTAGCCAAGTTAGCTATTCCTCAGCAACAGCAGCACTACATTCTGCTGCAAACCAATGAAACCGGGTCTTTACGGACCTGTATCACATACCTGCCGCTGTCGTGTTTCACATTTCCCAGCAATGTGTCACACCCAGTCAGCATAGAAAGTGTGTGGGCTGAACACCATATGGAGAAACATGAGCAATTTAGGGAGATATGAAATGTCTATTTGGAGTCAATTTTAGCCAGAAGTGAACTTTTTCTGTTATTTTTTCTAGGAAGGATTTTCAACTTATATCAGGAGTAAGGTAAAGGGTAAAGAAACCTCACATTCTGCTCCCCCCTCCCTATACCAGCTTATTTCCCTATGCCAGCTCATGCCATCAGATCCAGCAGCCAGCTTTCTCCACAGCTCTTGGAATACAGGGCAGCTAAACCCGAGACCCACAACTAAGGCCCTCTGGTTATGAACTACCTACACGTGGATACGCTATCTACAACTTCATCCTACGCATCCAAAGCTTCACAGGCCATAGCCTTTTTTCTTTAATATATTGTCACCCATCTCCAAATATGGCCACCACGTTCTCTTAGAGCTCCAAAGGAAGGTAGGAACAAGATTGATGTCAGTTTTCCCAAATACCTCGTTGCAAGAAAAATGGATGTCGTTTCTGTGTATCTCAGTTCTCAGAGACAGTCACTCTCTTCTTTCCCTTCTTGAATGGGTATAAAATATCTCAATGTTTTTAAGACACATAAAAACAACGAAGCCTGAAATGATATGTAGGTGTGTATGACATATGAAGGACAACTTCGCTCAATCCTACAGCTGAATAATGGCTTTTTGGGTAATTAGTATCTGATTTTTTTAAACAGATGGGTCCCTCTGGCTAAGGGCAACTATAAGGCTGAAAACAATCCTGAACAAGTATTATATTAATTTCAGAGATCCTTGTCTCTGCGGACAAAAACCTGTTGTCTTCCCATGAATATTATAATGATGAGCACATTAATATTAGATAATTATGACTTTGAAAGATTAAATGAAAAATGGTGATGATGAGGAAAAGACATTATATTAAATAAAACTCCTGCCCATGTATGCTGTTAACACTCGTCTGTTGACAGATTCAGACTGAAGTAATGAAAGCAAGAGGAAGGGAGAGGTGGTTTATGTCTCTGTCCAAAGTGGCAGAGGTGCAACCCTGAGGCAGGGACTCCCAGGGAAACAGTTATTCTGACAGAAAAGGCATCTTCACTGATCTATAGTAGGAATACTTAGCCCCTTTTCATAATGCTTTTAATCCTCAGAGCTTTTCATCTTTGCAATGCATGCTCAGGGTTTTGATTTGCTCGACTATGCTCATAACAATGAACAAAACAGAGCGCTTTTAGAATTTTTCTTTGAAGGGTCTCAATGTCAGGGAGAACATCTGCCTAACCTGTGATATGGACAACTCTCCTTATCCATCAGAGAAATGCAGTTGTATGGGACAGGGGTGCAGGTCGGCAAGCCTTGAAGTTAGAGCCAGCATCTGAAGTCGAGATAAAGACTAAGCATCTGAAACTACAAACAAGAATCAAGGTAGTCACCAAAGATGCAGGGCTGGAGAAATGATCAGCAAGGGAAGGATCGGAAGATGGAGCAAGGCAAGAGGTAGGAAAGAGACAGGCTATAACCATCAGACGTTCCAGCTGTCCTCCCAGAAATCAGCTCTTAGCTCTCCATTGTCTGAAACAAAGCTACTGCTCTCGCTGGTCCTGCACCTACACCAAGGAACAGGAGCACAGTCCTGGAGCTGGGCAGAGCTCCTCTCCAGACCCAGTAGCCTTGGCAAGGAGCTATCAGAGTTCCTTCCCCCCTCACATTAGCTTTCATACCCCTTACTCTCCTGGTCAAACAGGTACCACTACCTTGGATGGCTGCCAACCCTGGGGAGCACAGCTAGCCCCCAGTACCCCAACACTGCAGCCTCACACATCCCTGACAGTGTCATATTCTTTTCTTACAATTTCAGGTTTTTGCCTCTCACTCCCTGGATATAACCAAACTAGGTAGAAACAGTACTTAAAAGAGGTAGAGACAAACCTGTTCATGCCTGTGTCCTTTGCTGAAGGCTAGCACAGGGCAGAATTTTAATTGCTTGCCCAGCCCCATTCCAGGGCATGAAGGAGGCGTGTTTTCTTCCTACCTCTTTTTATTTTGCTTGCTCTGAAGGAATTTTATAACTACAAAAACCTTACCACTGTGTAATAAGCACAATCCTCTTAGAGAAAATCTGACAGGCACTGAAGGTATCTTAATGGATGTATTATTTCAAATGTTCCCTTCTGTTTGATATCTAGCAAGCAGAGGGAAATGTGATTAGAGGATGCTGGGGGCACTGTATAGCTGGCCTTCTTTCCCACCTCTCCTATTCAGATTATTTCCCCCATGTTGGTGACCTATTGAGTCTGGCTCTGATCTGGACCTGAACTGAAATTTATGACCCTTTGAGAAAGGTAAAAGAGTTTGTGTGTACAAAATTCCTTTTCTTCTCCTTTAAAAAAAAGTTCTTAAATAAGACTCAATAAAATCCTTTAAGCCAGTTGCTTTTATCTATTTTTATATAGAATTTAAGGATTTATGTCTTTTTTCCCCACCTCCCGGTTGGTTCCTTTTTGATTGAATTACATCAGGAGCTGAGAGTCACAATGTTCATTGTAGCCATAGTAAAGCTCCCATTAAACTCCAAAAATCACAGAAACTGCATCGCACATCACCAACGATTTCAGTGGTGATACCTCTGGGTGAGGACAGAAGCACCTCCTTCACCCTCATCATCATTAAGATGTTAATGGAGATTTGGCTTGCAGGCTGGCAAGATGCTGCATTTTTTCCAGCTGTAACCAGAGCCTAATATCCAGGCATACCAGGCTCACTTATCAGTCAAGGCCTTTACCTTTGCCCTGCCCTACTTGATGTAGAAAACGTCATGTTTGTAGCAGACCACTTAGTAGCTTCATGGCTTGGGCAAACCTCCTCACTGCTCTCCCTTGAGGAACATTATGTCAACAGATCCTCATCAAATCACTAATTATAATAATTAGGAAAGGATGATCTAGGAGTTAACAAGCACAGTGCCTGTGTTTGAGCATCAGTCAGCTTCCTTATCCTTCATTATCCCTCGCTCTACTCACCAGCCCACAGTCAGATCTAAAGAGAGATTCCCCCCCAACCCCCCAGCAGGCTCACGGGATACTCTAGGAACCAAGGGGAGGGAGATTCCCGAGCTATCCCAGCTTCTGCAGTGCTTAATCAAAACAAATTAGGATATGTCAGAAAATTTAAAAGCTACAAAATGCAACACAAGAAAAACTCTTGGATACTTTGGAAACATGATGGGATGTATTCTGGACTTCAAATTTCATGGCCCTGAAAAACTCCTATCAATTTTAATAGCATAGATCAGGTCCTGACGCACACTGATTTCCATTATCTTTCTCTCTCCTTCTGTTCTGCTGCTAACACCCATTCTCTTGGGATGCGACAATCCTATTTTAACATACTGCTTTCTCTGCAGGGGATATCGCTTCATTAGCAGTCTCAAAAGGTGGGAGGGAAGCAAGTTAGCTCTGGGACATATGGCTGAGACAGATCTATCCCTAGTGTAAATTTCGTTCACTCAATGCATTCGTGTGTTCTAGAAGCAAATCTGGATTTGACCTATTTCCACACAGGATACGTGCTTTCAAGATCATTGCTGGGTTCTGAGCAAGGCAGAGCCCCATTCTGGATATGCCATTAGCCTGCAATGAGGCTGAGACCAATGATCAGTCATCTGCAGACAAAAATATAGGGAGCTGAAGGGACAAATCAAGAAACCCCTTTTCATCCTTATTATCAAGATCTCAACAAGGAAGTGGCAAGACAGGTAAAATGACGATAATTTGCCTCTCTCCTTTAGTTCTCTGTCCCACCCCCCCCAAGAAAAACTTTCAAGGAAAGGAAGGAAAAATAAAAGCCAAAAAGGCACATTTTTCCATTAATTAGCAGACCACAGCAACATCAAAGAGAAAGAGGAAAAAACTGCAGCTTATTAGAGAAACAACTGACTACAAGACAAATATCAGAAAGCAAGACAAAAGCCCGATACAGATGGGGATGAAGCCACAGCCAGACCACACCAATGCAAAGCCTCCAGCATTCAGGAGACTGTGGGGAGCAAAAAGCTAGCCTTTGCCACAACAGGGTGACAAAAACTAAGCACAGTCTAAATGCCTGTCCCAGACAAGAAGTGCCTGCAGTGTGGATCTAGCACTGAATGTGACAAATTCCTGTATGGCTCCCATTCGCCAAACCTGAAGAGGCTGATCCAATGCTCACCAGTATCACTGGCTCAACCTGCCCTAGTCTCAGCACTACTTTGTCAGCCACTGCTTCCTAGCTCAGTCATCAAGCTCTTAGGGAAGTTTGGACATCAGGGCCCTAGATCCTCCAGCAGCATCCTCAGTCAATGCCTATGGGTACACTGCCAGGAGAATCTCATTGCAAGGAAGTTGTGCAACTGCCTTGCTTTCATGGCCATTGGAGCATTTGTTTAACACTTGATTTTCAGAGGTGCTAAGCAACCTGTGGAGCTTAACAGAAACTGCTGTCACATTTGAAAAATCTTAACAAGAAGCATTCTGTCACACCAGTGTGCTGGGTGCTGTACAAGTCAATAAGAGGACCAACAGAACAAGATTAATGTGGGTGTATGGGTATACCAACTTGTTCATAACTCCTGGCTATTGGTAAACACTTGCACATCCCTCTCGAAATAAATACATCTCACATGCAGATGCTCTGATACATGGATGAGTCTGCACAAATGCTCATATAAATTCAAACTAGGAAAATACTTTATTGACATGACAGGCACTATACACACTGCCAAAATATAAGAAGAGAAACCTGTCAGAGGGAGATACTATTCAGTAGCCAGGTTGAACATACACCACTTCACCTGATATGGGAAGCGTAGAGATAAAACAGTGGGGAGAGCAGTCCTGCATCACCAGCCATGACAAGGTGATCTGGGGCAGAGCCTGGGTCTCCTCAGCCAATGCAGTCTCACTCCCCAACACATCCCTGGCACCCACTTGCTGCCTCAATGAATCCACTGTGCCAGAAACTCCTTTTCTTATTGCCAGCACACTTTCTGGAATGCTCTTTCTTCCACCCAGTGCAGCCTGTTCCCTCCCTTCCCTGAAGTACGTTTCCTTCTCAATTATCACACATTCCTGTCTCCTCTTGTTCTCTCATACCTCTACAGCTTTTCGGACAGCAATAGGTGAAAGCAAGCCAGAGTCTCTCACCACTTTGGCAGAGGTGATGGAAAAAAGGCATTGGTGGGTTTTTCATACTCTGAAAGGTCTGCAACCAGTTGAGACCAACATTTGCAAGAATTAAGGTGCAAAGCTACAGGTTGCAAGAGTCTCTAGCGCCTCAGAAATGAATCATGCAGAAAGCTGAAGTTGGAATGGAATTTCCCTCCAGGTTATGAGGGTGCAGCTGGTGGATATAGTTGTGGTTGGGAAGGAATTTTCCCTAAGGGACCTTGGCAAGGATTGAGGTTGGGGAAGGAGAACAAAAACCCCCATATTCCCCTCTTGAGCACAAAGCAAGAATTCAGTGAATGTGGTGCTCACCTTTATGGAAACATTCCTCTGTAACAGTCCTGAAGTCCCTACAAACACCAGTTTTGAGTGCTCCCTGTGACTGTCTCTTCGCCTTTTGAGGTCCAGGAGATCTGGGACTCAGCTCCATCACTAACATGGATGTGCAAGGGAATCCTGAGCAAATGCCTTTCTTCAGTGTGCTTTAGCTGACCCCTCCACCAGCTCCATAACAATATGAAAATGATTGAGCTGGGTCAGGCTGCGGGTCCATCTAGCGCCTTGCTAATATCAAAAAGGGATGCTAGCAAATACTGAAGGAAAGAACAGGAGATGTAAACAATTGTTCTATGGATTATGGAGAGCAGGGAACAATGATGCCAGAACACTTAATTTTATGCATCTCCAGATAAAAGCAAAAGTGTAGAAGATCAAAGTTACACATCGCTGTGTGCTGCATGCACATTGACCTATTGTTCTGCACCACTAAGAGATCCTCCTGCTTACAGGAAAATGCAAGTTTAAAAAAAATTAGTTTTGATAAACCATTAAAACAAAAGCCCCTTTCTAGTTGAAACGTTCACAGTAGCTGCCTCCGCAGGTGACTGCTAAAGAGACCACATTTTGTTCGCATAAAATGATCAGCTCTGCAAGTAAAACTAGATATTTATGACTTCTGAGATTTCCCCTCCTCCCCAAGTTTGCTGTGAATCTCCTCCAGCTACCAATTCAACTGTGAATCACGGTCTCAGTCCCTGGGTCAGACAGTCAATGTTTCTCACATGGCTGCCTTCATGCCCCTTTTCTTCCAGAACACCAAGCGATGTTGTGGCAGCTAGTACACAGTGCTGGCAGCATGCTCCGTGAAGATGAGGGACCTTTTAAAACAGCACCCCTGTGGCATGGAGACCTGAGCTGAAGGCAGAGGGACTGCTGTAGAGTTGACAGTACTGACCTGGACAGAGATGTAGCTGCTGAGTCAAGGGCTGTCACAGCAGGAGAAAGAAACCCGCACTTTCGTAGCAGCCATCGCAGTTCTTTGCATTCAACCCTCATAATCTTCTATCTAGCTGCTGCCTATGGACAACTGTGCTCCTCACCTCTAAATCCACTCTTTAGGCAGTATATAAACATATATACACACCTAGCTCACATCATCTATCCTTTCCCCAGGGTGGAGCATGGCAGCTGGTTAAAACAGCACACAAGCACAAGACAAAATGGGCTAGGCCAGGAAATGAAGGAGAATACAACATCCATTTGAAAGCACAGACAAAATTTTAATTAGATGGCAAGATGCAATTACTGATGTTGGAGTTTTGCCAGCTAATATCCATGCAAAATACCACAGGTCTGAATGGACAAAAGGTTTTGGGACCTCTGCTTTATATCAGTGAGGACACAGAGCTATCCTGCTCAAGGACAAAGTACAAAAATCTAGGTAGACCACAGGGAAGCCAGGCAGGCTGACATCCCGCTACAGAACACAAGTGCTGTCAGAACAGTATAAGGACAAATGAAAGAGGAGCTCTCTGATGGAGCAAGCACAAGTGACCACTGCTTTCTGCACTCTAGTTCAGCATGGTGGAGAGAATCAAGGGACGGAGTGCAAAACCTGTTTCCTTCCCAAGCACAAAATGCTAAAATACACTTTGGGCCAAATTCTGGACTTCTGCATGCAGAAAGCCTGGCTCTCACTAAAGATCGGTCATCTGCCTCTGCTCCCTGACACTAGCTCTATACAATGAGAGATACCTGTCTGCTCTTGATACTTGTCTGCTCTTCCACACACACCTCTATAAAGCATCAGAGTATTGGAAGGGCTTTTCTTAAGTGCAACATCCCAATTTAGTCATATCAGCATGGCAGCAGAAGAGGATATGATGTTGCAAGGAACAACATCCACTTCTGTTTGCCGTGTAAAAGTAGAAGTGCAATGAAATGGAGGAAAAAACAGAATCCAGATAGGCAGCCCACCTCCCACCCCATGGGAAGGTTTGAGGTAGAGAAGCTTGTATTGCGTTGGCTGATTGCAATTACACCATCCGCTGTCAGGCTGGAAATAAAATGAAATTGCAACAGAGTTCCAGCTTTAATTGAAATTTCCTGGGATCTGTTATTACACAGCAGTGATTGTTCTGCAGCACTAATGAGCCTTTGCTCAGATGATTATCCAAGTGTCTCTCCAGTCGCTATTTCATTATTGTATTATTAATGATCAGATAGGATTGTCACAGCCAAGATGAAACTTGAACATCAGACAACAGAGAGCAGTACGCGGATCAGAGCACACAAACATGACTGCTTTGACACACATCCCCCTGCTATGATGGCCGTAGCATCAGTGCTGGTACATGAAACACAACGTGCATGCCAATTTGGTTGGGGGGCAGAGGTAGGACCTTTTCTATTTCTTTTTTGGTACGCTGCATTATTACTCTGTGCAAACTCTGCCACCCAGATGACCTTTTGTGTCCAGTTGTGCATGGACTAGCGGGAAGGCTGGTGCTCTCCAGACTTTGTCTTCCAAGAAAGATTTTTGTTCTTTCTTGGTTTGCTCATTTCATAATTACAAGGCTAAAGATATTTTTTATTTTTGGTCATTCCGTGAAATGAGGACTGTAGGCTTCCCCTTTCCTTATTGGTATGAAAAGCCTCCAAGATTCCCCCCGAGTGTCTATCTGGGTTTCATGGCCTGAACTGGTCACTGAAATAGTTGTAACATTTAGGAGCTGCTTACCCAGCCCACATTATGTCGCTTGGAAGTAATTCAGACCCCCCTCTCATTCAACAGATTGCCCTGTGCTGAGTCCTGCATGAAATCAGGCAGGATCCTGCAAACTATCCACTTGGCATAAGGCTGGGCCAAGTCTGGAAGCTGTTAATTTTGGCGAGAGAAGATTTGTAAGATTTGGCAGCACAGAGAAAGACCTGGCTCGCTGCAGCCCTAGTGTTTTGGGAAGCAGCTTTCCACTGCCTCCAAGAACAGAGTTGTACAGAGTAATGTTGCTGAAAGGACATGGCTACATCTGTGCATCAAATTTACTACTCTTCCACTGCTGGTTCTCTGATGGATACTTAAGCAAATGAGTGACCCATTTCCTCTGTCAGCTGTGCATCTCCCCATCTCAACACCACAGGTCAAAACCCCATCATTCACAGAAAAGCTCCATAACAGTATTAGATAAGCTTATAATCTCAGGTTCACAAAGACTCAGCCAAAGGTTTATTATCGTATGCCTGAACAACCTATTTCACTTTCTAAATAAGAGTGATAAATCCCACAGCTCTGCTTTTAACAGCATAATGCAACCCACCACTACAAAAGACCAGCCCATCCAAACCTCACTGCTCATCATCATCTCTTAACCAGCAAGAACATTGCAAACAGGCAGAAGCCTTTCTCAAACACCTTCCAGCAGCATTGCATGTGTCCCTAGGCTAATGCCAATCCTTGAAATACACAATCCTGTTCGGGTTTGACCAGAATCCAGCAGTTCTGCTTTTGGTGGTTTTGGTTCCCTCCCTAATTTCACATGCTCCTTTTTGTGAAGCTGGGCAAATCAATTCTCTATTTCAGTTACTTCAGATGTAAAATTGGGCAAAAAGTTCAATCCCCAAAGTGGATGAGGAACAGTGTTAAAACAGCAGGAAATATTTGCAAAATCAGGGTAAGTTAAGGGAATAGTTTCAGAGACAGACATCTGTAAAAAAATTCAGAACTGCCAAACCTTTATTTTTATTATCACTACAATTACTTTTGATTTTTTTTTCCTATTTTTTCTTGCTTTTCATAGTTAAGCAAAATTCATTAACCCATGAATAAGAGATAATGGCTCCCTGGGGGCTGGCTGAGTACTTCAGCCACTATTACTTTTTCATTTGGGCTTTGTTGCCCAAGATCCTAAACATGGATTGGTAATTGGACAAAAAACCTTTATTTCTCTAATATTTGGTTTTACCATTAAATAAGTATTCCAATATTCGAATAACCTTCTTCATCCAGGATTGCAAAAAGTTTTACGGTCTTCATGGAGGAAAATATACTGGGTAAGTGCTAGCTATTGCTCTTAACGCTGATAAAAGATAATCCACGTGTCCAGGAATCCATTTTCTTAAAATCCTAGCATAGATTCTTCTTTTTGTTCTTTCTCAGAAACACACCACATGCTATTAGATCATTATGGTCTATCAATTTGTCATGTTTCAGCAATTTTTTTCTTTAAGGATCCACGATGAGAAATCACTAAAAAGGTCTAAAACTAGAGAAAAATCCTCTTACAAAAACAATTGCTCCATTTTGATGTCAAAACACACAATATTCTTCTCCTCTGAAAGAACGTTAAAAAAAAAATCACATCCCCCTTAGCAGTCGTTTCCCCTGTGACTTTTGCACACTGTGGCTGCAGATATCTTTCTCAGAAGCTATAGCAAAGCCTTAATCGACATGGCAGTTGCTTTCCTGTTAAGAGGCTCCACCTTAAACCCCCATTTCAGAGTATTGCCATCTCGTATATTTCTTTAAACAGCATACATACATACAAACATATTGCTGTGGGCATGGCTGCGATTACTGAGTAGGTGAGATTTAAGAAGTTCCATATTAGCAAGGAGGAGCTCGGCACAGGCAAACAAGACCATTGCTTTCCAAACTTTTCAGGCAAGCCTGGATAGTGTAGGCAGTATCTGAGCCAGCTGACTCAAAGCTAGCTTATATATGGCTATCCAAGCATCTCCCCTCTTCGGCTGCAAAGTAGTCTGGTTGTGGTGTACAAGAGCTATGGGATGAGTTCAGTGTGAAATAAAGACATGATGATGAGACAACATCACATTAAGTTGCTGGCCCAGACTGACTTCCAGGGGAGAAAAGCAGCCCTGATCCATGACTATCTAAATGTGCTTCTGCATATTCTCCAGTGGTACCAGCTATTCTCTGCATCCCCAGGCCATTAGCATGCCATACCAGCAGGTCAAGGAAGACAAAAAGGTCCCTGTAGCTCCCATCTGCCCCACTAGAAAGGATGAGCTGATTATATTCTACATTCAATCACAAGAAATAATCAATCTGTAATTAAGAGACTTCTCTCCCACTCCTCTGCCAGGTCTTTGCCTCTTCTACCCTCCCATCCCCCACCAAACCTTCCAGCATGAAGTCAATTTAATGAGATTTCTCAGTAACAAATTACCAGTTTGTAATAATTATATTTTCTTCTGCAATTGCTGTAAAAATGATTTAAAGCAGAGAAGGCTCCAATTTATTAAGCATCAAATTTTCTGCAGTGAACTTTTAACTATGAAAAGAGCCTTGAGACTGAGGGAGCTCTCCTCCCCCACTCTGGGCTTTACCATTGCCCTGAAATATTGACGGTTTGTAGATGAAAATGTAACAACAAAAATTTGACTCCTTTATGAAAATAAATGAATCCTGTGGCAGACAGAGCCCAGCTGCATTTTCTACCCTTTCATCAAGCCTTATGGCAGCATAGCAAGTGAAGTAGGGAAAGTAGTCACATAGAGAATAACAAACCCATACTCAACAAGTTGCAGTCTTGTATTTTCCTAGCTAATATTGGCAGAGGAAGGTCTAACTGCTGTGCACCTTCCAGGCTATTGGGGAAAAGTCCAAAGCCAAAGGGAGTTCATGTTCTCAGCTGTGGTACATCTGGGCTTGCTGAGTTTATAGATATGCTGAGAACACAAGTCATCCTGAATAACACCAAGCTTGGGGCTCCGAGCCCCTGAAGTACCAAAAACCTGCTTCAACTGTGCTCTATGCATTTGCAGCTCAGTGACTAACTTCAGGGAAAAGCCTTGAAGGTGGGGATTTACTTCTCTCAAGGCACAGCTCTCCTCCACAAGGCTATCCTCCGCATTGACAACATGCCCTGCTCCCTGGTGTTTCTTAACCTTTGACAGTCTTGGCTTTCCCTCAGGCCTGCTACCCTACCATTAAAACTCTTATCTGTCTATAGTCTCCTCAAACTTTTTTTTAACTATGTCACCTGGACTTTAAAAACAGTTAAGACAGAGCAACTGAAGAGGCCTAGAAACAACGTTCCAACTTCAATGCTTCATTTGAAAGGCACTTTTCTGGCTTTGATAAATCACAACACAGGTTCTGCAATTGTTTCTACTTTAGACAGAGACTGTAGTTAAATTAATTATCTAAAGCCATGCAGAAATTTTGGGAGGAAGTAGGAGTCCAAAATTTTTAGCCAATAGCACTGCCTCAGCAGCTCACTGCCTGCCAGAGCTGGGTAGAGAACCCAGGAGTCCTGATTCTCCATCCTGTTCATCAAACACCAAGCTCCCACTTACATTTCCCTGATTGTTCCTGTCCATTAAACTTCAATGTAGTTTGCATCCTAAGCCTTTTCCCAGCAAATCTGGCTTTCTTTCATTTTTATTGTGGCAGATTATTTATATCACAAAGGCAGAGTCACCCAGCTGTGAGGCGATACAGAAACGTCACTAATGCTACAGAAATTGATCCCACATCATTAGTTTTCCCATGGCTTTCATTTTGAGTCAGTGTGTCCTGCATTTTTGGACCTTTGATACATGAGATGGGCAGAGATCATGAGGATTTCAGTATAATCAGCAAGCACCATGCAGGCATGAGAAAGCAACCCCAGTAGTTCTGTCTGTTGCTTATCAGGGGACACAATGTAAGAAGATCCGAGTATAACTCTGGACTTTATTCAGACTAGCAGTGTACTGGGAGACAAATTCCTGGTGCCTTGGTATCCTTATTGATATAGCGTACCTCAATCTGAATGCTGAAACTGGTAAGTGTCTGACGGTTGGATATTAAACATGCCAAGCTGGGATACCAAAGTTCAACATCCAACCTCAGTCTGCCACAATTCCCTAATTAACAGAAGTTTCATCCCATTATGCACCTGAAGAGCAAGAGCAATAGAGCAGATAGGATCTTGCACTCAATTTTTTATGGTTAGCCAGTAAAGTCTTGACAATCATGTTTTATTAAGAGTTCCCAGAAATTTCCTGTGCAATCAGGCCCTGTTTGTCTAAAGGACCTCTTGGGACTGCTGCAGTCCATTAATAACACAGGATGAACAGAATATGGGTAGCTGAGCTTTGAGATCCCTGTGGAAAAGATGCTAGACAGGAGAAAAACAGGAAGGTGATTATGGAAACAAATTAAACTGGAACTTAGAGGACAAGATCTGGAGAGGTGCACCTTTCCCCTCATTTGTTTTAAAACACCAGCAATTGTTTGCTATGCTGGGGGGATAAGTAACATCTCAAAAAAAAAATAAAAGCCAAAGCCTGCAGCATCCTGTTACCTCCCAATATAGTCACAGCCAGACTGCAAAGTTTCAACCCCCATCCTAGCTCTCCTATAAATTGGAGTCTGGCACACAAAAGGTTTGAACCCTTTTGATAGGAGGAGCCCACATTACATGCTAAAAATTACTCAAACGACTCCACAGCTGACTTGGCCCTACCTAGGACCCTTTTCAGTTTAGCCAGCTGGGACAAGCAGGTAGTCATGACTCCCCAATGGAGCTGGTCAGTGGTTAAAAACTACCATGTCCCAGTCAGCTGGTGCTGTTCTCTGAATAATGCCATAATCCACTTGTTCAGGCTGTGAGCCTGAGTGCAGGCAGCCTGAAACAGAAGTGGTAGGAGAATAAGAGAATCCAGCCCATGCCATGAGATAAGCATATTTCTTCATGGATATTTATGGTAAAAAGAAAAATGCAGTATTACTTCCTTTTTTCCCCCACTTCGGTCACTCAGAGGAATGAAGGTGAATTAAAAGAAAATCTGCCTTAATGCAGTACAGAAGGAGCTCTCAAAAACCCCAAAGCAAAGGTTTGCCTGAAGTTTGCTCTTGTGTCACTAGAAGTTTTCACAAAGTCCTTATGTTATTCTATTTGGTTTTACCCATATGCACCTCAACAGCTCTGAGAATGGAAAGGCAGTTTTCTGTAGCACAGCAGCAATTGCTGAAACAGCTCTCAGCATGGAGTTCATTGAAATGCAGACCACCTCGCACTTTCTTTTACCTTCAGCTGAACAGAAAAGGAAATAGCTTCTACTCTCTGATTGACCTTTCTGCTGAATAGGTTGTCTTGCTCCAAAGCTATGATCCGTGACCCTGAGTGGAGTGGCATGGAAGGCCATGGATAATTACAACCCAACAGGGCCATCATTGCTAAAACAACAGAGTATTCGAATAGTTGGTGCCGGTTTCCTATTTAAAGTGGCAAGCGATATTCACAGCAACTGGTCCTTCCCATCTTTCTCCTTCCTCCTTGTCTTCCAAGGAGGAGGGGATAGATGCAAATGGTAGATTTCCTTAATTAGAACAAGGGGCAATTTGGGGAGACAGTAGGAGACTGAACAACTCTGACTCACAGGGGAAGAGATTATTTTAATGAGACCTAATTCTATTATATGAAAGATGATGAACAATCAATGTGCAATCATGCTGACAGGGAGTGGTTAAAGATTTTAGTCTTTGGTATGCATGAAAAAACAGTTTTTCTACACCTACCAGAGACAGAAAATGTGAAAGAGGAAAGAAAAAAGGAGGTGGCTCCTTGCATAGGGTAAATTGGCACAATTTGACTGTTTTCTGATTAATACAAGTGAAAAACATAGCCAAGAATTTTAACTTGCACATTATTTACCAACAGCTGGTGTAATCCAGCATCTTGTTTCAAAGCACACTTGTTACATGAACCTCCAGCACGCCTACAAAAGGCTGTTAATTTAATTAATTATCTCTGGTAAATGGACCCCTAGGGGCTCCCAGAGGCAACATGCTTCTTGGCAAGGAAACAACACAACTGACAGGAGCATCTGCCTTGCAGAGGAAAACGATGGGTGCCCACCTAGTGACATTAAGCAACAGAGAAGCCACCAAGTCTCCTTGCTCCTTCCTCAAGAGGGGCAAGGCATCAGCCACCCACCCCTGGCCCCTCTCTGGACCTGAGGAGTTGTACCACTGCCTCAGGTCAGAGGGAGACTGTGCTCAGCTGGGGGTATTTACTGTCCTAGAAATAAGAATGGCACAAAATATTTTACTCCTCCTTCCTGGCACAGTGTATTACTGTGAGAGTAGTTGGAGCACAGGACAGGACTGGGTTCCGGAGCAAGTTTTGCAGGCCCCGAGACTCAGGATCAGGCTTCCAGCTAGCACAGACCAATCTCACTCTGGAGGAGCTCCAGTGAATCCTGCTGGCATTTTTGTCACAAGCTCCTTTCATTCTGCCACGGGCCAGATATTTCTAGTCAAGTGTGCACAACAGCACATATAGCTGCCTAGCAGTATATTACATGCTTAAACAACCATTTGTGAAAGCACATCCACGGTTTGTGCATGCCCGCTAGCTCTGTGTACGTTCACATGGGCGCAGACGCTCAAAGACAAGGTTTTCATGAGTCTAGTTTGAAAATTCCTGTGCACCGCAGCCTCCTGCTCTGTCAGGCTAGTGCTCAGACAATCAATCTTTACTTTAGAAGCAAACGAGGCCATTTTTAACAATATTAACTCAATCACACCCACAGAAAGGGACTTAGCTGCCTGATTATTTCCTCCAAATTGACTAAAACAAGGCATAACTTTTTCCTCAGCTATTTACAATTGCTGGATGAGCTCTAACTGGAGTAGATCAGATGAATTCCAGCCTCTTCAGTGAAGCTTTACCAATATTTGGAAGCTGAAGATCATGCTCAGAAGACCTTCGGAAGGTCATTTTACACATTATCTTCAAAGCTTTTATCCCCTTTGCCTGGAGGGAGGTCTCATATACGCTGAGGGTCCTATTTTATTAACACTCTTCTTCCTTACATGCCATCCACACGCTTCCCACAATTTATTTAATTTTCTTTACCTCTGATGAAAGTGGACATAAAATAGTACAAGGCTGTCTTGCCAACATTTTAACACTTTGTTGTTCTCCATTATTGCATAAAGGCCAAAGAAGAAAGTTACCCTCCCCTCAGTGTTATTATAATGTGAGCTTTCTTCATTAATAATTTCATATTTATTAGCACATTCATTTTAGATACATGAACACACAAGCTTCCCTACAACTCCACATCTGCAGCGGAACTTTCTGTCTAGTAATGAGAAGCCCGACTGCAAATGACTGATTATTTTTAGCTTAACAAGCAGGAGGACAAACAATAAAAGAGCAGGGATAATGCATCATGAAATGTACTTTGTTCATTTATTTGACAACTGCAGTTTAGTTGTAATTAATTATTATAATACTTTATGGTATACCAGTTAGTGTTCTGTAGCATAATTTGTTAAAGTCTCAGTAACATGAGGCCTCCCCTCCAGCCTTATGCTGCTAAATCTTTATTATGTAGTAGGGAAAAGGCTAACATTTCAGGGGTGAATTTTGCGGAGGACACTGTGGAGGGAAGGTACAAATTAAAAATTCACTTCAGGAAATCTGTCAGGGTTACATGCACAGAGACAGGGGTTTTGGCAGCTTTGCGTTTGATTTCTGAGGCAGATATGAGGGTCTGCACAAATCATTGACACCGTATAGGAAGTCTTCTGTTGCCATCTCTCATGACCATGACATTCAGTTGTAGTTCAAGATCTCTGCAATTAGCACCCACATCTGACTCCCCAGCTAAGCCTGAGATCTCAGGCTAACAGTATTTTGCTCTCTACCACCCATCTCCTCCATCCCCATCACTGACCCTTACTGAGGCCATAGCTAATTGGAGTTTCCACTGTATGCACAGCAAGAGCTGAGCTGCAGACCTGGGTGCAGCGTACTCTGCCTCTCCTCATGAACGCTGACTGTGCCCCTGTTAAGGCATCAAGTGCCAGACATCCACCCCCAGGAACATCTCTGCTCAAGTGCTGTGCACAGGGACCACATGCCAGGCTGGAAGCTGCTCAAGCCTCCTTTGTGGCCAACAGCATCAGAGGCTGGTGGTGAGAGCTGAGCTGTGCCAGGTCTCAGTTCTCCAACACTGCCAGCCCCCTTCACTGGGCAGACAATACATTTTTCAGACATTCTCCCTGCACCAGGGCCCAGATCTTGGTGTTAGCCTCTAGGTACTAGTGTAAGACAAACAATAAATAATTGTGTCTGTCAGAGCACAAGCAGCACATACAATGCTATAGACAGCTGTAATAGTTTTACACATTTATCCTTCAGGACTACATAGGTTGGGTGTCTCTTTCATAGGCTGAAATTGTATCAGCTTCACACTACATATTGCTTTTCTTATTAAATCTGGCCAGACCAGTTCTTGTCTAGAAACCCGTAGCGGTCACATTAGTTTTATCTAAATGTGTATGGCGCTCTGGAAAGGTTCCAGCCTAATGACAGAGCCATTCCATCCTGCCTGGGTTAGGGCTGGCTTGCTTTCTTCTCCCTCCCCTTCCCACACAACACCCTCCTCCACATGGAGGGAATCAACCATGTCTTCCCTTCTCCATTCCCTCCACATGCTTCTCTCTGAACATTGCTGCCAGGCTCAACGCATTGCTCGAGGAGATGTGCAGGCAGCCAAGGAAAGGCACCCAACTGCTGTTTTCCCTTGTAACAACTTCCCCTCATGGATGAGCAGAGGGCTATCAGTTAGAGGTTGCCAGTTATCCTGAACAGAGTGGGGGAAAATAACCCTTAAAGAACAGAGCAAGATCAGCCCTCAGGATTGCTCCAGACAAGTCTCTAACCTCAGGAAATTCCCCACTGTAAAATTCTACAGAAGGGTTAAAAGCTGTCTTGTAAAAAAATACATCATCTTCCCCTAGGTGATTTTATGTTTCTGGAGCCCCCTCACTCCCCATTACTGGTTTGTTCAGCATCAAATCAGGTGGGCTAAAACACTGGCTGGTACAGGCTAACTTAGTTCCAGATATTTAGATGAATCTAAGGCAATTTGCATTTATTTGGTGGTGCTTTGCCAGGTTGCACTAATTCAGAATTTGGCCTTGCAGACATCTGCATAAGGACTTGCTCTCCCTCTCTGCCTGGCGTAGTGTCCTTGAATGACAGGGGTGACCCTCTAGCATCATCCTTCCTCTGCTAATGTCATTTTTTAAGATGAGGATTGCTTTTCAGGTACCTAATCCAGGCCCATGGAGAAGCAGATTCACATTACTCAGGGGTCAGGAAGCTTCCCTGGAGCATCCATGTTTTGCCTTAATACTTTTCTGGATGGCAGGTCAGCAGGAAGGCAAAGCACACAAGAGGCCACGGTCAGATCGAACCCTCTCCATCTTCCAGAGAAACTGGTAAGTGATTAAGCACTTCCCAGAAAGAAGTGACATGGATCACGAATAAAGAGACACTGGCTGTTAGACTATAAGAGCAAGTGGAAATTACTGATAAGCCATGGGATTCAGAGAAATCTGTGATCGGTAACTGAGCATATAATAACTGTATCACCAGAGGAGCTCCCTGAGTGCCCATCTCTCTTCCTCCTCGCACCACTGCAGACACCCACAGTGCCTGCCAGCTGCTGTGCTGAAGGAAAGAGAGTCTATTGTCTTTATTAGGATCTAGATGGAGATTTACATCTCCCCTTTTTTGGGTGCTCTACATTATTTTACTTCATTGGTTCTGCTGAAGTCTTGGCCAGTCTCTACATACACTGCCTGTCCACCTCCAGGGAAAGAAATCTCCCAAGGTATTCAGACAGAAGCGGCAAGATGGGAGGGAAAAGATAACCTAGGAGTATTTTGTCTACCAATTTTATTTTTAACTTCTGCTAAATGCAACCACTGTTGTGTTTCAGCGTCACATGAAGTTGGAAAAGACCCCCAGATATCACCTAATCCATCCTATTGCTCAGAGCAGGATAGCCCCCAGCAAATTAGCAGGTCGGCTGTGGTTTTGTCTCTCCCTCACAAACCTCCAGAAGAGCACATCTTGAGGTAGCACATTTCAGTCTTGCACTGCCCTACTAACCAAGTTTTCTCTAGTGTTCAATCTGACCCCACACATTCACAAATTGTGGCTGTTTCCTCTTATTATTGCAGACAGTTTTCACCTTAAAATCTGTTTATCCAGAGCCTATATTCTCAGTTTCTAAATAAGAAAGTCTTGGGAGACATTATCAAAAGCTTTACTAATATCATAGCAGACTATATCACCTCACCCACATCCGCAGACACTTCTTGTAGAGGGCTGTACAGCTAATCAAGAATGACCCATCCTTGCTCAATCTGTCAGATGTTCGGAACTTCCCCAAGTAGATTTTATCTTTGCATCACTCATGAAAAGAAAGGCATTGTCCAAGGAAAAAGAAAAAAAAAAATCTGAGGCAGGGTTGTCTTCAGAAAATTTGAATTCCCTGCAATTAGTCAATAGACAAAGCTACAGTACTTTGAAGAGCAATCCACAGGCGTAAGATCCTGCATGAAAAGCCAGGCAAGAAGAAAAACTGCTGGCCACAAAGCTACAGAACACAGACTATTTCAAGACAGCCTTTATACCTTCAGCAAAGCTACATATATAGGTGCTGTGTTGAATGAAGATCTGTGCTCAAACCTTTTTAGCTCCAGCATCTTGTCCTTTACATTATGCTTCCCACTTTGTGTCCTGAGACCCTGGCCATAAACACTGATCGTTATCATGCTTATTCTTGCAGAGATGCTCATTGTAACGAGCATCCAACCTTCTCTGGGACATGAGCATCAGTAATTATGTTTATGTAGGACCCACTATTACTTTTAAGGATCCAAGGAGAAACCTTTCCTGAAACCTTAGCTTCAGTACAAAGAGATATGGGAGGGATTTGCTGAACTACCAGTTCAGTATCCTTCTGTTTAATTACCAAATTCTTTAGTGACCCTTCTAATGAGCTTCAGAAACCTGCACACATCTTTTGGAGAGCCACTGTTAACTACACAGCAACCTGAGGAGAAATTCTCTCCTCACCAGGCTGTAGAGGACAGATACACATGTAAAGAGACCTAAAAAAATCCAACCCAAACACACT
This sequence comes from Gorsachius magnificus, assembly GCA_034008185.1. NCBI lineage: Eukaryota > Metazoa > Chordata > Aves > Pelecaniformes > Ardeidae > Gorsachius > Gorsachius magnificus. The sequence goes on from CM067097.1 coordinate 5,169,369, forward strand.
TAACTGTGTAGTCCTTAGTATGAAACACTAGCTGTTATTTTTAGGATTGCAGCAGGAAGCAGGTCCCTCTCTCAGACTCTGCCTGAGTTTTACAGTGACCTTGTAAGAGACCCTGATGTTCTTCCTCCTCAACACACTCCCTCGGCTCCCTTCTCTTGCCCAAGTTTTCTGAATGTCTCTTATTGTGTGCCTGCAACAGTAGTCATTAACGAGGACCTGATCTCACTCTGAGCCTTAAGCTGTTCCCATAGCACAAGTAATAATAAATATAGGTGGATTTCAGTATAGAGGAATTATCAGGGTTTAGTAGCTGTAGCCATATTTGAATTATCAGGTGAAATCCTTACGGAAAAGCAATTAGGCAATAACAGAACTGTATCAGAGTAATCAAAGACTTTTCATACCGTGCTAGAAAATCAGGACCCAGAATGAATTTGATTGGATTAAATAAAAGAATGAATCTAACCTCCTCACGATCTCCTACATAGAACTGAAGCTTTGCAGAGCTTTGTAACAGCAATCACAACATTTTGTTTCAAGATTTCCTTTATACCTTCCCAGTCTTGCAATAAGGATGCAAAATAGGAATCTCCTCTGTCCACCTCTGTCCATCTCTGTCCATCATGAATCTCCTGCATGCTTTCTGCTTTATTGCATTTTTCAGGAATTTATCAGACAAGTCTCCAGACCCCACCCCAAAATCCCACTGATAAATGCAACAAGGTGAAAGACTGACCTCAGTGTTGCCCCTGATGTTTCAGAACACAAAAGTGGAGCAGTTTGCATCTCATATCCATTCCCAGAGTGCCTGGAGCTTCACAGATGAAACTATTGTTTGAGGATATATTCTGTGCCCTGCAATCTGAATAAAGCAAAGGCCATCAGCAACCTATGAGAGCTACCTGATTTGGGCTTTAGCACAGCTGTAAGCCAGACACCATCTACAGCTACATAACATAACAGAGTAGTGCTGAATACCTCTTTAGTTGGCACCATATCTTCTGCTTCTTTTCCTTTGTAGGATGTTTTTTATTCAGCTCCATATATCTTCAAGAGGGTCCCATCACCTCCTGGAAAACAATTATAAGGAAAAGCTGTTAAGGAAAAGGCAGAAAGGTAGTAGAGACAGAGGACTTTCCTACGAAAAGCATTTAGATGAAGGCATGGGAGAGAGTCATGCAGAACAAAGTTAGTTGTGCAGGCTGGGGCAAGATGAGAAAGCAAGGGTTAACAGGAGATAAGTTGTACAAGGCCTTGAAGGCAAGGACAAACCCATCACTACTCAGTGACTGTCCAGGGATCCTGAAAATATTGCAATCATTTTAAGAATTAACATTAAAAAAATAGATAGAAGAAAATTCCCTCCTTTCTGTGCCACTTGTAGCTATTCTGATCCTTCCTCTGCCTCCCTCCCTTCACACCAGCTGAACAATCCAGTGATTGATTCTGGTTAAAAACAGCATTCTCTTGTTTTGGGGGAAGGGATGCATCCTGGAAACAGCAAGACTGGTCTCTTAAGTGGCCCCTGGCAGACTGGGAGAGGTGGGCAGCCCTCCTGCTTATCTTGCACTCTGCAGATGGAGCCGAGTTAATCCTCCCCAATATATCTGGCAGTAAAGTCCTAGGCAGGGAAGGCTGCTGTAGCACAGTAACCAGCCATAATGGACCTGGGCTTTTTACAACTTGACTTACGCAGAATTTGTAGCCAATACACGGACAGGGCCAAATCCTGAGTCATATCAAAGACATCTAGAACTAAAGAAGTCACCACAGCTTTTACCAGTTCCTGCCTATACAGGTGACAAGGAAATTCTCTGGCATCATTTAGTGCAGCCTAAAGGCTGCTGCTGTTTACCTTTAGCTGCAGTGAACTCCAAGGATATCATTGCCAGAGCAGACCAATTAGTGAGGAAATAATAAATATTTGTCTGATACATTTCCTTCTCTACAGAAGAGTTATACCCCAAGCAAAAACCTGCTGAAAGCCTCTCTGTCTAACTTAGACTTTTTCTCTCATTCAGGTAGTATATTAAAGGTTTATGGACCCTCTAGCTAAACCTATATACAGGATTATATGACCCAGCCTCAGTTTTTCCAGTAAGGGCCAAGTGATGGTCTTGCATTGCCATAAAAATGTGACTTTACAATTTTGCAGCTGGAGTGCCCTGTAATGATTGCCCATCAAGATCTGCTCCAAGACTTTTGAGTCAGGAACCCAAAAACAAACTTCAGGAATTGCAAACCTCTGCAAATAAAAAATACAGAAACACTCGTACATCTGCAAACCGCAAAGACCCCGAGAGTTGCACAGCTGCTCTTTGTTTAAAGAGAGACAAGTAGAATTTGAAGAAAATGGAGAAATTTTACAAAAGACAACGTGGATCTCAATATTCTGCAAGAAAGGGGAAAAGCCAGTAGAAAGCAGGTTTTGCCTCTGGTGTTAAGTAAACAGTTGTCATCAGGGCACTTTGTAAAATGCAATTACAAACCCTATTCCTGCTCCACACCCCCAAAAGGTAGTAGGAGGGCACAAGTAAAAGAAAATCAATTATAGTGCAGCAGTGAACACACAAAATCACCAATTTCCTAGTGAATGCAGGAAAGCTTGAAAGCGGTGGAAAGTAGGTTAAGATTTGCATGAAGATAACATGCAGGACAGCACTGGTGGTTAGACCTAATAACCTTAGACAAGCCAAAATGTGTGCAAACTCCGTTTACATTTTTATTTTACTCCAATGCCTTCCTTCTTTTTATTTCCCATGCACCTGTGATTATTAAAATCAAAGGGTATTATTGCACCCCTGACATTCAAACCAAGCAATTTCAGAGCCTGGAATAAGTACTGAAAAAAAGGAAGGGCAGGCGGTGAGGTCAGCTCTCCCCCAGATCCAAGCTCTTTTTCTATTTACATTAATACGAGGAAGAGCTGAACATGCAGAGAACACACAGGAAATGTCATCTCTGTTCATAGACTTTTGTATTAAAGGTAAGACCTGAATATTTATCTTCCCTTCCAGCCACTGAACTCCACAGGCCCATCAGCTCAGGGCAGTCATGTTTGACAGTGGGAAGTAACGACAACTGCTATGGCTTTGGGGTCCCAAATGTCTACCATCTCTCTCTTTCCTCCCTTCGCTAAAAGTGTTAACACACTCCAGAACTGAGAATCAAAGGCAAAAAAAAGAACCACTGGTTTTTCTTCAAGCCTGAGAGAAAAAGCAAGTAATTTAGCAAACATTACTTAAAATAAGGGTTTCATAAAATGACTTGTCCTCTGCCTTTCCCTCCCCCCCCCCTTTTTTTTTTTTTAAGTTGTTTCTTCTTCCCTCTTCCCCTTACTTTTTGGCCACTGATTGACAGCTCCCTGATAATAAATTCTCTCAGTTGGCAGGCATTTTTTATAATGTTTCATTCGTGGCACTGCAAACTGGATGATCCCTCTATGCCTCCTTCAGCTTCTCTTCCTTTCCAATTGCTTCTAGGAACGATGGCAGCAAAGATTGCAGAAATCAAAGAGAGTGCCTCTACACGCACCGTGTTCCTGCAGCAGCAATGAAGTGCATTGGTTTCCCAAGCTGTAAGCCCTCCGATGAATGCTTCCACAATGACAGGGAAAAAAAAGAGGAGCCAAAAACTCAGATTAATGCAGAAGGTAAATGACTATTTTGCTCCAAGTATGAAATGCGTTTCTCAACCCAGGCTGGGTCACCCTCCGTGGGGGCATACTGGGCACTACCAGTCCCACGGTCTGCAGTTCCAGAACAGTGGCAGCTCTAGAGCAGAGCACAGACAGTTCACATTATAAGTTTAACATAACCCTTCTTAGACAACCCAAGGGATTTGAACACTCAAGTGGCAGATTAATTCAAATCAAAACTGATGGGAGATGAGAAGATAACCATGCCATTTATTTTGTGGGCAAACAGCAGCCCTGATCTCAGTAAAACACTTTCCCTTTGTTGTGCAATCACAGCCTAAAACACCAATTCAAAAGAGGCTCAAAATAAGTCCATATTTTCTGTAAGAGCAATTTGCACAAACACTGTTTTCCATGTTTACTTTGTTCGTCAAAATTAGAAGTGAAAGCCAGAGCAGCAGGATGGGAGACACTCCCCTGATTAGAATTACTTCCACTTTTCCTTGGGATTTCTTACTGACAGTGTAAATTTGGGGCTTGTTAACACATTGCAAGACATCAAGCATCACACAGTTTTTGCTTTTCAATCTGCTTGTTTTTGTTGCTTAGTTGTGGTGATGGTTTAAATCTGAGCAGGAGGGGGAAAGCCTTTCTAGTGGGAATGCTGGCTGCCTGTCTGTGCTGGACTTGCTTTGTTTCTGCTGTTTCTGAAGAGGAGAAGGAAAGGTCCTTCTTAAATAACTGGAAGTCACCACCACCATCAGGCTTGGAAGCTGGGACTGCAGAGAGAGATGGTTGTTTGATTCAGGGAAATCTCTAGTAATGGAAAGGAGAGAGGGGAGTTTGTGTTTAGCCTGCTAATCCCTGACTGCCAGGCTCAGCTCCCTGCTTTGATACAGAACCCAATAAAATATTTCAGCTTGCAACTTTGAACCACCTCTTTAAAAGGATTAAGCTTCTAAATGCCTCAGTAGAAATTAGGCAGCTAAATGTCTTTGAGGATCAGAGCCTGGTCTGCAGCCAGACAAGATTTGCAGAGAGACTTCTGTGCCTCAGGCTGTGGACAGTGTCTGATGAGACTTGCAGCACACACATTGCAAGCTGCCTGAACCCAGCTTGGCACTCAAGCTTCCCATCAGGAAAATTGGAGATAATAGTACTCTCTTGTCTTACTAGGGTGGAGGGAGGAGAAAGACATTAAAGGTTGTGTGATGCTCACCTAATACAGCCCTGGGAAGCAGATAAGTGAGATTTTTCTCAAGTATTTTAACAGATAATAGCTCTAGTGACTACAGTGGCAAAATGGAGCCAATTTGCACAGCCCAAGGATCTAGCTCTTGATGCTTATCTAAAGCTTCTAGGACTACAAATGAAGGCTGCAGGTATCACAAGCACATCCTGCTGTTTGCTGCTATGAAGTGCAGCACATAAGCAGCTGTAATAGCAATGTGAAGTTTCTGGTGACACTGTCCTCAAGGTAGGTAGCCCATCATGTGCATCTCCTCGCTGGTGATGGATACCATAATGAGTAATATTTCTTCTGCTCATGGTCTTGGAGAGAACTGCAAAGTGCAGAATCCCTTGGCAGGAGTCAGAGAACTTGCTCTGGAATTTCTGAGTAGGTTCAAATCCAGCCTCACTTCTGTTAGGGCAGTTTTTCCTCCACATGGTCTCCTGGCATATCACAGCGCCAAAAAAGCTGTACAAGACCTTGGAATTCACTGCGCATCTCAAATGCAATCCGATTCCAGACTTCCTCCCCACACTTCAACCAGAACCTGCAGCCTTCTCCATGGTTCCTAATCAAGCCAAATGTTCTCTTTCCAATGTCTCACAATGGGTTGAGTCATTTTTTTTATCACCTTCCCCCTCTACAAAGCCCAATGTTACTGTTTCCAGACAGTCAAGTGGGCCTCCAGCTGTCTATTTGCCCATATCTTGGTAACCCAAGACAGTAGCCTACACACTGATCTGTCTCTTCCTGGGGCTTTCTACTTCCACAGATGCTACCAAGATTCCACTGAAGTTTTCCTAGTACCTACAAGAGATTTGTTCCTGAAGGACACACAACTGCCCCAAAGAATCGTGCCTGTCCCTTAATGCCAGCCTCTTTCCCAGGCTTTCATCACTGCATGATCTGTGGCTGTGAGCCGCACTTCCCTCTGCATGAGAGAGAATCTTTCTTGGCCATTTCCAGTAATACTCTTACTGCCCACCAAGCCTTTAGGCAATCAGCACTTAGGCTTTTTTTTTTTAAAATGGTGGGTATAGCAAAATATCAAGAGGGGAAAACAAGAACTCTCTAGTCTTGCGGTTAGCAACTAACATGGGAAACATGACTTGCAGCTATTTTCACATTCAGAAAGATTTGACACTAAATCCCATGTTACAATGAAAAACCTTAATCCGTGAGCTATACAAGAGAAAAGGGAAGACAGGAGATGCAGATAGCATGAAATGCCAGACTTTGGAAAGTTTGGACTGAACAGAGCACTTCTGCAAGGAGTTTCTGCCAGTTGGCATGCTTAGCCAACTGCGGGGCATTAAATCGATGTCTGATCAGGACTGAATGGAAATGGAATATCCATTCAAAGCTGGGACCAGCAGAGGACATGTTCTTCAGGTGGAAAAGAGCAGGTTGCTCTGGCTAATTACTAGGTAATCAGATCCAGTGTAGTAGTATTCTGAATGGTAACCAACTTATCCTACTTAGGTTTCCCCTGAGGCATCTCCTGCTCATATTAGATTTTTCTTGATTGGAGGTTTTTCAGTTTAGCAAAGTAAAAGCAGCTGCTGTTTCAACATATAAAAAAAGTCTGAAATAGCATCAAGGGCCCAGCATGTGGTTGGTGGTTCCGGGGGGAGGAAAAAAAAAGGAAATCCATTTGGGCTCAAAGGCAAGGTTGGAATGAACTTCAGAGGAATCATTGAAAGCTTAACTATCTAAACCCCACTCTGTCCCTTTCTGGCAAAGCCCATCATGACAGCTGTAACTCCTGAGTTATATTCCATGCCCAGAGAGGTATGGCTTGAAACAATCCATAATTTATATGCCAACACATTTTAAAAAAAAATGCACAAAGTGAACTAGTGAAAAAGTGACAGCTGGGGAAACAAGCAGACATTTGATAGGTTTCCAGAAACCATTGGAAAGTTGTTCCCCACTAAGAGGAACTTCATACCACCGTCTGAATAGAACAAGTGAGAAGAACTGTAGCAAGCCTGGAAAAAATGCTTCCTGAAAGCTGTCAATCTGCAGGCTGTGTGTTACAGCTGAAATGCTGATGTTAACTTCATATCAGAGACAGGGCTTCTGGAACAGTCATCTTTAGTGCCAAGCTGATATTCAAACAAGATGGGGCAGGTAGTCTTCCTTGAGAGGATCCCTGGAGAGTCAGAAAGGAGCCGAACTCCAGGAACCCAGTAATTTCTCAGGGAAATGATTTCTCAGGGATAAAATGGAGAACAAGGGGCAGGGGACCAATCCCCATCTTCATTCTGAAACTGCTCTGGCCTTGAGAGAAATAGGAATGGATTTGGTTTAAGCATTGTGCAAATCTTGGAGGAGTTTAATGTAGAACTAGAATTCATTCAGTTAACAAATAAGAGATAATAGGAAGGACCAGTTGGTACATATGCTGTTTTATATGACATGCCTTGAATAAGATTCATTGCATTTACTAACCCTTCAGCCTTGAATGGTCAAGTGCCCCATCCAGTTAAACTTAGCCTCTTCTCCAGCCTTAAGATGTAATTCTGTAAAGCATACGAGAGGCACACCATGATAAATATATGTTTTGTCTCTGCAGCAGCCTGGAGCTGCCCCAAGCCAGTGCAAAGAGGAAAACTCAGAGACATACCAAGTGGCTCAGCTCCAAGCTGGCATCGCACAAGGTAACAGAATTTCTCAGACAAGCACACGAGGGCTGGGAATTTTAATATCTTCTTTCCCTACAAGTAATTTCCAGCGTTTATGCTCTATGGAGCTCCTTACGAGTGTCAGAGCAGAACAAATGTCATTTTTAATGGACTTGCTAAATCATAAAAACCGTTTGCAAAATTGCATCTGATTAAAACACGAAAACGTTCCATTATTCACAGAAATATCCCAGGCAGCCTGCAACAGTGGCAGTAGTGGGCTGTCTGAAGAGAAATCTTGGCCCACAGGACTTTACCTCTGTAACAAAAAGTAATCCTATAACGTACTCTAGCCAAATGCAGAGGCATTTTCCTGGAGCAATGGAACAAAGCTTAGCATTCATCATTACATCATTAATTCTTGTAACAACATATAAAAAAACCACACAACACAATATGCATTACAGTGTAGAACTCTGCAGCATGCATTGTCATTGGTAATACTCAAATACTTCCAAGATGTAGATCACAGCTCCCTTTGGGTGAAGGCCAGCTCTGGAATGGGCCAGAATATTTCATTTCTAGGGCGGTTGTCACTAAAAGAGTTTACTATTATTTATCCCCATTCTAACCTGCCAACATTCACCAAAAAAAATGCCTCTTGTTCCATATGGAAGGGGAGTAAAAAAAGGAAGTTCTTTCCCATATGGACAAAGCAGATGTGGCAATAGAGCATATATTATAAGTAGTGGCTGCTTTAGAGAGTAAATAGCACTAAAACCAGAAAGGATACCCATCAAAATTATTATGTTATACCATTTACTGGTGAGAACAGAGAGGCTTAGTTCTAACTATGCTCTCTAGATAGTGATGCAGAGTAATTACGCTTTAGTTTACTGAGCATGTAACCTTTGGTGATAGTATATTCTGAAAAGTGACGGAAAATTATTTAGCCAGACACACCACATCCAGGTAGCTGCCTACATCCTAGATGTCAAACACCACATCAATCAACCTTTTACTGTTAAGCTGTTACTTCTCAGGGAATTTGGGAAGCATGTTCATTCCCAAATGCAGATTTAAATTTTATTTAACTAAATAATGCAGCTTCAGGGGAAGAGGTAGGAAGGGAACTAACGTTATTTTTAGAAAGCAAAAACATATCATTTAAACACATCCAAAGCCAAGATATTTCATTTCTAAAGGATCCAAACTTTCCATTGTGGATGTCCCAAAATAGATTAAGTTCTGGTTTCACGACAGCATTTCCATGACAGAACTAATGTATGCATTGCTTTCTAAAAGGATAGAAGAGCATGAATAACTCCAGCATTGAAATGGTTTGTTGTGAGGCTACCAAAGCTGATTATTTCCCTAGTGGGTGCAGATACACCCTGATCTGACCATGTTAGTTTCAGGATTGTAACAGGAGATGCAGGAATACTTGCTGCACTGGCTGATGCTGATGAGAAGGCAGAGGGGATATGCTCTTTTAGTGCCTCCAGATATTCCATACATATGACAGGGAACACAGACTCTGATACAGCATCCATTTACATACTGGAAATGTCTACTGCAGTCTTTGCTGTACAGAGAAATTCACCTGAACACATCACCTGGTAAAGATTTGACCAGAGCCAAGTGTTGTTGCATGGATAAATTCATTAAGGCAAAGGTGCTTTTAAATAGTTGGATAAGACTGTCAAGACTAAAAATCAGACTATCAGTGCTGCTGCAGTATTTTCCCCATATGCCAGTGCCAGAGAGGTGCTGAAGTTCAACTTAGGCAAATTCCCTACCATTGTGCAGTACAGTTTTCATGCGAAGGTTAATAACTCCGAATATGTTCTGTGAACTCAGCATTTCTCCTGATTTTCAGCTTGATGTACTGCCCTTTTCACCACAAATGCATTTCTTCCTGCCTGCCTTTTGCTAATCAGTTTTATCACCACAGCCTCAGGTGAAGAATAGCTTTCAAGATATGTAGACTACTAGACAGAAATTCTTGCTTAATGCAAATGATAACCATCAACAGAAGCCTATTAATAAGCTACAGAAACCCAGCCACAGCCCAGAATCACAGCTGATGTAAACTGAAATAGCAATGTCAATTTACACCAGAAGAGAGCCTGGCTTTGCAAGTTTGTAAATCTCAAAGCTCTTTAAAAAACAAAACACTATTTTGCCTGAGATGAGAATATCAATTATATTGCTCTATATCCTTCACCATAACCATTGATTTGTGCTTCCCTATTTCATCCTAGGATTTTCAAACACAGTAAAAAATTTATGGCTCCCTTCTCTAGAGAGGAAAAATGAGAATCTTGTGAATTGCTGGTGGTCAGTCGCATGTGGGAATCCAACTTCCCATGTTCATCCCGACGGAGTACAAATGCCACTCTCACTGTCCTGAAAAACTAAACCCTTGCAACCTAAGAGCTCAGTCCGCAGTGTTGAAGGTGCTCATTTTCACAATCAAACTGCTTGACAACATCTCAGCAAGTCTATAAAGAGACCCTGTATCTCCTGGTGAGTTTGGAAGATGCCAGTGACATCTCAGCAAGTCTATAAAGAGACCCTGTATCTCCTGGTGAGTTTGGAAGATGCCAGTGTAACATCTAATCTTCTGGATTCTGTGCAATGAATAGCTCCAAGAGAATAAAATGCATTATATTCTCATACAATTCTGCAGGCACTATACTTAAGCCTTTGCTCCTACCCAACCCAACAGTTTCTTTTGAATTGTATGCAGCTTGGTGTTGGGCCAGAGCAAAAGCAGCTGGGTGATTCATGCCCATTGCATGACCTTTATTCTCCTGCTAGACTGGGACTAGGACATGAGTACCCCAAATACTGTCAAGCTTGTTCTCCAAAAGGTCACTAAAGAGCTCTTGCTTCATGGCAGACATATGTTGATTTTACCAAGATTAATATGTGTACTTTCAAGCTTAAGTCTGCTCATGCCAGGGATTCATCTGCTTCCAGGCAGTACAAGAGTAATGTGTTTGTGTTCCCTCATCCTGAGCAGCATTCGGCTGCGCACCGAGGACGGACCCTTTGTTATCCTGGGCAGGTGGGAGTGAGGGGGGACAAGACACAGACCTCCCAAAGGACCCTGGCAAAGGGATGGACGGGTTCTATAAAGGTTGCATTAAAGCATCTGTGGCCGTGTTTGATTAAAAGTTATATTAATGCTTAGCTCTCACATAGCATTTGTCAACCTGAGACTTAAAGCAATCAACGTAATCAAACCTTCTTTAGGGCATAAGAAAGTGATTGGCTTAAGGTCATGCAGAGTTTCAGGGAGGACAAGGATTACACCTAGGTCTTTGACTGAAAATAGCACTGAAAATATCCTGCTTCCTCCCTACTTATGCTTTCCTTTTAATCCTGCTTCTCTGGATCTGCAGTTGGAAGGGCAGCCTCCTCTGTGCAACAGTCCCCAAGGTAGTCATAGTGACAAATGCCTGTCTGATCTTGCTTTCTGATCTGAGAGGTACATCTGCTATGCAGACACCCCCATACCTAACACAAGTGACAGGGACAGACAATTCTCCCAAATCTCCAAGCATGTCAGGAGCAAGTTTATCTGGACAGGACTGGGGTAACTATAGCTCCTTCCATGCAGCACAAGGACTTGAAATAGTCAAAACAAAAAGTTACTCCCATCAAGAAGCAGCTATATGGAAATGCTCCTGTTCATCAACTTCTCCAGCTCTTAATTAGATGTCCTTTATCAAGGGGAGGGCTCCTTGACTGTTACTTTACAACGGTACACATCTTTTCCCAAGGAAGGATGGGCAGCCAATGCTTCCTCTGCAAGGTGCTGTTAGGGACACCCCAAAGTGACCCCTTGCTCCCCAGGTTCTCAGCACAGCCAAAGCAGCACCTGACCACAGTGAGGGGCTAGAGTCGCGTCACTTAAGCACTATATTAGATTAAAAACAATAGGACAGGCAGCACCAACCCTTCCCCTATGTTATCTGTTGTAGACCTGCAGCTTTTTTGTTTGCTTGACACCGAACCTGGGACAATCAGAGCTAAAAGCACAAGCTTTTCCCTGCTGAGATTAGCAATTAGTAGCTCTCAGCTCACTTCTTGACTCCATGTTAGTCAGATGGGATCACATTCCCTAGAAACTAAAGTATTTCTACTTGACAACAGAAGACATTCTCAGCTATTGCAAAAAAGTGTTACTCTTGTGACCCAAGCATGTTGCCAGCTTACCCCAGCCAAGAAGTTGGTCTATTGCAGACATTATTTACAAAATATTCATTCTTTGGTTTACAAAGCACTGAGACAGTTAATGAGCAAATGAAAGTGAATCACTGCATTAGATAGTTTGTTGTTTTCCCCACACACTGCCTTCTCTATGAAAGCTTTACGGCAACATTAATTTAAAATCTCTCTATTAAGATCACTCACTGCCGTGACTAGAGAGCAGAATGTTATGAGGTACATAGAATAATACATTGCACAAGGAAAAAGTACAACCCATAAAGGCAATAAGAGCAGAAATTGCTTTGCTCTTTAAGATCTACAGAGGTACGTAGCAAGCTATGAAAAACCACCTTTGGTATGGAGACTCATTGGCCATAGATAGCAAGTAGCATCTAGGATGTTTGCTATAGGTTTAAGCTAGAACAGAAACCAGAAAGAAAAACAAAAAAGCAAAGATGACTTTTTCCTCCTGATTCTCCTGACAGTCTTGCTGGTGCATGGTGCAATGGGAGCTTCTTGGCAATGCTACAGGCTCTTTTGTCACAGGATGGCTCATCACTGCTTTTGCAAACCCATTCATTCCTGAGATTTCAGCACAAACTTTGGGGGCAGGAATGTCTCCATACAGGAGATCTCAGTGAGCTAGAACTGAGAGCCAGGCCACAGCTTAGGCACTGCTTATGTCCCAGCTAATGACTGCAGGGGATGCACCAATAAACCTTTTGCAAAAGAGGTGAGATAACCTCCATGAATGTCTCAAGGACAACAGTCAGTCAAGGACATACCTGCTGCAGCTTTGAAAGAGACTGCAGCCAGAGGCGACAGCAGAACTGGCTGGACAATAATCATAATTTCTCTCTTCTATATTCATTCCATAAAATTTACAAGCCAATGGCTTTTCAGCTCAAGCTGCAGAGTCATTACTGGAGATCAGCTTTGACCAAAATGGGAAAAAATGAAGGGCTTCTAAAGATGCAAGGAATTAACTCTAGGACTAACTACACTGTGGAAGGCATCAGCAGCTTTCCTTTAAACTTTCTGCCTCAGTTCCCCAGAACTTTGGTTAATTTTGAACCAAAGCATTTCAAAGCTCAATTCTTTTGCAAAAAAGCCTGATGGAATCTAATTAATGTGAGAGGAACTCAAGCATGAAACAGAAAATACCCTTCTCCCTATCTGTTATTCACACTTTGTGGTGAGAGAACCTCAAAATGGGTAGTGAGAGCTTCTAAGTCAAATCCTAACACTCAAGCCACGCTGTTTTTCCCTAAGTGGCCAGCAGCCACAGAAAAAAAAAAAAGAGGGGACATTGAAAGTGTCAAAGGTTTCTAATGGTAACAGACCAAAAGGATTAGATCTGGAAGTTACAGAAAGGGAGAATATTTATCCAGTGTTCCAGCCACAAAAAGCATTTTCTAGAAATCACCGTCCAAGCTGACGTAGCTAGCGGATAGCACCGAAGGGTCTGACCTTTTCCTTCTCCACCGCCCAGCAAGTGCCACTGGAGGGGAAGGACTGACACTGCGGGGCTCAGGGGGGAATACTGAGCAATAGCTCTGTGCCTTCTGCCAGGCACTCCCCATCAGGCTGCAGTCTGCCCATTTGCTTTCCTCCAAATGAGGAAGCTCTGTTTTGTTTTGTTTTTTCTCTTTAGACTACAGCATAAAAACAAGCCAAGAAAACAGATATAAATGTCCACAACATGACAAGATTATGCTGCAGAGCAGAGATGTGGGAAAGTGAGAGAGATGATGATGTACTGGTAACTCTTAACAGAAACCACAGCCGATAAACAGTAAGGAACAGGGAAATCTGTGCTTACTTCTCACAGCCTTGTTTATGCTAACAAAGGTTTAGTAATGAATTACTGGTAAGTGGCCTCCTTTTGTGGAAAATTATTCAAGCAAGCAGGTGCGGCTTAGCAAACATTTATCTTCCTGCAGCTGCAAGGCACTGCAGGAGCTGTGCTGAAGGGCCCCTAAGGCAGCAGCTCCCTGCACAGCCAGCCACAGGGCTGGGGAGAGGCACGACACATGCCAGCAAGAGACTCCAGGGTGCATCTGGGCCTGCTTAGGCATCTGTCCCACTCAATGCAAGCACCAGCCCTAAATTCAGCATCCCAAACATTATAGCCCTTGAAATCTTGTTGACCTCCGTGAAGCTTATTTTATCGCTCTGAGAAGCCCATTCCTAGATTGCTTGAAGAAAACTCAGAGGTTTTGAAGCCCTAAACTGGGATTCGGCGATTGGACTTCAGGGTACCACTGGCTTTGCAAGTGACTTCTGGCAAGCCACACCAGGCCTGACTGGGGTAGTTTTGCAATCGCATCTTTCCACAGCTCTCGGACCACCTCAGTTCCTCTGCTTTGCCCATGCTGGCAGCTGAATCCTATTTTTGCTTGCAAAAGGCTCAGGCACTAATACAGCACTTGTCATTTCAGTTCCTATATGATAAATACTCTCACTGCCACTCTAAGCTGTCACAGGGATTTGTATCTGCCTTCATTACATCCCTTCCAGTCACAGTATAATTAAATCCTATGTTGCTTTAAGTCTCAGTGAGCAAAGGAAAATTCAAGAAATTAATCAGAATATTTTTCAAAAAGAGTTCTAAAAATATTCTAAATAGACCAGAAAACCAGATGAGTGACATTCTCATTTATTACTGAGCCAAGCTCTGGATACAACAATCAATTGACTTGATAGATAACAGATCTTCTACCTCTTCTATTTCGTTCTAGAAGCTCTCATTCAGAGGCAGATCAAGATGCAATTCTCTCTATTACTGTCTCTCGTGCTCACTGGAGTTTATTTTTGGATGTATGTTTTCAGCATTCTCTCAAGGGGTGTGCTGTTGTCATGATTTTGAATTAGGTTTTTCCTTTCTCACTGTTCCCATCCCGTAATAAATTTTTTTTGGAGCACATGTGTCCTAAGATACTGTTCAATTCTGTCCTTCCAGAAGCCTAGGAGAATTTTGTTGCTGCTTTCTGGGCAGTCATGATGTAATTGCAGACATGCAATAGAAATTTCCCATATGGTTCTCAAGGCTTTTTTTACCCAAGCCTGGACCAGCTTTCCCAATACATAATCTTATGTTTACAAAGCAGTTGTAGCTATTTAAGCTCCTCAGCAGTTTAGTCCTGGCTACCTCAGCCCTGATATAACTGATTACCTTTCTGCATCAAGTAGAACAGGCTCATCTATGCCATCTTCAAGAGTAACTTCAGGAGCTTCTTGGCACGCTAATGTTCTGGCTGTATCCTTGCATGCTTTTGTTGCAGTGGCATAAGTCTACTAGCAACTGGGAAAAACTTAGACCTGATTTACATCGAGAACAAAAGCAGACACTCGTCATTTGCAGCTGGGCCAACTGAGCTGTACAGAGGGGATGTAAATATTCCCATTGGAGCAACCAGAGAGATCTGATCCAGGGAAATTTCAGCGCTTAGATCAGTGTCACTTTAGCTGCTACTGAGAACATTTATTACAAATATATAACGCAATAAAATAAGGCACTTGCTTTTCATGGTGTAAATGACCTTGCAAAGGCACGAGGGGATGATGGAAGTGGGCAGTCAGTCTCTGTGCCTTGCCTGTAAACGCCTGCTCTGATTCAAAAACATTAACTCCTGAGGAACATGAGATGCCATTTGCTGACCTTAGGGCAGCAGTTTTGCAGAGCCCAGGGTGCCAGAGCTGGTGCCACCTCAGCATCCTCTCCACACCTGCTCAGGCATTCCCATTCCACAGAGCAGCCTTGGGTCTGGCAAGCACCACCAGCTCACAGCCAGAGAGGAATTCAAAGCTCCCAAGGTAGCTGACTGTTCATGTGGCTGGAACACAGCCCCCAGGAGAGGCCACTCATTCCAAAATTAAGAAATAAACAAACCAGTGTAAGCTCCAGAGGAACCCAGCCTGCAATAGATTGCCTGCATACAGTATGAGCAAGGGGAATGCAAGATGGGCAATGTGCCTGTAAGATGGGAATTACATGGGGAAAGAAATAGGTAGCACTGGAGAAAGGAAAGGATATTAAACACAGAGCATCATGATTCAATGCCAAAATTACTAGGAAAGCAAAGGAAATACACTAGAAAGCAGCATAATCCATATCAGTCATTGGAAGCTGTTCCACTGGGGAAGACTGGAGGTGCCAAGGTTGAAAAGCCTGCCATTCATTATTTTTGATTTAGTGCTGCACAGACAAGAGCTGCTTGCGTGATGCATCTGTTGTATATTCTTCTATTGATCTCTCAGACTCAGTTTCTAAACTTACCATCCATCACACCCCAGTCCCCCTCAAATTCCCCTTGGGAGGAGGCTAAAGAGAAGCAACTGTCCTGTCTCTCAGGGCCAAAGTCCAAATGGTTTATGAGAGTCAAGGACGTATGAGAACTTGGGTTGATCCACTACCTTTATGATGAATTGGCAGCATTAGCAGATATGAGTTTCTCCCTACTAGGATGGCTCTTCTGAAGTGCAGAAGCAGCCTTAAGGAAGCTGTGCCCCCAGTCCCACTTAGGCAAGACAAACTGATCATGAGAGAGAGAGAATTCATTTCCAGCTCATGCACCACTCACTCCACTAACACTTGATTCCACCTCCATGGAAACTAACTGTGAAAAACTACCTCCTCCCAGAGTACAGATCTGAGCTGTCTTTCTAGCTTGGCCATAGCCTCGACATTAGGTTTAAGGACACACCACTTCACAAGCCATACCACCCTCTGTTCCTCTTCCCTGTTCAGCCTGTACCCAGTCATTTACTGAGGAGTAGGTACATCCAAGTGGGGGTACGCAAGGAATGAGAAGACAGCTCAGGAAACAAATGCAAAACCCCGTGTACACCTACTTATCTGCTTTCTCATATATTGTCCTCACCAGCAAGTACTATTTCTGGCCTGTGTTGGTCTGGTTGGGGAGGGCTAGGTGGGCAGAGGAAGACTCATGGTACAGGCAGCAATATAATCTAAAAGCATGGTTAAGCTAGTGCAGATTTTGAGCTAGTGTTATGTTTCTGTGATCATAAAGTAATTTCTTAACTCTCAGATGTTGGGTTAAGACTTAATATGGAGGACAGATTAATGTTCATCTTTTGGGAGCTTTTTACACTTTTACCAGAACAGTTTAAAACTAGCCTTTAAAACTTCGTTAGACAAAATATGACAGCTCCCACAACTCAGCTTTCATTACCAGCCTCTTATCTAGTCTATGGAAAGGGAAGGCTCTTTTAGAACATCAGTGGCAACACAGGGTGGTATGAATATCTTCTACATATCCAATAGTTATTTCTCTGTTGCCCCATCCCAAGCAGGAACAATCTGTGAAGTTGGTACCAGAAAAAACTCATGAAAAGCAGTGGCAGTTTTGCCCCAAGCAAGGACTAAGAAAGAAAACATCAAATGAATTGTTTCAGGATTCATCTCCCACATGTCCAGCTATCATTTTCTTTTGCTGCGCTCTGCAAAATGTCTCACAAAAGCATTGATGGATCTGACAGCCTTGAATCCATCATCTTAATTCTTACAGAAACTCTGGAAGGATCTTTATAAAAATTCTCATAAAGCTTCTCCCCCACCCCTTTCTTGTAAAAGATGCAGATGTTAAGAACACATAGCATTATTCATTTCCTCCCTTTCTGACATTTCAGGTATAAAAAAGGAAGCCAGGTATGAAGGGGACACGTAGGTTAAAAGCAATCTGTCTATGCTCAGTAAGATATAGAAAAAGAGAGAAGTGAAACTGTACATTATTAGATGATCTTCAGATGCCCTCTCAATGCAAAGAGCAGCGCCATTAGGAGACAAGAAGAGTTTGAAACCTTGCAAATGGCTCCAAGGGAGAAGTGCTCATTGAGGGAGGGAGAAGTGTTACTGCTGAACAGGTTACATGCCAGGAAATCTCAAAGCTTAGGAGAAAGCTGAAGGTGTTTTAGAAAAAGGTCTTTAGACAACTACACAAATTGGGTCTGTGCTCTGTTTCTCTGTACGTGGGTTAGTTAACTAACCTATAGTAAACCCTCCCACGTCACCACAGCATGCACGCAGCAAGAGTCCCAAACACACGCTTTGGAGTTAAGGCAAGCGCCAGGCAAGGAAAAGGGAAAGCAGATGCTAACTGTGCCTTATGCTGCATTGGCCCAGGAACACATCATGGGTTCAAGATAGAAGTGCATCCAGAACACAGCCAGAAATAACCTTGTCCAGAGGAACAGTCATGATATAAGCTTTAGGATTTTTTTTTTTTAATAAGATATTTACCTATTACCAAACAGCTCTACTATTAACCAATTACTGAGAGGTAGCTCAGAGCAGCAGTGCTTGCTGGCTTGACTATTATAGTTGAATATTGCAAGGCCTGCTAATGGGAGATAAATTCATGTACAGGAAATTGGATGCATTTAGAGTAATTTTAGCAATAGTTCAGAATGGAACTGACCTTTGCTTACACATGCAGGGGTCCAAGAGAAATATTATGTTTAATATTAAATTTTATTTGTTGTGGAAGAAAGCTTTTGTGTTTGCAAGTACCAGAACAACCTACCTAAGCAAAGAAAAACATGATATGAACTAGGGTTTAGAGAATGGTCTAGGATTTAAAAATTCTAAATTCTAGTCTCATCTTTGTCATCAACTCAGTATAACAGTAATTTTGCCTTGCTATGACTCATTTTACCCACACTTAAGGCTTAGCTGACTCAACAATCCCTGTATCTCCCAAATATACCCTTCTGTCGATTTGACACTTCCCTTATTTGGCCTTGACACCTTCACAGCTCTTACAGGCAATTATCAGTTCCCACTGAGAATCCACCTTGTAAAGGCAGCTGAGCAGTCTAGTGGGAAATCAGATCTTTCTAATGGGGAATTTCCTTTATTAGGGTCTTTTCCAAGCCTGATGCACAAAGTAGTCCTTAGATAGTATCCGAAAGGCTTGCAGTAGTCTTAAACAGCACTACCATTTCAGGGGTGACTTTAACCAGCACAGCCATAAATGAATAGCATTGTCTGCAGCCAGTCAGAACTGGATGGACATCAAAACCAACTCTTGTTGTATATTCAAGCTTATATATTTTTCCTTTTTCCTCAGCTGTTTTGTGCACCCAGCAGTGCTCCCTAGCCACCTCAGGGTCCTACAGCTACCAGTCAAAACTCTTGGAAGTCTGGCATCATGGACTTAATACACAGAGTGCTTTTTTTTAACACAGACTGATGGCTTTTCTCCTAGATAATGATGATTGATTCTGTTTTCCATCCTTTGTCAAGGCCCAGCACATGCCTAGAATTTTAACTAGTCTTCCTTCTGATACTTCCATACATCCATCTGTTCCTCTGGATCTCTCACATTCTCCTGCTTTAAATAATGAACTTTGCTACACTCAGAATAACGTATTAATAAATAACAATCTCAGAGATTACACAAGCCAATTAATAGTAAAGCAGCATCAGGAACTGAAGTGATAGATGCTGTTGAGTGGGAGAGGAATGGGAGGGCAGCGAAGTTGCCAGTCCTTGTACACACGGGATTAGCAGAACTCTCTACAGTAATTGGGGGGGGGACACGGACGGACACAAAGTTGTGCAAACAGTGCCAAACCCAAATTCATAGTAATTAAGCATGCACACTCTTCTGTGAAAATTACACCTGAGCAACATGAAGGAGGGAGTAACTGCATTAATTCTAACATTCTCTAACAAAGTTAAGATGTTATTTGCAGCTACAGTTCAGGCACATCAAAGAAAGCCCAGCTCACTAAGCACTAGGAGTACAATACCATGGGTAAGTTTTTCTCCATTACCTTGTTGTTTGAATGTAGCACAACTGACCTGGTAAAAGACATCAAGGATATCTTCAATCTGCTCTGTCCTTTGTCCTATCAATCCCTGTGTTCCTGCTCCTGTTTGCACCAATACAGCTAAACCCAACCAGCATGGCACCACTCAAGATCCCAGTTAAGGCTTGTTCACTTTTTTGCCTCTCAGCCTGGTGACACATGAAGCAAGTGATGGGAAATAAGAGTAGTAAAAGATGAAGACGACATATCGGATACATGCCATCTTACTTCAGATAGTTGACTCTATAGACATAACTGAGTTACCCATTGCCAATGAAAAGGGACAGATGCCTTCATGGAGCAACTGAGCCCATCTATGGTCTAGAAGTGCTTACCCCTTTGGCAATATAGGGAGATGAAGCATCACCCATAGACAGCTCTGTCGGATTGAAGGATGGCTCTTTGCAGGGTCGTATCACTCTCCGTAACTGTCAGAGTTGGACAATACCGTTCCCTACACTGGTTGGACATTTAGGAATGGTCTAAACCTTTGACTCAGCTACATTTTTGCTTCACTTAATGTTAAACACATGCTCAAACGTTTAGCTGAATAGCCTGGCAATATCTTAGTGTACTGCATTTGCCATCTCAGTTTATTCCTTTTATTTTTGGTCTTCATTCTTCTGTCCTCTCCTCCTTTCCCTTTTATTTCTCAGTCTAACTCCTGTGGGGTTTTTTCCCTTATTTCTCCTCCTCTCTGCCCTTCATAATGACTTAATCTGGCAGGCAGCGTGACAAGTGAATGAATCGAACACGGAGTTTTCCTGCACTCCAGATTCATTTGAAGATTTCTCCCAGATGCAGCTCTAAAGCCCCAGATTCAATTTCCCTTTGACATAATAACAGAATTAGTCTCATATTGTCATACATAAATTACTTGCAAGCCCGGTGCCAGGAGAGAAAGGAAGAAGAAAAAGCGAAGAATAGGATTCAAAGGAAGGTGTGACTGTGACAAGCAACAATAGAATAACAATAGGCGACCAGTGGGTGACATCTATCATACCTGACAAACAAGGAGAAAGCCATCTCTATATCAAACGTAAGAATTATTTACCTCTTCTTCTCTCAGCCCTTGAGCCATTAAACCTTATACCGAGGATTTCTGTGTCTTACAAAGGACTCACAAAGTCTAAATAACTCTCAAATTGAAAAAATATTATATCTCACTTTTAGTTTAGTGGGGTATTTTCTTCTTCCTCACAAGACGCCATTCACAGAAATAGCCCTACTGCTCTTAGCTGGCAGAAGGAGACTGCTCCTGCAAAAGTCTTTGGAGAGAAGATCTGGAGAACTCTCTTGCCACCCCACTGAGCTGCTGTAGAGACCTCAGCTGCCCCCAGATTCCTGGGGGGGCTGTGGGGCAAGACACTGCAGGTAACCACTGCTCCTCAGTGCAAGCTCTGGGCCTCCTGCTCTCAAATCCTTACAGCTGCCCTTGGGTTTCACAGCACTGCAAAGGATGGCTCAGCCTGTGCAATAGCAGTTCAGCTCCCACCTGTCCACCGCCCAGCCTGAGAAAGGAAAACATGAGCAGCACCAAGTTAGCAGCACTGAAAATGCCCTCATTCTGTCTGGCCTCAGTGGGCAGCATCAAATGGGCACATGGTATTTGCCTCTTCATGCTTCCTTCAATGTTGCCTTTTAAAGGACTCTTCTCTTTCCAAAAGGCACAGAACTGTTTTTTGTGGAAGTTCTGTTTGGTTTTTTTTGTGTATGGGTTTTGTAAGGTTTTGGGGAGACAGAGGAATTTTGGGTTGTTTGTTTGGTTTTTTAAGGAAAAAACCAAAATAATTTCCTCCTACTTCCCTGAACAGCCTGTCAGCTTGGCTTCATTACCATTTGTTGTACTCCAGAGCAGAAGAGGCTTAACTCTTTGCACATTGCATTCGATTTCCCCACCATGATAATAGTAAGGAGCACTTCTATCACTTTTCCCTTCCCTGCCAACCAAAGTAATAACATTTGATCAAGCAGTGTTAATACATACAAACAAACTGAAGCCTTCATATTCGAGAGGTCTGCCTAGACAATCCACAATGAATCAAATACAAAACGTTATCCTTTGTCCATATGAAGAGAGACATAATGCAGGAGACACCCCCCACACTGCCCCCCAGCACTGCAGCTGGGGGAAAGGCTGCCAAGCCAGCAGAGCTGACAAGCTATCACAATCTTATCAACAGGGTGGGGAAGTTACCACATGGTCATAGCCATTGCTCTGCTTTACTTGCCCAACCTGTGAGATTCGACAGCTCTTTGGCTGCTGAATTCGTGCTGAAAGGCCATAGTTAATCTGTTCCCTCCATTACTTGCATTTTGTCTAGGTAGCAGGGCAAGGGAGGTTACTGACCACAAGAGAATCCATCTAGTTCAGTCTTCTGCCTTAAGCTGAAATTCCAGAAAGTCACTACCCCCTGCATCAAAAAAATGTTTCGCTTGTATCTGCTTTAAACTGATCTGTTTTCAATGAGCGCCCCACTAGTTCTAGTACTGTAGGACTTGATGAATAACAGATCACTTTATCTACTGTCCTCATGATTTTGTAAACCTCTATCATAACTCCCCTCAGCTTTCTCCTTGTCTCCGTATCACGGAAAACAGTACATTTAGAAAGGGTACAAGGAAGGGCAGCTGGAATGATAACTGATACACAACTGAAATGGCAGTTTGTTATTGGCATACAGGCAGAAAAAGTTAACAGAAAGGAGATTCAGGGTAATTTTGCTTTAGTTCAGTACTGGAATGAGGCATCCAGTGGTGAAAAACATTTGGAAAATGAGTCTTTAGCTGCTTTTTTCAGCACAAAGTGAATTAAACCCACCACTCAGACCCACCTATGAGAAAGATAGTGCAGACCACCTTCTGAATCACATCAGCCTCCTCGGCCAGACACCCCTGGGACTGATGGCACAGGGGGGCATCCAGAGCACACGCGGTGACGCAGCCCTTCTTCCCATTCATTTGACCCATCGCTTGAAAGGTGCTCTCTATTCTATCATAACAAGGAAGAACTGGCCACTCATCATTTTTAATAGGCGTTATCTGAATTTTTCAGGTAGATGTATAAAATTGAAATACAGTGGGGAAGGAAGGAAGAAATGGAGAGAAAAAAATCATTTAATTGCTATCCAAGCACAGGCATTCAGGATCAGAAGCAACAGTGGTTTTTAAAAAGTCAAACCTTCTGGAAAAACCTATGGAGTTTGATACAATTCTATTGACTTCCTTAATAAAGGTCCATATATTAGGGAATAAACAAATACCTCACAGCTGATTACAGTTCTAGTCTTTTCCCAGTATTATTCATTTTTTATTTCATCTCTGTCTTTTGGGGCCAGAAACCAGGAGCTACACCTATCCGTAACTTAACTGAGGGGATCATGAATGCTTAAGGCTTTTGCTCTCCCTACCACTAACATGTACAGTGTTGTTGCAGACTTAAAACAGATTTGGGACATAGGCATCAGCCAGATTCCAGAGCTGACATGAGACCAAGCACTTGGAGAAAGTCAGGTAAGAAGTTCTGGGGAGGCTTTCCTTGATGAAAGTATTTGCAAAAAATTCCAGGTGATTTTTTTTTCTTTGTCAGTTGAAAGTCCAGGCTAGTTTTAACACAAAGTAGTAAATAAGGGAGAGAGCAGAAGATGAGCAACAAGAGCAGACATGGCAGGTTAAAATAACTCCTTGCTAGAGAACTGCAGGCCAGAAAACTCCTGATGATTGTGTTTTCAGGGTTGATACAACAAGCACGTGCAGCTTAACACAACGTGACCACAAAGCACTCTGTGTTTGTGACTGATTACAACACTATTTCACCACCCTGGGTGTTTTTTCCTGCCTGCCTGACTGCTCTGATGTACAATCAAACACCAGCAACGTATGTCAGATAGCACATGTCACACTGCTGATGGTCATTTGAGCATCACTGTGCCACATGAAGGCATACTCAATGGCAGGAGTCTGAATTCTCCTTAACAACAGTCGTCTGAAACTCCAGATCACATCCCTGGAGGTGTTTAAAAGACAGGTAGACAAGGTGCTTAGGAACATGGTTTAGTAGTGGACAGTTACAGCTGGACTCAATCTTAGAGGCATTTGGTTGGAAAAGACCTTCGATTCTATCTCGCTCCTCATCAACCAAACTGCTCCTAGTAATAAAATAAGCTGACCTAAACAGAGACAGCTTTGGATTTTCCAGGAATCTCAACAACCTTACATCCTTGATTAGGTGGCTCCTACCCTTCTCTTTTGGTCTTTCAGCACACAGCAAATTGGCAGTTAGGAATTGAATATAGAAGGTGAAATCTGGAAGATGTCAACAAAAGGCACTTGACTGAGCAATTCCTAGCAAAGTTGTGAAGACCTGCAGGCTGTGTCAGATCAAAAAGAGTTACTATGTATTATGTTCCAGCTGTCAGTCTACTTTGAAGCCCTCCAAGTAACTTCACTTTCTGGGCATGAGCAACTGACAGGTTGCTCACAAACCTCAGAAATCCCAGTGCTTGAGCATCACTTCTCATGGGTGCTTCCACCTAAAGGAGGGGAGGACAGTGAAAAAGGCCTGTTTTCCCTTGTTGACCCAATCTGTTGTTAGCTGCATAAATATTGGCTGCTGAATGACACCATACCCCCTCAAAAAAAATATACAGGAAGCCCCTGAGTTTATAAGCACCTGGGGGGGAAGTCCAGACCAGAGTCATCTGCAAAGCAGTATCAGCCTCAGAGATGCTGAACTTCAAACCAAAGCCAGGCTTTATTTGCCTGTTGACAGAGCGAATGGATTTGTTGGTCTTTCTAACCCACCTCTGAGACAGTAAAGGTCTCTCTAATCTATCAAAGGCATCGCAAAAACTACTGGCTTAAAGCTGAAGCTAAAGAAATCCAGGCTGAAAGTAGGACATACTTTATTTTTTTCCAGCAGAAAATTTAATAAGCATGGAAACAGCTGGGAACGGAGTGGACTGTGTCCCTCAGTGTCTTCAGTCAAAACTGCCCATCTCCATCTTAAACACAAAAAATAAGTAAAACCAAACCCAAAACTCTCTTACTCAAGGAAAAATTAGAAGCCAAATAGGGATTAACAATATATGTTTCCTGCCATGGCTATACAGAAGGCTAGAGTACTTGATCCTAATGTCCTGTCTGCTTTTAGAAATAAGCAGATAGTTTAACTGATCTTTGAATCACCCGCTGCTTTGTCTTAAGACCAGCTTGGGGGGAAAAAAAAAAAATCAAGGTTAGCAAATTTGAGCTACAAAGTTAGCAGCATTTGCTGTTAGTCCCATAACATGCACAGCCCAGGGAAGCCTGAGAGGTTTTTAAGACTCACGATGTTCCTGGTTGAAAGCATGGCATATACTTGGGCTGATTTGGGGTCTGACTCTTCCCCTGCCTCCCAAATCAACACAACTGGAGTGCACATGGACTGCTCATCTGGATATAGCTCCTACAGCATTTCAGCAATTTATTCCCTTGGCACAAAGACGACAGCTGCAGGTCTCATCCTGGCCTCCTCCAGTAAAAAGCTTTTACACCCAATCCTGCCCCACACACTGCACATGATGGAGGCATCGCCCTGAGCGATCGTTGCCCACCACATCAGCCCTGGCAGCTGCTGGGGCAGGCACAGCTACCTGACAAGGTGCTTTGCTACTGGAGTTCAGCCACATCTGCTCACAGCTGCTTTGACACCCTGATAGGAAAAATCCAAACCTCAGCATCTTCCACTTTAAAATGAAAGTGAGGGACTTAGTTGTATACTCTGCCACGTAAATTAAACAAATCTTCTGAAAACAGTAATGGGTAAATTGGCAAAGAAGTAATTTCAATGTAGGTGCTTTTTTTTCTTTTTAGCTTCTTCCAGAGCAGCCCTGACACTAGGCAGTCCTCCTTTCAAACTTCCCTGGGCAAATCCTTTCTTTTTAGTTTTGACTGGCTTGCAGCCACTGGAACTAACAAGGCTGTGCAGGGAGCATCAGACAGGATCTGTGTCCACTCAGCATAGCTCAAATAGGCTTAAAGAGCACTGAGACCAATTTAGGTTGGACATTAGGAAGCATTATAAAGAGAGAAGCACTGGAAAAAATTGCCAAGAGCAGGAGTGAAATCCATTAGGGGAGGGTTTTCCATACAGTTTAGGCAATTAAGAGCAGTTCAGCTAGCACCACTCACCCCGGAGATCCTTGCAAATCCAAACACATGGGAAGTTGTTGGAAATTTAGAAGATGCTCTGAAGGGAAGAAGCTAGGCTGACTTTGAAATCACCCTTTCCTGAGCACCTGGCACTGCATGAAAACCCCACTCCCATTTCCTTCCAGGAGGTGCCAAACCCCTCAAGAGAATTGAAGGAACTTTCCACAGCAAGAGGCTGGGAGATTGCTCTCCCTCCTCCTCCTTCCCCCTGCCATGAATAATGTCAGCCATTGACCTTTTCAAACACAGTGCTTGCTGTAAAATATTACGTTACAGTTATCACCAGTACCAGTGGAAAAAGGGGCTGGGGAGAAGACTCAAGCCTGCTAGCATGCCAGATAAAGGGCTCTATGGTTGTAACAACCTACAAGGAAGTTTTATTACTATATCTCTGGCATTTAAAATTAATAACTATTAAGAGAGATATTGTTTTACAGCCTAATGGCTTTTTAACAAGGTGAATGCCATGAACCCCTGCCTCAAAGGAGAAAGAAAAAAGGAATATGGAGGGTCTCCATGCATTTGTGCCTCTTGGAAGAGATCACCAGTGACAGAGGAGCTTTAAGGACCAGTTGCACCCCTCAATGAGACTGGATTCTAATTTATGTCACTTCTGTGCTCTTTACCCTCCAACTGCACAGAGGTCCACAAAGAACAGAAACAGGACAGATTTAGCCCAAAGATGCCTCCATCGCAGTGCAATGATGGGCTGGTTATGGACTTCTCCTGGGCTGATAAGCTGCAGTTTCATGTGTGCTTTAAGTCCTTTTCTGCCTTTGTTTCCCCAGTTATTCAAAAGATATCTCTGCACCAAATGGTACTTGCTTGTCTGAAAGGTTTCTGCCTAGGGCTCCAAAAAGTATCCCTGGAGCTAGGGCACAGAGATGAGGAGCCTGCATTGATTTTAATTCACTGAACTTTATCGATGCATTTAACCAGATGGGTTTTTTTAATAGAATAAGCCAACGAATCAAGAAGCAAGACACACTAATTTTGCCACTGGCTGGACAGCTGCTGAAATACTCTTTGCAAAACCACCAGATTAAATTCTGCTAACCCAGGTGTGGTCTATTCACAGTAACATACCTAAAAAGACACCAGACTGTGTTGCTTCTTCCAGAGGCTGCAGAGGTGCCAATATTTTGAATGGCTAGCTGCAGAAATAGTCTGCATATTGAGGGCATCTGACTCAGGGGGCCGAATTTGCTCCTTGCTTACACAGATTTAGATTGGGATTAGTTTTGCTACAAAAGCAAGATTCTTTCAAACCAGGGTGTAATTACACTCCTTGTTATGTAGAAAGGCTTTGACACCAGACTATTGAGCAACATTTCTTTGGTAGAAGCAGTGCTGCGAGTAGCTAAAACACTGTCCAGCAGGGCATGAAAGTATCTCTGGCAAACTACCGAGCTCCCAAAACCCTGGAATCGTCATTCCTAGGCGCATTGGATGCTTTTAGCTGCTACAATAGGAGTTGTTGGACTGTGACCATTTAACCAGGCAGTTTGCCTCACGCTATAAAAATAACTACGTTTGCAACATCACAGATTTTACCTCATCTGCAATCTAGCCCAGCAAAGGACATGGATCATCAGCTAAATCATTAATAAAAGTATTGAATAGCTGTGGACCAAAATAATCCATCCCCGAGGAACCTGCTTGAAACAACCTTCTCCGTCGATACTGTTCCTTGAACAACTGCATTTTGAGCTCCGTCGCCAAGCCACACTCTCATCCATCTAGCACGCGCCCTATTAATTCCACATCATGAAAGTTTTTCTTAATCAAAATGTCAGGTGATATGAAGTCAAATGCCTTAGAGGAAACTAAGGATATGCTACCAACACTGTTGCACATACAAGCCAGATCCGTAGACCTGTCAAAAAAGACAACAGGTTTGTTTGATGAGACCTACCTCAGAGGACACTCTGCTGACTCACATGAATTTTATTTTTATCCTCCAATTTGTTCTTGCCAAAAGTTATAGATCAGCCATTCTTCCACGTAACACAGGTTTGATCTCAGACTGCTGCTTCTCTCACCATCTGGCTTGCCTCTTTTTACCCTTGTTTAAATCTTGCAAATCTCAGAAGGATTTGGCAGAATGTTTCAGAGCAAGGACTGCAAAGGGTTTTCGTCTCCAGCTAGGCTAGAAGCTGTATGACCACACAGACACGTGCCATGCTCAACCATACATACGTCACCTTTCAAAAGGCCTTATTAGCTAATGCAGCTACATGGCTTCTAGACACCAGAGCTGGCTTGCATCCAGCCAGATCAGAACAAGGGCAGAATGAGCTCATGTCTGTCTGTATCCATCCATGTAGATGTTCCCATAAAGGGGGAAGAATTTAAATTAACACCTTGGTTCCTAAGTAGGTTTCAGTGTCTCCATTTTGCACATCTCTGGCAGCAGCGTAGAGCCATATGTACAAACCAGCGAAATATCAGGTATGCCTTCAGATAAACAAGAAAATCATCCTTTTTAGATCATTTAGGTACTCTGACATGCAAAAACATGTACAAAAATGTCACCATTGAGATACTATAAAGCTGGTGACATAGGCTTTCAAGTCTGAGAACCAAACTATTTTGATTCTTTTTTCCCTGCATTGCATACCCAGAACATTTGCAGCCAATCTAACAACACCTTAGCTGTGTAATAGGGGAGGAGCAAGACTTCCAACGTCTCCTACATTGCTCCTGCTCCTTCCTAAAATTGAAGGCACTCCCCTAAACACCACAGAAGAGCAGGCACCCAGACAAAAGCTTGGGAACCTGAAAAGAAACATTATTTCCAGGCTATACCTTGGCATAGCTTCCCTTTTGTAAGAGTGATCCAGCAGAGCAGGTAAACCAATGGTTAAATTCCAGCACAATCCTTCAGAGGGAAGTGGGACTATTCACCTCTCTGAAGCTAAACATGCAGCTACTAGCACTTCAGGGTCGGAGAGGAGGATGGTTCTCAGTTTTCTTCATGCTGCCCTAGCAGAGCAATGTCTCCCGCAGCCTAAATGCTGCCGAGGCACCAGGACATGCCAGACGGGCAGTGCTGCATTAGCCCAGAGCAGTAAAGCAGCGTACCTCTGTGCTTTACAGGCAACAGGCACTCCAAAAGTCTTTGCAAGGAGGGAATAAATAAGCTCTGAGTGACACAGTTTTTAACAACAAAATCATTCTATGGACAGAGTGTGTAATGAGTTCCAGTCAGAGCAAGTTATGGAGGAATAATTTCCTAGTACCTGGGAGCTAGCAACCGCTTCATGGATGCTTTTTATTCCTAGGTTGTAAATTGATTTTATACATCATTTATCAATGGAGGCCTGGCTATATAATAGGTATATTTTAATATTTATGCCTCTCAACACTCATGCTCAGCAAACAAATGGGAACAATAGGACATGGTTCGTGTTACAAGTCACTGGGATATCTCCCCCTGCTCCTAGGTAAGGGTGATGAAGGTCTGCAAGTGACAGATAAACCCAGAGAAATTTGATTATGTGATGCATAAAGAATGACTCCTGTGTTACTGAAGAGGATTAAAGAAGTGCTGAGGGCCTAAGTTTTGTGCTGCATTTCCATTTATTGCCTTTATAAGCCAAAGGCACCAGCATCAGACAAACACACACAGCCCACCATGTCCGTGAGGCTGCAGATCCGCAGCACTAGCCACAGCATTTCTCCAGGACTGTGCTGTCTAAAGGCACTGAGGGGATGTGCTTAGGCAGCTTGGGCTGTTGCATTGTAATGGTTCCACCAGACCGTGCTAAACAAAAGGAGCTGAATGAAGACAGCAGGAAAAGTATATCCCCACTTTGGGCAAAGGGCATGGCTTCTGCTCTGTGGGCAAATTTTGGCTATCCTGCAGGTGTGGAAGGATAGGTAGCAAACTGTCCCTGCATCTCCTCAAAAACCTGACCTGCCCTTCCTTTAGTGCACACCCATCTTATAGCTTTCAGCTGTTTACCTACTGGGAAGCAGCTATTCTGAATGTTATCAAAAACATTTCATGCCTTTGTTTATTTTCATCAAAATGGCAAGGAAAATCTGACAAGTTTCTTCATTCATGCTTGGGCTATCAGCTGTATTACAGTATACTCAAATAGGACTCCTGCAGAAAGATCTTGTGCTAAACCCCACTGCTCCAGGGATGAAACATTAATATTCAGCAGAGAAACTAGGAAAATACATTTACTCCCTACTCACAGCTAAAGCTGTTCTTCAGGCAGCTACTTAATCTGTGGACACTGTGCTATTTTACTTTCAGAAAGGAGATGAACAGTCAGAGCTCACACACTGGTTCTGCTTCAGAAAGCCAGGTTTAGCTCATGGTTGTGTAAACCAGAACCACATTCACAGGCTAACAAAACCCAGTGCTCTGTCCTTTAGCACGACGACACACCCCTCTAGAGCCAAAACTGAGAGAATTACATTCCACAGCTTTCAACTGCAATAATTATCTCCCCATTACTGATGCTGATTAGATCAGATACACGCTCTGCTGTGTTAAATCCCGTATTTGTTTATAGACATGGGTACAATCAGGAGGTACCATAACCTCAGCCAACAACAGCAAAGCGGGAGCAGCTAAAATACACACCTCTCTTCCCACACACTCGTGAAGCATCATAGTTAATAACGTCTTATTAATATTTTGCAGCTGCATACCTAAAAATGCCTTTCCAGCTCTCCAGCAGCAGTTTGACTTGGGAAGATGAAGCAGAGGAGTGAGGTGACTTGACCAAAAACTATAGCAGAGCACATCTATTGAACCCTTGTCTCCTCTGCTTTAACCGGAAACTCAAGTGCCCATTTTCAGGGGCTTGCAGGGGATCAGAAGCTGTGCCTTGCAGGCCAGAACACAGAGCTGAAAGTTGTAGTTACATCACTACAGCTTTAATGCATTACCGTGTGTCAGTCAAGCGTGCTCTTAGCTTGCAGCAAATGCAGCCAATGAGGTATAACATCACATGCATTCCTTAAAAATTAGCCACCAATTTATCTGCCTTTACAACTGGCAATTGTGGAAGTTGTTGGCTCAGTACGAGGTGGAGTGAAGGCTGGAGAGTGAAGGACAGCA
Organism: Gorsachius magnificus; assembly: GCA_034008185.1. Classification (NCBI taxonomy): domain Eukaryota; kingdom Metazoa; phylum Chordata; class Aves; order Pelecaniformes; family Ardeidae; genus Gorsachius; species Gorsachius magnificus. Next base: position 5,200,193 of record CM067097.1, read on the forward strand.
ATGGTTAACCAACCTCGGATTGACAGCATACCATAACTTTATTGTCTATTGCCAATAGAGGAGAGCATTAGATTGACAGCATCAGAGCAATTCAATTGAGAGGACAAGGCATAATGTAGGTAATGTGATGTGCTCATCACAACCTCAGACTCCAGGTAACGAGTATCTGATAAATGCTCTGGAGAACAGGAGCACTAAGCACTGCAAGCAGGCAGCAGAAATAAATACCCTGAGTAGTTCCACTTCACAGTGGGAGGAAGCCATGAGTCAAGATCCTGAGGCTCTGCCTGTTTATGACAGCCTAAAAGTGCCTCTTGCTCTTCTCCCCCCCTCCTCTCTCTTATCTTGTTCTCTTCCCCCTACTATTTCTCCAAATTTTGGTGAAAATTTCTTGATTTCTATGAATTGGAAGGCCTTTGGGCAGCAACATAGCTTTGCTCAATCTCTTACCTTCTGATCATCCTGTCTGCTGACAGATGCTAACTTAGCAATGGCTAAGTGGGTGGAACCTGTTTATTGCTTTTTACAATGAGATAGATTTGAAGTTATTGGCTAATTAGATGACAAATTCAATCGCATTTGCCTAGAATCATCAGTGGTATTAAAACAGTAAGAGGCCAGATATAACAGATGGAGTTTAGTCAAGATTATACAGCTTCAAAATTTTTTACTTCTGAAGGTCCCCTCTGAAGATTTCAGAGGCACACAATTAAATAAATACTCAAAACTGGAAGTCTCCTTGGCTAGCTACAGAAGTTGATGGTGGAAGTAGAGAGACTTGCCCTGCAGGGCAATGACAAGCTGTAATTTCCAGGCCATAGGCTACTCCACACTGTCCCATTGCTGGCTCCCAAAGGAAACCAACAGAGGCATGAGCTCTGAATCCCTTACTTCCCACACAATTCCTGCAGCAAAATATATTAAGAATCATCCAGTGATGAAGACAACTGAAACAAAAGGCACTTGGAGATCCCATCTATTCCTTCTCCATTTAGCACTCTCAACAGAGGTCCTGCTTTTTCAGGTCACGATATTAACAGAAAGAGCAGGAAAGCTAGCGTAATTTAATCTATCAAGGCAATAGTTAAATATACAAACACATCACTGCAAAGAGGCTTATGAAGGAAAAGCACAGGAGAAGGCACTGTAAAGTCAGATAATCGTGAACATCTACATTCTTCCCTGTGTATTTAACTTGCTGAGGAGCACCTTAGGAGGAAAAAAAGGTTTTCAGTCCAAAAAAACCTTGCTTTGTCAGGCAGGAACAACTTCCTGCCCTCCCTCACCTTCCCCACAGTGGCTTTCAAGGTCACTCGGCAGAGTTATTCAGCACAAGGGCCTCTGAACTTATTTGGCTTGACATGTCAGTTTTGTCCTACCAGGCCATAGGCCAAAGTCTTCGGGGAGCCACAGCCCGTGGCAACATTGGTGACTAACCAGAAAAGGAGCATTGGAGTCACAGCTATGCCCTGAGCGACACCGGCCTGACAAATGTCATTGGAATGTAGCTAGAACACAGCAAAGCCAGAAAGGGGGGCTAAACCACTACAGCCCTGTCCCTCCCAGGAGCCCAAGGAGTTTATTTAGAAAGACACATTTAACCATTCCATTTAAAGAAAAGCTATGGTGTCAGTAGAGGAAGCTGGACTTGAAAACTGATCCTTTTCCTATTGTCCCCTTCAGCAGCAAGGCTGACATGTGAATCGAGGTCAAGTTTGTTTTCAAACACAAGGAGAGATTTGATGGGTCAGTTTTATGTCTGCACCAGTACAACTGCGTGGCAGGATGCTCTGTGACTGATGCCTCACCAGGCCAGCCTGTGCACTTGACTCTCAGACTCTCAGAAAGAGAGAGAGGTGGAGGTATTAGAGGGGAAAAAAACCCCAGAACGTCCAGGCTCAGTTCCCAGCTCTACCATAAAGTCCTGCAAGATCCCAGGCAAGTCACTTAATTCCCCTTGGCCCATGTGCTACTTCTGTGAGAAAAATCAGCACCGCTCTTGCCCATACTACCCCAGTCAGGAGATGTTGGGACCTGTTTGGATACAGTGCTAGCATGATGGAGAGCTGGTGTCTACAGAGCCTGGGGCACTGGTGGAATGTAAGTAACCATAGTGATCGAGACTAGAGCATGTACAGAGATAAAAGAGCATCTGAAAGGCTCCACTGCTGGCTCTGCCCACCCCCCAGCTGTCTCATTCAGAGCCAAAGCCTCACAACAACATCTCAGTGACCAGCATCAGGGCCAGCTACTCAGCAATGCATGACTCAATAAGCAGTGGCAGCTGCCTCTTTCCTGCGGAGGTCCCCATCCCTCCCACTTTGGTTTATCGCAGCGCAAACAGAAAGGGATGGGAGGTGCAAGCTTCACAGCTCTCTCTCCATCCTCTCCCTTCCTTATTATTCTCACCCCATGACCCCAAGCAACACATCTCATTTCTGGGACCAAATCCATCCCTCTACACCTCTGGCCAAACACGTAGTCTCATGTCATTGAAATAACTCTGCACCACAGGGTCCAGCCTGGCACCAAACCACTGGTGATTAAGATCTAATCTCCCAGCTCCCACTGTCCCTTTTTAATCCCTCAATTCCCACTAAACTCCTATTTATCCTAAAGAAGAGGCTCTGTGGTTCCCTGGCAGCATGAAGTCCCTTCTCTTCTGAATGGACTCTTATCTGGAGGCCAAGTCATTGAATTGTTCAGTTAACACTGAAATGACAAAGAAACATCCTGGTACTGAATACCCTGGAGATAGAAGTATAGCTAGGTAGCAGATCCCTGCACAGCCTTTTAGCCTCTAACACTTTCCAGTGGCTTGGTTTCTTTTTTCCACCACTTTTCTATTGTCACACTGGTACTTGGAAGGGTGCACAAAGCTAAATGGGTCCTGATAACTCCCAGCTCGCAGGGCAGGGAGTCGTTCTCCTTGCTCTGCCTGTCTCTTATGATATGCTTGTACATAGAAACAATTTTGTTCCTAGATAGGAAACACACCCTCGCCTTGAAAGATCAACCCAGCTTCCTACCAATGCATTTGTAACCTGTCACTCCATCCTCTGAACATGTCAGTCATCAGTAGAAGTGCCACTTGCCTCCTGTTGCTTGGGCACAAGAAGGGTGGGAAACAGAGAGGAGATCCTAGCAAGAACCCTTCTGCATGGATTAGATTTGAGGTGGTGTTACGAGGGAGACCACCACCACTAGAAAGAGAACAGACTCTGTCCTCCTATGGCACAGCACCTATGTTGCAGGCCTCAGCTTGGTTGTCTAATTTCTGATAGAAATAACAATAAATCATGTACAATGCCTCCTGTCACTAATTTGCTAGTTTTAACAAAGATCTTTTGCAAAAAGTCCAGAGACCATGAGAATATGAAGTAGCTTCAAGTGTTCACCTGACATCAGCATTCCACATCCGCACTGTGTACTGTTATACAGACATGCCTCATACAAAGCACTAAAAAAAATCCCTGCTCCACAACACTGACAACCTAAGCAGGAGTTTTATCTACCACCCAATATAAAAGCACTTTTCTCCTCTGCCAGCAGCTTCAGAGGCAGTGTGGCTTTTCAGGGGACTCCATTTCCCTTGTGAAATTGTGAGAACAGCATTCTGCATGTTAGCCCCTACTGCCTCTGCTCCCCAACCTATACCCAAGTAAAAAAAAAGTGATTGGTATTAAAAAACACTCACTTCTACATTTGGTGGCCTTTGTTATAATCCCAGTAGGCTGAAGGGTGGGTGGATACAGAAGCTAAATTAGAAACACTACCTCTGTAGCAGAAACTGGCCTGCAGGGCAGTGTATTACAGAATCATAAATACCTTTAAGCTGCTGATTGAAGGATCACCTCTTCCACCACAGGAACACAACCATTTCTGGGGTGGGACCTGGCAACTAGCTAGCAGCAAACTGACACTGTGATTTAGAGCCATGTCTCCTTTTGATGCTGCACTGAATGTCAGCCAGGAACCTTCAGTAAAGCACTAAAGCTCACAGCATGTGTCGGTGTGGTTGGGGAGAAAGGCACTTGCTACTTCTTCATTGCAGGGCAGGACCTCTGCATCGGTAAGCTACAGGAGGACTCCCCAGCAGCCTCATTCAACAAGCCCTCAGGAAAGAAATGAGGTTGAACTTTGTATTCATTGATTATGGTTTCTCCAGACCTTCAGTAACACCAAATGCTCACTTTTCACCCAATCCCTTTATCTCTGTCTATTTTTTTTTCTTGAACTGAGCTGCCAGAAATCATTTTTCTCAGCTCATAAACACATTTCCATTTAGGAAAAGAAAGTAACCTTTGCTTCACCCATAGCCATAAGAGCTCCTATTCTTCTGTTTCCACAGATAAGAATTTCCCAGGGGAGGTAGAAGCTACAGGCAGGGAAAGGGGGTTTAGTGTGCACTGCAGATTCTGCCTCCTCCCAAAAATATGTCCTAGTTTGTCACCCCGTTCAGTGTTAATAAGCCTCAACAACATGCAGTCTGAGTGACTGTTTATTGAAAAATCATTACTGAGAAATAGTTGATGTTGGGAATGCATATAGGAACATGAAGTCTTCTTTTTAAATACCATATGTGAAGCAGTTTTTGTTTTGCAGATGGGGAGCTGCAGCAGAAAGGGACTAAAACTCCTCTGTGGTGAAATGAGGGGAGTTGTGTCAAAGCTAGGCCCACTTTCCCTCTCCAAACCTGCCTCCTTTCTACTCTCTAGTGCATGTTTCCAATAGCCTAATTGGTTATCAAGACAGCACTTTTTGGATCTTGAAGTATTTATCTACATATTTAACAATCTATTGCAGGGAAATCTCAAAGGCACTTTTTCACTGCATCCTACTTTTGATAGAGAACAATATAGCACAGACCAATTTTAGTTCTCTTCTGTTAGAAGGAAGATTAGGATTGCCATGTATATCTTCCCTACAGCAGCCAGACTGTGGGAATGGAGGATGCCTGTCCCTATTCCAAGCTACTTCCATCTATGAAAATCTAAAGCTTTAGATCCTTGACTCTTTGTCTTCTCTTGAGAGACAGTGATAAAATGCATTCATTACCTCTACTTCAGTGGACGGAAAATGAGGGGAAAGTGGTTGTTTATTAGATGTCGAGAAATACCAAACCCTTTTAACTTGTACTCTAAAAAAAGGGAAAAAGGTAATTTTCCAGGAAGCTCCTGTCACTATTTGAAAAGAGAGAGTAAAAAAGACTGCTTTTATTATCTGTTTTATTTACGATTACTTCATAACAATGCAGACAAGTACATTAGTTGCTCAGCCTCTTCCCTGCTGCTGCCTTTATAGAGACAAAGGAGCAATCAAATGTATGTCTGTTTGCTAAAAACTAAACTCGATAGTCGACCAACAGTGGTTTTCATGTGTCCAACTTGGGAAAATGGACATACAGTGCAGAGAGTTAATGGAGAGGTACATGATCCTGGACCTTAGGGCAGCAGGGTGTAGGGAAAGACGCCAACTAAGGGGGGAAGAGGGAAAGCAAGAAAGAATTTTACAGGAATTCCTACCTTTTTCTGGGCTATTATTTGTTTTAAAACGGTCACAGGAGAACATTTTGCCAAGATGGGAAGCAGAGATGGGTCTGCAGCACTGTCACCTGCAGGAAAAGGGAGGTAAGGCATCAGCCAACACTGCCTGTGCCTTAGTTTAGGCTTGAATTCTCTAGACCCAAATGGATTGAAAAGCAGCATGGTTACAGACAGAGGAGTTGTTCCCAAATGTGATTGACAGCCTCAACACAGCAGAGGATCAAGGGTCAAGGCCAGCCAAGTACCAGAGATAGCAAGTAGGAAAAAAAAAAATAGAAAAAAGCTTTGGATTTGAGTCCAGAGCATTATGGTAGGCTTGCTTCAGGATACTTCGGCATTAGGTTAAGAGCTCAGTTCTCAGACCAGAAAAAAAGATAGCTAAAAAATTGCAGTGCCTTCCTATAGGGGATCAGCTGTGGGGCTGAGAAACCTGGAAGGGTTTGGGGGATCCAAGAAAGCTGGTTTGGATTTAACATCCTAGTCTGATATTTGCTCTAACTGGAACTAGTTCTTAGCTTCAGTGTGAGTCAATGCTGGAGGACAAGACTTAAAAGAAAGGAACAGCAACCCTGTCTCTATCACAGTCCTCCTTCAGTACCCTTTTTTTAATTTAAAATCAACCACAAACACCTTAGATGTTATACAGTCTGTCTAGCTGGTGCCAGAAGAGCCTCCTAAGTGATTCTGCATGTACATTTGTCCATCCAAGTGCGTAACATTTCATGGAAAGAGCAAAGGATGGAAATAGGAGGGGCATGGATAGACAAGGTAATATTCCTTCCAACCGCCTCAAGAAGTCTGAGCCATGGCATTTAGCATGGAGACTACATCCACTTAAATCCAGAGGGATTTTTTTTTTGGTGTTTGATATAGATTTTTTGATCACCCTGTACACTACAATACACACAAAGCTTTCTTGCTACCAGGCACAGACAGTTCTTAATTAAGTAGCTTAACTGTGTAGTTATTTATACTGCACACAATGATCTCTGGATCCAGTTCTGTATCACTAGGGTACTGTTGGCTTTCAATAGAAGTACTTAAAGAGATTGGAGGTCTTTTATACACAGCTGTTTAAGGTGAATGAACAATACATCCCATGAACATTACAGCAGCCAAAAGGAGAGAAGTGATATGGCATTAAAATCCGTTTCTAATAATTCAGAATGGACTCTGAGTTATCCCAAATATCCTGCAGTGTTAAAATGTTATTAACCCACAATGGAGCAAGTAAAGCGGGGTGCTACAGCTGTGAAGGGAGTTGGGAGAAAAGCAATATATGTGGGGAAAAGAAGGACAGGAACATCGGGATGTCTGACACTGGGGCAGGATCCTGTCCAGAAGGCAAGAGCTAAGGTTTATGTTACCACCTACTTGCTTTTTCCTTTTGGCAATTTTTACAAGTATTCTCCAGCAAAGAACCTGTAGCTGCCCTGCACCTTTCTGGCCCCTGCACCTACCTCAGAAGAAAATGCAGGTTTGTGTAGCAGGTATCATATGCTGAGAGGGGAGCACAACAGGTTGCTGCTGCATGGGTCACCTGGTTAATTTATCACTTCCCACCACAATCTGCTTGACACTTGTTTACTCAATCACAGTAAGAGCCAAGCTGTTTGTTCCCTTGCGCACATTCCATCTGGCCTGACATAGCTTCAGACATGAGGTTTGGGGAAAGGACAGAAACATCCTGTAGCAGCTTGTGGGAAGGTATAGGGCATGGTGATCTTCCTTTGACTGGAAGGGTGGATGCGGGGGAAGCTGGAGGAAAGGGAAAGCAATAGCATAGAGGTGGGTGTTTGTATAGGGGGCTCTTCACAGAAAAAAAAATTCTGATGTGTTTATTAGCAGATGGATAGCACTTGATATCGATTCTCCAGTGCAGTTAAGTAAGAAGGTTAAGGGGCTTTGGGCTGACTCCAGAATAAGCTTAATCCATTGTGTTATTCATGAAGTAGCTATCCCGACATTCCCCTGAGAAACAGCTATTCCGACTCAGGCAGGTTTGGAACACCCAAGAGCAGGATATTTGCACCTTCCAGGACAAAAACCCATGTTCATTCAGACTCCAGCACAACTAGAACTTGGTAAGGAACAAAACTTTGGGTACCCATCCTCTTTAAGGTAAACCGGGACTAGATGATCTCTGCTTCTCATTTTGTCCCGAATAAGATTCTTTTCTCTCCTTTGGCTTTATATTGTTCTCGCATTGCTCTCTCTCATTACAGTGTCCAAGTGCAGCGCCTGACCTCTGGGGCTGTCAGTGCTGCTAGAATACAAATGCACAGAAAGTGTGGCAGGGCCACAGTTTCCCCATCCACAATGCCATTACCCACAATGTGATGGCTGCCACAGCAGGAGCTTTTTCAGAGAGAGATGATGCATTAAAGAAAGGTTGCACAGGGAGGGAGGCAATATTACCTACCAGGTGTTACATCATTTCTCTGGTTCGTGACAATTATATATCATTGCATTCAATACCTGAGACCATAGTGGCTGTTACAGCTACCCAGCTGAGAAATTTTGTTAGTAAAGTGTTGCAAACAGGAGCAAGGGACCAAGGCAGCAGCCCTTCTGAGCAAGAGTGCCTAGAAGTTTCTACAATTGGAAAAGCACTTCTGTGCTAGGCACTGTACATATCTGTAGAAAGAAACATCCCACACACAGAGCCTGCTGCCCAAAGGTAAGAGGAGACAAGCATGGAGTAAATGCAAGGACTTATTTGGGGGAAATTAGTTTAAGAGCAATGAGGCACCATTCCCTGCCTTAAACATGGCCCAGCAGCCCATGCCCACACTTGCCAACACCTGGCAGCAGGCTACACTGGTGCACAAGTGTCACACCACGCAGCAGCAGATTCTCTGCTGCGTGTCCACCACAGGTCTTCCCCAAGGCACCCTGCCAGATAATGCTGCCAAAACACCCAAAGCAAATGCACTTGTGCTCCCCTAGAGTCCCCCGCAGGGGCCCCGAATCAGAGCTCCCAGCCAAGCAGCTTGCTCTGGCCACACAAGCAGCAACATGGAGGCACACGTCCCCCCACCCCATCTCCTGCTAGCACACAGGTCTCCCTCTGCTGCACAGTCCTGCCCCTCATCTAATAAAGCATAGCCTGGCTTAGAGTAGAGAAGGCAAGTCCAGAGCAGGGGCAATAAAGGCCAACAACCAAGCCTGGGAACACCAAGTATGCTGCCTTGATCAGAAGAGCTCTGATAAAGGGTTAGGGAGAATGGAAAGAAAAAAGGCCCCACAAAGGACTGCAGCCCCATCTGTCTCTGACATGAGCAGGTACATTGGGCACTAAGGAGTTTGCTGTTAGATGTTTTTCCTCTGCTGATTGATAGCATTTCCAGAGTGTTATTAACTGCACTGGACTTTAACACTTTGGGGTGATCTATGGAGCAACAGCAGCTTTAAAGTATTTGGCACTCCAGCCATGGATTATAGAAAAGGGTAAAAATTGAAGCAGTTGCTCAGAGCATCGCCATCTGTCAAGGTGTGTGTGCACAGGGTGTGTGCAAGAGCATGTGCATGTAATACAAGGGAGCAGCTGAGGAAGGGCAGCTTGTCTGGTGCAATGCATCACTCCTCTTAAAATTGAAGACACTTCAATTTGTTTCCAGAAGCCCCAGCTGCTCACAGGAGTGAGAAATTAGGTGACCACACTCAGAAAACCAAAAGAGGAGGGAAGAGAAACAGGTGATGGAAGGAGAAGCAGACATTTTCAGAATAGAAATGTCAAAGGAGGAGCCTGCTCAGGACACACTGCCTTGGAGACTGAAGGCAGATGAGAACCTGGGTTTGAAGACAGGCAATCCCCATTTCCCACTGCATATGAAAGCCACATTGCAGCACACGGCTAATCCTCCTCTTTTTTGGAAGTTAAGTGGCTGTGGAGCTTGAACCATCTTATCCAGCATTTCCAAAGGCAGGGGAAGGCACAGGGTGGCTCCCACTCCCAGCAACGAGGCATTTCATTTGCAGGGAGCTGGTATGTGGAGCACAGTGACTTGCTGGGGAAGACACTTGCAGAGTGAGGTTGAAATTTTCTCAAGCAGCACCCAACCCTACACCACTTCGCTCTGTTCTGAAAACATAAGAGTTGTGACCTGAAATCACAACAGTAACTTTGAAGATTAATCTTACTTTAAGCAGTTTTCACTTTTGGATTGTGATCTACAATGCAGTCACATTTTCCAGGCTTTCTTTTGCTACACCCTAAATTTACCATGGCACAAAGGAACAGAGAGTCAGCCCCACGCCTACTGGGTATTGGTACTGCTTGACTAGCTGCAAAGGCCTGGGTCCACACACCATCAAATTCCCTCCCTGTCTTTCCCCAGCTGAAACAATGTGCCCAATTTAGCACTAATGTATGAATCATTTCAGTCAACCTGAAACTGGCTTCCATAATATTTATTTGTCAAATATTCATCCACTAAGAAACACTGCCTTATTCCAGTTTCAGGGGCCTAATTAAATCATGGCATGAATTGGAAAAGGCCATTCTTCCAGCAAGTCTGACCTGACCTCCTCAACTCATTTATTCACTGATAACCATCATCTGGAAGCACTCAACACCCCTGAGGGAAAAAGATGCTGCACATCCCATTGATCCCAAGCTTTTCCCTGACTTCTCAAGCAACTCTTATTTTTATTATATGACTGCACTCACAGATCAGAAATTACTTGACCAGCTACAAAAATCCTCTCCCTCACCCACCTCTCCCAAGGAACCAAAGTTGTAAGAAATCACAAGCATGGGCTCAATCGTTAAAGGAGACATGGGCAAGCCATAAAGCAATGGGATGGGAGCCCAAAGTGGCATTATGAAAGGTGACAGCTATTGCTGTTGGACAGCATTTGAAAATGTGAGTAATCATCAAGGTGTCATTTGTATTCTTTCTCTGATCAAAGCAGGAAACAATGGACAGCAAAACATCAGCTTTTGCAGGGGAAATATGCAGAGGTGCCCAAGAACCCGCAGCACTGACTGTTAGGCATCCAAAACATTCCCTACCTGTCAAGAGAAATTTAACTGTTTATGGCCTCCTGTTCCTGTGAGCCATTAAAAAACAAACAAACAACAGCTGCTTCCTTCTGCTCAGCATCTAGCAGGACTGGGTTTGTTCATTATTAATTCTGTTTGGCATTTATATCACAGGGGTACAAAATCCTGATCCCAGACCTTGTGTTACATGCTTAACACTCCTAGAACAAACCTGTGCTTGCTAACCCAACACACAGCCACACAGTGGCTATGGCATGATGCAATTCATCCAGAAACCTTAACACATCCAAAAGGAATCAATGCAGAAGGAAATTCATCATCCCTGTCCAGGTGGGTGAAGCAAAGCGCCAGGCAAGTTCCCACTCCCACATCTACCTCCCAGGTTTCCTGGACCCTGCCGTCCCCATGAGACCACAGGCACCTAATAACACAGTGCTGGTTTTCCACACTGGTGTCAATGTTCAAAGTCATGCATTCTCACAGCATGGGACAACAGATCCCAAAAACCCCTGTGACTGTGCAACCAAAGGGTTGATGGTGTAAAGATGAGGTAGAAGAGCGCTGAGGAGATCAGGCCAGATTTCTGACCCTTGCAATTATACATGAGGAGAGGCACAGAAAGCCAATAGCTCATTATAGTGCTATCTCTGAGCTGAGGTCCACCTCCCATTGGGATGTGGCCACCTGATTTCCATAGGCTGCTTTGGAAATGCCATCCTCAGCCACTGTGAAATGAAAAGGCCAAAGGAGAATTTCAAAAGCCTGAGGCTCAACATGAGCAAAGGGAGTTGTTGCTGCCTGTGCTTGCAGAAGGTTTGGCTCTAAAAGGAGTAGTATAATCTGTCCCATAGGAGCAATGAGTCACTTAGAGAGTTCTCCTGTTCACTCACCCATTCATTCCTTCTCCTTCAGAGGGAAATAGGATTTCTGTATTCTGAGCAGACACATACACTCTTTTCCTCTCTGCTCAGTCAGAAGCATGAAATTCTTAATCAGGGGATTAGCTGAGGCTGCTACATTGCCCCTGTTTCTAGGAAAGGGAACACTTGCCACACAAAAGCAATGAAGAAATTGGATGAATAACATGGCAGGGCAAAAAAATCCCAGGTGCTGCCCTGCACAGAAGCTCATTAGTCTGTCACTGCCTGGCTGGGATCTATTCTTGCAGCAGAGCCCCAGAGCCTAATTCCATCCCCCATAAAACTCCAGTTATGTCCCTGCCCGAGCCTCCTGAATAACCCAAAAGAGGACAGCCCTTGAGAATTCTGCCTTAGTTTTCTTGCCAAGCGAGTAAAACCAAGCAAAGGACTTTGGAGTCGAGCTTCTGCTGGTGTGAATGTCCATGCAGGGAAAGGGGAAGGAGCAGAGCCATCTCTGCATTTTTGCTCATGTGAGCATCCTGCTGTGCATGGACACACACCAGCCATGCCACAGGGTGACCTGGCCCAGAGTATACTTCACCCTAAAGTCACACCCGGGATGCCCACAAAGCTGAGTATCCAGAATGAAAGCTAGCATTCCTGCAACAAGCTGAAAGATAAGCTGAACTGTAGGATACCACCTTTTTACCATGGTCAACTAAAGGCTTTTAGATCCACCTATTCCCAGCTAATTCTAAATTATCACACTGACATAGTGTGGGAGAAGGAGGATTCCATTTACTGGATAGCTACAAGCATGGCCAAGGATGGCTCAGCAACACATCTCCCTCCTTTAAAAATCAGGCTGCTCTTACACACAGGCATTCCTCCAATGTAACAAGTGTCCCTTTGGAAGGAGAAGACAAAAAAGAATAGCTCTTTAGTCAACTCCCTCTCTTTGGTTCCCCCCCCCCCCCAACAGTGAAGTCAATCTTTGTCTAAGTGTTCCTGGACTATCTTCTCTCCTTGACCCATGGCCATGCCTGAGGGAGTTTCTCCACTACTTTCTTCTGAATCAGTTAAAGTCTTGGGAATATTCATCATTCTGACATACCCCTTAGCTAGTGCCTCTGTATAAAGTCGCCATCCATCTTCCTCACTCTGAGCTGCCCTCTTCTGCAGGCTGGGGGTTCTGGGCATATACCGCATTTTCCTTAAAGTAGGGCCCACTCTCCTTAATTTATTATTTGAGAAGGAGAGAGAGGTGATGATCTCCCCCCCATCCCCTTAGGATAGGTACATAGAGAGCTCCAGGGACTAGACAAGAGGCTGGTTCTGCTTTCAACCAGTAAGTCTGTTCAGATCTCTCAGCCCAGACAGAAGCAGATTAATGTCTCCTTTTCTTTCTCCTGTCTTTTAAAGTGCACTCTGTTACCTGTCCAACTACACTGCCATATTTATTACCTTTCTTCTGCTCCACCTAATCCTTTGTCACCGGCACTCTCCCACCTCTTTGGAGGTAAGGAACTGTAAAATGGCTTTTTTACCCAAATGGGAAGCTATTAGGGGATTAAGCATAGCAGATGCTAAAGAGCCTTCACACTGCTCAGCAGATTTACCTGTGGAAGCAGAAATATTTGGAAACAAATGAATATTAAAAAGAAAACCACTTATGCAAAGCATTTGCCTCACATTGGAAGGGGTACATTCATTGTGCCATTTTGGCATCTGTGTGCCCTTTTCCCCCGCCAGCTGTGAAACTCAGAGCACATCAGAAAAAACTCCTGCTCAAAGAGTAGACTCCTTGTTTCTCAAAGGCAAAAGTACCACTAACTGAGCAGAGTAACATCCTCACTTCTGGCCAGGGATTGAGGGTGGGGGCTGGTTCACCTGGGCATGAGGTAAAGGGATGGACTTTCTAAAATAGCATCGAGGTTTTCATAAGGATCAGGGTTTTAATGGTATTTACCTGTGATCTAGTGCCACAGTGAAACCAGCTCCACCCTCAGGAGTCCCCTTAGGCCAGGGGAACCACGCATCCATCATCTCAGTACCACAGGAACCCAACTGAGGACAGAGTCACACTCCCAGCCCAAGGCAGTCAACAATATGACATACCCATACAGTAAATTCAATGCAACATGCACATGGAATTGATATCAGCCCAGTTTTCAACCCAAATACGTACACTGCAGTGCAAAGATGGAATTACTTTTGTTACGCTGTCAGCTTTTATCTAAACCAGAGAATATTTTCTGCACATAACCCAACCTTCAGGTGTAGCCAGAGAGGGCAACTCATCAAGAATCACAGCAAAGCCCTCTGACAACTCCACTAACAAAAAAAGCTTCTCCATCACACATAGCAATCAAGAGTAAGAGCAGATGGGTCCCTGCAGTGCCTGCCTCCCATGCTCAGTACTTTTGTCTTTTTATTTCCATCCTCCCCATCTTACCTCTTCCTCCCTCCCCAGGTCTCTTCCTGCCATCAACACTGGCTGTTCTACAGCACAGAGATTCCTGGGGCCAGTACCAGAGCCTGCTAAATCTGGTGTATGTAGATAAAATTTGTTGTTACAGTTTCCACATGGGATGCAGTTACTGACATTTTGGACAGAAAGTCCCAGAAGACATGCTGTGCTTTTGCTCCCAATGCAAGGGGCAGTCCCAGCCAGAAGTTCCTGAAACTGAAGTTGTGAAAAACTTTCTGGATTTTGCTGAACCTCAGCACTTCTGGATTTGCACATCCTGGACCACCTACTCCATGCTTTATTCTTTATATTACATTATTCCAAGAGTTTATAGTCAAGATCAGGGTCAATGAGTCAGGTGAACCAAAGCCTAGGACGAGTCATTCCTCTGGCTAGAGAGTGCACAAAGCTGGGCAGATGAGGCAAGGCTAGGACAAAAGGGGAAATGGGCAAAGAAAGAAGTGACTCATCTGATGAGCGGAACAACTCTGTCCAGTGGAGAGTTATGCACTAGGGTAATACTCTTCAGTTTCTTACGTGGTGGTCAGTCTAACATGAACGCCTAAAATGCTCTTTCTGTGCACCAGTGATCCTTGCATCCAACAGGCAGTAGTAAGATGTCACCCCCCACAAGGCATCAGCAAGAAAGCCAACAAGGAAGAAAGGGGATCCATGCTTCCTTACTTATTCAACTCCTACACCCTGAAGTGCTGGGCAACAACTGGGATGTAAAACCTTAAAGGCAAAACCTATTTACAGACATAAGCAGTATCTTTATTATCCAGAACTCAGCAGAGGGCTCACAGCAGGATCAGGCATGGATCATACTATTGGGCCACAAAAATATCAACCTATGAGACACGCACAGGAGGATAGAGGTATAGCAAGAACTGAAAGTCTGGTTAGATATTGTACAAAATGGCAAGGAAGAAAAGAACCGAAGCTACTTCCCAACACTAAGCAAAATGTTTCCCTACATTACAGAAGATGGAACAGAAAAGAAATTGTGGAGAAAGCTGCCCAACAAAAGAAATTTTTTTCTCACCCTTTCTCTAAGCCTTTAGAGTTATGCAAGTAAACTATTTATTACAAATCCTCCTTTCTGTTGTTAGCAATTGGAAAGTTGAAGTCCTCAATTTTCCTACACACATTATAGGCTAGGTTGGGTAATATCTTTTTTATCCTTCCTATAATGAATCTCATCTCCTTCCTGGGCTGCTGTGGCTATTGATTCCCAGCCTAACACCTTGGCTTGTTTTCTGTCAGCTCAGACATTTGCTCCTTATCTGGCCAGGCAGTTTTTCTGTCTGTGATTTTCTTTTTTGTTACTTCTCTGTTCACTTCGTTTTGCCACATACTGAAATGACATTGGGGTTTTGCATCAGCCCAGTGGTGCTCCTTCACCAGCTTCTCCCCGACAGGGCTCTTTTGCAGTAGTCTACTAGTAGGTCTAGAGTAGGTCACTGGCAGCAGCCAGCAATGGGATGATGCTGGGAAGGAGGGTGGAGGACATTCAATCCTTTTCCTCTTTACGCTCTTTGCTCTGCAGACCTAGCACCACTGCAAATTCCCTTGAGCACTGCTCTTTGCTTGCAGCTGGTATCATGCCGAGGTTCAGCTATGCTGCACAGCTAAGGCTCACTGTTAACTGGTACAAGGGCATATTTGTGCGAGACTGAACTGTAGGCTTCCAGCTCACAGCAGGAGAGTGCCTGCAGGGTTTAGGTGTTTCAGGAGCAGAGCTGAAGGGCACTGGCATCACCAGGGCTGTATATAATGTGTCTGCAGTACAGACTGGGGAAGGCTTATGCACCAGCATGGTGGAGCTCAACTTTCCCACTGTTAGAGCTGTAGCCTGCACAGGGTGATGTGTTGCAAGCCACCAGCTCTCAAGGAGAGCACATTCATTGCCAGCTGACTGCAGCAAGTCACTGGCTGACAATGCAGTACCCTCTATTTGAAGGAGCAGTACTTTCCCCAGGTACAGTTTAACTTTGTTGTACTGCACCAAGCAGCACTAAGCATGGTGGGGCAGCTCACAACTTCCTCACTTCATCAAACTAATGCCTGAAAGGCAAGAACACCCCACTTCAAAAACGCTGAGGGCCCCGAGTGACAAAGTAATGCTGCAGGCCACCAGCAGCTCTGCAGGTCCTTAGAAACATCTTGACATGGCTCTTGCCTGTGGCACCTGCCTTAGTGACAGGGCACCGAGGGGAGACAGCTACACACTACTGCTGCCAGGCTCCTTTAGGTGCCAGATGGAGGTTCTAAGAGGTAGAGAGGGGTCAGGCATTGGAAGAAGGAGCAATGCGGGGGGAAGTGCCGAAATGAAAGGATATCTGTAGTTGTGCAAGAGTCTGAATGCATCTTAGAAGTTTCCTGGCTATGTCTGACCCCAGAGGATAAGTTGTGTTGACATCTGCAGGGCCTGCCTCTAGCTTACATCATAACAGCTCATGCTTTTAGCTCCAGAGGTCACGGCTCCTCTTCCAGCAACTGAACTGGAAGTTTAGGTAAAGTTAGCAGGAACAGCAGGCCCTACCATTAAACTCAGCATGGTGCTGATCATGACAAGGAAATCAGACCGACTACTGCCCTGATTACCCCATGTGCTTGTGCAGCATTTCAGTGGATAAGTAGCAGCCATTTGAAGAAATGCTAGGACAGTGATTATCAGTAAATCCAGGCCCATGGAGCTTATGTGGACACATACCTACTCTGAGCTCCCTGCAATATGTCTGGTCCCCTCCCCTGCACGGTTCTTTTGTGAACTATCTCAATCTCATCCATGACAAATCCCTGTTTTGGAGATAAAAACCTCTCTTCAGCAGCTGTTGACTAAACAAAAGAATCTATCAGCCTTTCCAGATTCTGAAAATCTCCTCCAATGAACTTTTATCTGAATCTCCTCTCCCAGCATCTCAAACAGCAGCCTTCTTTTCATTCCCTCATTTGTTTGTTTGCCTTTCAAAGGTTTAGCTGCAGAAGAGCCGAGCCTGATTCTGATCTCAGTCATGTGGTGATGGGTTGGTGGCCTGATGCATCTGCTCAGATGCAGAACTGAAGCTGGCAATAAATTGCAGACATTGCCCTTGGGAGCACTAAGTCTACAGCTGAAGGGGGGAACAAACAGTAGCCATAAACATCACCCTGCTGGCTAAAGGGAACCAGCAGGATAGGAGCATTTTCCCTGCCAGCAGCTGTGGGCCCCAATGCTTGAGCTCCCATGCACTGAGCCCTGACTTGGCATCAGGACACTAGAGGTGGGACTGGTGCTCTTACAATCCCCTTTTGCATCAGCTACTTGTTCAGCACCCAGCCAGGTATCCAGGCAGGTTTGTGTCCCCCTCAGCACCAAGGAGCTCCTTCTGATCCTTCCTCCTGATTCAGAGCATGTCCCCAGCACACAAAAATGAAAGTGAGTCTTATGGTGAAGGCACTGATCCCAGAGAGCTTATTCCCTGCACTGCAGTACACTGCAAATGATCTCCAGCAAAATCACTTCCCTCTCATTCAGGTGCATGCTTTACATGATCACCTCTTTGCAGTCAGACAGCAGAGAGCCCCCTCAACCCTTCTCAGGAGACAGCCCTCCCCTTGGAGTCCTTGTGGGTTGGCTGAGGACAGGACAACTGGCAGAACTGGCCAACTCCCTCACTCTGCCCTACCACTGCTCACCTTGCAGCTATTTATAGATGCAGTATTTAAAGTTTTAAGTCTCTAATAATACATCACTTATTTCTGTGCTGTAAGCAGATACCCACTTAACCCTTCTGTCAGCTTCTACCTTGTCCTCAAAATGCAGAGTGTGGAACACAGCCAGGTTAGGATGCAGTGGCAGATGCTGCTCAGACTCACAGTGGGGCCAGTGGTGCAGGGACACAATTTGCTCCCACTTCAGAGGAGCCAGTATGTTGCTTCTTTATCAGGCAATTTGTGCAAAAAACTGAGAATTGATGAGGGAGATGAGTGCCTCATGCTTCAGTTCCTACAGCCACACTTCTGGAGCCATTTTATAGCACCATTCCCCCCCCCAACCTTTTTTTTTTTTAAGTTGCAATATAAGGCTTAGAAGGTCAGGTCTTTTTGCAGGAATAAATTAGACTCATTATCTGTTAAAATGTCTGACTTGAAAAGAAAAATGTGAATTTGCCGACAAAAAATAAAAACATTAATGAGATCCAAGAAATATTAACAAGTCTGGAAACTAGAGAATGTGGGTGTTAATTAAAGATAATGGGCTCTAATGCAGGAAGTAGGGACATTCCGATACTACTCAGAGAGGAATAGTGCTCATGGGTTGGATTTTCCTGACGTTTAAGACTGGGGGAGGATTGGTCCAATTCTTCAGCTACACTTGTGAGCATGTGTGCATGTGCAGTGCTGCTGCTGATTTGGCAAAGCTGCTATGGGGCAGTTTCATGCACTAGGGCACGAGAGAGGACTTTCAAGAGAGACATGCTAATATTTGGGCCCCAACAGGAAAGACAGAATGCACAACTATGCCATATTATTCTGGACTGACCTGCTTCACGTCCCTGAGGCATTTTATACACCTAGAGCAGACATATATTAGTCTCTCACCAGTAGGGAAATGGGCAGATCAACTGGAGCCAAGTGGGGAAGAAACTGTCAATTCCCTTCCCAAACCACATAAATTCCAGGCCCAGAAGGAATGTTCCATATTCTCCTAGCCCAAATTAACAGACATCCACCAGGATGCTGCCGAAACCTTCTGCTGTTGTCACCGAGTACTGCCTCCAGCACCTTTCTCTTAAGAGCTGCATCACAGCTGGAGATGGGCTCACTTTTCCCTACCTGCCTGCCCCCCATGCCCCCTCCCTCCCATCACCAGTAATTCCAAGTGGACTGAAGCATTAATCAAAAGAAATGTTACCTTAAAACCTCCTATGATTAAAGGACAGGCAGTGTAATTCCATAGCTGTTTAAAGTGAAAACCATAAAGGTTAAGTTTAATATCAGGGAGGGGAGATTTCACCTCACTGGAGCTGTCAGTCAAAGCTGGGCCAGGGAAGCTCTTAGAAATCTTCCATGGTATTTCCCTTGCTGGGACCCAGGGCATGCTCCACAGCCTGGCTTACACCTAGACAAAAACTGGCAGTTGATGGAAAACTGCTGGCAGAGGACCCCAGTAAGTGGGCACAGAAAGCGTTCTTTACTCAGGGATAGAAGATAGAGGCACCTGCTCATTTCAGGTTGTTAGCTTGCACTGCCTTTGCTAACTACTGTATTTGAGAAGTGCTTCATGTTTTATAATAGCAGCTCTCCACTTGTTCATCCACCTCACCTTGTGGCTCTCATATCCCCCTCCATCACCTCCATCCATCCTGACCCAGTCCATTCTGTTGCAAATCACACTGCACACAGCTATTCAGAAAGTCTGAATACACTTGCCTTTGAGTTCTGAATTGCTGCAGCTTCACTGCTGCTGCATCACTAACACAGTGTGAAGCTGTCCAAGTCAATAAGAAAAAAAATCCCAACAGGAGACGTTGCCGTATCTGAAATTGTGCACCAACGAGAAAGAACAAAAAAGAAAAAGCAATGCTTGCCCCCCAAAGACAACAACAGCATCAGTTGGCTGAAGCTGCTGCTGGCAGCCCTGGCTGTTAGAATCTGTAAAGGGAGGGAGAGAAATCAGTGGATCAGGCAGAGGGTGTGATGAAGGCCAGCTTCATGCTGGAGTCCTAAATGATCTGACGCTTCACTAACACCGAACTTTGGGCAGTTGCTGTTTGAGAAACCAGAAGCTCCCACTAAAACTCCTTTTCAAGGTTCTGCCAGCCTCTACCTCCAAACAAGCTGCTCCTTGTTAAAGTCTTTGAAGGATAAGTTTGTCTTGGGATTATTTCCGGGCAGCTGAATGAGCCCTTGAAACACCCTGTCCTCAGCACTGTGGGGTTGTAGGACATTGAGAGCAGCTTTTTGAAAACTTGAGCTTCCTGCTTAGGAATCTGACAGAGGAAACCTTTACTTTCCCTTGAGATTAGAAAGGACAAGTTGAGGGAAATCATCTGTCATCAGGTGCTAGGGGGTAACATTCGTTTTCTCTACTAACAGAAGTGACCTTAGGGCTAAAGTGCTGCATGAGGACACTGGAGACCTGTGCTCTTGTCTTTATCACAAATTCCCTCTGTGACTATGACAGGTCACTTCATGGCTCTGTAAAGCGATCAGAATAACCCTTTTCTCACTCGGCCCACCTCATTGAGATTTCTCTGCACAGAAAACGTCTGTCTCCTGCCAATGTGCAGATGGCACCTGAAATTAAGAGGCTGTTGGTACCAAAGGGAGCACTACCTTCAGGCCCCTAAGAGCACAGGTGCTCAGCTGAGGGTCTCAAGCTGCTGTGCAGTGCTCAGCCCAGCACCCTGTGCCCCAGAGGGCAGCGAAGTGTTGCTATACCCCTCGAAGACCTGGGTAAATCACACATGGGGCTGTCTGCAAAGCGGGAGGCAATAGCAGACTAGCTCAGCCCTTGCCCTCTACAGGATAAAACCTAAGCCTGCTGTCTTTATGCCATGGCCCTCAGATGGTGCTGGTGACCATTCCCCATGTGTAGATTAGAACCAGACCCACCCTTGAGAATGCAGACCTTTCTTCCCTGGTCCTGCTTTTATCTGGAGTGCTATTATTGGAAAGTACAGGCTAAGGCTACAGTTAACCTGACTTCAGAAGTCAGCTCAGTTGTCAGCCCTCACCCTCTACGGGATAAAACTCTGCTCCCCCTTAGCAGAGATTCCCTCAGAGCTTCACCAGCAAGTTATTTTCTCAAAAGCAAACATTTCAAAGAATATCAGAGCTGATTAATACATTCATAGTTAGTTCAGAAGAAGCAGTGAAAGCCACAAATATCCATGAGATATTGGGAAGCATCTGAGTCCTGACATTTTCGGGCTGGTTTAGACACAAGCCCCATTTACTCTAGCAAACTCTCTCTGCCCAAAACTAGTACCAGCAGCTCTGCTAGGAGGCTCAGAAAAAGCCTTGCAGCAGGTGGATACAAAGTAACTTTTCCCCAGGGAAATTTTCTTCCTGACCCTGATTAATTAGAAGCTGCCTGATTCCCTGAAGTACAGAGAACAACACTACAGGCAGAAACCAACTGTAGACAAAAGGTTGCCCAGGGGAAGCAGCAGCTACCTGCCAACTGACAGGCTATGACTTAAGCTGTAAACCAGGCTGCAAAGGAATCTAAAGACATTTTAAAGTGCATTTTCCTGTCATAAAGCAAGATGCTTTTCCTCCTTGGGAACCAAAACAGGGTCTCCTGGGCTGAATTTAATTTCCTCTGTAATGAAAATTAATAGTAATGGTAAAGACTGAGGCAAGGAGGAACTATAGCTTCCTCCCACTCCATAGCTATGTGCCCGCCACTCTCCTGCAAACCTGCTCCAGACTCAGAAAAAACAGGCAGTCACCACATTTTAATTATGTCAGTAATATATTTGCAGACAATAACCCCCTTGGAGTCAGCACAATAACCATTTAAACACAAGGTCAATTTGCTTGCTGTAACAGACCGCAACAGTCTAAGGTTACTTATTTCCACAATGTGTTCTCTTCCAGATAGAGAACTTCTCCCCCAGGTGTCTTGCTCCCCTCTCTACTGTTACCCCTCTCTTGTAACAGGCAGGCAAAGATGTCCAGTAAAAGCCAAAAAAAACCAGACAAGGGGTAAATGTCACTTTTCCATAAAGGTAATCAAAAGATACTGCTCCAGGAGAAGCCAGGACTTCAGAGAAAGTCTTTGGGTTCAGGCTCAAAAGAGTGCACAGCTGCATCAGTCCTAGTATTTTTTTCCTGGATTAGGACACAAAGTTAGAAGTTTAAGAGGAAAAGAGAAAGGGGATTGATAGTCAAAGCATGAGAATGTCAGATACATGAAAGGATCTATGTAACAGACACATGAGGTAAGGGCAATGAAGGCTCCTGTCCCCCAACACTAAGGAGTCCTTATAAGGAGAGTGAACAAAATTTTCACTGCTTGGGGCCTAAAAGTTTATTAATAAGGTTATACAATTAATAACAATGATATGAAGAAAAAGCAAATGGAGTTTCCAAAAAGCAACAGTAAAATAGGTAAAGCCAAAGGCCTTAAATTAAGTTTTCACCCCAAAAGGTCTGGAACAGCAGGAAATTGAGTGATCTGCAATCCAAAGTTGTTGTGGAAGAGGCATGGAGTATGATGACCCAAGTCAGCTGCCTGCTTGTGAAAAGCTTCTCATCCACCCTGCTCATTGTCCATGCTGGTAATTCCCTACTTGCAGAAGGGGCAGCGCCAGGCACAGCCTTGGCTTTCTGGGGCTTGTTGTTTGCCAGCTGCTATGAGTATTGCTTTGAAAGAGGCTTTGGATCCACACTTAACCAATGCCCCAATTCCTGCAGCATGCCAGGCTCACTCTACAAGCAGTGGATGTCCACCCTCTGACAGCAGAACCCAAACCATGGCAATGCAGGAGACCTCACAGCAAAGCAAACAGCTGCCACCCATTTTGTCTCTCCCCCACCTCAGTTTCCTTGCATTCAATAAATTTACCTCCACATATGTTCAGTACTTTTGGTTTCTGCAGAATCTCCACAAACGCTAGGATGTCTGGAATGTTTCCAGGAGCAGGGAAAAGAAACAACCCAAAGTTTATATATATTTAAATAAAGACAGAAACTGCTAGAGTCCCCAGTAGATCATAGACTTTTCCCTTCCAAAAAAGCATGGCTCTCCTTCCCAAGGCTCACAGCATCAGGGAGTCTCCTCCCCAGCCTCCATGGAGGAATGCTGTCTCCAGGTATTGCCCTGCTCTGGGCTGGAGCAGGGAAGGATGCACTTGGCCCAGCAGGAGGCTGTGCGCAGTTCCAGCTTGTGCTGCCTCTTCCTCCTGTGCCAAGGCCTTGAGGGGGGGTAAAGGTTCTTTGCAGTACAAGACTGTAGTCTGATAAGCCTCCTCCACAGGGTAACAACATCAGAAGCACACTCTGAAGACAGAGGAGCTAGAGAGACAACTTGACAGCCTATTCTTACTCAGCCTTTATTTAATTTAATATTCATGAGCGATCCCAGCAGGGGAGCTAAAAATCTTCCACTCCTAAATCAAAGTGCTGTATGAAAGAGTAGTTATTTGGTGGAAATAAAGTGACCTTCATAAGTGTAGTTGCTATGTGCCATACCACATTCCAGAAGTCTCCCAGGAATAACTCCCCTGGACCCACAAACTTCATGCCTACAGCCTGTAGGCAGGAAATACCACTGGGACAAAGCATCCAGTGCAGCACAGTACCACATGAATGATAGTCCAAGCCCTGATACTAAAGAGGATGTTTCAACATTCATTGTCTGGGAAAGAGGTAGAGTCCAGGTGGAATTGGGGCTACAGATCAGCATTAGTTGAAGAACCAGAAGAGTTCAGATGAAGTAAGGACCTGAACCCCTAGAATGTGAATGAAGGAGGAACTTTCTACAAAGGACCATTTTATAGCCAAGACAAGGCCTGCAATGCACACAAGTAGATCAGCTTAACTGAGAAGGCTGTTCTTTCTAGAATTATGCATGGTCCAATGCACCTCGAGGCATAACATGGACATCAAATTTGCAGGTTTCTAAAGAAATTCTTTAGTGCGGGCATAGCTTTTGACCAGTTTTCAAAGTTCTGCAGTGCCACTGATTTTTTTCAAGACCTGTCAGAGGCCAGACTTAGACATTTAGACTGTAGCAGTTCCTTCTAGACGAGTGTCAATTTTTCAAGCAGAAGGCTTGGTATTGAGCTTGCACTTGTGTTGAAGCTAGCTACTGATGCCAGCCCAGAGATTTAGAGCACAACATAGCCTCTATATTCAAAGGCTGTTCAAAACCTGCTCAGAAGCTCTTATCAAGGAGAGTTAGAGGGCATCTGCTGAAGAGGCCTGATATACATCTGTGTACCTGGCTGGCTCTCCTCAAAGCATCAGATGCTGCATGCTAAATGCAGGAGAGGGGGAATGGTCATATTTATCCGGGATGCTGAGTCACAGCCAGATGCTTCTGTAGCAAGCCACATTTCTGGCAAAGGGCAAGCTGACCTAACCGATAGCAACTTTCATACACCAAATCATCTCTTCTTGCTGGAAATGACAGCAGAAGGAAGTCTGCAAGTCTACACACTAAAAGCAAATCTTGGGACAGCAGGGGCTGGATCTGCTTGTTCAGCAGTGTAATAACCTGTTCTGTATATGATTCTAGGGAACAAGGTCAATTAAGCACTTTGGAAACAATTCTGCGATCTGACTGAAGATCGTATAATCTGTTTTATTGTTTCCAGCCAAAGAACCTCTTCTGCTGAAGTGAACTCAGTGCTGCTGGTAGAGGCTGGATTGAAAATTGCTATCCCTCCAAACACAGGGAGGAAGGCTTTTCTCTTTGGCCAATATGCATGCCTCCAGTCTTTTAACAAAGATAATTGCCAATCCCTTCTCCAGAGCCACTCTCTGCTGAAATAGGGAGAGTATTGCATAGCAAGAGACAGTCTAGGAGAATCTTATTCATATCTAGCCACTGTTTGGAAGATGCCGATGAGCTAGGGGGATTTCAGGCTGGCAAAAAGCACCAGCTGTTTTTTTGCAGGGAACAGATACCAAACGCACTGAACAAGTGTTCCATTTTGAGTCAATACAGATTATAAAGGACTCAGGGAAATGCCAGTGGAAGGTGGACAGCCGGTACAGGCTCACTCACAGCAAGTCTGCTTCCACTACCCATATCCCCATGATGGCATGTGTACAGCATGGCCAGAGCCACTTCTGTATTAGTTATCACATTTGGAACACCTGTAAGCACTACAATATGAAAAGCAACAGGGCTGAAGCTGAGTCTCCCTTGATTGTTTCCTCTCCCCATGCCACTCCCCCCACTTGTCTGTTTTTCCTCCATTAACCCTGCAGTAAGGTAATGCCTCTTCTAACCTGGCCTGTTTCAAAGCGTTCCAATAAAATACCTATTTTAGTTTTTCTACCTTTCTTTTGTAAAGCTCCTGCCTATTCTTGCTGGTTGCAAGAATTTCCCCTCCTTCCTCGAGAAAAAAAACCACTCAGTTAAATGAATTATATCTTCATGCACAGCTTTTTTCCTTTCTCCCCAGCTGCTACAGCTATACTGGTGCTCACTGTGACCCTGTCAGCCCTAGGATACAATGCAGGAAGGTCAGTCCAGGCCAGAGCCACAATGGGGAAAGAGCAGTGCTACCAAGATGAGGAGCTCCCAGCTCAGCAGGAGGTGCTCAGCTCTTTGAATCATACTGGCCCACATGGCAGGCTAAACAGAGAACTGCTTGCTACTGGAAAGATGCTGTTTTTATAGAAGGAAAGTAAAAAAAAAAAGAAAACAGACTCCCTTGCAGACTTCAAGATCCTTATGCATTTCTATTAATTAAATATCCAAGGGTAATTTGTCAAGAGATTAACTTTGATGCTCTAGTCAGCTCCTAGAATGGGTAATTGCATTCTGTCCCCACTGTCACACTTCGCTTCCCTGCTCTGAAAGTTGCCTGCCTCCCTTTCATTATCCAAGTCTAACACACTTGAACAAGTGTATTCTGGATGTCAGGATGCATTACCATGCTTTATCCAACACAAGAGAAATTAAGGCACAAAAAGATCAAGCGATGTAGGAGTTTATGCAGATCCAAGAGTCAGACCTAGGGCATCCTACATTCCCCCAAGGCAGCTATGGGTTTTGGGGGAGAGGCAGCAAACTGAATCATGCAGAGCCTGCAAAACAGTTGTGCTTCCTACTGCTTCTTCCTAGCTTCTAAGGGCTTTTCAGGCTGTGGATGTATTCCCTTGAACTGCAGCCAGTGTCCCATTGGAACTGCACATAGCCATTTTGGTTCATGGGAAAACATTCCATCTCCTTCTCACCTTCCTGTGTTTCAGGCCATTAATTCCTAACCACAGCCAGTCACTTCCCTTCCAGTAACACTCTCCCCTGCCCCATGGGACCTACTCAATGCTGCTGGATCTTCCCACCATTCCTCTGCATCCAGGATCAGGTTCCCACTCCATCACCCAGCTTTCTATGCCTATGGGGCTGCTGCCCCTCCGCCAGCCATGACAGGCTCCACCAGCACCAGGCATTATAAGAGTTAAGTTAATCAATACCAGAGGAACAGATTAAGGGGACTGGTTTGCAGCCATCAATCAGTACCATTTACACGAGAACTGTCAGGCTGCAAATAGAAAAAGAGGTGATGTGAAACAATCCTGTCTGAAGGTTTTTAGCACTCTTTACAAATTGCTGTGGTGAATAACTTGTTGCCTGTATTTATCCCTTTTCAAATTGTCTCTTAGCTACAGTCATCCATCTTCATTCCTCTCTGCTTGCTCCAGACACTCTCAGCTGCTACCTCATTATTTTACATTTGTACACTGCCACTTGGCTGTGCCTTGCTCAGATACATAGAGCAATCTCAGGAGGACAGATTCATCCCTGGGGCAATGCCACTGGCTTCAGTACGAATCCAGCACGGCCTTTCACACATTTCCCCACATCTCTCCGATTGCGACAGCATGTTTGCAAGAGATCAAAGCATTGGCACCAGGACGCCTGGGTCCCAGCCAGGACAGTGCTACTGACAGCCTTGGAAAGCAAAGCACCTGCTCTGTAAGAAGGTTGATTTACAGGGCATGCAGTGGGGCTTCACTGAAATGCTTTTACAGTGATGGGCTCAAAGATGTTTGGGTTGGTCAGATCTTAGCAAGCCTGCATTTGCCCTTGCACAAGAGAGCCAGCTCAGCACATCGCAGCAGTGACAATTCCTGTGCTCGAAGCCCAGATCTTCACTTTTCTACTGCCAGCAGTTTAAGGCACACGACAGTTGTTCTAGCAGTCTTTTGAGACAGGAGTGGCATACACAGTCCATTTCAGAAGGAAATTGCAAGTCAGAGATGTCACTGAGAAACAGACACTGCATTTAGACAAGCTTCAGCACTACTGTGCTCCAACACTCTAGAAAAGCACCAGATGTGCAGCTAGTAAAAGTCTATCCTTTTCAGCAGACTGGCTTATACAACTCCGATGTTTTCTATTCCAGTTCTCATTGCTCCCTATTAGAGGAATGCCATCATCTTCCATCCTTGAAGCCCTTCCACCCAGCCACAGGCACACACCTTCACCTGCTCCTTCAGAGCAGTTGGTCTCGCATCCCATCATGCCTCCAGCTGTCCTGCTCATTTTAAAAACCTCACCTTCAAAATTAAATATATTGGTTTTCCCATGCTTCAGATTTCCTTCATTTGCCAGTCTCATGACTGAATACCCTAAATATATTCACTAGCCAGCATCTCAAAACCACTGCTTCCCCTAATTTGTACTTTGTACTGCCTTTTTATTTGCCTCTGAAAAGCATTCAGGGGATAGTGTTTGTATGAAAGATGCTATAGAAAATAAACCTGTATTGTGCTATAAATTTCAGCCAACATACAACTAAGATAGGTACAAAATTATAGGCTACAAGTAGATGGTTTGAGAGTGCATGCTTATGTAGGAGGGAAGAATGATTCCCTTCATAACAACCATCACTGGGGAAAACTGTAGCTTATATTATTCAAGTGGTCATGCTATAGAGGGCCTGCCATAATGCAAAAGGTCAGGTTTTGTTAAAAGAACATTGACAAGATCAAGCCCCCAAAGCCCTGGAGACTCCATATATCTGTCTCTGGAGAGGGCCCTGCCACTTAAGGCTAAACAGCAGGGAGAAATGCCTTGGTCAAGGGCAGCATATGAGTCAGCGGTAGGACAGACCCAGGGACTCAAATTTCTGTGCTGTGCCATCCAGAAGAAAAAAAACTAACAGTGAACTCGAAGCAGGTCCTGTTTAAGTGTAAAAGGGAGGAAGGCAGCCACACAAGCAGAGCAATATTTTGCAAGGGGGACAGCTTTGGGGGAGAGGAGCTATCTTTCTCAAAGGCAAGAGGAGAAAGGAACACTGAAACAGCCTTAAGGGCTTACATTGTGCATTTCCCAGCAAGGGGACATGCCATGGCTCCACTTCGCAGCCAGTCAGTCCATCTCCCCTGCAGCACCTCCCAGGAGGCCAGACCTCACATGGAGACCCCCTCTCAGCTTAGTGAACAGGTACTCAGCCTTCCTCACTACTTTCCCCTTCAACCTTATGGAGAAGCAGAATCCAGTCAAGTATCATCATCCTGGGCAGCATTCCTTAGCTTCACCTCAAACTTACTCTCATTTCTTCTTGCTGAGGGCAAGGTTGATTTCCCAAATGAAGTGACAAGGGGTTGAACACTCAAGCCTGGTGCTCAGAGTGGCCCTGTGATCGTGCTGCCGCTGGGCCCAATTTATTCAGCATCCATGCTACCCGCCTCTGCTAACAGACAGCCCTAAGAGCTCTCCTCTCCAAACCAGGGCCTGCCTCTTGCATTATGCAACATCTCTCTGTCTAGAATATTCCCCAAACTGAGAAGCTCTTCATATAATAGACAAATGCTCCAGCTGGACACTTATTTTTATTATGTTTAATTCACTTTATCCATTGCTAATTTCCCTTTTGCCATGTGCCTGTCAGGAATCCATGTCTCAGCAATTCATGGAGCAGAGCAGCCTAAGCATATATCAGGCTTCATAAATAGCACCCTAGTGGCTTGGGCTTGCTGACAGAGCTGCCAAGCAGTGCTGATCTACTGTGATCTGCCTCTAGAGACACAGTCCTCTGGGGTCAGACATGGTAACAGTCTTCCAGCTACACTTCCCCTGTTTGCTCCCTATCTCCCCCTGCAAGTCCTTCTCCCCCATGCCCTCCCTTTCTGGCATCATTACTATAATATAGTAGCCACAACAGACCTCTGGCAAGAACCCCAAAACCCTATCCATATTAAGCACTGGGGAAGGATTTGCTCCAAGCGCCTCCCAAAATAGATGGCAACAGGGGAGGGTAAAAAGGGGTTGTGACCTGCTGCTTCAGAGAAGGGCAGAGAAGCACAGAAGGATGACAGGAGTCACCCATGGGCACTTGGGGAGCTCACAGCCGAGTCAGCTGCCAGCCCATTCCCAGGCTCAGGCTTTATGCACACAACCACCCTTCTTGCCAGCAGGGGAAGCAGGAGCATCAGCATTCCAGATGCCTTCAGAGGCCAGCTGGCAGCACCACAGCGAATAACCCCTCAGAGGTTACGCAGAAGGTCACCATAAGAACTTCCCAACCGGAGCCAGACAGAGGCAGAGCTCATCTGCCATCCTGATGCCTGGAACTGTCACTGCAGCGATTGCTGTTCACCTCACAGCTAGTTTAAAGTCTGAGTTCCCCCAAATGGAAGCTAAAATAGGTTATCATACAGAAGCAAAGAGCACTAGAATTTGAGCTCTGTGCAAAGTAATCTTTTTAATATGCTAGCCAAAAGTGAAGCATCTAAAAAAACGTTCTTTTCATGCCTTTAGAAAATAAATATATCATTGTTCCTCATGGAAATAATCCTCTCCCCCTCATGTTTCAACCCCTATATATGTAATCTTATCATTTGGGATTGAGCAAAATGTTTATTTTTCTGCTGAAAACTATTAGTCCAATGTGGCATGAGCTCATGAATAGTTCCAGTCAACACAAATTGTATTTTCCAGCAGAGGAAAATATTCAGCCTCCCCCACTCCTTAAATCAGTTCTAATTATGAGAGTAGAAGAACCAGAGATGCACTCAGAGATGGCAAAATGAGTGTTACTCTCAATACAGAAAGAGAACAGGCAGAAATAAAGCAAAAAGTCTTCCTGGATATGGAGCCAAAGGAAATGTCTGGGGTCAGTTTGGCTTCATAACATCAAGGGAAAGTTAGTTATGCCCTTCTCTGAGGGTCAGACATGTAAAACAATGATTGCCCTTCCCAGCCACATCCTTCCTGTTTCCTCCAGCAGTCTGTGAAGGAGGAAAAAGGAAACTCCAATTAAAGAGGAAAAAACCCAGTAAGTACATCAAAATATGGAAGTGATTAAAATTTACAGCCATTAGATAAACAGTCACTATGTGCTGCTGATTTATTTTGTCTTTCCCAAATCCATTTCCAAATGATCATAAACATGAACTCACATCTGGCCTTAATAGTTTCATAGAGCCACATCAGACATTTGGTAAAAAGTCTGCAAAGTCTGTTATCCCAATGCATTCACAACAACAAAACACACTCACCCATGAAGTTGAACACCAAACTTCAAATATCAGAGAACACAAAAATCTAACCAAGTAGGTGGATTATTTTTCCTCACTGACAACATAAACAAAGCTTACAATTAAAATTTAATATTTTCTTTCCTTTTAAACTAACCTTGTATGAGCTTTTAGACCACTGAGCCTTTTTGCTTTTGTTACAACCCTTAGCCAGGCAGTAGCAGAGGTTTAAGAGCCAGGGAGTACCCTTGCTTTGCCAGCCTTCCATAAAATCCCTATTTCTGGTCAGGGAGAGTTACTTCCCTGGGCTCAAGCAGGGCACAAGCCATATAACATCCACAAAGCGTGTTACTATACATAAAGTACAGAGCTGCCTCCCCCAAACCTGGGCACAGTAGCTGGCAAGAGACAGCTGGAAGGCAGAGGAAGATAAATACTGCACATATGGATGTCCCTTCTTTATGTACAGTTTGGGGGAAGTTAGGGAACAGGCAGCAGAAGCAGTAGAGCCTTGGACCTACTTTACCACCACACTACAAGGGACTACCTGGAGCAGGTTTGCAGAGTCCCATTTTGTTTCTATGTATAGTGCGGAGCTGGAGTTTCTGAACCACAACCCTACCTTCCTCGCTGTAAACACAGAACATGCCAGGTACACAAGATGGCACGGTGGAAGGTAAAGGTTTTCTGACAGAGAAAATAAAACTTCTTTTGCAGAATCTCACTAGAAAACAAACTATCTCAGGACAACCAGCAATCTTTTACCCCCAAGGAAAGGAGTTATTGAATTGTATTTTTTAAACAAGAAATATTTTAGACTATATGTAAGAGAAAATACAGTATACTGGTGGTTGCACAGGGAGAAGAAAAGTTACCTCCTTGTTCCTTAGCAGCTTAAAAACCAGCAATTAGCAAATCTGTATGCAAATGTGATCAAACTTGACAGGCAGAGCTACAGTTATACAGTAATAACACCAATGGAAAAATACAAGAACAAGAACAGTAATATTTACAGAAAGCAGAAACAGCAGGTAAATATTTTTTATACAGTATAAGCTGTATACATCTTAAGTGTTTTCAGCATTACTCTCAATGTAATTATTTGCCTTGAGCAGTCTGTAACAGGTCTTGGAAAAAGGTATTGTGCAAACAATAAATACGCTACCTGCCACAAAAAGGTTAAAAAGGGACATTGTAAGACAACAGCCTGTCAGACAGAAGTGTGTTGAGTCAATGAGAGAGGACTGCTCAGTGCACTTAGAGGCAGTTTTAGCTTGCCCTTTAGCAAGTTTGTATATATCAACACTTTATGGTATTATGGTCACTTCCCAAAGCACTAAATCAAGGCTCGGGTGTTGTTATCCCCAGCACATTGCTAACACCGCAAAGAGCTCATCTCAAGCCAAATGGCACAAGCAGACAGATGGGCAGAGCAGGAAGATTCTGCAGAAAAGCAAATTGAGAAGGAACAGTTTGGTGCTCACTTACAGACTGCAAAGCTTGTGGTTTGGTTTATTGTCTTTTTAAATTGTTGGCCTTAGAAGTAAGAAAGGGAGAGGAAAGAAGGGAACTAGTGAATTCTACTGGCTGGCATGCAGAGTTTGGTGGGTAACTTGCCTAAAGTGGGCCTTAAAAAGAGCAGTGGAAAATATTTTGTGGTCAGCACTAACAGGTGCTCCCTGAAAGTCACACCAATACCTTCAGTTTACAGGGCGCTTACCACAGGGCTGCACTTCGCCATGCTGGCACAGCATTCTGCCACCTTTCTGTGTGGCTTCAGTCAAGCACTGCAGGAAGCTGTACGGAGCCCAGAGCTGATGGGATCTCGCCACAGAATTGTTGTATATAGGTAATGAGACACTTGACCAGAGGGATGTTCCAGTGCAAGCAGCTTACTGCTCATGCCCCGTCACCACCTAAGCAGTCTTGAAAAAGTGTCCCTCTGCTCTTGAGAGGAAAAGCTGCTAAAATAGGGTCAGTTTGATTCCCTGCCTTAATACTTCCATCGAGCTCTTCCAAAAATTCAGTCCTAGGGAAAAACAAAGCTAGAATGGGCAGTGAACTATCACAGCAACATGCTTCCCTTAGTAACTATTACAACAGCAAAAAAACATTGCCTAAGTAACTGGATCATTGAATCCACTTTTAGATAGCCTAACAGGCTCACCTTGAGAAAATACTCCTTTCCTTTAGGTAGCTTGTGTCATTTCATTTTTTAAGAGCTGGAGCAAATTTGATGGAAAGCAAGCCTTGATACTAAAGCGTTTTGATTTCCTCTATTTGCTGTTGAAGTAGAAGAGGATTTAGTTCAGCATTTTTTTTTTTACGAGGCCATGACCAAACAGACACAATCAGTATTATATGTTTCTATAGGCAATGCGTCACAAGAGCTTTGCTGCTGATTTGGTAATGTTATCCATGAGCACAGTAATAAAAGCGTGTATGCACACACACAGAGGCACCTAAAAACAGTAGAGCAAAGCAATTCTCTGGGAGCAGCAATACAAGTCAGAGTCAATCTCCTTTCACCTTATGCCTCATTAGAAGAGAGTTTCTTCTGTGCCTGAATGGGGATTTGATATTAGCTTTCAATTACCTAGTGTACATTTTAAACACTTCCCCAATTACCTTTGCCACCTCTCTCCCATTACAGTCCCACAATCAATATATGGGCTATATTCCTTTCCCAAACTCCAGTGGAATATAAAAAGGCAATGTAGGTAATAACACCAGCCTGCCCGTAATCCCAGCAAGCGGGTACGTGTTTTCTTACCCTCTTATATAATGTCACCCCCTTCCCAAGCTGAACTTCCTTTGGTTGCTGGATTTCACTTCAGCTCACTAATGATTATTATCTCCTCTAGCAATAAATAGAAAGACTCTGGCTTGATTCTGCAAGGATATTTATTACCCAGGGTGCCCTTTGATCCTGTTTAGTCTAATTGAGCCTGGCACACAGCTCCAGGTTGCTAATGTACTTCCACCATAAACTATATTTGCAGACAGATGGAAGTTACACGATTGCCTCCTTTTGCTGCTATTAGCGAAGCAGTCAGCTCCTTACTTTTACTTACAATTTAATTACGAGGCATATGGAAGTGTCGAGAGCACTGAAGCCAAGGCCCTTGCACAGATTTCAGTGCTCATTCTTTCGCCTTCAAGCCACCCCATCTCCTTTTCAAAGACTCAACTTCTAAAACAGAGCCTCTTCAACAGCATCCCAAAACAAAGAGGGGGGTGGGCTGCTGCCTTGGGGAGGCTGCTCTTCCTTTGTGCGAATTCAGCATGGTGGAATAAGCAGCTAGCAAAACATCTGCATTTCCACTACTACAGGGCAAGGAACAGAGGCTTTTCTTGTGACAGCTGATCCCCATCCCAAGATCACTAGCACTGCCTTGCTAAGACAAGCAGCTCAGACAGACATGCCCCAGCTGTCATTAGACTAGTTAGCTTGGGCAATGATCTTAGAATAGCTGGAGGTACTTAGACCTCATCAGCTAATCGCCTGGGCATTTATTCAACAACAGCTCTCTGAAATGTCAGAGACCTAGTAAAAATTGAGATGCTTCAACTCCTGCCTGTTTTTAAATATCAAGATGCCATTAGCAGTGCTCATTGCCCTCTAGGAAGCAAATGGAAGGAACAATGGCAATTCCTGGGCTCTTTGCATCCGTCTCATCTCCCTCCTCCCCAGATGCCCACAGGAAGAAAGACACTGCTCTCCAGGGCCCCCACTCTAAAACGGGCAGGCACAGGCTTCAAGGTACCCTGGACCAGGAAGGGCTGGGTGAGGGATGCCTTCTGGCCGTTACATTTCTCAGTGTGCTTTTCATCCTAAAGCAAGCTGCACACATTAGCCATTGCCAAGATACAGATAGCTTCTGGCTGGTTGAGGTGCCCAGTGCAGTGAAAAGGTGAGTTTCAAAGACCCCCTTTCCTGGTAGTGATGGCATCTTCCAGCCATCTTACAGGAAAGACCCAGGAGAGAATGATATGGCTCCAGTCTGAGGGCTCAGGGTAGAGCTCTGGCAGACAGCAGTAGCCCTCACTAAAGGGAGTCCATTAAAATAAGCTGCACAGCAGCTCGGCTTTTCCTGCTGTCTCATTATTTGAAGTTTTCCTTGTTTTGTTTTACTGTTTTCAAACTGAATCCACAATAAAACAAACCTGAGAGTGGAAGCAAACCAGAGAGAATAGGGGAGGGGGAAGGGGAGGATGGAAACATGACATTCATTTCCCCCCCCAAAAAGACACCTGACAATTTCTGTTGCTGAGTGACAGTCGTATTCAGGGGGATAATAGAATACCTGTCAATTAGACAGAAAAAAATCAGATCAAACCTACAATAAGATCCCTGTAAAAATATAAAAAAAATAAAAGGAACAGACAATGAAAGCAAATAAATTCTAGAGTGCTCTAAAGCACTCTTGGCCTGACCCATCCCGAGACTGAGTGGTACCCTACTGTGTGAAAGGGTAGGCATGAGCCTTTTGGATAGCAATGGGAACATAGCAATCCATTTCCTCTGGCTTAGAATCATTTCTCTGGGCTCAGACCTTATGCACCTCACTTGGGGCCCTGCAGAAAGTATATTATGCTTGAAAGAAGCTTCACCTTTAGCAGGTCAAGAGAGGTGCCTAAACACCTGGTGACACACGCCATGCAACATCTGGATAGAAAGGGTGCTCTCATTTCACCATTTGCTCAGGACATGAGAAGATTCTCACCTACCACCATGCTCCCTTCCTCCCTTCTCTCAAAGGCTGAAAAATCAGCAAGCTGGTGCTCCATGACCATACTGGTGAAGCAAGAAATTCCACCCTCTAATCTTACTGTGAAATTCAAAAGCAAAACCATCATTTTCTTTGACAGAAGCAGACACGGGACTTGTGTTCCCACATCATGTCTGTGTATCCTGTTCTAAACACTGATCCCAGCATGCTGGATTCTCCATAGCCATGAGTCACCACTAACATTTCCCCCCTTCCTTGCTTTTTTTCCACCTTTTTCTCTCCTTCAGAAAAATATCTCTCCCTAGCTTGCATGTTTTCTCCTTTTTGTTCCTTTCCCCGAATAGAAGCCTACACTTCTCTTTTCCCTTTCTCGATTTCCATTCTCTGTTTCACTGAGTTCAATTTAATTTAAACCAAATTGCTTTATTGGTGCCACTGAAAGACAAGGATTGCAAAAGCCATTATAAACCTGTACGATACACATTGTATAAAAAATATTTAAGGAAAGAATACTCCAGCAAATGGAATCAATATATTCCACATAAAGCATTACCAGGAATGGAAAAAAAAAGGAGTGAAGTCAAACTCTTGTTAAGTGTGCTGCAAGCCTACTCAAAATTCAGAGCTGATAACATGTTAGCACATAATCAGCAGCATTCCAGCTCCCACTGCTGTGCTCACCCTGGCTCCCATGCCCCAACTCTAGCAGAAATCAATGATCTCTTGCTATTTCAAGGATTCTGGGCTGAGAACTAGAGCCCTTGCCTTTGGATCTCTTCTCACTGTGCTGCTGCAGATAAACTATAGATGTCCATCTCTGTCACTTCTGAATCACATTTCAGAGATGTAGCAGGCAGGCGCTGAGGGTGGGAAAAATGTATTTACATAGTAATTTTAGACCCAAATAAGGAAATAAGTCTATGGCCATTTTTAGAAGGCAGCCTTGATCAGCTCTGCCTCCGAACATGTTGCCTTGTCCATCTTTGAGTCTTCTCTATAAATAATTATTAGATGCCTAGGGACATTGGTGGCAAGGAAGACTCACACCCAGAGGAGCAAGCAGATCCCTTATTAGTCCAGAAACTGTGCAGTTCCACCCTTCCTGAAGGAGTCATGAGTATTTCCCTCCTCAAACTTATTTTAGCAAAACCCTCCTTTTCACCTTATCATCACACAGCCAGCTAGCAAACCTTTGCCTGTTGCACTTCAAAGAGTCACCTTGAAGCAAACAGTATGTTGTGTGAAATGTGGTAC
Organism: Gorsachius magnificus; assembly: GCA_034008185.1. Lineage (NCBI taxonomy): Eukaryota > Metazoa > Chordata > Aves > Pelecaniformes > Ardeidae > Gorsachius > Gorsachius magnificus. Next base: position 5,236,225 of record CM067097.1, read on the forward strand.
CACTCAGCAAATGCAAAGCTTAGAACCTGGTCCCCAGTGTCCAACGATGAGGCTTCAAAGGCTAAAAGCATCTGAAGTCAGTGTAAATGGACAGAGATTTTCAGAAGCTACGAGCAATCTGTAACACAACCAGTTAATGCAGGGCACTGTGGCTTCTATGGAATGGACCTGGGGGGGACAGAGCCAGCTACCCTCACCACTGGGGATTTCTGCTTCTTCCTAATCTTTTCCTTCCCTAACCCACTTTTACCATTTCCCCACACATGCACACTCCAAGCAGCAAAGCACACTGCAGTGCTAATGGTCCCTTCTTACTCCATTTCCCCACCAGGCCAGACAGCCTTGCTTTGAGCTGAAAGACAGTTCATTGTTTTTGCTTCTCCCTTGCAACTGTTGTGGGATTATTGGCTCATTTTTCTGACAACTCCTGCATGCCCCAAGAATCCCAATACAGACAAAATACTCTCGCCTCTCAGAGAAGAAATTAAGTTTTCTCTGAAGCAGCAATCAGTCAGAGTGTGTTCCACTTACTGCAGAGATTAAGAGGACTCTGCTAATAGTTTGCTTTCTAGAACAGAGCGTGTCAGTGCTGCCTCCCTGCCACTGCACTGCCTTGCTCAGCCTAACAGCCCTTCTGGGGCTGCCTGCCAATTGCACAGCTTTTAAAGGCACCTTCAATTTCAGATCACGCGAAACACATGAGCACCTGTATTCCTTCCTCTCATCCTTCCTCTGGACACCCTTTCTCAAATAGTTTTGGGGACAAGTGATAATCCAGCCAAGATAATGCTGGAAACAAATGGGAAGTTACTCTCTACTTTCCCTTGTAGCCATTTTCTCACTCTATTCAAGCCAGATGAGGGTGGATTTTAAGGAGGATATGTCCAAGGGCTCCAGACACCAGTAAGTGGGTAGGTGAACCCTTTCAGTACCAAGCTGCGGATTTGAATCCTGCCCGTTTAACTCATCTGTATTCACATTCAACCCATCACCACAGTGGTTGATGGGTAAACTCTGAATGGCCAGTGATCAAGAAACATTTTGTATTCTCATCCAAAAATAAGCAGAAGTTTGACTTAAAGGACATATAGCTTACATGACACCTCTCACAGGAAGTCTTCAGAGTGACAAGAAGAGAGGAGGAAAAGTTTTGCCAAGGCTTGTGAGGGACGTCCATGAAAGAGAACAAAACCATTCTGTAGGACAAGTATCTCTTTTGGTATTCTTGCGATACAGCAGTGCACCACAGTAGACCAGTTCAGTAACTGCCCAAATGCATTCAGTTACAGCCCTAATCAAATCATAGAATGGTTTGGGTTGGAAGGGACCTTAAAGATCATCTAGTTCCAACCCCCCTGCCATGGACAGGGACATCTTCCACTACACATCTTTTGTTCTTTAATTGATTATCACCTGAAAACTGTTGCCTGCTTTTTCCATCTGCTAACAGAAGTGAAAAAATGCTTGCTCCCCTCCCTCCCCATTCACAGTCTGCTATATGTGAATTTGCTCAAGGGCAGGAAAGATAAAGCTGCAACAAGCAGCCATTCATGCAGCAAATCTACCAAGCAACCTGCTCACAAATACATCTCCACCTCTGACCCAGCACCTGGCCAGCTCCTGCAAAGCACTACACGTGGTTTAGTCTGTAATGCAGCAACTGGGCAGGAAACCATAGAGGAAAAGCACCCCTGAAGCAATGAAAAAATACTGATGGTATTTGTCAAAGCAAAGTTAGAGCAACAAAGTAATGGTGATAGCTGCTAAATTCTGAATGGGAATGAAGTACACATCCAGTGTTAGGTTTAAGCAGGTATCTAAGGATTCGGCTGTCTAACATGAGCCATTTGTCTGGCTCCAGAATGCATGGGGCAGCAGATCTGTGGTAGGTAAAGAACAGCAGCTGCACTGTTGAACATCTGATGTACAGTACATCCCATATAATGCTCCTGCTCTGCCAGCTATGCCTCTGCCCCCTCTATCTGGAGTACCCCAGATTAGGATGCATCCTGCCAAGTGAAGGACATGGCACCACGACAGTCTGCTGCCCTGTCCTGTCCCCCATCAGGGAACCAGTATATCTAGAACACAGGAGAATACTTGTGATTTTAATTCAGTTTTGTCAGTCATTACTGGAAACAGGGCTTTTTGCCCAAAACACCACCTGCCTAAACTTTCTGACAGCTTCTGGCCTCATTTCCAGCAAGTTCCAACAAGACGGTATCTGTTGTCCCCCTTACCCTTGCCAGAGCTGTCCCTGCAGTGTTCCTCTCCCTTTCTCCCCAGTATCTAACCTGACTGGGTAATTTGGAGGAAGGCTGTGTCTCCTCCCCAAAGACCATTTGGCACCCTCTGCATCAAACACCACCTCCCAGGTGGATCGAGGCTGTCTCCATTACTGTTAGCTGTGCCTGATATATTAATCACTCCAGATACAGTGATAAATGCCCCTTACTCATCTGTGCTTCACTTGGGTTTGGTCCTTAACTGTGTCACCTTCTGTTTCAACATACTTGGGTTATAGATACCACCACCCCTGCTTCATGATGTTGCTATCAAGCACATCCCACTACAAACACTGCACTAGCCTCTGCAATAGCATTTTCAGGGTTTCAAGGTCACATTAGTGGAAGCCAACAGGAGACTAGCTCCACTGGGATTCAAAGCTGACGAAAAGATTAAAAAAACATTGCTGACAAATGTTCTGGTTTAAGCTGGAAAACAAGACCAGAACAGATTGGGATTCCTCAGCACCTCCCCACAGGGCGCTGGCCATGTGCCAATACTATTCAGCTTCAGTCCAGCCAAAAGCAAGTGAGGAGAGCTGAGGGGGGGACAAGCCTCTTCCCCAGCAAGATTTTCCTCATCCCAGGTTTTAGAAATATGCTGTGATGCAAGAACAATATTGGCATGTCAGCCAAAAATACCATGGAATAACCCCAATACATGCCTGTGTCCAAAACCTCCTAATCTAGTTTAAAGTTTCTATCATCCTTAAAACATCCCAGACACTTCCATCAGAGACTCCACGAACTGGGAATGCCACTCTAATTTCTGGGAATGCCAGAGGAGCGACTTTTGAGCAAGCAAGTGATCTTTGTGAGTGCCCTGAGTCCCAGTAAAGTTACAGCCTCCAGTTCACGAAGAGCCACCTACCTATAAAGAACCCCAACCAGAAGTGATGCAGATGCATCCCAAGAGTGGGAAGAACACCAAAGGCTCTCACACTTAGAGATTATTTGCCAGAACTCCATCGCAGGCATGTTCTTGCCATTTGTTTTCATCCCCACCCCTAAGTTTTATTATAAATTACCACTTGCCAAATGCAACCTGGTACTTACAGATGCTATGATTTCAGGATAGAATTCTCTCCTTTGGGGAAACGAGCACCACAAACTATAATAATTTTTTCAGATCTATAGTGGACTAATCATTATTAATAGGGATAGCTATCTCCTCCTCTGGCTTATATGTCCTTAACAGCAGATAAAATGCTTGTAAAATAGTTTCCTATTCAGTATATACCGATTGCTTTCTTCCCAGACATACTATTTCTCAGAGCTATCACTGTGTGAGACTCATTACCCAGAAGGCTTTGGTCATTGACAAATCTGGTAAACCCTTCGCTGCCTTGAATGAAGGTTCATAATGTAGCTTTTGTCCACACTTTTCTATAGCTCTATTTGTTTCTTGCTGTTCTCCCCCTGGAAACCTCCAAATAAAAATGGATTTCATTGCATAATGCAAACAAAGCATGCCCTAGAAAGGCCTCAAATAAAATTATGGATGATGCTCTTAGTTTAAACAGCATCTTCGTGGTCACTTTTAACAGACTGATTTCTCAGCAGCTGTCTGGGTACTACAGAACACTGCTGAAAGGGAGACAGGTCACAGACCCAGCTGCCCCAGCACTTGGGCTCTCAATTAGTCTAAGCTTTCCCAAGATTAACTGTCTACTCTCCCCCAGAAATCCTCATACCTTACCCTCAGAGAAAATAGTCACCTGCACCAGTTAATCTTGGAGGTTAGGGCAGAGGCCAGGTGTTCATCAAGGTGCAGACTGATCTGGCATCCATCAGGGAGCCAGCACACAACTGTCCTAGCACCCCTCCCAAGGGAATGAGAGAGTAACTTGCCCAGCAGCTGGCCACAGTCAACCCACCACAGCCCCCACCAGGTATGTGATAGAGGTAGAGCAGCAAGTCACATAGCATGCTAAAAGAAGAAAAGTCCATCATTTCAACAGCCTCCTTGGATGGAAGAGGAACGCGTAATTCATTGGTCAGATACAGTCCTTCTGTGTTTTGATTATGAGATTGTAAAAGCAGATACTTGGCAATATAAAGGCTGAACAGGTCACTGTGCCCTGTAGGTAAGGCTATTCAGCCTGACATGTAAATTATAGCCCTGCTTGCTCCTTGCTTTGTCCTCAAATGCGTTAAGAAGCACCCAGCAGTTGTTCTGATGCCCATCTGACACACCACACTAAGATTAGGTTGTTGAGAAAGGGATAATTGAAGTGAAGTATCTGTGAGGAGGAAAATAGAGGTGGGTTGTAGCTACGAAGAGAGCCATCCTTGAATTTGAAGATCCATGCTTCCGCTTTAATCAGAACATCAGTGAAAATTGTTCTGTGCCTGTAGGGACTGCGATTTAGAAGGCAGCTAAAACAATCCAGCTGGTTTATTACTACTACTGTATAATGGCACCAAGATCCTTTCCCTTCCAGTGTTTACTGACTGGGATATTGAGGAAAGAAGAAAAATACTGACCCCTCAGAAACAGTAGATCTAGACATTCTTTTATCTGCCCTTCCTCCACTTATTGCTATTAATGACTCTAACCCAGCTCAACGAGGTAAGGACAATTTCTCCACAAGAAGGTACGTCTGAAGGAGAGGCACATGCTGCTGCTGTCTCTGGCAGTCGTATGGAAAAAGGTCACCTGAGGGCTGCCATCCAAAGACAACACCGGGGACCACAGGCTTACTGGGCTGCATGTGTGGCTGAATACAGTTGTGATGCTCATGTGCTATGCAACAAATCTGAGCATGCTTCGTGTACATCATGAGACAGAGTCAGGGTGAGTATGCAGGCAGATTGAAATACAGACAGAGAACAAGGCGAGTGATACCCTTACATCATTTCTTTTCAGATTAGAGTCCCATGGAGACAGGATACTTGCACAGAGCAGGGTACACCAGCAGAACAGGTTGCCCCACTAAAGTGCAAAAAGTCAGCAAGGTACCTGTTACTAACTTTCAGAAACACCTTTTCCTTTCCACTTGTCAGTCTTCTGCTGTCTGAAATAACTCCCCCATTCTGTCATCCAACTGTTTACTGGGGCAGGACCATTTCATTCTATATATTAAGCAGGGACTAGGTCTCTCCTTCCTTCCCACCAGCCTACAAGGCAGATATCTCCTAGACTACCTTGCAGCAGGAGGTACCCACAATTTTTCAAGCACTGTCTGTCAAGAGCACTTGGATAAAAGGCCAAAGCTGCGAGTTTCCTTAACTCCAGTAGAGACACAGCTACATATAATACCATTTATGTCATGATCTGAGATTTGTTTACTATCCAGCCAGAGACAAGCAGAACAACTGGTAGCAACAAATGCACTTTGGTGCTCCAGCACAGAGACCTTTAATTTACCAGCTATGTTCATCCCTTTGCCCAGCAGGGAGACCAGAGACCAAGGCAAGAGCTCCAAAGAGCATGCCAAGAGCTTGTCTAAATTCATAAGAAAACACAGAATGAGTGAGCTAGAAAGTGTTTCCCCCTTCCCACTTCGCCTACATCATGAACTTCCTCACAAGCCCCTCCACCACCCAAAGCAGAAGATGGAGGGAATTTGACTCCCAGAAGACAGGATAGCAATAGGCAATAGTCCTGTGACACAGGATTTCTACATCTCAAGTCCCACATGTGGTCTGTAACTTCTACAGAGCTACCAAATTCTAAGAATCATACTACAAGACAAGTCTCATAGAAGGCAATTTTAAGTATCTTGTTGAAATCTGCAGAAAAATCTTTCCTTCTAAAACAAAAATATAGGATAGTGTCTTCTGTCACCTGGGCATGTGTGAAATGCAACCTTTTCAGAGATTAAGTTACTATATAGTAACCAAAACAGGAAAAAATACTGGGTCTGGTGCATTCATGAAGAGAAATCCCTGCTAAGAATACTTCCACGCTAAAGCAGCTAATCTAGTTTCTAACACCTCACTAGACCTCCTGCTCTAAGACAAAACTCCAATCCTAGAAAACAAGATGCCCTCTGATGTTATCAACTGCCTTTCATTTGTACATAATTTTTCATTTAGCTAGTTTAGAACACCTGGTACCCCACTAATTGATGATCATTTTGAATCCTAAACATTATCAACTGCATTGTGTTTATCACCTGTTTCTCTCCCTGGCCCTTGAAGTCTCCAGACTGTTTAATTAGCAGACCTACAGTAAGAACCATTTACTTACAGGCACTGGAGCATACAATTCCTGTTGAAATCAGATAACCACAGTATCTTTGCAAATCTGGCCTCAAACCTTATGTTGGAGATAGAAAATTGAGAAGTTCTCTATCAAGGAAATTGCTGCAATACTAAAGAACCCCAAACAGAGACTCGGTCCTTGCTGTCCAAACAAATAACCTAAGTCTAGGCAACAAAATGAGGCAATTAGAAATAATGACCCAGCATTTATTCTTTTCACTGAAGCTCATTGAAATGAGCAGCATTATGTTGAAGGTATATTTAGCTTTTGGAGGGGCAGAGCAGGAAAGGGATTGGATGTTTATTTCCCAATTATCTATCCTGCTAAGTACTGAAAGGAGTTCTTTGGTAGAGACACAGGTTAAAAAAAGGTGAACCGATAGTGAAGGAGAAGCAGTGAATGAAAGCATTATTTATCTGTCCTAAGTCTGGATTCTTGGTGTCTCAAGATGCTTTTATTGTCTGCAGGTTCCAGCTCAGAACAGATCCTACCACAATAGGCACGGTAAGAGGCAATCTGCTTCTAAACTAATGCAAAAAGATTGTCACAAAAGTAAAGGAAAACCAAGCATCCTGCCCTGGCCATGCAGCTGCTTATCTGGGGAACAGACCCTCCCCAAGTCTCATATGTCTGGAGATATCTGTGTGCTCAGCCACCCTACTGAGTCAGGGACCCGTCCAAGATAAACACAGCAAGAGGAGGCTACCAAGAACAACAACAAATATTGAGCCTTTCTGTAAACTCAGTGAACTAAATGGCATTACACAGAGGTGCTTTTAGTTCATGGATCCATAAGGTTTTGCTTTTCTTCTGTTCCAAATTTATACTTACCAGTATAACTTGTAGCAATCTGGAGGGAATAAGACTTCTCAGGGATATTTTGCAACTTCCACTTAAGCTCAGTCTGTCTTTATATTCACTGTCATCTAAACTGTGAATATATTATATTTTTTTCCTCCAACTTTCCAATTTTATCATCTACCATCAGTGTGTCATTTACGTGCAATACTGCTTAGATAGGAGCCTGGGATTTTTATTTATTTATTTCTTATTCAGGAAATTCACCTTAATGTGTTATAGTACAAAACATAACAGCCATTACTGGGTTGGATAGGAAAGTTAATATTTCATTTTCTGTGGTTTATGTCCTGATGGCTTCCTACTAACATCAGAGGTAATTCTCACATATTTCACTGGGAAATGTAATGGGGTGGAAAGACATTCCCCTAGCTCTGCAATCACTATTCTAGCTGAGCCACAGATGGAACAGGGACTTGCAGAAGTGCATTGGTGGTGTCTATTCTGGCCAGACTTTCAGCAATTTATATAAGATACTAATACGTTTGTCAGAGAGACAACATCAGACATTTACTTTTTCTTTTGTTTGTTCACAACACAAATGAGAGAAAAGGAATGGATGCATTTACTGAGATACGATCTTTAAGTTAGTGGTGTGGAAAATTGCATTGATACTTCCTGAGTAAAATGATCAACTTTATTGAACAGCAGCAAAAGCTGAACATTTACATAAGGCCTTTAAAAAGAAATCTTCATCTTCTCTCTCTGACAAGTAAAACAGGAAGTAAAGCAATTTTATCTGGATGTTCTCCAAGGTGTAAGAACTTAATTGGAGACCAATTTATTTTGGGGCAGAGGAAAACATATTGATCAAGGACTACACAGAAATGCGAGGTGTAAAATTGGAGACAAATTGAGCTGAACGCGCTTTGAAGGGAATTTGATGGTTTACAAGTCTGGAGTATGTAGCATAGTCCTTTTGGCTCTAAGCTGCCAGACTGACTCTAACTCACATTGACCAGGGAGTACAAGGCTACACTAGGGGTGAGCAATTCAAATTACACTGATGATCTCACTATTTTTTGTGCCAGTCTACAGGTAGTCTCCCTATAACCAGCAATATCAACAGTATATGCAATCTCAAATTCATCAAGAAAAATAATCTAGAAAATTAATCGAATAATGCAGTCCCACAAAGATAGACCAGCTAAACAGTCTAGAAGCAGCAGCTGAAGAATTATTGCCAATATAATTTCTTCAGTAGAAGCAGAAAAAAATCTCCTCTCCCATCACAATCCTGCCTTTTTAGGTGAAGTCCAAATGGCTTTCTTCTAGACAGCCATGAAACCTATCCCTTGTCCTTCTGCACATGGAGAACACTGCATTTATTGCATGTTACCTGGTAAGGTTTCTACAGAATTCTGCCCTGCTCAGCCCTCTCCCTTAATACAGTACATTAAGGTTTAAAGAGTTATTTATTTACAAACAACCCTGCCTTCCCCTGCCTATAAGCTTTTAAGCCTATTGGTTTGATCAATTAAAATATTAACACTGGCAGACCTTCTTTAACCTTAATTTTTAAATTTCATAAGAAAATTTCTGAATCACTCCAGACAAACACTTTGTCCTATGGTACAGATAGATTATCCTTAGCCCCATAGGGTTCTCACTCACGTAATCCTGTCTAGAAGTCACACAGCCTTGCCAATGTCCGAGCCCAAAAGTTCCCTTTCCTTCCACGAATACCACAGGCTCAGAGATTTCTTGTGTGAATGTGTATATGCAACTCTATGCACACTTCAAAAAGTCTTGCTGTTGGGCATCTGAAGTTTGTCAGGCTGATTTCTAGAAGCCCTGGGACCATACGAACCTCACACCCCCTGTTAGATCTCCTCTGTCTGGAACACTGTGGACAGAGATGAGTCTTCTTTATTTAAAGAAAAAAGTAAAAGCACATAGAAAGCCACAGCACTCCCAGGACTTTCATTATGATTCAAAGGAAGAGCTCCCTGCAACAGCTGTCAGCAGCGTGGCTGACATTCTAAGCCTCTGACACCAGTTAAAAGGAAGCTCAGCCTAAAGGGGGGGGATGACAGGTAAAAAATACAGTGGTCACAACTTGCACCAGTCAGCTGAAGTTTGCATTTTCCAGCTCCCTTCCTCAGATCAGAAGCAGCTACATTGCACTCTCCAACACGAAGGACCCTAGCACCAGCTTGCTTTTGAGCTGGAAAGACTTTGTCCCATTTCCCACTCCTTCCCCCTTCTCTACCCTTGCTTCTCACTTGCTCTCAGAGCCCCTCCCCTGCTCATTGATTTAATTATTCATGAACTGGAGCTCTAGCACTCTAGTTAATCTCTTGCATTCTTTTCTTCCCAGTTAAGGTGAGTGACAAAGCCACAGGGATGCGTGCAATGTTGATAGAAGTATTGATCAGCCTACACCATTTGCCAAACTGGAACAGTCAGTGCTAGTCAGTCCCCACTACACCCCAGGGCATCCAAGCTGCAGAGATGCTTTGGTCTGCCTGACAGCATTGCTCTACCTGCAAAGACAGTGGCACAACTCCACTCCGTGCTAAGGCACATGCAGCAAGGAGGTTTTTAACACCTGCAGCAGAGACTCTCACATCCTGGTTCTTCTGGTGGTGCCAGCCCTTTCTGCTCCTTTCAAAATACAACACATGCAGAAAGATGTGCTTCAACAGCCTGTCATCCCTTCCTCGTGCTCAGAGCCCTCACAGCAGTCACCTTCTGGCCAACAAGCCTTCAGCCAGTGCTGAGCAAAGGAATAAAGCACATTCCCTCTTTTTGCTGGGGCTGCCTACTCCGGGTCCTCAGAGTAGTCAAGCCCTCCCCTGCTGCAGAATCCCTTGTCTATTTTCAGGGCTCTGACTCCCATACCAGAGCTTAAAGCAGAAGGACAACTGGATCGGTTTGTAGCGACAGTGCAGTACAGGAGCGCTGGTTTGCTGACACTCATGCTGTCTGCAGCGATACCGGGGGCACAAAGTAGTATCAGGTTCTGCCATAGAGCACCCACACTATGCTTGCAGGGGCAGCTATTGAGGACATCAGTGAAGCAAAGAAATCCTCTGACTCAAAAACCTGCTTTGGGATCAACAGCAAGTATTCACCAAAAGTACACAAGAGGAGAAGCCAAGTAACCTTGCCCTGTATCATCTCCCCATTGCATGCCCAGACACACACCTATGCTATCCCAGGACCTGGGGCACACTCTGGGCAAGCCAGCATGAACAGACTTGTGCAAAGAAGCAAAAGAAAGCAGAGGCCTGTCCCTTTCAGCACCTGAGCCTCTTTGAAAATCCACCTTTTGATTCACTCTATAAGGAGGGGACATAACATGATCAAGTTTGGGCAGAACTGGCCTTGAAGATTTAAAGATATCTGCAAGGGAAAGCAAGGGAAGGATGCACCCAGCCCTAGCTTAAAGGCAATCACCAACTGCACTGTAAAACAGTCCAGTGACCAGATAAAGCCAACAAGGTGCATTTGCAGCAGGAACTGCTCAGCTGTATGCCTCAAACCTCTCCCCTTTCCTCCACCAGCAGTGACCCCATACTCCCTCTTCCCCACTGCCTCCCTGCCATAAAGCAGCTTTTTAAAGACACATATGGCTGTGACTAATGAAGCCACTGGTTTCACATTCATTAACAGGTGTTTGATCTGCCAGCCCTGGACTCTGCAGCCTTGGCACTCGCTGCCTGTGATGCCTGGCAGGGGAGGAAGGGATCAGACCCTGAAGCTCACAAGGGTGGGAGAAGCTGTGGAGGGAAGGACACTGCATTGAAAAATTAGAGGACAGCAACATACGATCATAATTTAGCTTAAAGCAGCAGGAGGAAGAATTTCTCAGGCAGCTATTTTTGACACTAAGGCTGCTGTAATCTCTTGCCCTTCTGTGCTGCCTTTGTGCCTGTTCTGTTCTCTAAGGAGAATTTAAAGGTGAGCTATAACACAGGGAGAAGGGGGGAGACATGGTTTCTGATCCCAAGTTAGTATCCAGAAGTATGTGTTGGCCTAAAAAGCTCCAGTAAGTATCAGTGATGAGGACAGGCTGAGAGCCTGCTTCCCACCTGGAGAATGGCCTGTATTTTCAGTTTGCTGAGGTGCCAGTGAATACTTCCAAGACAGTATCTCAGGAGGCACTTGATGATGACCCTGGAGTTGCATGCAGAGAGCAAAGGGGCTGAGGCTGTAACACCTCCAGCTGTGAGGACACAGCTCTAGTTTTATGCTGCCCTGAAAAGCTTCAAGTCTCAGCAGCCTTCCTGATCCTCAGGGGCCACAAATCCAGAGCTGAGTGCCCATGCCCAGAACATTTTGATCACTGTGATGAGGCACGCTCAACAACAGAAGGCAGGAGAACCCAGAAGTCCAGGTTACCTTCAGCCTACTTTTTGTAGTTGTCCAAGAGAAATGCCTCCATTTTGTCAGACAAAAGAACATGAGCTTCTTTCCTGATATCTGCTTCTAATCCATAGCACAAACACATTGCCATAGAGCCTGACCTTGAGGGGTAATGAACAACTGACTCCAGGCGAGAGGCAGAGGTTTGTGGTACCCTCCTTCCAGAGATGCTCCCCCCTCATCATCTGACAGCACAACTATTTACTTTTGGACACAAGACTAAGTGAGGGTTTCTGCAGAAAGACCAGAGCCGAACATGAAACATGTAAATGCTTCGCTTAGCTTTCAAGTTTGGAACCACAGGGCTCTCTTAGGAGAGGTATTCCTCCCGATATCATAGGATATCAGCTTTCAGATGGTACCACAGGAGACAAGAACACATGAACCTGCAGAGGCTTCTGCATGGCAAATCCCCTCTTGCCAGATACTGCCTGTATTCTTGTCTTCAAAGTGATTTCAATATACTATGTTAGAAATAGTCATCAAGTAAAGGAAAACCCTCAAACCTAGTGGTGCAGTGAATTCATAACATCAGTGACAGTTTTTTATTTCTTCAGTCTCTCATTTCAGACTGTGTTGCGTACAGGCTTGAGATCAGGTCTCTGTGTGCATATATATACACATACATTTTTGTCTAATCAGTGCTGAAAACCAGCAAGGCTTTTCACAGGCTTGAATAACTCATTCTGTTGGCCAGTCACACACTATCTCTATCTCCCCTTGCTTTCAAGGGCAGGGGAGTGTACAGACATGGGCTACAGCCAGAATTCTGGAGTGCCTTTGAGCCAGTCACTTGCACACTGTCTTTTCATCTGTGAAAGACTACTGATAACACCTTCATACCAGGACAGGCTGCCTCTATGCCCCAAGGGCATTACAAGCCCTCAAGAATAAAAACCCCGTGGGAAAAAAAGTCTGCTTTTGAGGCACAGCTAGGGAGCTTGAGAAATGCACCCATGCTCCCAAGGCATAGCTGGACAGAAGCATACACTTCAGCACTGTTCACAAGGACTCTCAGCAGCATGTACCTGCAATGAAGCATACCTGCAGCGCTAGCCCTGCCAACTGACACCACAACTGACTCATTAGAGCTCATTTTTAGACATTCCTTCCAGGTCTGTCTGTGCCTCACCTCTCAGGACAGGAGATAATCTTTGTGCTTCTCAGGATGTCTCAGTAGTTTTCTATAGCCTGACGCCTGTTGAATTTTGCATTGGAGTTTGAAGGCAGGAGGCATGAGCTGAATATGCTACAAAGTCAGAGCTGATTCCCATTTCAATTCTCCAGGAACATACAAGTGAATGTTTCATTTAATCATCCCATTCTCCAAGGACTGCCTGTCTCACCACTGTCTGAGGAGGGTTCCTGTGCATGCAAACACACTTTATATAGGAAAATCACCTTCAGTGAAAGTACACTGGTAGCCATATGGCAGAGCATGTCTCCTATCACAAAGACACTGCCATATACATACAGTGCACAGAGCCCCCTTCACATCATGAACAGCCAGGTTCAAAGCATCCAGAACAAGAGGGAAACCCCCAGGGTCTCATGTCAGGTTTGCACAGGCAGAACAGCTTACTGTCTGCTGCATCCTCAAGATCCTTACCCCAGGAGACAATTCCAGTACACAGAGCTCAGTGATTCCAGAGGTCTGGCCCTTCAGGGGGTTTTCTGGGTACAAAAACCCCTTAGAGTACTAAGACTCTGCTCTATCTTTCAGGAAGGAGTGGGAAGAGAGGGATACACACCCATGCCAGAAAATAAACAAAGAGCCTCAGTATCTGTAATGTTGTAGGACCTACATTGCTGACCTGTAACTGAAGCCTGGCTGTGCTGGGTAGAGCAAATATCAGCTGCTCTGAAGTAACTAAGCAGACAGACAAGCAAGGATAATTGCATTTGTTTTGTTTACAGAAGGGAATGATACAGATGTCACGCAGGAAGTTTTGTGGCAGGGATGGGATTTTTATCATCTCAATGTAGCTGAAAGCATTAACGGAGTTCTGGCCTTTGCAAAGACAGGGTGGAGAGGTGCAGCTTTTAGGGAACAGGTTTTCATGTCAAACATTGATAGGCATCAACAAATCCTTTCTGGAAACGCAAGGAGGAAGCACTTAGATAACCAGACAACTGTATCTCACTACATTAGGTAATTCTTCAAGGGTACAGTGAAGTTCCCTCAAGCAGGCAGGCTCCAAGCCACTGTTCAAAACCAATTCCTTAAGCTTCAACTGTCTGAAAACAGGGAAGAACAGCTATGAAGCAGGAACAAATACAGGTATTCACATCACCTAATCAGAGGCACTGCAGACTAGCAGCTCTAGCCTCCCTCACTGGTGGTCAGGGAATAGCAACTCTCTCCAAGGGTGACTTACAAAACCTGTCAGATGGATAAAGAAGGACCAGAAATAAGAGATAAAGCAAATAATGGAGATTGGGAACTGAAACTAGAGAGCTTGAAAAGGGAATTGAAGGCCCCTGTGCCTGACAAGAATGAGGCTAAAACCATAAATCCAGGTTCCCACCAAAGGATTTCCCAGCTGTGCAGCCCTGGGACTCAGGACACAGCAGGACACCAGTGACTGTGGTTGCACTGCCCCTGTCACTGCCTTGCTTGGACCCCCCAAGGAGCCAAGGCCCTGCAGGTCCTCATGTCCCACCTCTCCCAGCTGGCACCAGTGAGCCCAAGACAGGGAGCAATGCTCTCCCTGCCCCATGCCTCCACACCCGTTCTGCCCAGAGCACTCATACTAGCACACCAGTGCTGCAGAGTTGGATGGAGGAGCATGGAGGTATGGAAGATGTCAGAGATTGTCAGTGCCATCCCTGCTGGCACAGCTGGGAAAAAACCTCAATTCTTTCACTCCTAGCATTTTAAATTTAAGTCTGTCTCCTTGAGAGAACAGGCTATGAAGCAAAGAATTTTCCTTCCTCCTCCTTCATCCATTTCAAGTGTCAAGCAAATTGAGGCCAGCTCTGAAGGGCTAAAAAACCAGGCCTCTTGCAGCTCCAGAGCACTGACTTGCATCACATCAGATATTAGCTCCTTGTTTTGTAAATAAGTCAAGGGCAGCTGGAATAATATACCTGTCAAACAACAGTGAGCTTCCAATTTCCCTTGACAGCATCAGCTCACATGTGCTGCCTGCCTTTCACAAGAGTCTGCCAGAAGGAATCAATTCTTTAAACATATGTTGATGTATAAACACGTACTCTGTTGCTTTGGTGTGTTCTAGCCATTGACCATGGACCTGAGAGAGGCTTCACCTCTAATCTTCATTTCTCATTTTGGTTTCAGGCCAGATCTGGTTCCAGCCTTCCACTGTGAGATTTACTATAGGCAATGCAGGTGGGACATGTAAGTGGGTTGCCCAGCACTTTGTTTTATGACCCTGTCTTCAGTTTATGACTTTTTCACATGCTAATCAGTTCAGCTAAGAGTCTCCATGCCAGGGACCTGTCTGCTAGGCAAAAGTCTCTGGCAAGGGGTGGTTTTTTGGGATAAGTTTCCCACTTCCAAGAAGAAAGGTAGGCTATTTCAGAGGATAAACCACATCTTACCTATAGTAAGAACTAGACAGTATTTTGGCTGAATTTTTGCAACTGTCTCCATACTGATACAAAGAGACTCGTTAAAAAATTTAAACTCATTAAATAAAAATAATTAAAGAATAGATATAGGGCTCTGCAAATAGGCATTCGTTAAAGTTTGCAGAGTACGACGATATTTTGACAACTGTCACAGCGAAGCTCTTGTGGAAATTCAGTGTTGCGCTGTAGTCAGTGCAGGCATTAGAAACTGTATCATAAATAATGCATACAGGCAGGCAGTTTGATGAGATTAAAAAAGTGCTTAAGAATAACCATGCCATTCCCACCGTCAGTTCTTGCACATGGAGGCACAGGTCTTGCAGAGCAAATTGTAGGTGCTTAAAGATGTAAGCTACAGGCATAAACAGGAAGAACACAAGTTATTTAAGGCAATCTCTGTTCTGATGTTGCCAGCCTTTTGGAGGTCTGGCTGTTGCCTCAATGTTCTCTCAGAGAAGCAAGCATAATGTTATACAGCTTGTGTTTATTTGCTTCAACTGCTATCCAGGCTCTCAAAGCATGCTATCAACTTGAACAAATTAGGCTGAACCCTATGCTCTAACAGGTATAGAGGGACCCAGACATCCCATTCAGGGATTGAGAAACTGAAGCTCAGGGAAGCAGTTGTTTGCTCAAGGTCAAAAGATGCCTGTGTTAAAGGCAGAAATAGAAGAGATGGCATGGCTCACAAAATATGGGACAAATCTTTGGTGCTATCAACTGGAACAAGTCTCCTCATGTCTATAGAGCAAAGGCAGTAAGTAAGTGCTTGAGTTCACTCATAGGATTAGCCCTTCATCTTTATAAACCAGCCCTTTTGCCTTGTTACTTATATACCACAAAGATGCAAAAAAAAAGAACAGCAGCAGAACATTTGACTCAAAATAAAGCTAGCAAAGCACCTGGGCAATGAAGTTCAAGTACTGACTGCACTTCTGGTAATGGAGAGGTACTGCTTAATACAGCAAGGAAACTACTCTGACCTCTCTTACACTGCTGAGAATAAAGCAGTCAAAAGAAGCATAGTAGCAATGGTGGCAAGTCACAGAAAACTAGGCTTGATTAAGGAAAAACAAGGCATTTTTGCTTATCAATCCAATAAGGGAAAGCAAGGGTGAATTCAATGTCTTAGTTGCAGGCTTAACAGGCTGTGCTGGGTCAGACCCATGTTCCCTCTAATCCGCTATCCTGTTTTATACAGTGGCCAGATGCAGAGGCAAAAAAAAGAGCAAACATATTCAAGTCTTCCCTGATCTCTGCTTTAAGCATTGATTTATCAGACCATAATACTGAGGGTAATTGCATTAAAATTATTAAGTCTCAAACTAAAACTTGGACCATTGAGCATAAGCTTAGCTAAACTATTTTTACTTCTGTTCAACTCAGTGCACCACCATCTCATTTACTAAGCTAAACGATCAGAAGTTTAGCACCTCTCTGCAGAAGGTTTCTATAACATTCCCTCCACCAAAGGGCAAGCCATTGCTGCTTCAGTAGCAAAACAGCTCCTGTGAAGCAGCATGCTGTTACCCCCACTCTGAGTAGGGGCTGCTACAAACACTTTACAACTTCATTAGGTGTCAGTGCCTGCAGACACAAACAGCTAGGAAAGCCAGGAACATCACTGCAAGTGACACTGTGGTCTGAGGAAGAACAATAGCTAAAACACTGACCAAGTGTTTCCACTTTGTGTCAGAAAACAAAAAAAAGCAAATAAAAACACAAGAGCTGGGCTGGGCAAGAGATTCTTCAATATTTCCCTGTGTCTGGCTTTTGCTTTCTAATGTTGACACATGCAAAAAATCCTTGCTGCGCCCAGATCTGGGAACACATCCCAGAGACCATGGAAGGTGCCAGCCCTTCCATCAGGCACTTGCCTGTCACCATTCCCCAGCAGAAACGAGGGCATGCAGTGGGGACAAGGCAGCAGGCGCTGCAGTCACAGGCAACTTCACTTTGAGCACCTGAAACAGCCCTTTCCCAGGGCCTGCCTGGCAGCCAGGGGCTAGCATGGGCCAAGGTCACCTGCCCTGCTCCTGATGGAGTCAGGGCTACCCAGCTGGGACCCTAGCCATAGTACAGCTCAAGAGCAGAGGGGTTGCTCTGCCCCTCTTCAGGAGGGCAGGCACCTGACAACCTGCCTTTTGCCTGCTTTCCTTGCTGCGTCCCACCCACCACCTCTTCCAGCACTGCCTGAGCCACGGTGACATCTCATCACTGCTCAGATGACCCAAAGGACCATGGTGGGACACAAGCAGCAGGTTCTTTTCCCCAGACCACTCCACTCCAGATCCACACGGTGTGGAGAACTGGACCCCATGCCCTAGCAACTTTCCAAGTTATATCCTGCCTGCTGTATCACTTAGGGGATGGCTATGGCACCCTCCTGGCATGGTCTATTTTCCCATGTTCCTGGTAACCAAGTGCTCCCTCACCCCACTATGTTATTCTACAGTCACTGCATAAAGATCCATAGTCTGCTCTGAGATAACTCACTAGGAAGCCCCAAAGTGTTAAAAATCCAGGAATATACCTGCCTCCAGCCTGTCCCATTTGAGGGCTCCATCTGGAGACCATATTCCCCCTCAGCAGATACAGGCATCTACCTAGAGGGGTAATTTGAGCTGCTTTTTTTTTAATGTTCTAAAACTTGTCTTCCCAGCCCTGGGTTTCCTTGGAGCATTTTGCCTTTTTCAATTGATTACCAGCTCCATCTACCCCCGATAAGTTGCAGCTGGTGGTTGTTACTCATTGTTAAAACTGCTTCACTCTGGGGACCTAGCATGGTTGAACAGGCTGCAGAGAGAAAGAGGGACCTATTTGTCTGAATGGAGACACTGACCAGAAGATCTCCATTTGAGCACATTAGCCAGACTCCTCAGACAATTAACCAAGAGAAGTAAGTGCTTCTAAGGGGCAATGCATCCCATCCATGTCCCAAAGCGGACTCCTAGTATCAGGCAGAAGAACCTATCTCATCTGTTCCTCTTTCTCTTCATTGACTAAGATAATACAGATGAACAGATCAGATGTAGTCATAGGTGCTGCCTTTCTCAGTGGAGTGGCATAAACAAAATTAATCTCAACAAAAATGTTTATTATGGCAATGGGAAGCAGAGCCCTGCAAACAAGGACTTCCCCCTCCTTTCATTCCATACTGCAGCTGTGCAGACCTGAGGGGGACAGATTTAGATTACACTGTCTAGCACGGCCTTCTAACAAGATTGCTTTTGGCTGCAAGCACAGCAATACATTTGCAAAACCACTACACCACCCTGAGATGCCATCTGACTCCATTTAGGAAGGTTTGCCGCAGAGTTCCCCTTTTGCAGATATATGAGAAAACAATCCAAAGTGGGAGGACTGCAAGGAAAAATGTTCTGGCTCTCACGAGTGAGCCTGGGTTGTGAGTCAGGCTGGGAGAGCAGAACAGAAAGAATAGAATACTGGCAACACCTCTTCCCCCAGAGCTGGCTACATTTCAGCATTACAAAGCAGTTTGTGAAGCCTTGGGAGCAGCTGAAGATTTAAACCATGTAACGCCAAGAATACAAGTCTCCATGAACACAAGAAATCAGTACTGTGGCTCTGGTGTTGCTGGGCTTTGCCATTTGGAAGATGTTAGCCACCAGCTGAGAGCTTTCCTTCTGATGGGGAAAAGGCTTGGCCATTCCAGTATGCAGGTGCTTTGATGTTTTACCAGGACAGTCATGTACTGCAGCCTCTCCCTCAGTGCAGATGCAACATGATCTCTCTTGCTGAGCCCCAAAACTTGTAGGAATCTAAAACTTGAAGCCTCCTGCCCTCTGCTAAATATGGCTGAAATGAGCTAATGGTGCAGAAGTTATGGGAAGCATGTATACAGACACTGATTATGTAAGCCTCATTTCTTTAAGAAACCAAGCTAAAAAATGGTAATGAAAAGCTATATAACCTTCCACATATTCTAAGGTTAAATAAGCCTTGCATTATAAGCATCAGAAATCTGCTTAGATCCTTTTTCCTCAAAGCTTGCCTAGGTTCAGCACCAGAGTAGTCAGCTGTCTTTTCAGCCTATTTCTCTCATCTACAAGAGGAGAATGTCTGGAGTAGTGACTGCTGGAGAAACTATTCCATCATGCCTCCCAAAGTACATTATGACAGCAGGGTTTTATTCCAGAATAAAAAACACTCCAAAGTAATTAGCATCCTTCCAAAGTGAAGTAATTATGCTACAGTAAAGTCACTTATGTTCCAGAAGAGTGTGTCCATGCAGGCAACTATTCTGGAAGGCTTCCGGCTGAACAGCTTATTCTGCAATAGCTATTCTAGTCAATCCCTCAGCATAGGCAAGCCCAGAGAATGACAACGTTCTCTCATTTCCCCTTCTATATGGAGGGAAACCAGATCAGGAAATCTAGTGTTCTTCAGGAGATGTTTGAATGTTTTCAACTAATTTGACACATCCACCGGTTTAAGCAAAATTCATTTTTTGCAAGTTTTATAACCACTGGCAGGTAGTTCCAGGAGAAAGGTCAAATTCTTTCCCTGCCCCTAAAGATAAGACAACAACTATGCTCTGCTATGTTATTAGCTATCACAGCATCCACAGGGAGGAATGCTTTTATGAACTCTCCAACCACGCACAAAGCTTCAGAAGCACACATTTTATTAAACACCAGAGACTCCAGCATAAATCGCAAGTCTGAAGGAAAGCTGGCTGTGTTACTTTTGCAGCTCCTGGAACTCCTTGTTCAACAATAAAAAGGATGTGAAAGACAACTAATATTTGAATAGATAACTATGTGCAACCATGGGCAAAGCGCTGTGCCCGGTTGCCTGGCTCATGGTGCAGAACAGTACCGCAGATGCCAGTGGTGCTCATCTGTTTGCAGTGACAGGGGAGGTGGGAGAGTAGCTCCCAGTGCTGTCTCGCTTGCCAAACAGACTCTAAACTGAAGGCAGAAGGGTTAACTGAGACCAGAATGGCCTGGGATGATTTTACTGTGGGCTGGCATGTACTTTAAGTGTACTGATCTATCTTTGGAGCTCCTTAGCATATTTGCTCAGCTTATTTGCATACACAAATATAAACTGTACTCTCCAAAAATTGCTCAAGCAGAGTCTGGAGCAAATTAAACACTCAAGCTGAGGAGAGAGAGAGGGGGAGCGAGTGAAAGAAAATTGTAGCTATTGCATGTTCTGGGCCTGTAGCTGACATGGCTTAAAGCAGAGACTTGCAAACATCGAGTACTAGGAAAAGACATGGAAAACATGACAGGAAAGTCATGCTGGTTTGCGAGGAGATGCGCGAGTAGTTTATTTCTGCATATCTTTCCAGCTAATATGGAAAGCTGTAGCTGTCAGCAGTGATAGGGTTATAACTAACTGGAGAAGGACTTGGGGAAAGATCAAGGCAGAGGACCTGACCCAGAGCTTCTTGGGACAAGGGATTCTACTCATTTCCATGGCCTTCAATCAAGCTTTGACTGGCAAGGACACTAAATTGCATTGGTCCTGTAGGTGCCAGCTTCAACACACATGGCCATGAGCTGGCCAGGCTGCGTGAGCAGATCCCACCCCCCAGCTTGAGTCAAACTGGGAAACACATTTTGTGTCAAAAGCCAGCTGGGTAGAAGGCTGCCTACACTGGCTGGGGCATCCCCCTGCCAAAGCAAGCTGCTCTGCAGCACAGTGAAACACAGCTGGGTTTGTGGCTCAGTGACACAGGAATGGGCTGTCAGGACTTTCAGCACAAGGATGCGAATACTTGGGATTTTTACCATTCTGCCCCAGCAGGGGTGTGGGAAGTAAATTGCTTAGTCAAATCCCAGTGGGAAAAAGCCCACATCAGGCTCCATATCAACTCACACACCAAGCTCAGCCAGGAGACTGATGGGAAGCTTAGCCTCAAAGAAAAGTCAAATGAAATAGTCTTGCTCAGCCCAGATAAGAGTTTTCTGAACTGGCGACATAGCAGACTTCTGATATGTAAAAGGTTGTTCTGAAAAGGGAAGCGAGCGATTATCCTTCAGGTCACTAGAGGCAGGACAGGGGAAAATAGGGTAAAGCTGCAGGGGAGGAAATAGAAAAAGGTAGATTCAGGTTTCTTGTTAGGGTAAACTTCTTAATGCTGAGGATAAATAAGCACTGGAACAGACTATTCAGTGCATTGAATCCTTGTTAGAGGAGGATCTGTCAGGATTGGTGCAATATAGTCAGTTGTATAGAGGATAAGGGGATGGATTAGATGACCTCCAAGTCCCATCAGCCCCATATTTCTATGCCTATACATCTTTTTTACATGCAGAAGTGCTAGGAGTTGAATGTATTGCAAAGAATGAACCAAGAAGGAGAAATTGAGGGGGTTTATCCCTGTCTTAAGGAACACATTACATGAAATACAGCACATGATCCTAGGGCAGGGCTGCACCTTGTGTTACAGATGAAAAATCTCTGGTAGCTCTTGTTCAGGGTGGGGCATATTCTTTCCTGACCTCACTGCTAGTGGGCAATCAGCCCTCAAGCACATGAGCCAGTGTTCACCAGACTCCAGAGTAGTTTCTCAAGTGTCCCTGGGAAAACCTGTACATCCCATCTGGTGTCCTGTCTCTAGCTGGGACCAATCTCTGATAATCCAAGAGAGGCAAAAAGCAGCAATCCAGAAATCAAAGATGGGAGAAAAGTAGAAAGACTGATGGTGCAGATTCTTCCTGCCCGCTGCAGACGGGCACCAGAAGCTGGGCTTCATTTAGTACAGGGTAAGCAGCAGCCAAATTCACTT
This sequence comes from Gorsachius magnificus, assembly GCA_034008185.1. Lineage (NCBI taxonomy): Eukaryota > Metazoa > Chordata > Aves > Pelecaniformes > Ardeidae > Gorsachius > Gorsachius magnificus. The sequence goes on from CM067097.1 coordinate 5,258,306, forward strand.
TTGTTCTTCCCTCCCCCACCTAGACAATGCAAAGCTCTCTCCATCAGTTAGCACTGCAAATAGTCTCCCCATTCGCCATTCCTCTCCAAAGTAGCTGACAGTACCCCAGTTCAGCATTGCCTCAAAACCTGCTCAGCGCAGCAACTTTACTTTGCATTTAGGTTACAAGAGTTAAGGATTTTCTTTGAATGAGCTCCTATTTTCAGGGCAGAAATGAGAGTAATCAGCTCACAGTAGCAATGTTTCCCTCCAACCCCCACTCACCCAGCAAGCCACCACTGGGGACTGGAATTCATTTCTTGCCTCCTTTCCCCCGTGACAGGCAGGCTCTGAGCCCCCAGACAGTGCTGACTCGCAGTAACAATTCTCCAGATGCATTGCACCATGTAAGGACTGGAGGGAATATTGTCACACAGGAGATGGAGGGGAAACTAATGAAAGACAGGGAAGAAAAGATGTTTCAGCTTGCTTTCTAGCAAAAAGTCAGGTCTGTTCTGGAGTGATGGATTTATCTCGTGGGGACAGGAAAGTGCTGGAGTTTATCTAGGCTAGCAGCATATGCTGTGTCTCAAGGGGAAGAGGTGGGGGAGAGGTAGGAAAGAGTAAGGAGGCTCTTTGTCAGCCATTGTACCCCTTTCAACCCCCAGCTGCTTGAACTCCCAGGTGGAAGTCAACTAGGGTGGATGAGGCAGAAGGAAATGCAAAGGGACCTACCACACCACCACATCAAACACTTCTAAAAATCTGCCCAAACTAGAACAACTATCAAGTTTTTTCCCCCCTAGCCTCTGCAGATAAATTAGGTTTGGCTCAAAACAACCTTCAGGTTGGTATTGTGCAAAAAATATCTCTCTGCCCTTTACAAGGGTTGAAGCTTTTGTGACCAAGCCCTTCCAGACACTTGCTCTTATCAAGCAGTTCCAAAACCATCTCTGGAACAGACCCAAGCTCAACCTCTATCACTAATCAATGAGCTTTTCATTGGGAGACTTCCACCTACATATCCATGGAAGCTTTGTCAATGAAAGCAGAGCTGGCAAGGAGACAGCCCAGGACCTGCATGGCTCTCCTGTTATTTTTTGGCCTCGCTTTGCACTTCCCCTTAAACATGTTGCCCCAGGGCTGAAGTGACATCCCCACCAGCCTCTGAAATCTCATCACCAGGAAAACTGTCTCCATCTGCTGAAGTGTGAAGCACAAACCTAGATTTTGCCCCCGAATTTACAGCTCCTAATTATACATGCCTCAGTGGAGATGGTTGTGACCTTCCAATGTACTTGCAACCATATCTGAACTTGGGAAAATTTTGAATTAGATTAAAATTTTGTTAGGGTAGTAGATGTTTAGCCTACTTTAATCATTGGAGGAGTTTCTCCCCAACAGGTGTTTTTCCTGAAGTTTTAAATCTTGACCATTCCCACCCAAAGTTGCCTCCATTCTTGCCAGCAAAGAAAGAAACTGAGGCAAAAAAAAGAATTCATGTGCCTGGGGGAACTTGGGCACATTCAGTGACAAAGATGGGAAGAGATACAAACAATTCATTGCTGCTTGCCTTTGATCTGCTGAACAATCCTTGCAAGGCCAAGGAGAATCTTGGGCACATTTCTAAAGGAATTACTGGGGAATGGTGGAGCGGAGGTTCCCAGTAAATGACACAGTTAAACACAAAGGATTCTCAAACATTTACAGAGGAGCAGAGTGAGGAATCCTTTTTGTTCTGGGCATGTAACATTAGAGAACCTGTCAGCTCTCATTTCACTTGATGACTTGGGTAAATCTCACTGTCTCTTTGTCTTTTTCTGTTTTTCTTTCTTTCTTTTATTGTTTTTCCGAGAAACAGTTGACATGAAAAATGAGAAACAAGAATTGCATTGTCAGTTAGAAACACATACATGAAATGAATTGTAAGCCGGTTGACCCTTCTTGGGTATTGATTCTGCTTTTTAACTAAGAAGGGAAGCATGGACTGCTTTGCAGAAGCTGATAAAAGAAAAAAGAAACCTGCCAAATAAAAATTGAACCCAGGATTTTCTTATTTTAAGCTTAAGCTTGTCGCTTACAGGGCTGGCTGGAGCACTATAATACAATGCAATTCTTCCACTGAAGAGAGGCTCCCCCAAAATAACACTTCGTGTGCATGAGAAACTTGCCTGTTTTCATTTATCACAGTTTTTATCATAAAGAAAATGTAAATAATTGAAACCATGGGCAAGCCCAGTATTCTAAAAAAGAAAGCTCAAAATATTTTGCTTTCTGGGATTCTATCTCACATCAAAACCATAAAGATGCTCATGAAATATTTTCACTCACTGAAGAAGCATTTTTATGAAAAAACATATTTCCTGAAAGAAATTTGCATTTTTCAAACAGCTGCAGTAAATCCTTATCTCACAGGGATGCTGAGAGAGGAATGCTAAGCTTTAAACAGTTTTAGAAACAGATCTTCAGCTGGCATAAATCAGCCTAGTTCCACTGAAACAGACTTTGAAGCCCATTTGAAGCATAAAGCTATCCCAACTTACACCAGGTAATCATTTGGCCCTCTAATTTCCCTCCCCACACCAAAACAGTAGAAGCCATTACAAGTGACACATTCCTAACTTAAAGCAACAAACATTTTTAATCATCCCAGCAGAACACTTGGGTGAACCTACACTGCTTACACTGAAACCCTCAAGCGCATTCATCAGCATCCCGGCTATTACTGTGTATTGCAAGTGATCAGGAACAGGTAACAAAGTGTTCCCGTAACTTCCACTGTCACATGATGGATGTTGTTTGCATTGCAGAGAGCAGCACCACCATGATTGACTGCATACAGTAGCACAGACTAAGGGACAGGTGCTTAGAGAAAAGACTTTCAAACAAGAGCAGAAACACCAAGTGAATTTCCAACGCAAGGATACTTTCAGAAGGTATTTCCCCCCCACCCCAGCAGGGCCAGCAAAAAACGCTTCTTAAATCTTCTTTAGCAAAAATGTGAAACAATGAACCTTCAGTCTTGGCAACAAGCACCAGCAGAGGGTAACTCAGGAAGGTGTGTGCTTCAAGGCAGGTATACAGCCTGCTGCTTTCCATCACTGCTGCTCGCATTAGCTGTGCGTGCTGCAGTTTCTCCCTTTCTTGGTAAAGGCAGTTTGTAAGTAACTTTTACCAATTTCTCTTCAATCAGCATAACCCAGGGCGTGCAGAACTATGAAACACTGCAGGCTTTCTCTGCAGCACGAGGAAGCAGATGTGCTGAGGAAGCTGTGGCAACCATAGAGCAAGCAGGCAGAAACACTGAGCCTTACAGAGGCAAATCTGTATCTATTCAGACAAATGCAGGCATCTAGAGATGCAAAGGGCTGCTTGCCAACTCACATTTGACTATGCAAAGCAGGGGTCCCTTTACTAATCTTTGCAGAATGTGATTGCAAGTGGCCTCACATGAAGGCAAAGTTCCTGTTTTTGGTAAAACCGTCCTGACCACAGAGTGGGATGTGGGTATTCACAGGGGAACTAGGGCCACTGCCTAAGTTCCTCTGCTAGTGCCCCACGCAAATGTGATGGGAGCCAGGTAGCTCAGGGGACAGGAGGTGCTAATGGAGATGGCACAGGCAAGCTTAGAGGCCAGCAGGTGCAAAAAGGCAGGACACTGACATTTGGGTAAAGCATTAGGAATGCTATAGGGTTAAGTAGAGTGGCTCAGAGGTATATCTGGTGGCCTCAGCAAATACCAGAACCCCTCTTCCCTATTTTACACCCAACAAAAGCCACTGACTTACTCCAGACCTCATGAGCCCTTCCCTGGGAACAGCCTGGCTGCCACTTGCAGCTTGCAACACCCCCTCATCCCCCAAAGGATCTCAGACATAATCTGGGGCACACTCAGTGCCCTGCAGGCCAGCTGTCCTTACTGAGGGGCACAAGGGGGAGGAACAGCAGGACAGACTGCAAAAGCAAAGCCAACAGATGGGCATTTTCAGATGAATTTTTAGCTGTTCCCCTTGATACTCTTTATAGCAATGCAAGACCTCCTGAGGCACAGCCTTGGTAAACTTCCACTCATCTACCACAGCACACTGAGAAGAGAAGTCTGGGGAGGGGTTTGGGGCTGGGCTACACAGACGGCAGAGCTTTCTCTGGTTTTCTTTGTCCTTTGCTCAATATAGCTCCTAGATACACTGAAAGCGGTAAAAAAAAACCAAACACCAAACCAAAAAAACTCAAGAAACAACACAAAAGAAAAGTGCTGTGTCAACATTTCTGGGGCAGATGAGGAGGCAGAGATGGAAATGAATTACTGTGCAGCTGCTGTCTCATTGACAGATATCACTGCTCTTTAAAACACACTTATCTCACTGACAGATCTGCTGCTTTTTCCCACTACCTCTCCTTGCTCACCAGGCTGGAGGAAGGTATACAAGACCAAAACCCAAAAGTAACAAAGCTTTCCTACCTTACCAATGCAGCTCTGAGGTTGAGGGAAGCAGAGTAGAGCAGACAGGAAAATCACCTAGCACTTACAGCAAGATGCAACAACAAAACAAAAACACAGCCAAAAGCTGGACATCAAGCAGGACATCAGACAAGAAGCAGCACCACAGTTCCAGCACAAAAACCTAGGAGGCTGTTGTGCTGCTCAATAAATACCACTGCAAAGGCAGTGCCCCCAGGTGCTGGTGCTGGTGGAGGAATCATGGCCTTAACAGAAACAGCTGGGTAAGGAATGCCTAAGCCATGGTTTGTTTACAATCACAACAGCTCACTCCAATGCCATGCATAGATCTCAGACAGAAGGTTGCATCTTCAGGTAATTTTTAACAGGCTAAAGAAACAACACAGTAATATGGGAGAAAATATTTTCCCAAGGAGAAGTCTGAGCAGAAAGCTTTATTGTCCCAATTAACTGAAATGGCTGCATGCCCAAGTGAGGCTTAGGACTCCCATATCGGTTTCACCTGGTTCTCCATGAAACAATCATGCTGTCTGTGTTTCTGCTGGTTTGCTGTTTGTCCTACAGAATTCCTGAAATTCCTGTCCGGTTTTCACTCCATTCTCGCACTGCACGAGAGCAAAGTTCTGACAGATTTCCACATCTTAGGGCTGGGGGGAGAAACTGTTCCTAGCACTCCAGGAAAAGCTGCAGCATGAGTCCATTAGACGCTGAAGAAGCTATGCAAATGCTCATCCTTTGGAACTATGAGTCCATAGGTTCCCTGGTGCAAGGACCTATTTAATAATGCATTTAGGTTTGCAAAGTGAATAAGGTTTCCTTGCTCTTGTTCCTTGCCTGGATGAGTGGAAAAGATCCCCCTATGCCGAGCTGATTCTCAGACGTCCCTAGGGAATAGCTACAATTATTATCCAAATTGCACCATGATGCAAATGATGATTGTGCATTTGAAATTTTCTATCTATTACTACTCATTGAAAAGAGTTGAAATTCCTTAAATCCAACAAAAATACCTGAGAAAATATTGCCTTAAGCAAAAAGTGTCTCTCCCACACTGTGTTGTACTGGCCGAATTGCTGACCGACAGCTGCAAAACTGGCATCTAGACCCAAGCCTCAAATGACCTTTGGTTCATGCCCATCTTTTGATCAAGCTTTGGAGTGAAGGGAAGAGGAGCCGCAAGGTCTAAATAACATTCAGAGTGAGGGTTAGCAAGGGAAATGCTTTATGCTGATCACATGGAAAATAACATCAAAGCCTGCGCAATAAAGTGAATTTATTAAATTGGTCAAAAAAAGTTTATTTTAAAATCAATTCATATTGAACCTCCATAACAAAGAAATCATAAACTCCTTGCAGTGTAATGAACTTGAATTGACCTCAGCCACTCATCCTGAAAGATGCAAAGCCACTAGTCAACACAGCCCCCTCACCTGCTTAATCCATACCCTGCCCAATTCATAAAAGCTGTAGCTCTATAATTTAGAACATAGTCTCTCCAATCTAGAAGCAAACTGCGCTCTAAGCAATTAAATTCAGAAGCCACTAAACCAGTCAATTCCACATTCTGAGTACATCACCTGTTTAGAACATAGTGACTGTTTTATCTATAAAGTAGTAAATGGCGTAAATCTAATGCCCAGTAAAATACTCTTTCAGAGAAAGGATGCTGTGCTATCAATTTGTACAGTCTACCAACAGGCATCTAGACACTCTCTCTCCAGCCTGGGGTTTATTATCTGTGGACATTAGAATCAACAGATCTACACTGGATCCAAACTAAAATCACAACCCACTCTAAAACTTAATGTCTGACCTAGATAACAGAATGGATCAGCCTGGAAGAGCACTTTTCCTTTTTTCTTTTTTTCTTTTCTTTTCTTTTCTTTTCTTTTCTTTTCTTTTCTTTTCTTTTCTTTTCTTTTCTTTTCTTTTCTTTTCTTTTCTTTTCTTTTCTTTTCTTTTCTTTTCTTTTCTTCTTTTCTTTTTTCTTTTCTTTTCTTTTTCTTTTCTTTTCTTCTTTTCTTTTCTTTTCTTTTTTCTTTTCTTTTCTTTTCTTTCTTTCTTTTTTTTCCTTTTTACTGTTTGCTGGATCCTTAGAATTTTGTCCTGGAATTGCAAATCCTCGTATAGGAAATTTAAGCCTACTGTCAATGAGTTTGTTTTCACCAAACAATCAGAAATAGTCAGTGGGCTGCCTGGAATCCATGGCTGCAGGTCAGCACAGATCTAAACTGAAGTGGGACACAGCAAAACATCTCCTGGCTTATCTGCTGACCTGCCAGTCCTGTGGAAATGCTCAGAAGAGACCAAAGCCCCTTGCTCAGGAATGAAAGGCACTGCTGGATTTGGAATACAGGATCAAAACAGAAATTTTTCCACGCGGCCAGTGACTTGGGAGCCTGTCTAAACACCATTTTCAAAATGGTGCCAGGATCTCTAATGGTTTAAAAATATGACCCCAGACTTAAGATATCCAGCTGGCAAAAAAGACGTACTCTTGTGAGCTGTGCAGCTAACAGAGCCTTGGCTGTTTTCTGAGGCTCAGGGCTACACAGATTTCCTGTAACAAATGAGTTGCAAGTTCTTACTGAAGGTTTGCTCAGGGCTGAGCACTCAGCATGTCCCTGGCCTGCGTGGATCCTCTGGTGCCTATCGCTGCTGCTGTGCTCACACCGCAGCTCTTCCTTGAGCTGGGGAAGTAATTTTGGTCTAGCTAGCGAAACCCATCAGAACTTCACTGGGGATCTGCTGAAATCAGCCGATAGTTCAAACTGATTAAGAATGGGACTGGCAGACACAGAGAGAGAGAAGTAGAGGCAGTTGGGCTAAAAAATGCTGCCGAGATTGACTGCAGTAAAGAACCAATAGAACACCTAACAAATATCAGTGTATATTTCTATAAAAAGAGATATCCCCCCTTATATTCAAGGAAGTCCTTACTAAGCAAACTTTTTGGATTGAAACCCTGTAACCTGTGTTTGGCTCTGGAGCACCCCAGGGCCAGGGAGTACCACGTCAATACCAATTACAAGTGAAGGGACAGAGGTTTGCCCCATCAGCACTTTTACATGTGCAGTTAGTCTCCCTGTCTTGTGGATAGGTAAGGCAGCCCGCCGCTCTCGGCGATAGGAGAGGGATGCCGTGTGCATGATGAAAAGACCGGACTTGGCTCTGGGCTCCAGCCATTCACAGAGCCAAGTGGCTGCTCAAAATCACATTAGCTCCTTGGAAAAGTGCTACAGCAAGGGAAAACTGGAGGAAAGAAATTGGCATTACTCTTCCCCTTGCCTCTGGGTTCCCACGACGACTGCAATCACTCTTGGCTCTTTGAAGGCACTCTGGCTTGGCTTGAGAGAGGGCCATCAGAAAGGGAATCACAAAAAAGCACAGACTGCCTTGCATTGCGTGTGACAGTGTACGTGAGCGGGTGAGCACGTGTGCACTGGGGTGGCTTGCAGGAGAAAACAGACTGAGTCAGCTCTGCAGACTGGTGCACGAGTGTGCTTGTGTCGCTTCGCAACAGCCGTTATCAGGAGGGATTCTTCCAGCCACTGAGTACCATTTCCTCCCATCTGTCCCCATAGTTCCCTGGGGGACTGCAGGTCTCCTCTCCGTGCAGGTCATGAGGTGGTGAGCAGGGGACTGCGTGCTGGGGGCGCTGGCTGCAGCTCTTACAGATGCTCATGTCCTCCAGGCCAGCAGCTCTGATTCTCAGCCTGCTGCTAGATTGGTGTTTCTATGCTTCTCCCAAGCCTTCAGGAAACGATAGGAGACTTGGATCCAATGACAGCTGGGCACATTCCCAGATGTGTGATCCTTGCTCCCAAGACTGACCTTTCCGCAGCCTTGCGGGTGTCCCAGCGAGCTTTCCCTTGCTCTGCAGAGCTGCATGGCAGCATACTGGTGCCCTGAGTGAGGGGTTTGCAGCAATCTCTAGAGAAGCAGGGGTGTATGGACACCGAGACGTTTCACCAAATCACCAACAAAACTGTGTGCAGAAAAATACTAGAAACAAAAAATCCACCCACATGCCCAGAACAAGCGTTTAGGGCATGATAGAGATGTCTTCTTCCCAGATGTGTGCCAGACTTGGCGGGCTCCGCTTCCCAGGAAGTTGCTAAGCATGGCAGTGAAAGTGGAATTTGATGAAACAGCTTGAAATTAAGCACTAGACTTTTCTTCTCCACCTTCCACCTAGCCATCACAGATCCACTAGCGCTGTTCCTTTCTATGGTCAGATCCTGGCCAAAATCTTCAGGAAGTGCTTCTCTGAGGACTGTGGCCAGATGGTTGGTAGCTGCACATCACCAGGGCCAGACTTATGAAGCACTAGCATGAGAGGCTGATTTATTTTGCTGCGTCTCAGGTACTGGAACAAAACCAGCGTCCTTGGACAGACAGGATTTTCTGAACCTTGTGGGAACTTCATACCTCAGAGACACCTCTCCTTCTGTGAGAGTCAGAGGAAAGAGGCCAATGACAGCAGAAGTTATTAGCAGTGCGTACCAGGCAGCAGGTTGCAAACACCTTGCTTCCCTCAGGAGTCAGGCTTAACTTTTAAAAAAGAAGAAACCAGCAGCACAATCTTTTCCCTACAAGCCCCATCTTTATTTTTAGAGTTGTAATCAGAAGAACATTTTGTCTCCCAGTTGGATCAGAATGTCTGGAAACGTACAGGGGGCAGCTCTGCTCCTCTTTGCTTTTTTTGTAAGTGGAAGATTGGAAGCAGTGAAAAGAGTGGGAGGAAGGAGGCAAACGTGCACCTCGGTGCTGAAATGGCCCAGCAAAGCGATCGCACTGTTATCAGCACCGTTGTGCTTTCTGTGAGTGCCTGTAGAAGAATGGAGAGGCGTGCAAGGCAGAAGAAAAGCTTCATTTAGAAATGCATTTCATTTACATTTTTATAACAAAACTTCAAAGTTCTGATTGATCATAAGGGCTTTGCTTAGTACAAAGAGCAGAATGATTAAAGCTCACATAAGCAACAATTGTGAGCCAGAAGTGAAGTCATTCTCCCTTACTGATGGAGGTATTGTTTATCCTGCAAAGGTTTACACCTTCTCCTCAAATAAGAAAAGAGCTTCTTGGCACTCTGTATTTATATTGAAACCATGCGTGTGCAGGCAAGGTCTCCAAGACGAAGGAGAGAAGATGCAGCCTCATTTCCAACTGTGTGTTTAATAAACAGCCCTACAACCGGAGCATAGACAAACCTGTGAAGGAAAAGTTCCCATACATGTTAACCCATGAACACTAGTCCATGCTAAGAAACAGAGGCCAAAGGACCACATGCGAGCAAGCATTGCCCATTGGTGCTGTGCAGCTTTATGCCTGCTGAAGACCTAATCCCTTGTCTGCCTGGGACAAGGAAAACCCACAGGGCCCTGTAGGGCTTCCAACCTGGAAAGGGAGTAAAGCGCTGGACAGCAGGACTGTGGGCAAAGCACTTAATCCTGCTGTGCCTCAGAGCCCCCAGCTGTACAACAGGGGGAATAACACTCCTTTTGCACATCTTTTGCCTCCCACCTTCCCTGAGGCAAAGCCAAAACCCCCCAATGTTATACAGAACAGCCACAGTCTGAGTTAGGTCCACCACATTGGTAAAGCCATCAAAATATCAGTATAGCATTCACAGCTCTCGCCATGGGCCAACATAAGAATGCAATCTGAAGTGGCCATCACCCAAATGCACAGACCCTCTTGCTTGTAAATCTGGCTTCTTCAGCATCACGAGAAAGTAGGATCACACTAAACCCTATCTCATAAGCCTTATCAGGAAAATGGATCAAAAGTTGGATAACATCTCTCCTCAGACTCAGGAGTCAGAAATTTTAGAGAACTGGTTTGGAAATTATCCAAATGATATAATTAAGGGATCAAGATATAAGTTAAACTAGACTTAAAGAGCTCTGAAACTGTATCAGATACATTCAAGCACAAAATCGTTCTGCGTTGCGGCACCATTTGGAGGTTCTGGCAAAGAGGTCCAGGTTCTATCATGATGCTTGTCTATGTATTAAGATAGGACTTAAATTCCTCAAGCCAGACAGGTCTCTCTTATCCTACATGCTGTCCAGACCTCTACTGAGAAGCAGCCGCTGCCTTAGTGACTTTAGTGCCTATGTAGCTTTCACCTTCCATTTGCAGACCCCTACAACTTTACCAGTAGAACTGTGGACCCAGCATAGTAAATTTATGCCTGGTAATAGTAGGCTTTACTTTCCCTAATCATTCTGGCAGATCCTTTAAAAGTAGCCTAAGTACTGCCTAGACTTGCAGAAGACAGTTTTAAACCAGCAGATTAAAAAACTGAGGTGGATTGCATATATGTGAAAGGAGGTATCATTGTTAGATTAAGTTTTGATGCTTAGGATAAACCTTCTTTTGTTGTGAAATTTTGCCAGGAAACCTCTTCTCTGCTCCACGTTGGACACTGCAGCCCAATACATATACTAACCTGGAATAATAAGGGGTAAAAGGCCTGATATTCCAGAAGTCAGGACCTCAGGCAATAAATTCTTGGCTTACACCCATCCTGAAATTTTCAGCTTGCATCAGGCAGAGCAAGAGTTAAATCATCCCATCAAGATAAAAATGCATGTGTGGGGAACAACTTAAAACTGTTTAAAAGCGATGAGCAATATTGACTACCATCACTGGTGTGATGCTGGAATTTAAGAAAGCTGGGGTTCAGTCTCAGAATTTGAGGCATTCCAAATTACTTATCCCACTTAACGATCTTAGCTTGTTCCCAAAGCTTCTCCCTTAAACATCAGTTGAAGAACCAGCATTTGGAGACCTGAGTGATTTAGAAATTGCCCAGATTTTTTATCTTTTTGATTTCTGAATGTAAGTCACATCTTGATTTAGAGTATATCAGATCTCGAATTATATATTTTTTTTTCCTGATTGAGAATACATTTGTGATGAAAGGAGCACTGTGTATTTTATTTGTAATGCTGTGACTGGGTTTAAGATTGGCCAAATACAGTGATATATGCCTGCTCTGTTCTCCTCATAGCATTTTTCTGGCTCTTTAGTGGGAGGTTTATGGCTTTTTTGTGCAATATGAATTCGACAGCCTGTATGGTTTTTTTAAATAATAAATACAATGTTTACAAGAATAAAACCTCAATTTCGGATAGAAATATACACCCGCATATATATGTCAGTGCCAGATGCTCCAATCCCTTCCCATTGGCAAGGACCAGGGGGAAACTCACAGATGCGCACAATCCTCAGCTGGTTTAAGCAGCTGGTCTTGGCTCGCGGGGAGTTTCGCAGACCTGTCCCTGCTACGGCTCACCCCAGCACAGCAGCTCTGTGCAAGACCTGTGTGAGAAGGAGGGAGGCTGCTGCTTTCCTGAGGGATGTGCCAAATTACGAGCACTGCGCTGCCCACGGGGGTCACACGCCTGGGAGGCCAGCAGCTGGCATGTGCCACTTGTCACTTGTCCTGTGAGGCAATGCTCAGGCTAGCAGCAGCATTGCGCAGCTGCCTGTCCCCTGCTCTGTGACCCTGGCACCTGGCATAGCCGGTCAGCAAGGTGACAGCCCAGCCCAGCCCAGCCCAGCCCACGGGAAGGCGATGGTGCTGGGAATAGGCAGGCCAACAGCCCCAGGAGGGATGCAAGCTGGGAGATTAGCACTAAACCTGCCCCTTGGAGGGGCTCAGCTGGGAGTGAGGTACCTCTTACCGCATGGCACAGCAACAGCGTTCTTGCAGCATGAGTGGGCCCTATGATTCCATATGTAGGTCCTATGATTCCATAGATGTGCTCTGGTGCCAGGCACCGGCAACAGCCATAGCTCTGCAGGCACAGAAAAGGGACCGAGAGCAGGACTCAAATCCCCATGGCTTCATGAGTTACCACAGCACAGCCAAAGCAGGGCAAGCAGCTGGACACGTCTCAGATGTGAGGCTGGGTGCATTAGAGCTTTCATCGAGCTCTGAGCCTACACATTTATTTCCCAATTGTGGTGCCAGATTACATTTCAGTTGCCAAACTAGAAAGCAGGTTTAAGGTGTATTGCCACTGTGAAGGACACAGCCGGCTGATAAAAGTTTTGTGTTTAGCTCACCTGGTACTCAGCTGCCTGGGAGCAGGTGACCCAGCACCAGGAAAGTACAGGTTTTAATACACTTATGACTCCTAACTGCAGTTATAACCCAGCCATCACGAGTATGATTACCGAAACCACTTTTAAACCAAAACTGCAGATGGACTGTTTTACTGCCACGTCTCCTTAATAAATGTATTTGGAATAGTAAAGACAAATATATGATGCTGTAGAAAATGACACCAGAGAGGCTACGGAGAGGCCGTAACCAACGATCAGAACTAATGGATCACTATTTAATAATAATACTTAGCACTTGAATGGGTTTGAAGCTTCAAAGAGCTGTGCAAACGGTAGCTAATTAATGCACACAAAATCCCAGCCAGGTATTACTGGATTCTTCCCCTCCTTACACAATGCTCAGAAGATTACAGCCACTAATTGTCCCCACAGTCGCAGTGGGGGAGCCTGGAGATGGCGAAGATAGGAGGAAGCATGTTCATGCTGATGTGAACCCCACAACGCACAAAATGAGACGTTCAGGCCCTTGGGAACGTTATTGGAGCTAATGATTCATCCCCTCCCAGTGATCCTAAGGGCTGCTGTTATTATCACCCTAATTTTCACAGGGAGGAGAGAAGGGAGCATCAGAAGATGAAGAGCCCGTATAGGAAATGGGTAGAGGAGCAGGGTTAGAAGGCAGGCCTTGGGGGTCATGCCTCTGCCGGTGAGCAGCAGCATGGCCCCACCGAGCAGCAGAGGTGGTGGTGTGGGTGCAGCTGCAATCGTACACCGCAGTCTGGCCGGGAAGGGGGGACTCCGTGTGCCGTATTCCCCATCCACTCTGCTTGAATGTAAATATTTAGCCACGCTGGGTCCCGAACACCAGCTGTCCAGGTGGTAATAGAGCTGAATCCCTCCTCAAACATCCAGGCACCTCCTCCCTCTGGAAAGGCCATTTGGCTAATGCAATGTTTGCACATGTTAATCTGGAGCAGGCTGACGCAGAGCTACCCCCTCCAGGGCAAGGGCTGCGCAGATGGAGAACCGGGCGCCGGAGCTGCGATTCACCCAGGAGCAGCGCTTCTGGGCCCTGCCAAGACCTGTCTGGAGGAATAAAGGAGAAAGGAGGAGCACGACCCCCTGTCCCCAGGGGCCTGGCAGCACAGAGAAGAGGCTCCCAGCTCCTGGCACCGATGGTACAGCTGCTCTCTCTCCTTTTGGGGCTCCAAGGCATGTACCCTGCCCAGGCACAGGGCGGGCTCGGGGGCATGGGGCTCGGCGAGGGGCAGGAGGCTGCCCCAGCCCGGCCATGGCCTCGCCACTAAACACCTGGGAAGAACCAGGGAGGAAGAAGCAAGGGGTCTTCACTCCCTCAGTGGCAGCGTTTGGGGTCTCTGGCTTGTCATTTAGTGACCAGGCAGAGTTTACATCTGTTCTGCCACTGGCACACCAGGGGACTGTCTCACTATTTTGCTACTGTTCTCCCCTTTTTTTGGATTTATGGTATAAACTCTTGAAGGTAGGGGATGTCTCCTGTTGGGGCTATGGGTAGCGCCTTCACTGTGGTCTGTTGCTGGTGGGCTTGCATCTCTCCCTCTCTACTGGTAGTGTATGTGGCTGTGGAGTCAGGTCAGGGGCAGAGGGAAAGGCACCAGCCAGGAGCTTACAGACCTCAGAGCTGAAGTGCTTGTTCCCTGTGCTGCAATCCAGACTAGCTGCTGTGTCCTGCGACTAGAAAACCCAGAGCAGACAAAACTGCAAATACTGCTGTCGCACAGAGAAACTTTCAACTCATCTCCTTCCTGGCTGCTCTTCAGGACCAGCCCAGACCATTTCCACCTTCAGCCACAAAATACAAGGCTTGACAGACCTGAGCTCTCCTGAGTTATCACAGATTTCTCCAGATCCCTCACTGTGTAGTTCTATAGATCAAAAAAAAAGCTTGCCTTTCCCTTTTTGCATGTGGTTTGTGATCATTCAGTTGGGGGTCACAGCACAACTAACTAATCTTCAGGCTTACAGGGCATTTTGCCATCAGCAATTCAGCACAGGGGAGGGGAACAAAATTATTTCTTTTCTTTGTTACTGGCCCTCACACTAATATCACAGTACTGAATGGGATCAATGAGAATGTGCTGCTACACTTCCTTAATGCTTTATTACAGACACCAGGGTCCTGCTAAACAGCATAATAAAATATCAATAAATAGACTGTTTTCTGTAAAGGTTCCTTCTGCTTCTGCAATTTCTCCACCTCATGCACGGTTTGTGCAGCTCAGTATGCCTCAGCATAGCCAGAGGGTACTCTGGCATGTGGGGAGAGATGGGAATAGATAGAGGGATGAATGAATGGACGGACTGGTAGCAGGCACAGGGGTGTCTGTTTTCAGAGGCTGGAAAGAAACAAGCACATCACCAGAGAAACACTGGTGCCCACTAGAATTGTTCTGCTTTCAGCTTCCTACAAACAACAAACCTCAAAATTGGCCGTGAAAAAGCAAGACTGATTCTCCTGACTTAATAACAATCCCAGAGAACAAGAAACACAGCAATTTTTTTATCCATTTTTTTAAACCAAGATTTTGGGGACTGCTGGTATGAAGGGACATTTCACTGGAAGAGTAGTTAATACGCATAGAGAAGTAGCGGGGGGAAAAAATATTAAAAGGCCTACATGAACCCGAATCATTGTGATGAAGTCCAGGCAAAAATGGGTTTCGATGATTGATGAAAACCACCAGGATTTTCATTTTGGAAAAAAAGGGTTTGACCTTCCCTCAGAGCAGGAAATCTTTTATCTATCCTGCCTTTCTAACCTGCTCCATTTTTGATATAATCTTTTCTTTAGTGCCTCTGCCTAGAATATCTCAGCAAAGCTCCTCTGCTGAGAGACAGCTGAGTCTGTGATGCAGCGTGGTATAACACAGACCTCCTTTTTTATTAATAGCTAGCGGTCTACCCAAGCCTTTGGGTTAGCGAGGGCTCCATGCAGCCTGACTCTGAATCTCAGCCAGTCTGTGCCTGAAAAATCTCTGCTGACCAAGGTCTGTCCTACAGCTTCCCCCTGGGGGCTTTGGCAAAGTACCTGATAAAGATGTCTTCAGCGTGTCTGACATCAAGCTATCATGCTGTTTACAAGAGATCTGTCGCAGACGAGTGCCTTCTGTACCGGAGCCGTTTCCTCCCCAGGCAGAGAGCAGAGGACATCCTAAATTAGCTCCCAAGGATGGAGTTATTCCAACACACCCAGGTACTAACTAAGCCAGGCTTCAAGCTGCATGGAGCTGTGTCCTATTATGAGCTTTATTTACGACCTGTAAACTCTCTCTCATTTCTGATCCTCTTCCTTCTTTGTTTGGCTTACTGATCTTGCAGTTTATCCAGAAATTCAGCTGGAGAGAGGGTAAAATTTGGAGGGGAGGGATAGGAGATGGCAAGGCTGAGAAATGCCTGCTGGGAACGGTTTGGAAATCACCCAAAAGTAGGAACACATCATTGTTTAGGGGACTGTTAATATGAAACAAAGCAGTCAGGAGCCCTGTCTCATGGGCTGCAACCCACTTCTCTCAGCCACGCATGCAAAACCCAGGAGTGCAGCTTATGAGAGTGGCTGTAGTGCCAGCTTGCAGACCTATGGGCAGAGTCCAGGAATTCTGGGTGTCCAGGCCCTCGTCAAATCCTTTCCCTGATGCCTTCATTTCTGTCTGCAGGCAGGGGAACAGATATCCTCCATGAACTAGGGTCTTCCACGTCCTCTCTTCCCCCCTCTATCACTGCACTGGGGAGCTGCGGAGCAGAGCGAGGTGCATGCGCGTGCATGCGCCTGTGTACAGAAGGGGGGGCATGAAGTGGTGAAGGGTTCATTTCTCTAATCATAAATTCAGCCTCCCGTAAATTCAATTCTGTGATGCTGCATCTGTGACGTCAGTAAATCACAGCCATAAAGAAGGGAAGGCAACAGCAGCATGCAGAGGGAATGTAAATGCATCCGGGAAGCCCGGGCCATCGCTCACACCCGGCTGCTGCTGAGCTCAGCCAGGAGAGGCAGGTCTGGAAGCTGCACAGGCGGAGATGCCTGTGCCGGTCCTACCCTGTGAGAGCGGCAGCACGCTGCCTTCACCCAGCCGCTGGCTTCACCCAGCAAAGGCAGCACCTTGCAGAAGAGGGCAAGCGTCTCCTTGGAAGCTGACTCAGCTGAATGGACCTTTGGGTTCAGTGAAGGATACCTTGCATCTCCAGCTGGGTCTCATCAGCTCTGTCTCTCTCCGATATTCCTCTTGTTTTACTGACCAAATTTTCCCCAGAGGAAGAGCATTTACTGCAGTTTAACACCTGCAGTACAGAGATGGGCGCATAGCTGTACCAAAGATGGTGGACTGCTCCTGTGGATAACAAGTGAGTTTCTGCCTCCAGCAGAAGTCTGACACTCCCACTGAAGGTGCTCCTGCCCTGTATATTGCAACACATAAAATGCTTTCAGATCCCACTAAGTGGGAAGGGACTGCAGATATTGTTGGGGGTGAAGAATGAGGCATTTGTAGCCTGGGAAGATGCTGAGACCTCTGCCTCCCCATGTGCACTGAAAACATCCTAATCTGTTATCACAGCTGAATTCACCCTGCACGGCTCTGCCCAAACCACTTGCTCCTTCAAAAGCAGATCCCAGCTGGCTTCCACACCTAGGTGACCTTCTTCAGGGCTGCTTCCCCCTTGCCACCCCGCTGCCTGGACATCACGTGTGTGGCTCTTGGCAGCCCAACGTGGCGCTGACCTGGGCTTCCCTCCCACACAGGCTGCTGCTCTGCAAAGCGGAGGCCAGTCCAGCAGTGGCTTGCTGCCAGCCCCGCAGGTAATCATGCTGAGCAGGGAGAGCCTGCCATGCCCCTGTGTGTACAGCACTCCAGCCTCCCCCACCCCCCTCCCAGTACCCCCCTCTTTGAGTCCCCTGGTACTCCAGCACAACCTATTTGGGATTTGGCCCCCTCTGCTTTGCTGTGTTGCTCCCTTGCCCACCCCCGCCCTTGCGGGTGGTTTTGAGCCCCCGAGCTGTCACAGTGTGACTGCCGGCTGCCCCCGCCCCCCCGGGAGTGAAGCTAATGCTGGGTGACATTCATGCCCAGCACATCACACACCGAAGACGAGACCAGCTGAGGCTGCTCCCTGCTTCCTGTCCTGGAAACTTCCAGCACCAGGCACCTAAGCCTCCCTGCAAAGAGCTTTTCCATGGTGATGCATCAGAAATCAGCCTGTCACAGACTTTTCCGCCTCCTTTCTCCCCAGAGCAGGGTGACTAACTCAGCAGCAGCAGATTGGGTCATGGGCTGATTCCTAGTCTGGTCCACCCAAACCAGGACAGGCAATGGTTAGAGGAGATTCAGGACTGCCAGGAGCAGACAGTCTCAACGGCTTCTCCATACTAGGGGCTGGCTGTTATCGCCCTTGGCTGTGCATCGCAAAAGCCATCAATAAGGTCTGCTAGCGAGGAAGCTGGGTAAAAGTTGCTGTCCTCCCCTCCTGCTTCTGTAGAAAAAAACTCATCTCAGCCCTGCAGGCTTCTTTTAGCCGCCTCCATTCCTTCTCTGTGGAGAGACTTTGCACAGGAGCCACAGACAGGCAGGGGCCATTTCTATTTGCAGCCGTCCCAGTGCTTGTGCTTCATCCGCTTGCTGATAAAATGCCCCTCCCCACAGAAACAAAGAGCAGCTTCTAAAAAAATCTATCCGCCCTCTACCTCCAAACCACGCTTCACTTCTGATTGACAGCTTGGGAAAGTTCCTAATTATGTCCCCTGGACACTTTGGAGGCAACCCACCCCACAGTGTGATTTGATGGCTCAGCGAGTGGATGGCCTCGTTTGTACTGATTTATATTACAGAGCCAGATCTAGCCTCATCAGCCTGGCTTGACCTAGTTTTTCTCTTGCATAGGTCAATAAAAACACAGCAAATAGAGCTAATCAGACACTGAGGATGCACAGTTAATTTGGGCTGGTCCAAACTTACAGAAACACTGCAAACTCTGCTGTCATGAGGAAGGAGAGAATAAATCTTTCCCTAAAAAGTCAAAGGGAACTGTACAAAGAACATGCCATTTCCAGGACACATTATGTATGAGGCTTTTTTTTTTTTTTTTTGCTTGCTTGCTTGCTTCCCTTTTGGCCTGTCTGCATCTGGTGGATGCTGCACAATTCTCCTTCCCCTGAAAGCAGAGAGGATTGGTCCCTTCTCTGCACTGGGGTTATAAGCAATCACCAAAAGGGCATGAAGTCAGACAAAAATCAAACAAACAAAAAAAAATGTGTGCAGCTGGCTCTAGAGTGTCCAAATAAATCCTGGGTAAATGCCAGGCTGCCTTAGTCACCGGGACAAGGACAACCTCCTTTAAACAGCCTGTGCAGTGAGAGGAAGAGCAGCCACATCAGAGGGCTGGCTACCTGGCGGCCCTGTGCCATCGCTGAGGGCGTACAGCCGACGGGACCGCAGGCAGAGCTGGCCCGACAGCGAGCAGACACACAGGAACAGGCACGCTGTGGATCGTGCCTTACAAAGCAAACATGTGTCAGGCACACACAGCAGGGTAACCCACACACGTAGCCAGGGACAGCCTCGCCAAATGCTTCGTTTTTGTGTGAACACTGACTCACACGTGACATATTAGAGATCTGCAGACAAACACGTCTGCCGACCAGCATGCAGAAAGATGTAATGCCTTACAGCCACACACATGCCATCCCTCCTCAGCCCATCACACCACATGGACATGACGTCTGCGTTCAGACATTGGCATAAATATGTCCAAGGCAGAATGCTTACATGTATAACCCACGCACGGAGGTGGTGTGCAGGGACCCAACCATTTTCTGTACTCATCTGGCCATTGTGTCCCTCTCCGATCCCACTGCAAACGTAGCACAGCAAAGGTGTACTCTGTGCAAGGGTATTTCCCCGTACAGTCATGCTCAAGCATCAGTCGCCGTGCTGGCCTCTGTCACAGTAGGTATGCAACACAGCTGCAGGAAAGAAAATCACAGATGGGTGTTGTACAGACCATATAGATGCATATAGTACAACATATGTGCCCCTATCCCACAAAGACAGTCTACAACCTACTTAACGGCTCTCACCTAGCAACCTGCATACTTCCAGCACTCAACTAGCCCTTTTCCTCCCCAAAGCAGCCAAGATCTACCGGCAGCCCTGACGGCAGCACTAAGGAAGGACCATACCTGTTAAGGTGCTCCAGCCCTTTGCCCTGTTGGGGTTGCATGTGCTGCTGGGGTTGCATGTTCTACCCTGTGCTCTTGCCCCTCCTTTCTCCTGGCTCTTTCCTCATGGGGAGATTTTCATGCTTCAAGTTAATGAGCCCAGGCCTGAGCAATGCCTAATGAGGGCATCTCACATCCACCTGCTGATTATGGCCACACACAGTGGCTGGCAAGCAGAGCCTGCCAGAGTTCAGGGCTGGCTTGGTCTGGGGCTGAGGTCAAGAGTGTTTTTTCCCTAGGAAAATGAATAGTTGCTTTCTCACACAGCAGACATGTGCAAGCCCACTTTGCAAAGGGGGCAGGAGCCGGTGCCTTTCCCAGGGAATGCTCCCCCATGGGCAGCTGCGGGAGAGCCTGCCTCCCTGTCTGCAGCCACCGCTGCCAGTTCCACTCAGGGACTGTGGCTTCAGCACTGCAGGCGCTTGGAAGCAGCCTCACAAGGGCAGGCAAAGGGGCCAAGGTCACCCGTACCCACGCTTGCACTCAAGTGAGAGCAGTCAATGCAGCACTCCCATGAGAATAAAAGCTGGCACGGACATGCCAGTAGTGATGAGGTCTCCACTTCTGGATGGAGCTGCCGTGCTCAAACTGGCCTCAAACAACCCTGGGAAAGAACATCAATCCCTGCAGGCACTGAGCAGCTGCATCCCAGAAAACGAAATGGCAGGGCTGTCTGGGTGGGGGAGAAGTGGGGAGAAAAGCAGGGCTAGCGTGGGGTGGGCAGAGGCTGAACTGGCCCACGAAGGACTGCAGGGCAATGTGGCTGAGTCTGCGGATGAGCGAGTCACAGAGGACCACAGGGCAGAGCAGAGAGGGAAGGAAGGGCTCCCAGCCCAAAGCCCACCTGCGTGCTCCCCCAAGCATGCACGTGTGGGGACCGGGCTCCATTCACCACCATGGGGAGAGGGCTTACCTGCCACCAGAACTGCATCAAATACCTTCACCGGAGAGAGGGGGAGAAGCAGCAGGCTCCAGTTCTGACTGCCATGTGCTGGCTGCTCTCTCAGGAGATGCTCGCGTGTTTGCAGTGAGGGAGAAATGGCAGCTGACAAAAGTTATTCCCAGGCAATTAGCCCCAAGAGGCTGGTGAAGGCTGCAATTGCTGTGCTACATTGCATCCATGTTTTACCATATCATTGCCAGAGAAGGGGGAAGGAGCAAGAGCCGAATGCACAGAAATAGGCTTGTGTGTGTGTAGGAGCTCCCACTGCTCTTGTTACAACGCGTGAGGGTATTTCCACATGGGGATCCAGGCCTCCTCCTGATGCACAGGGAAACTGCAGCTCTGAGACCCGGCCCTTGGCTTCAGTTTTCTACCTCTTGGCCCACTCATTGCAGCAACTAGAAAGAGCTTGGTACTTTCAGAGATTCCTTAGGGAAGGAGTTGTGCAATCCCAGATGCTTGCAGTGACACAGCCTAGCTTTCTCTAAAGAACTGGTTATTCAAAAGATTACAGCATTTGATGTTTGCTTGGTAAGGGAAGGTCTCTATCAGCAAGGTTACGTTTCTAGGCCAATGTCCTTGACTGATGCAAAAGCCAGTGGGATATGTCCATCCAGAAAAGAAAAAAAATAGACCAGTGTTTAAGGACATTGGAGATATCTGGATTTTATTTCCCCCATTTTACCACCATACACCCTAGCCCTACTGTCCCTTGGAAAGCAGAGCAAGGCCAGGCACAGGAATGCAAGAGCCAGGTGACACCACCAGCTGATGCCAGCACCCATGAGAGGTTTGCTCTTTCCCCCTGCTTCCAGGAAAACTCTGCATTGGTGTGCCACGCTGCCAGGACTCCAGAGAAGAATCAATATTTGCAGAGCAACCTCATCTTCCTGCCTGCTGGCCCTCACCACATCCCACTCCGCAGCATTGTCCCTGTGTCTCTGGTGCTGGAGCATCAGCGTAATGTGATGTGACACCTTCCCCCACACTTTGTTATAAATATCATGTTTCACTGTAACTGTGTCTGACACCCCCTTGGAGGCATTTTCTCATGCTCCCAGCCAAGACGTGGGCACATGCAGATCCCCCCAGCATGGACTGCCTCTGATGGCAGGGGGCTGCCCTCCGTACCCTCTCCTTCCCCACCAGCAGCAGCAGAGATATTAGTGGCAGTGGGATGGGGCTGCATAGGGTGAGCTGCCTGCAAGAGATTCCTTTGTGTTCAGTCTGACTCTTCAGGAAATAACGCCACTAGACCACAGATCGCTCCCTTTCTTCTTCCATATGATGGATGCCAGTGCAAGGGACGGTGGCTTGTATTTCCTTATGACTGAAGTCTGTTATTTAGTTGGAGAGCAGAACCATCTCATTACCATCATGCCCCACCACTTCCCCGGGCACCCCCTTTTTAGCCATATGTGCTTGTAGTTATAGTAAAATGCCACTAGATGTCTGTCAGGGTCCTACACATTGCCTGCTAGGAATAGCCCTGGTAAACAAGGGAGACAAGGCTGGGGTGCGAGTTGTGCAGAAAGCTGGGTCTGTTTCTCACTTTGTTATCCCAGTCAGGATTTCTGATATTTTTGGACCTGTAGAAAAATCTCGATTTTACATTTATTTCCTTCTAAGAAATTTAGGGAAGCTGAATATTATCTCTATGTACCATAAGCCTTTCTCCAGTTTCACTGCAGCTGGTTTTAGACAAGTTTTGAAAAGTTTCCCCTCAGGGCATGACCTCCTAGGTACCTCCATTAGGGCTGCTTCACCTATACTCTCCCATGGGGGCTTGGACCAGAAAAAGATGCTGTTCCCATACCAGCCAAGAGCAAAATCAGCTGTGCAAACATTGAATAAGCCCTTCCCTTGTAGCAGGACTGGTCACCCAGAATCAATCCTACAGGACAAAACTTTCATGTAGCTCAAGTTCCTTGAAGAGCTGAGGATGTCTTGCAAAGGCTACATCACTTTTTTGTCATCCCACTCTCAGATGAATGTGTCCTGTCCTGAACTCACCAGGCCTGAGTTGACCTCCTAAAGATATCCCTGAGCTCATCCTTTTCTCACCCCTCCAGTCTTCTTTTAACTCTGCACTTCTCACCTTTCCCTTGCACTGCCCTTTCTGGTCCTGGGGGTCCTGTTCTGGTCCTGCTGGAAGCCACGTCCCTCCATATTAATGGGAGAGATGAATCTGGCCTCACTCCGTTAGTGCCGCTCCAGAACATGAACCACGGTGACAGGAGCCCTCAGTGGTTCCTTTGCCATTTACCATAAACCCTGTTGCCCTGAGACCTGCACACCCCTGGGAGGAACGGCAGGCTTTCTGGGAAGAGGGGACAGCCACCTTCACACAAACACCCAATTTATTCCCCATTTGAGTTCTCTTTCCCACCTGCAGGATGGTTGGAGCCCAGCAGCAGGCGAGCAGAGCCTCCACATGTGGCAGGGAGGAGGGGGACTGCCAAGGCTGTGTCAGCCTGGGAGTGGGAGCTGCAAGGTGCCCAGTCCCAGCCGGGAAGGGGCAGTGACTGCAGCTGCCCCTGCTCCTGGATGTGCCCTTGGTGCTGGCAGCAGAGGTCAAGTCATGGAGCTGCTGCCCAAGAGCCATCGCTGAGGCTTCTTCCAGTGAAAGGGCAGCTGCAGCTTTATGACTTCACCTCTTGGGTAACTCTGCAGCAGATGCCATGCAATTACCATCACTGATGTAAGCGCAATTACTGCTCGAGCTGCTTGAGAAATGCCAGTTATTTTTCAGAGGAAATTTCAGAAGAAAATCATCTCTTTTTCTGTTTTGGAGAATTTTAAATGTCCACTAGCTTCTTTTTCTCTCAAAAGAAAAGTATGCGAAACATGCTTTTCTTAATACTGTTGATGTAAAAACATATTATGGAAAATGCGAGGAAAAAAAGATAAATTTGTAAGAGGGAAACTATTTTTGAGTGGAAAAGAGAGCATTCTACATATTTTACTTTCTTTTTTGAAATCTGTAACCAAAAATTTTTATTTTTCTATTCCAAGGGTACTTAGCTTTCTGTGGAATAAAGTTAGATTGAAAAAAAATACTAACCAGCTTTACGTCCAGGTCTATCCTGTAGAGGTCAGGATAGCACAGGAGCCTCTGCATCCAGAGCTGTCCCTCCCCATGGCTGCACCACCCAGCTCCAGGCCAAGGAGATTGTGACAGTCATGGAGAAGAAAAGCAAATTCGCTTCCCTTTTGCTTCACAGCTGACAGTTCAGTATGGGACCAAAGGGGACACCCTGTTAAAATCTCTCAGAAAGGCAGCTGGCTGAGCGCTGGCTGGGAGAAAAAGGCAAAAGGCAGTTAAAAAATAATGGAGAGGACGGAAGAGAGAGACAGAGATAGGTACTTGGCTCCCAAGATCTGCGGATGTAACGAGCACAAAGCATTTGGAAATGCTCAGAAGTTGTGTCTGAAAATCTCCCCTGGCTGATGTGTCAAGGAGCTTCCAATCCCCTTTCAAAAGCTTCCTTTCTCTCTGCTGCGCTCGCTCCCTTTGTAATGGGTGGCTGTTTCTAATTATCTGTAAATGTTAAATGTTCCCTAATTCAATCAGAACAACTTGTTCACAGATGGCAAACCCTTCATCTGCTCAGCTTTCAGCGGAGTCTCTGACTCAAGAGCCATTGATCCCTTCCTTCCCAGAGAGGCTGGCTTGAGACATGCAAGGGGTGCGGAGAGGAAAGGAACCTGTAGTGTACAGGAACGATTCCAGGTCTTTCCCTTTTCCCTTGACAGCTCTCACGCCACCCTTTGCTCCTGGGTAACCCAGTACTCCCTCCTGGGCAGGACACTGCAGTCATGACGCTGGGGATGCATGCTTGGGTTCAGTCTCTCCTCTCCCCACTGCCATATTACTGCTCTTTGGCTCGTCTGAGCGAGCAGTCCTGTTTAGTGCCACCTCATCCCACCTTGCAATAGGCACACAGTGTGGTGTCTTGGATCCCGACGCAGTTATGTCATGGGCCTGTGGTTCATCTCACCCTGCGTCCCAGCTCCTGTCACCACTACGCTAGCTCATGTTAAGCTCATGCCCAGCTGATGCTGATCCCATTGGACTCTGCATTTCTTATCTTGTTGCCTGCTGGTGAATGGCACATGCCGACACTCTGTGTCCTTTCTCATTCCCTGCTCCTAGTACATGCACTCACTCACATCTATCCCCCTCAGCTACAGCACTTGTTCCCTTGCTACTATCCAGACTTGTTGGTTAGGGCAGAAAACTACTGCCCAATGCCCAGGAACAGCCATAACAGGGCTCCTAAATCAGGTATCCCCATTCATATCTCTAAAATTTGCAATTTACAGTACACAAGCCAGGGGCATAGAGGACAAAGGAGGGGGTGGTGAGGTTTTCTCATTAAATCCAAGGGAAACTCTCTTTACTGCCGATTCCTAATGATTTATTGAAGCATCTAGTCTTCCCCTCAGACCTAGAAAAGGGTCTTGCCTTTGATCAACCAGTGACTCACCATCTGCAGCCGAGGTGATTTACGACAAATGCAAGCTATTTCTGCACATGGAAGGGGAGAAAAATAGGCCTCATCATCCCTGAGAGGGTGGGAAGGATGAAAAACAAGCCGCCCACAGGATAATGCTGGCTGGGCTGCTCCTCACAGCTCTGCTGCTCCCCCAGCACCTCAGCAGAGCGGCTGGCTCCCCGCGGCAAAAACGCTGCTGCAAGGGTTTTGTGGGGGGGACTCTTACATCTCAAACAAATGGCTCCATGCCAGGATAGGAATAGAACAGCTTAAATTGTACTCTTCATGTTGCATTGCAGGGCTGGGCATGGGTCTCCATCAGCCATGCCAACAGAGCGGGGCTGCAAGAACAGCCCAGGGGGTGGAGAGCATCAACAGCCACCGCTGAGCACATATCCTGATGCTTCCAGGTCTGAACCTGCTCTTTTCAATACCCATCCTTCCCTCCCTCATGGTGTAGCCAAAATCTAATCACTTCCAGATCAGGAAACTATATTTCCTGGAAGCTTTCTCTTTTTTTTTTTTTTTTTTCCCCAAAAATCTCCAGCCAAATCCTGGCACAAAACCAAAACCTTTAAAGACCCCTAAACTCTTTCCAGGACATGCCTAAAACCTGAAGTCTCCCTCCACCATCCCCCTAGCCTTCACTTTCTGACTCTGCAAAAACGCCTTTAGCTAAAAGACTAGCCCCTGTTTAGAGAAGGAAAAGGCTTCATTGTTCAGGACGTGAGCAGATTCACAGCTAACATCCAGCCACCCATGAGAGACTCCCAGCACAGCGAGCTTTGCAGAGTCACTGCTCCATATCCTCCAACAACTGGCTAAGGAGAAGCAAAGTCATTAAAATGTGCGTTACGCTCGCTGGAACAATCCTTGGGCAGAAGCTTCATGCAGAGCTCCACTGGGCAAAGTGCTCCACTGCTCAGCGGTGATTAGGGAGAGTTTGTTAATGAAGCAGATTTTAGTGACTAAAGGCAAGTGGAGAGAGAGGAGAGAGAGCAGACTCTTCATCAAATGGTATAATGTGGGCTTGCTGCAGCTGATCTTTGGTGGACATAAATCAGTTCAGTTCTCCCAGCTTTTATCAGCTGAGGGTCTGACCCACGGGATGTGCGAATCATTGAAGGGCATAGCACCAATCACATCATAATAAAACTGTTCATCTTTGGCAACTGCCTGCTGCAGATCTCAAAGCATTTTGCAGACGTCCAGAGCTGCTTCAGAGCCATAAAGGTTTTGCTCACATTTCCAAACTTGCCTTTTTCATACACTCCCTGAAGGTTCAAGCTGCTTTAAATCAGGGTGATCCCCCTGAAGCAGAGGAGGGGGGTGTAAAGGGACCCTGAGTAAAAGCATAGTCAGCCTGCTGTTCTGATCTTGCTGGGCCATCCGCCTCTGTAATGAAAATCAGCATTACCCTGTGGATACCAGCAGAACATGACCAATTTACCCTGTCTGAGGCTCTGTTCCCAGCTCCATGGTACGTGTTTTGCCCTGCATGAGAGATGAAAGGGCGGATCAGTGCTCTTAAAAGACCCAACTCAGTTTTACCAGTGCACAGATGGTGTGTACAGGAGGATTGCACACACAGCATCCCCAAATGCAGAAAAATATGCTTCCTGTTCCCTTCTTCCCTCTTCTCATTTGTCATCCTCCGCCCCACCTTCATACCTTTTCCCTCACGCAGGAGCAATGGGTCTTCACAGCCACACAGGTAACTCCCATTTCCTACAGCAGATTGCCAAATAGCCAGGTACAGCCTTCTGCCCTTTATGTCTTTCCCTCAGTAGTGTAACTCTACCACTCCAAGTACCCTTGGAGTTTGATGGGAGCAAAGATGGGTGGTTTTGGAGAGACATCTCTCCTTCCCAGAGGGAAACTGGGAAGGAAGGGAAAGAAGACCCCCACTGTGGTGCTAGGTGGTGTACAAGCACGGAAGAGAGAAGTTGAAGGATTGCAATCAGATCTTACACAGACTTTCCGGGTGTTCTTCAGGCACAAGTACCTCAGTTTGGCAAGCCCTTCTAAATCTCTGCAGTTAGCAGTAAAAATGAGGCTTTTTCCCAGCCACCATCTGATCCTCTTCATCAGTTACTGCTCTGCACTGCCCACCCACCCATCCCTCCTCATCCTGAGGATAAAACCCACTTAGCCAAGCCCCTTCCCATACAGCCCTTCATCACTAGGGATCGATTTCCTATATTGACTGAGCAGGCCCCAGCCATTAACGAGTTCATTTTCCATCACTTAGATGTAGATGGATTCCCTCAGGAGCCCCAGGGTCACCGAAGTTTCATTAACAGACACTGTAAAAGTATTTAAATACATTTTAAAAAAATCACTTGAGAAATGGAGTAAGTCCATAATCCTACTCCTCTCAGGTTATCTTGAAAGACAAAAGAAAGCTTTGCTGCCTGCAGAAGGACAAGAAGCCCTTAACAGCTTGTCCCTGTCTTTATCCAACACATCACAACACATCACCTCTAGAGAGGTGCAGTTTTCCATAATGCTGTAGATGGAAACCATCTATTCATTTATCCAAGCTCTGGCTGAGCATATTCCAGTCACTAAGGGCTTTTGGCCTCCAAACTTCCCTGCTAGCTGTGACACATTGTCTGGTGGTAAACTGAGGCACGAAATGATGAAGACTCAGACCCAGGTCTGGATGCTCAGATACGCTAGCAGCACACATATCGTAGACAGGCATTGGTAGCTCTGCTGCAAAGCAAACTCTTATCCCAATTGGTTATATCAGGACAAAAAAAACCCCATAACTGAGCCCTATCTGACCTTGAACACCACACAGAAAATTACATGGCAAAATATGTGTCAGAAATAAAGGCTGAACTCAGCAGTCTATTTCTGCTGCTAAAAGATTTCTGACTTTTTGCCACAGATCTCTAGAGGACAGGCTGAATTTTACCACCATGAAGCTCCATGTAGATGCTGGCTTAGCTGCCACTCCATGAGAGGGGGTTTGGAACCCAGAAACACCACCAATTCTCCACCAAAAACATGGCCATGGAAAATTCAGCCCTGCAGACAGTTTCCATTCTAAGCTCATTTATGTCAAGAACTCAAGTTACACATTCGAAAAATTTGCAAACAAAAATTTAATGTGACATTTTTCTCCCCGCTTGGAAAGAGATGACTCATTAAGTCAGTCTACAACTCTTACTGGGTGCCCCGGATGGCAGGGTCTCGCAGCAGTTGGAAGTATAGTCACATTATCCCCAAACACTAGGAGGAAGGGCAAATAAACCTGCCTCCCCCAAGTCCCAAGCATGCGTGAATCCTTCGTCCTGATGGGAAGGCTGTAAAGTACCATAGAGCTACCAAATTTTTCCTAATATCTTTTTTCATCACAACTCAACCAAACAGCTAGTAGGAATTAGCAGGCAGTGCCTGGCTCTTTGACTGGTTGAGTGAAAGTCTGGATAGACTTGCCATGGGGACAAATGCTCATCCTCAGTGCCAGGCTGGCAAATCTCCCAGGGAGATGGGCAAAGCCTCCCTATCCAGCATCTTTGGAAAGGTCTCATGATCTCCTAGGAGCGCAGCATAAGGAAGGTGACCTCCTCCCTCCAGTATCTGCAGAAGAAAGCAGGAGCTCATGGATGGAGGAGACAGATTGCTCCCACAATTAGACAGCAGGAGGAACTGGCCCATGAGGTGAGGTTTGTCCTCGGAGAGAGAAGAGTAACGTCATTTCACTGGCCCCTCCGCAGTTACTCCAGGCTGACAGAAACATTTCCCTTGGAGTCCCTCCAAATCCACATCGCTAACTCCTCAGACTGCAGCAAAATTTCTCTGAATAGACATCAGCCAGGCCCAGTTGGCATTTACAAAACAGGCTGCAAGGGGGATCACTCTAGGTTCACAAAAGCACTGTTTAGAGTAAAACCCCTTGCCTTCCCTGGGATGGTGGAGGGGCGTGCACAGGAGACCTCCACTGCATGCACAGCCTGGCAATAGACTCCCCCTGCTCACCAACAGGAGATTCATTAATGCCGACAAGGTAAACTCAGGCTCTATTATTCATATCTGTATTTATGAAGTATTTATGCTGACAACCTAGAGGGCGATAAATCAGCACCACCGGGATGTGTTGATTCCCGTGGCCGATTCTCATGCTGACAAGGCTGATGCCTGCCTCGCCTGGCGGAGGGGGGCAGAGGGCCCTGCTCGCAGAGAAACAGCTCGTTTGTGACAGCCAGAAATAAACGGCCCAGCTGGGAGAGGGGGGGAGAGAGAGAGGACAGCCTTTGCTGGAGGTGCCTCAGAAGCAAATGGCAAGGATTGAATGGGGAAGCTGTTGGTGCAGCAGAAACACTTCCCCACCTGGATTTCAACAAAGCTCGCACCCACGTAGCTGCGCCACCTGGAATGGGTCTCTGCCCAGCCACCCCAGCATAGACAGGGAGGGGGCTGCCCCGCTGTCCCCCAGGTGGGGCTGCTCCAGGTTCACTGCAGCAATTGTGTTCAAATCATTCCAGATTTACACCACAAATTCCCATGTCTGGGCTGAATTTGCTGCAGATTTGCTAAAGTTAATGCACTGGAGTTGCTCCAGAGGTACACCTTGACAGGGGGGAGTGGATCTGGTCCAGCTCCAGGGATTCCAGCAGGGTGACAGTGGAGTTACCCTGCTGATGGCAATGTGCCCCTCCAGACTCGTGGTGGCTGCAGGGGCATTGCTCCCCATTCACAGCGGCAGCTCTACTGCCATTGCATCAAATTTACGCTCTCATGCTATTGACTTGACAGCCTGCAAATGAGACAGGCCTGCAAACCTCTTGACTTCTTGCCCCGTGATCCAGAGATCGGGTCCCAGAAGAGCTTATGCAAGAGAAAAAGACCTATTTGTCCAACTGCTAAAAGCAAAGGGCTTATTTCCACTTGTAAATTTACAGCAAGTTCCGATCCTGATTCAAATCCGAAGCAGAGCATGTCAGTGAATTTCCAGTTCAGAAGAAATCCTCTCTGCGGCTTTTCCCTCATGCATGACTGCACAGCAGCTTCTAAACCCCTCAGTCAGAAGGCTATTCTGGGTATTGGTTTGGGACTCTGTGTCCTGCCTTCCCTGCCATGCATGGGCACTGCCAAGGCACTCAGGAAGGCAGGGCTACAGTGCTGTTCAATAATGCATGTTATTTCCTAATACAATAACCACTGAGGCTTGTGCATGCTCTGAATGAGCTGTGCCAGTGCTGGAGAGCGTATCGGTTCAGACGTTGGAGCCGAGAGACAAGTCTTGAAGAGACGAGGGAGAATTCCCCTTGCTGGACCTCATTAGCCATGCCAGGAACACACACCCTTTGAAATATTTCTGTTGATTTCATGTTATATTTCTCCTCTGTATTTTCTTTCTCTGTGCCATCGCATCGCTGTGAATGCTGTGCCTAATCTTCTGCCCAGCGCTGGCCCTCTCTGCATGCAGACGCGCACACCCAATCCCAAGTGCAAGCCCGCATGTGTGCATGCATGTGAGTAACGCAGACCTTTTAATTCCTTCTTAGATGTCAGCTCCATCAAGAAAGACGGTAGCTCCTTCTAGCAAGCATTAAGCAGCTTTGCTGAAGCTGACGTGGCACACGCTCATGTACACCCAGACCCCTCAGCGAAGCAGATGCTCGGTGGCCGGGAGCCGGGGCTCCTCAGCGCTCCGAAACGCTGGGGCGCTGGGCCGGGCTGGCTCCAGGGGGGCTGGAAGGTGGTGACCAAGGCCTGTTTGTCGCCTTGCTCTCGGTGGGGCTGGTGACTGGTCCCAGTGGCTGCCTCCTGCCTGGGGCGCAGCGGGTGCTCCGCGGTTGAGCTCAGGGCAGCGGCGCCTGGGGTCAGCTCCCGGGCTCAGGGGGGAGGATTGCACAGAGGCACCATCCAGTTTGGCCTTGCCTTTTTCCTTGCAAGGTCTCCGTCTGCTTCTGTAGAAATGCTCTCCTGCTGTGCAACGGGCACGCATCTGCCCTGGTGGTCCCTGTCCTGGGAAGGGTGGGATCAGCCGCACCCCCTCCTTCTGCTCCGTCACTGCCTGCACGGGGAGACGTGACCCTGGTTCCTGCAACTGTAAGCCAGGAGACACCTCAAGACCGCTCACAAAGTTTGGTACCCTTTTCCTAACCTATCAACAGATGGAGCCTCCATCCCTTCCTCTGCCTTGCTCAGAGAGGATCCCAAATTAAAAACATCTCCCAGCAGCAACATTACTGTTGGCACAGAAAGCCAAGATGAAAAGAGTGGACCAAAGAGCTGTGTGGTGCAGTGTTTTGAGCTAGATGTGGATGCTGCTTGCAGCTGCCTTACCCATGTAAGAGCACTCCAGCCCAAATTCATCCCCAGTTTGCGGCTGGTTGGATTGAAAGGCACTCAGATCAGCATTTCCGAAATGTCCTCCCAAGCCCACCAGCCTTGCAATTCCAGCCACTTCCCACTGAAATCTCATAGCAGAACTGCTTTCTGCAAGGCCAGGATTCCTAATCTCCCTGGGCTTCTTTTCTCCATGTATAATGAGGATTATGGTTTAATTCCTGCCTCACAAGGGGGTGCTGTGGGGATTGAGAGGGTTAAGGCACTCAGATAGCATTGCAGCAAGGCTATTACAAGCCCTTCAACAGAGGGGGCCAGAAAAACCCCACTGCTGTTTGCAGACTGCTTACCACTTGCATCAGCTTCCATTAACTGGGAGGCAATTTTCTCACCAGTTCAGACTTAATTTCTTCTCCAACTGCTGGCCCTATCCAGAGAACAGCAGGACAGGAGTGACTATCAGCACTGAATTACCTTTTAAAAGGATGGTGCTTTCAGATCTGAAGGAGTGTCTGCTGTCTGTATAGTGTATGTGTGTGTGTATGTACATGTGTTCATGTAAGCATGTAGGAGGCTGTATCAGGAGAGCTCAGAAGTGAAGCCAAGCAGAGAATCAGCTCAGGAAGCCCTTTGCACCTCTGATCCCTCATTGTTGACTGCACTGCAGACACATTATGTGTGTTTACAGATGAAAAAGCAAAAATAAAACTGATGCTGGCCTTAAAATTCTGTTCAGCACAGCCTTCTGCACTGATTCAAAATGTTTATAAACACAGAAGTTAATGTAATCAGCACTGCAGCAAATACACACCAGGTACACGGCGGAGACAGGAGTGTCAAATGCGCTCCCAGCTCAGAATGACAGGCCTCTGCTGTGGGCTCTTCATCAAACAAAAGCAGCTGAAAAAACCCACTGAGGAATGTTTTAAAGAGCAATTCCTCCTCCCCCCCCCCCCCCCTTCTTCCCTCCCTCCAATCCCCTCTGGTAATCATAGTTGTAAAAAAGAATGCAACATGTCCATTCCCACTGAGCCTTTCAAGTTGCAGGGCCCTGCCAGACCGCGTGTGTGCAGGGAGCCACTGGAAAGCGGCCACTGCTCAGGAAGGGGAGCGGCGGCACAGCCCCAGACAGCGGTGGAGAAGCTGGAGTTCACCAGTAGGGGGGAATTCCTGGGTGACATTTCCTCCTCCTCCATGGAGGATGGAAAGCAGTGGTCCCCTGAGGGCCGTCCATCCGCCCAGCCTCGTTGTTCCTGAGCCTGTGCTGTGCCCATCCCAGAGCAGATAGGAGCTGCACTTACGAAGAGTCGGAGGAGACATTTTGCCCATATGACTCCAGCCCAGCAACTGTTCAGCCCCGGGGAAGGATGTGTATCAGCTTGCCAGGGAAGACCCCATTCAAAGGAGTTGTGTCATTGCAGAGCCCTTACCAAACCCATCCCATGTCCTCCTGCACATTGCCAAAAGACCGTGCTCAACCATTTTGGGAAGCATTTTGGGAGGTGCGCATGAAATGTCCTATTACAGCAGGTTGCTGCAGAGACGTTACCTCACATGTCAGCATCAGCAGAAAACTCTTGTGCTGGCTGAACAGCCAAAATGCTGGGCGGACAAAACAGTGCTTGACTACAAGCAAGCTTTTTTTTTTTTTTTTTTTCCCCAGCCAAATGTTGTTTCATGCTTTAATTGCAATTTTCAAGAACTATATTAGCATGACAACTTATGTAAGTGTCGGCCAAGTTACTACACCATTTCTAGTATCTGTGCCTAAAACAGATTTCACAGGGGTGTAGAGGAAGGGGCTTGTATAACTTTTGGTTCTCTCTTCTGATGGCTAGTTGCCATCTAAAATGAGACTTCTGCCACCCCTAAAAATCAAGAAGGGGTAAATATCACTTCTGTGGAGTATTAGGAATAATTTTCCTTGAGGAAGGGGGGATTACTCACAGCCCCATCCTTTGGACTACCTGAAGCACCAGGTGGGTTGTTTTTTCCTCTCCTTGTTTCTAGTCAAATACGTTTATAGATTTCCAAGCCTCAGAGTGGTTCACGTGTTCCTGTACTTGGAGCGTAATGGATGGGCAATCTTTGAAACCCCTGCCCTATTATTGCATGCACCATGATATACAAAGTAGTTAGGGCTCCTCCTCCACGCCTCTGGCTGGGATGCACTTTAGAAACCTACTGCTGCGAGGGTTAGAAACAAGGAAAGAAACAATCGGCTAAACCAGCTGATACAGCAAAGCAGAAGGCAGCCCCATCAGCCCCTCAGAGGACATGCACACAGAGACCTCCCCAAATCAAAAAAATAAGTATGATGCAATTAAATATGTTACATATTACGGTCTTCCTCCCCTAGAAATAACAAAAACTGCCAAACCAAAGCATTCTGCTCCTGCCTTTCCTGCTCATACAGAAGTCCCCTTGGGCTTCACGGAAATTTTGGACTCACAAAAAGCTGCAGAACAGGGGCCTCATGGCACTGTGTAATAAATCTTAGAAGTTAACAGCCAGAACTGTGCCAAATGTGATGGGTTTTGCTTTGCGCAGGATCATGAAAATAATACATTCTGGCTCAATAAGTTAGGCCTGATGCACCAGGGCTAATGGTCTACTGCTGCTGCTGCTAATGGATTTACATTTTTGTCTCAAATGTTTGTGATTTGGGAGGCCAAAGCCCAAGGCTCTATCAAATCTCCGCATATTCTTGAAGGGAAATCTTAATCGTACCCCAGACATAGCACTGAAATGTCACCTTCCTTAGATCAGGCTATGATCAATCCCGAGATTTTCTTTCTGCAATTGATTTCAGATTTGAGTTTGCAACAAACCGGGGGGAATTTCATGTGCAAGCCCCCAGCAACAGCGCTCCACCTCCTAGCCCTCATAGTGAACGACTCGGGCAATTCCAGTGTTTGCCAAACCATCACTGCTCCCCGTGGCCAAGCAGTGCACCAAAGGCTTGCCAAGGGTGGGAACAGACCTGCCTGGTGTGCTGCATAATCACAGCTTTGGCTATCTGCTTTCCTTTCACAGAGGAAAACCTCTAGCTGCTGGGCCTGTGAAGGAAACCCTGAAGGTGTGAAGTGAGGGTAACCGTCCCAAGATGTCTTTGCCTGGATCTGCAGAAAGCTTAAAACAATAGTGCTGAGACCTGGCCTGCCCCACGTGCCTTAGCAGAGGCTAGCTCGGTGCCAGTCGCAATACGTTAAAAGGGAGACAGGAGAGTATTGCACTGGGAAAAATGTAACTTGGAACATTGTGTAATGTGGGGGACTCGATCGCAACATAGAGAGGCCTGCCCCGGGGAGTAATGTCTCACTGGAGGCATCTCTTTAATGGAGTCAGGAAAAGAAATGGGATTTTATAGATTAAAGGTGAAACTAGCCAGATGAAACACAGCCCGGCCAGGAAAACCAACCGCTGGAACCACTGTTGCAAGGATGCGAGGAGCTTACCATATCTTGCCTGTCCGCAAGGACAGCGGGTTGTGCTCCTAAGCTCTGGCTTGCAGCTTTACAGAAGAGGCAGGAGGCAGAAATCATCAGGGCAAGTTCAGCAGCCTCCGCTCCACAAGCAGGATGTCCAGAGGAAACCCAGTGGCCTTGAAGTCTGGCAATCTATTAACTAAACCTCATTACTACGTAATAACTTTTGTTATTTTGGAACAAACCTTGTATCTGACTAATCCGCTTTGTTGCAGAGCTGCCCATCCTTCCCTTGAACAGGAATTAAGTTCTAAAGGAATTAAAAGGAGGAGGAGACTGCTGAAGGGGTCCTTAGAGGTATCTTTCAATAGCTGCTGGCTGCCCCCCCCTTCCTTCTCTGCTATGTGTGGTATCCTTCCCCACTGATTCTGTCCTTTTCTGCTTGCCAGGCATTGATTTGTTCCTGTGTTGTTCTAATGGAGCTTGAAATCAACATGACTTTGTTGGTGGTTGTTGTCATTGTTGTTCACATCTTTGTTTGGGGTTCAGCATCCTTGCGGAGGCCAGGGCAGCTCAGGAGCTGGCATCAGCAGGCTAAATACCTCCTTAGCAAAAGAGCCGCAAAGGCTGTGTCTGTGTCCACATAATACGGGCTGTGACAAAGCACGACAAACCAGTGCCTCCCTCCTCCAGTGCATCAGCCCTTGTGCTGATTCTGAATCCCCCCGCTTATCAGCGCGCACAGAACGTGTCCAGAACAAGCTCCTTCTTTCCAGTAGGCCCCATGAAAACGCTGTATATTACTTAGGATCTACATCCCAAGCATTTATGAGGGTAAATCTCGGTTCCATGTGATAGCTACGTCTATTTCACAGGCGGTTTATGTCAGGCATTTTTGTGTCCTATCGATGGCCAGGCAGGCGGGCTGCTGCCACTGCCAGCAGCCGTGGCCCGGGCGTTCCGCCATCCCTAAGGGAATTCAGAACGCAAGCCACAAGTCCACAAAAGCCGGGTGCTGAGGCACGGCCGAAGCGCACCTTAGGAAGCATCCAGCGAGGCGGCCCGGGCTCGGGGGTTATCCCCCGCCGGCACGCCCGGCGGCTCGCCCAACAAAAGGCAGCGGCCGCCAGCCGGGGAGAGGAGGCGAGGGGCGGGGGCCCCCAGCCCTCCCTCCCGCAAGCCGAGGCGGGCAGCCCCCGGAGCCAGGCGCCGCCCCGAGGCGCGGCCATCCTCCTGCCCCCCTAACCCCCCTCCAGCGGCGGGGCGGTGTCGCGGGAGCGGCGGGCGGCGGTGTCCGGTGGCTGGGGCGGCGGGGCTGGAGCCGGCGCGTCCCGGGCTGCGGGGCGGGCAAAGGGTTAACGCTGCGCCCTCCTCCCGCCGTGCGCTGACATCACGCAGGAGCGGGCGAGCGCCGCCGCCCCGCCCGGGAGAGCGCGTGTGCGTGTGCGTGTGCGTGTGCGTGAGCGTGAGCGCCAGCGGCCGCCGTGCCCCGCAGCCCGGGCACCCCGCGCCCCCCGCCCCGCGGCCGGCCCGGCCCCGCGCCCCCCCCGGGCTGCCGGCGCCCCGCGCCCCGGGAAGCGGAGGGCAGGCAGCGGGCGGGGGCTGCCGAGCCGCGGGACGGCCGCGCGCGAGCCGCGGGACGGCCGCGCTGCGAGCGGCGGCAGCAGCCGGCGGAGGGCTCGCCCTCGCTTTTCGCTATTTGTTTTTCCTCCACCCTTCTTTTTTTTTTTTTTTTTTTTTTAATATTTTTCCCCTTCCCTTCTCGCTCGCCCAGCCCTGGGCCGTGCTCGCTCCCGGAGGAGGGCACCCGCGCTGCCCGGCGCCCAGCGGAGAGGGGCCCCGCGCCCCGCCGAGCCCCCGGGCCCCTGCGGATGCGCGAAGCTCTCTCCGGCCGCCCGCCCTCCCGCCGGCTTGCCTGCCGGCCGCACCACCTCTTTGTCCTCTTGCACCTACATTTTTAAATTTTTTTTTTTTTTTTTTTTTTTTTTTTTTAAGAAGACATGAAAACAACCGGGGGCGGGGAGGGTGGGGGGCCCAGCGACGCTGCCAGACCGACCCCTGCCCATTTCTCCTAAGGAACTCTCATGGCTTCACAGCCGCAGACAAGTTGCCGTGCATCTTGGTGGACTATCGGAGTTTGCATCCTGGCGGCCGCGCTCCTACCAGGTGAGCCGCTGCCGGCCGGTCCCCCCGGGAGGCGGTGGGCTCTGCCGGGGCGCTGGGGGGGGGGCGGGCGGGGGGGGGGGGGGGGGGGAGGGCGGGGGGTGGGGCGGCTGGGCAGGTGTGGAAGCATCTGCGGGGGGGGGGGACCGATTTCATCTCTGGCTTGGAGAAGAACAACACGGTCGTTTGTTTTGGAAGCAGCTGCAGGCAGTGGGCTCCGGAGTCCTGGGAGCTGAGGCGGTTTGTTTGCTTTTTGGATCGAGCAACGTCTAGCGAGGCATAGCAGCCAGGCTTCCCGGGAAAGGGAGCCACGAGGCTGGGTAATGAGCACAGATGTTTCGGGAGAAGAGATGGAAGGTTTCAGCTGTCCAGCATCCCCAAAATCCCCGCTCCTCTCGGCACACACACACTTCCCACAGGCTCTTTTGCCGGGGGGGCTGGACTGCTCCATGTTTCGGACCTTCCTTTCACTGATTTTGCACTTGGATGCCTGATGGCATCTGATCCCACCCTTTGGTTCTGATCCATAGCTGGAAAGAAGGAGATGGGCAAAGATTTGGATCGACTCCTCCCCGGCTCATTCGACCTACCCTGGCGGTTGCAGAACAGCCCGTGTGTCCCCACCCCAGGGCTTGGTCCTGCCCTGGGCTCTAGCACAGCTCTTAGAAGCCGGAGAGTGACCCACTTTGTGAAGTGCCCTGGAGGAGACTCTTTTATTCTGCTCCAGTGCAGAGTGGGTTAATGCTATCCCGGAGGGCTTTCCCGGCTGTCAGAGACATGGAAGGAGGACCAGCAGTCTGGGTTTGCAGCGCTTGTGAATGAACTGGGAAATGCAAATAGAACCCATTTTTGCCTTTTTGAGGCTGGGCTCCTAATGCCTGGGTCTAGAGTGCGTGGCAGCGGGCACATGTGCCACCCCCAGGCCGGTGTCCAGCCCTCTGCAGGGGTACGAGGCAGCCTGTGCCTGCAGAAGGAGGGGGGTCTGCAGCTGGAGAGGAGAAGTTGCAGTGAAGGCAGGGTGGAATTACCTCTGCTCCTCCCCTCATTGGGCTCGGGCAGAATGGGGCTGGCTGGGCTGTGACTCTGAGATGCGGCCGCACTAGCAAGGTCTGGGCCAAAACACTGGCCATCCGAGCAGATGCCAGGGCCCAGGGTTCCCCAGTGCTAGCAAAGGCAGAGATGGTGATAACAGCCAGGGCGTGGGAGATCAACAGAGCACAAAGACTGGATGGTCCAGCCAAAATGGGTGAGGACAGAGGTGAGGGGGTGGTGGTCAAAAAACCAGGGATACTGTGAGAGGGAAAAGGTGAACAGAGTGATGAGAAACCAGGTCTGGGTATACCTCTGTATTCCCAAGACAAAGGGATCTGCTGTGCATTGCAAAAAGAGGAAAAGAGGTGATGGCAGGGACAGCCTTGGGCTCCCTGCACTCCTCTGTGCTTCCAGGCAGGTGCCTAGCTGAGCTCTGGCTCCTCACAAGGAGTCTCAGAACTTCCCATGCCATTCTTCACCTGCTCTTCCCTCCTTCTCACCCCTCTACCGGGCACCCCCGTGCAGGAAACCCTCCCCACAACCACTGGGAAAGGCAGTGGAGGTGGAGTAATGCTGTGGTGACGGTGCTGGGTAAATCAAAAGGGGTTTATGGTCCCCCAATCCATCTAGGAATTTCTTTCACCAAGGAGATACATGGACAGTGACCCTGGGGCAGCCTGGCATCTCACCTTGTCCTGCCAAGAGAGACTTTTTTTTTTTCCACTTATTCTATTTTTGGCTGTTCTCAAGGCTTTGCTGCCAGCAGTCAGGCAATCTTGTCTCCTGCCACTCTGCAGTACTGTGGTAGTTTGTCTTGCACTGTCCCGCTGACAGTTCTGCCAGGATAAGCCAGTGGTGCATCTAGTGGTGCCTTGCCAAGGAGAGGGTACAGCCAGCTCTGCAGTGCTCCGGGAAGATAATCCTTCCCAACCCCTGTCTGCGATCACTGAGTACCCTGAAGCCTGTGTGGGCGAGACTCTCGGCTGGACCAGTTTAGTGATGGGTGCACCACATTTGCAGGAATGACTGATCCTGTATTACGTATTTATTCATTCATTCATTTCATTCGGTTGTGCGCTTATTTGTAGTGTGGACGCATCCCAGAGCTGCAGGGAAGGACCAGCACGATACCATGCTAGATGCTGCACAAAACCATAGCAGGCTGACAGTCCTTGCTAAACCACTGCCATACTGAGGCAGGTAGTTCCTCAAGTTTGCAATGCATTGTGCCAAAATCAGCTGAGGGTGTATGTATAACCAGCCATATGGAAGCTTTGAATGCAGACAGGCTTGCTTATCGAGGAGAAGGGGAGAGGGGAACTTAGGATCCTCTATTATAAGTGAATTAGTAGCTGTGGACTTTGTTGGAAAATGTGGCTCGGTACCTAGCACCCAAGAAGGATGGGAGGAAGGCAGGAATCACTACCTGCTTTCCGGAAAACCTTTCATGCTTATCTGATCAATGCCATTTCATTTTGTTCCCATCCACGTATGCTACCTCCCGCTTCTGACAATGTTAGCTTTTTTTTTCTGATAAGGAAATAAAAGTTCCCCGCTGTAAAAGCTGTAAGGAGTCCCTTATAAAAATCTGCTTTACAAATTGTCTTTAATGTGATCGGCTCAATCGTCCAGAACGGATTCAATTCAGGGTTCCTGCAGCCTTCCATGCAAATCTGCCTACCTGTCCATTTGGAACCATTAACCAGGTATCAAATCAGGCTACGGCGTTAGGGCTTCGACATAATTAATACGAATGGGGGTTATTGAAAAGCCGTGGGGTACTGGGAAGGAGAGATCCTAGGCAGCTGATCTTCAGAGGCTAGGAACACTTGCGGTTAAATTTATGCTTTACAAGTCTTAACAATCTGTCTGTTTATCCCCGCCAT
The DNA here is from genome assembly GCA_034008185.1 of Gorsachius magnificus. Lineage (NCBI taxonomy): Eukaryota > Metazoa > Chordata > Aves > Pelecaniformes > Ardeidae > Gorsachius > Gorsachius magnificus. Next base: position 5,298,332 of record CM067097.1, read on the forward strand.
CAAACTCAGTACAGCTTGAGATGCAACCACGCAGAGCAGAGGCATTCATCTTGTGCTTGGACCTGCTCTGGGCCTCTATCTCCAAACGCTCTCCTCTGTCTGGGGACAAATTCCTGTCGGCTATCACCGGGCTACCTCTTGGGCTCTGAGAAGGGCCTGTGAGTCTGTCTTTGCAAAGTGCTTTGAGATCCTCAGCAGGGGAGAGCTGGAGAGGTGTTTGAAGCTTTGATACAGGGTTTTTCCATCACAGAGTTTGAAAGCGGCATTGGCTGAGCCACAGTGACCTGGAGGCCTTAGGTCAAACTTGGCTGCAGCTGGAGGGAGGGTTCCTTTTTGGGGAGGTACAACAGCTCTCTGGAGTGCTGGGAATAGTCAAAGTGTGCCACTGCAGGATCTGGTCCATCTTGTACTCTATAGAGCTGCTTTAATATCCCAAAGCAGCTTCCAAAAGGCAAGAAGTTGCCAGAATTTTGTTCAGCTTTTGGTTTGAGTTCTTAGTTGTTAATTTTTTCTTCCCCCCACTTACCTCCTCCCGAAACTCAGAAACAACAACATCAGGATATTGCAGGAAGGAAAAGTGTGTCTTTCACTGATATTTTCTCATTAAACCTCACTTGTTGCGGTGGAACTGACCCGTCGGGTTTTAATCTGGAGTGAATTTATGAGCTCATGTATGTGCCAGTGTGGGTGAGGCGACAGGCTGTACTGAGAGGCAGCTCAGCCCACGAGCAGGAGGGTGTCTGCCCCATGGCCAGTGCCAGGGGACGACCGTGGTTAATGCTATTTGCTCTCTGAACCGGCAGCGTTAATCAAGCGAGAGCTCCCAGCCCAGTGCACGTGGATCCATTTGCAAAGAGCCGAACAGAAGCAGGGGCATTACCACATCCAGCAACACATCTAGCGCGAGGCAAATGCTTGCAATTAACTGGTGGCTGACGAGATGCCGATGCTGGTGGAGCCTGGCACATCCCTCCTCGCATCGCCCCTCCTCTGGGCTGCAACTGTACCAGCCACAAAGCCAAGTTTACAGGGAGGCACCAGAAGGATCCTTTGGGCACTGCTCACACCTTAGCTGAATCACGAAGGGAACCAGAAGAGCCGGTCGTCGTGACCTGCTTCCCAGGCCTGCGTTACCACTGGCACCCCTTGCCCTCTGCTAGCGTCGCTAAGGCTGGGGACAGCAGGGACAGCCCATCGTAAGGCCAGGGGGAGAGCAGTGAGTGGCCACCACTAGCCCGGGGAAGGCTCTTTTCCCACCTCCAGCGCCCTGGGGAGTTACGCAGCACCGCCAGCAGACAGGCACATGAGGGAGATGGTGGGGCAGTGCCAGGGGAAAAAGATTTTTTGGAAGAGCAGAAGTCAGGCTGCCTGTGAATGCTGCAGGGATGAGTTGGTCAGTCCTCTGATGGATGGCCACAATCCTCAGGGCCTCTGAGAAAAGGCGTCTTGCAACATCATTGCTCGAGGTCATGATGGCTCTTACACTGTCCTTTCCACGGGCCAGCAAGGCATATTGGTGCAAAACAGCAGAAACAGATGAGAGAGGGACAAAGGTTCTCCAATCTGAGCAACCCTAGAGATCATCTTGCTTTTTCAAATGCATCAGATTAAGTCAGGGCAGCTCTGATGCAGGGTGAGTTGGTACCGCCTGCCTCTGGAGCTGGGACCCAGTTTGCATTTGAGACACCCGTTGTGTTAATTACCGGAGCACAGCCATCCCAGCACAGAGAATTCAGAGCTCTGCAGCGAGGGCTCCCTAACCCAGATTATTGTTTCAGGTGAAAATTTGTTTAACTAAGGAATGAAACCTCTCATGATACATCCTGCTTTCCTCCTGGCTGCTGTTGAGCTGCAGATATTCTCCTGGCCTTACAGTTTTCTTCATTTCTCCCAGTGAAGGTTTAGTCCAGGCTAGATTGATGCACGTGCCCTCCCAACACACACGCACGTACCCTCCTAGCTTGGTTTTCAGGGGGAACCCCTGGGTGCCATAGCAGAAGAGAAACTCCTGTTCAAGCCACTCAGATGCAGAAGTATCACCCATGGGAGGAAGAGCGGTTTCCCCTCACTCTGTGAGTGGGCGCCCAGAGCAGGCAGCCAGGCACCTTGCCGTCCTTCCACTGTGCCACCACGCTAGGTTTAAAGTCCCACGTTTACAGTTTTGTCTCTCTCACGCATACAAATGGGAAGTGAAACTTGCAGGCATAAGGGCTACCCCAGCACTGTGTTATTTTATATGCCCTGTGCTGTCATTTCTGCGTGTCCCTGCCTCCATGGGCACCTGAGGACGCCTTGCTGTCCATTCGTTGTTTCTCCCCATCTCTGGGGCTGATGCAGCCGTTCACGCAGGCTGGCATCATAAAAGCTGCGGCAGCTTTTGGCTCTGCAGCAGCCCCAAGGCAGATGAACAGCAGCTACTGGGCGTGAGGGGGGGAGAGAGAGCTTCAGTCCCCTTGCTGTTTGCCCAGCCCAGGAGGACAGGGGGTCCCAGGCTAGGGAGCTGCTTGTGCCCTGCATGGCACAGGTCTGCAGTGGCTGGGGCCGGGGGAGGATGGCCAGTGGTCTCCTGTCCCTTTGGCATCTCTGTGGGGTGCTGGGGATGGATAGGAAGAACTGACCCAACTTGATGAACCATCTCTTCTCCATTCCCCCACGATAAAGCTGTCCCTGCAGGAGGTTTATAATCCTCCTTTGACATTATTTGGCGTGAGGCAGGGGGAAAGCCTTTCTAAGCACCGTCCACCCAGCTCTGCCTCTCTCCCTCACTCTGCTCCAGGCCTGCCCTCTCTGGCTCTGAGCCACTCCATTTGGAGATTGGTGTATGGCACTGCTTTCCATCTTCATCCAACCTACAGGTGGGCATGGGGGAAGAGCTTAAGGAGAGGCAGGATCCGTGTGACTCTCTTCCCTGAAAGAGAAAACACAGGGATGGGGTTTTCTGTTCCCCATCCCAGCCTATTTGCCTTTCTAACTGCGGGAACTAGCAAAGTGCCTCCATCTGCTCCCGCCCATGCAGGGATGCTACAGAAGGACCTGCAAATCACATCACTGCCTTGAAGCAGCGGCAGGTACCAGATGGACCACCTGGCTATGAGACAGCAGGTGCTCCCAAGCCTGGTTAGTCAAGAGGACTCTGCCTCCACCTCTCTTCTCAGCAGTTCTCTCTCTACCTGCGAAAACCCTGTAATTGGGCTGATTTTTTGAGTCTATTTTTCTTTTCCCATGGAAGATCCATTCCTCCCCCCGTGCTAGAGCAAGGCATCCGGAGGCATGGCCAGGAGTGACAGAGGGTCCATGCAGCTCGCAGCCAGTGGCTAACATCCAGCGTTTCTGCTCTGGTGACAGGCAAGAGCCGTTCCCAGCACAAAGGCCCGTCTGTGCAGGAGGCGAGGGGGCTGGAGCAGAGTGCCGTGTGGCCACCTGAGAGCAAAACCAGCCTTGTTCTCTGTGCGAGGCTAAAGACGTGGTATCAGAACAGGCCACTGCAGTTGGAGGGTCTGTGGCCACGTCGCGTGGATCTGGGGGGGGGGCACTGGGTTTCAGCTGGCCTTATAGGTATCTACTTTTTACACTGAGGATCCCACACTTGGCAAAATCAGGTTTCATTTCTTGTCCTCTGGCAAGGTATCCTCTGGACTGAGGGGGATACTGCTAGAAAACCTTTTCACAGGCCATTTTCACTGTCCCTAGGAAAGACAGCCCAAGGGGACAGGCTGGGGACAGAGTTCTGGCTATGGACTCAGGGTCTAATGCTAATGTGTAGAAGAGGCTGGTGGGACTTGAGCTCAAGCAGAAGCCTGTAATTAGAGGTTGTTGTACTGAGTGTCCTAGCAAAGCCAGGGGTTACAAGCAGTCCATGATGGGCAGAAGTCATAGACCTAGGGGAGAGTTTAATGTGATGAATAGGGTTTACTGGGAGGCACGTAGAGAGAGCTGTATAGTTCAGGAGAAAGGTCAGGGTTTCTGTCACTGTCTTTTCCAGGTTTCTGTGTAGAGCAGCTTGATACACGATGGTTATGCTGGCCTGCACGAGTCACTGCAGCACACAGGGCAGGGGAGAGCAGCAAGGGACAAATGAACCCTGCTCTGTCCTTGAGCAGCCCAAACAAATGAGCTAGCTGGGCTCAGAGTCCAGGGCTGGGTGAGTTATCAGCACAATGTGGAGTCATAACTCATCCCTCGCCCAAAGCCATGGCCATGATGGAGGTCCCCCTGCCTTGAAACATCTCCTTGCCTTCCCACCGGGCTGGGACTAGGAGTAAAGAGGCTGTCCCGGTGTCTTGGTGTGCTAACTGCTGGAGCTACAGCCGCTGCGCCAGATACTGATGGGTGACAAAGTGAATGCTGGGGTGGGCAGGAGAAGGGTCTGCATTGCTGCCGGCACATTCAACATCTGTATGGAGCTGGCAGTCGGGAGTTCACTGGTTTCACTGGAGAACTAAGCTGCACCAAGCTAGGGCTACTTTTTTCTTAGGGAGAGGCATCTTAGGGCTTCACTTTTTGACTTTTCCTGGGCTAGATAATCAGCACTGAGACCCCTTGCAGGCAAGCCCAGAGCCACATTCCCACCAGAGCGGTTATGCCGATGGCCTTCCTAGCCTGGGGGTGCCAAACCTAGAGGAAATGTTAAGGACGGATAATCAAAGTCAGTTTAGGGGCTGTAAGTACGCACAAGAAAAAGGTCACCCCTGTTCCGAGGAGGTTGCAACACACGGTATTTCCTTGCTGCTCTTGCCTATGTCACCTTACTCACTTAGCCAAGGCCAGTGTCATCTGAGAAGCAATGTTGTTTTTAAGGGCTGGAACAGAAGGCAGCAGCTAATGATTTGGTGGCGTACAGCAGAGAAAACTGCACAAGCTTGGCCTTACTGGGCCTGTTCATGCTCTTCCCCTTGTGAGCTGCACCAGCATGGGGGCTAGGGGCCGAGCTGCGGGAAGGGGAGCCCACCTTCTGGGCGCAGGGGAGAGCCAAGGCTGGGCCCATTTATGGTCATTCAGGATCAGGGATGTGTTGCATAGCAGCATCCTTGCCATGCTGTAATTTATATCAGCTGCCACAGTTTCCATGGGATACAGGACCCCTCTTGGCTCTACAGGCAGTGCTGCTGGGTGCTGTTAGTCTGTGCGTTGCACCCCACAGCTGGACACACTGGAGCTCTGCATATTTTACTGGGGAAGGATGAGTTCATTTTTGTGTACTGAGGGGCTGAGACCGAGGTGGTAGCTGCTGAAAAAAGGGCAGCCCGGGATCCAAATCTACCAGACACCTCTCTCATGGCTTCAAAGCCAAGTGCTGTGCTTGTTGTGTCATATTGGTAAAGCTCATGGTATCTTACGAAAGGCTTTAGAAAAGGCTTCTTGCTTTTCTCTTCGAGGCCGTGGTTATGAAAGACAGTCATGTGCCCCAACACGTGAATCAACACGCGTGTATCGCAGTGCCACTTCTGTCCTGGTGTTTGCCCCTGTGCAGGCACATTCACCCTGCTGCCAGCGCTCCCCTCTCCCCGGGCTTGCATTGCTTTTCTGCTGTCTGCCGGGGGGAAGCAGGGAGAGGAGGGCGGCGAGGGCAAGGGGACCTGCTGCTATTGCTTGTGACATCTGCGGCAGCCCCTCTTGCTGCCCAGCCCAGGTGGCGCGCTCCCGCTGCAGGCAGGGGATGCGAGACCCAGACCTTCAGGGTAGCAGCAATGCCCCCCTGACTACAGAGCAGGAGGGCTGGGGCAGCCTCTGAGCATCTGAAATGGAGGAGAGGGCTTGCGGGGGAGCAGGGAGAGGCCACGAGCTCTGTGTGCATGAGTTTTACGGAGAGACTTTTGCTTGTGATGGGGCTGAGCTTGCCAAAGGTATCTCATGTGCTTGGGTTCAGCAAGAACCCAGAGAAAGTGGGGGAGGGCTTATTGGGATCTCCTTGCAGAAGGAGTGATTACAGTGTGCTCTCATCTTCAGAGGCGGCTTGTTTGGGGATTTGCTTGTTGCTCTGATGCCTAATGGGTGTGCTCATGTATCCCTTTGATACAAGCTGAATAGGATCCTTTTGGGAGGATGACAGCAGTCCTGGTAAGGGGTGGGAGGGATGGGAGGAAGAGAGGCTTGCACAGAGCAGAGCTTGTAAAAGGGGGAATGTTCTCAGTGCCTGAGGACTCAGGAGGGAATTAGGAGCAGGACTGAGTTTGGCAGGAGGAAAGCTGCAGGGGTTGCAGAGGCAATGCTCTGGCAATTTATCTTTGGGTCCTCTAGGACCCCCCTGAGAGCAAGGCTGAGAATGTCGTTACACCTCCTGTGCAGCCTGTTGCCATGCAGCGTCTTCAGCCTGTGATCAGTTGACCTGTGATCAGTCAGCCGTTGACAAGATTTCCTAGATGACTGCCAAAAAAGGAGCCCACCCCACTCCCCACCCTGCGCGGAGAAGGAAACGCTAACCAACCGGAGGAACAATAAAACACCAGAAATGAAAAATGGCCTGGCAATCTGGAGGAAGCCCATGCATGGGCTTCCCTGCCCCAAAGCTCCGTTGGCCTTGCCTTGCGGAACAGCCGGGCTCCAGGGCCACGTCCTTCCATTGACATCCACCAGCAGGTCCCTGTGCCCCGGTGTCCCGTCCCCGCTGTGCCTGGTTACACGCTCGGGCTCCTGGCCCAGCAAACCAGACTGCTGTTCCCATGGGGGTTCCGCTGCATGAAGCCATGTCGTCTCCTCTCCTATGGGACATTATCCCAGACACCAAGGAAGCAGGGGCAGTGCAGAAGTTACCCCATAGGATTCGGAGGAGGTGATTTTGCATTTGCTACTGATTCAGTTGGGAACTGAAGGAGTAATTTGGCGGTGAAAGAACCTTTATCCCCTGACTCCCCCCAGCCCCCAGTCCTTCTGGGAGTTTGATTTCTCAGCTTACAACAGAAGGATGGTGGTAGGAATGAATTCTCTGGGGCTAGTATTTCCAGCTATCACACTACAGAAAGAAAATTCTTTCTTTCTTTCTTGGCATAGCGGGAACAGATTTCAAAAATGTACCCTGATTTTTAAATACCCTTTTCGCCTGTGGTGTAAATACTAAAATGTGTTTTTTCTCTCCCCTCTCTCCCGGAGTTTAAAAATATCGCTAGCCTGGGGAGGTGCATCTTTCAGTGAGATTTATAACGGCTGCTCTCAAGTGATGTGGAAAATGAGCCTCCCTCTGCCCCATCCAGCCTGGCACCTTCCAAGAATTTATTTCCTTTATTTGCGTGAGCCTAAGAATACTTAGAGGCTGCACCTCCGCCCAAGCACTCTAATTATTTAAGTTTTGTTTATGGCCAGTCTCTGGGGAGCTGAGTAGGTCCAGGCTGCCGATCCTTCCCTCGTCTGGGTAATTCAGCCCTGCATTACTGCCGTTTGATAATGATCAACAAATCACAGATGCTGCATCTATTGCCCGCTATGTATCACCCCAGCTCCGTAAATTGGCTGAGCCTTCGGAGCCGTTGTGAGCAAAATGTGCATGGCCTCTTGCTGGCAGGGCTGCAGCACGCAGGCGGGGAGCAGCGAGCAAGGTGTGGGCAGTGGTTTGTGAGTCAGCATAGTGGGGAGCTTGCTGGGGCAGGGACTTTTGCACAGCACCTAGCACGGCAGGGATCCTGACCTCGCTGAAGCCTTTAGATGCTATCTCAGCTTTGCTTGTACTAGGGCTGAGCAAGAAGCAGGCAGCTTCCTATGGGAGCACAAAGCTTTGGCTAATTCCTGTCCAGCCACCCGAGTCCAGGTCAGTGCCCCGTGCCATGCCCGTGCCAGGCTGCCACATTGCTTATCCCGAGATCCCCTGCTCACTTTTGTCTCTGGCACCTGGTGGGAACCCCCTGCCATGGGGGTGGCTGAGCACTGCTGGGGAGGCAGGAGCCGTGGATGCCAGGAGGCAGCGAGGAGGAGGAGGCACCTTCCCCGTGCCCCCACGCCTGGTCAGCGCAGGCACACCACTGCGGAGGGAGGCTCCTTTCTTGGCACAGCCAGGTGAGGGTTTGGGTGCTGCCGGCCAGTGTCCAGCTCCACAATCAAGCTGTGGCTGCCTCTGGTCTTAGCCCGACTCTGCACCCCTGTCTCGCAGTGCCCGCTTCACCAGCACCCCTCAGTCCCCACCTCTGTCTCCCTGCTGTGCCCGACCAGGTCCCTGCCCAGCAGGGGGGCTGAGGCTGGCTCTCCCATTAACCAGCCTGGCTAAAGGCAGGCCGGAGAGTTTCAGCAGTGAGGGGCTCTTTTACCATCCCTGCGCCAAAGCTTCCCAGCCCCGCTCTGATCCACAGGAATCCATAGTCTCTGGAGGCCGTGTGGTTGCCAGCGCCTCTGCTCCCGTCACGCTCCATGATAGAGAGCGAGCAAGAGAGATTGTGATTATGTTATGACAAGCAACAGAGATATGGAGTGAAAGCTGCAGCCTGCCTATTGTAATTCCAATTAGCAGGGGTAATATGGCCAAAGCCTGACAGCTGTATTGATCCAAACTTTGTATGGGGAGAACCTATAATGCAGTTTTCAAAGGTCCCTGGGGCACGGGGCCGAGCACATGTACAGCTGTGGGGCAGGAGAGGAGAAGAAAGGCTTGTTTATAATGGAGCCCATGAACAGGCACTGCATCTCACCAGCTGAAATGCCAGAGCCAGCCTGGTAGCAAAGCTCTCTCTTGGGCTGGATTTGCCTCAAAATCTGCGCTGCAAAATCCCCTTAGCCTCTTAGGACTTCTTTCTACCTGCAAGATGAAGCAGGTCTTCTTGGTGTGCACGCGGAATGAGTTTGTCAAGACTCAGTTTCTCCTCTAGACAGAATGTACCCAAGTAAAATAAACCAGCAGTGATCTCCCTGCTGGGGAGCAGAAGCCCAGGGCTGCATGGGAAGGGGGGAGGAAGGAGAAAAGGGGAGTTTCCCTCTTGCACTTCAAGGCAGCTCCTCAAGGTCAGCGCTGAGGCACGCTGGCAGAGGCTGTGGGCAGGCTGCTTGTGCAGATGCTGTCTCAGCTGTACCCTTTCTGTGGCTAAGGGGAGGGCTCCAATTTGCAGTTTTGCTGGTATTGATCCGAGACCTTTCTCTGGCTCTAAACTCACTTTGGAAATAAAAAGCTAAAATAATTTTTTTTAGGTGTATATATATATTGTATTCTTGACGTCCCAATTGCTGCCGTGCCTGTGGAGTACCTTACAGTACCTCACTGGAAGTGGGAATATCTGCTGCCTCACACTGACTTCTACCAGGCATGAATCAGCTTTTACTTAAAGGGAAAGAATGGCCTGGAGGTGATGGCAAAGGCAGGCTGAGCTCACAAGGGCTGGCATCGTTTCTTGGCTTTGCCACAAGCTCCCTAGAATATCCTTGGCTAGCTCACTTCACCTCTGTGTGCCTTTTGTTGTCAAAAGCTGCCAGTAGCAGTCCCTCTCTTCTCTGCTCATATTGCCCTGTGTCTGCAGGGTGCCTTGCACAACTGATCTTGCCGGCATTACTCTATACAAGCAGGGGACCATTTGCAAAGCACAGGGAAAGGTGACTCCCCTTTTTTTTTGTCATTTTTCATAGCAGCCAGGAGCCAACTGTTCCTTGCCTGGTGATTTTAGAAGACATGAAATTGTTTTGCATAGATCAATGTACAAATACTCTGTCAGTGCGAACACTGGACCCAGTTTCTTCCTGCTCTGAGTGTGTGACGTGTGGGTTGGAATCATGGAAGTGGGTGGACATGGTCCATTGGCTTCCCTGCCTGGTTTAATTCAAAGGGCTCTTGATTTCTTGTTCCACTAGTTTTGCATTTGGGTCACTTCCAGTTGCTATCTGGAGGGGGGTTGCAGGTAGGTGAGAGGTGTGGGCTGGACAGCCCTCCACACCCCTGCTCCCCTGCCAGCCCAGGGTGGCTCCCACCCACAGCCGGGCTCTCTGCTGGGCAACACACCGGGCAGGAGAGGTGACAGGGCTTCACGTTGTGCCCTGTCCTTGGTGGACTGGCTGTGAATGCTGAGGCAGGAAGGGATGGCTGCATGCTGGGGACAGTAATGGAAGTGTTCGGATACCTGCAATGTGTTTTGCTTTTTTTGCAATTCCCAAGGTGGCTGTGAGCAAGTTTCATAACAGCCGAGTTGCCCCACTGTAGGATGTAGATAACAGAAATACCCTGCCTGTTGCACGAAGCGGCACTTCAAAAACTCTGTGGTCCTTCCATAAGAGGGGGCAGGTAGCAATGCAAACCCAGGCCCTATGAACCTTCCAACTTGTTTCATGTGTGAACCATCAGATGGTACCGATTATAGTTGCCTCAGACAGCAGATGGGTTTAAACAAGTGTCTTTATGCTATAAAAGCTTTCTAGTCTATCTCCTGGGTAGATTACGATTTTATCCATATGCAAAGGTCTGTGGTATTCCAAGGCTGAGGGGAACTTCCCTAGGAAGATGTGTACCACAAGAAGCCATTTCTTTTTGTGGCCAAAGGAGCTGCAAGGTGCACTGAAGGAGGGGAAGGAGGTTCATCTCCAGGCTCCCTGGAAGCTTGGAGCTGGGACGCTGCAGCTCAGTGTAAAAGCAAGGAAGCAGCAGGCTCAGCAGCTGCCTCCTGCCTGCCCTGCAGTCTGTCTGCATCCCCCTCCTTACCCCTCCTGCCCCAGTGTGCCCCAGCAAACCAGACTGGGACTGTTTCAGACTGGGTGAGTTACTACAAAATCCTGGTCAGGACAGAGAGAGAGATGGAGGGTTTAAAGTTCGATAATTGTTAATTATTACCCAAGCTTCCCATGGGACTTTCTGGGAAAAAGACGTGCCTCTCTTTTGCGAAGGTGTTGCGTGGAACATTAGTCTCTGTCCTGGCCATGCTGAGTCCTTTTCTCTTTGCCTTCTTTCTGCCTCCAGCGGGATTAATAAAGAGCTGCTGGAGAGCTTCTTATCTAGCAGCTGAATAATGTTTGTAATACGGGGTGGGGGGGAGGCAGCTTTGATCTGCGAAAGAGAGCAGAGGGAAAAAAAAGATGGGCTATTGGGGCAGGGGGAGGGTGTGGGCCAGGCTGGGCTGTGCTGATGCGTGGGAAGCAGGCATGGCTGCTCCTGCACCCAACCTGTTCTGCAGAGAAAAGATGTGGGTTTCCAGGGCTTGTCGGGCTGGGGAAGAAAGGGCTGAACCCAGACGCCAGCAGGAAGAAAATCTGGGAATCCCCTGTGCAGGAGAGGAAGCACAGCAAAGGGGTGCTGTGGACACCCCCGATGACAGCAGGAGGCTTTGCAGCCTCCCGGGAGCCGCTCCCCTGGCACAGACCTCCCTGGCAGGGTACTGCTGCCCGGCAGCTCCCGCTCCCTTTCCCTCACCAGCAAAAGTGGCTGCATCCAAGCTGGCACCAGTGCTCTCGCGGGGCGGGAGCCCGGAGGCGAAGGGCCACACCTGAGAGGCAGGACGGGCTCTCCATCTTCTCACGGGTGTGGGCTTGGGAGCCGGTTGGGCCGGGCTGGTTCCCCGAGGCCAGTATCTCTGAGTGTGCCAGGGCCACGGGAAAGGGAGCAGCTTGGCGCAGGAAGGGTTGGCGCAGGGAAGTGATTGCTGTTAGGCAGGAGGGGGTCTTGCTCCCCTCCCCCCCGCCCCCAGCGCTCCCTGCAGCCTCCCAACACGCTCATCTCTCACCCCGGGGCCGCCTGCTTTCCGTCCCCAGCCTCTTCTGCCCTTGAGCCCTGAGAACCACTGCTCCCCAGGTGGGACAAAACCTCCCTGGGACTCTGTGGGCACGAGGATCTGGCCCCAGTGGATTTGGGGACAGGGCTGCAAAACTCAGCCAGGATCCGCAGAGACTGAACTTGTCTGGAGCCAAGGAAGTTGTGATAATGGTGGTAACGGCTCCAGAACTGGCTCTGGGGAGTGACTGTTGCTTTGGGTTTTTCAGGAGAAAATGGGCCTGAGCAGCTGAGACAGCCTGTGCGAGGAGCTACGGTTCCTAAAGGAAAAGCCGCTGCTTTTATTTTTTCATTCTTGCAACAGTGTTCCTTGGTGTCTTTAGCCTGTTTCCCCATAGAGAGTCCTTCCCCTTTGCAGGTCCAGACAGCTTTGCAGGCTTTGAAGTCTAGTTTCACACTTGCAGCTTTTCCCCGAAATGCCACCAGTTACGGGGCTGACCACACCAAGCTTGAGTTTGCAGCTCACTCTGCAAATCCGAGCAGGAGAGAAGAGGTCTGTGCCCCTGAGAAACACCCTCTTCTCTCTGGGTGCCTGGCTGCTTCTCTGAGATACTCCAGAGGAGTCATGGGTATCTCCAGGAGGACTTAGATGTTGTTTGTCTGCTCCAAAGCCCCACACCACGGCCCCACGTGGACAGGCTTGAACAGTTAATCCACGGGGAGATTAGTGGCTGAGTTTTATCTTCACCCACCCCGGTCCTTGTCCCCAATCTGTTCTCCATCTGGGAGACCCGGCAAGGCTGTGCCAGCTGAGCCCTGTACCCCCTCACTTCACAGATGAAAAGGTCTGGCCCCCACGCCTGCCTGCTGTGCAGTCCCCGTCTTAGGGGGTGAGGCTTGCTGAAGGCAGGCAGGGAGATGCTCCAGATGTCTGAGAAAACATGGCTCATCCCATAGCCAGGGAAGTCCAGGTCATGGGATGGGGGGTCTCAGGGGGTTCATGCCCCCTGGGAGGGGAGCATGCATGTCCCTCCCTCCTGCGAGGGCCACCCCGAGGTGGCACCAAGCCTACGAATGCCTCGCCATGGCCGGAGGATGAGGGAGAGGAGCAGGAGGTGGGTGACCAACCTGTCCTCCCAGGCGTGTGGCCGGGGCCTGCTCCTGCCCTGCCTCGCACCCCTGCGCCGCTCCCCCTCGAATTGGGATTTGGCTCGCCAGGACCATCTGTTCCTTTCGGCCCGTTGCCATGGCGACGGGGTGGCTTGAGATGGGGTTTCACCAGCGGCGGCCAGGGACGCTGGGAAAAAAAATCCAGGCAGGGAAAAGTCTTTTTTTTCCTGGGCGGAAATGAAGGCGAGAGGGAGGGATCCTGCCGGTGGAGGCTGCGTCCCTTCCTTCCTCCCCATGCCCCTGCACGGCTGTCCTGTCCCCAGGCTCCTCCTGCTCGCCCCCCTTCCCCTTCCCATCTCTTGAGCCCCCCGTGCATGTGTGCAGCAGCGAGATGGGCTGCAGCGGTGCAGGTGTGTGCTGGGACATCTCCTGCCGCCCCCGGAATGGCGGCAGGCAGCAAGTCCTCAGGGACGTGCCTCCCCGAGCGGCCGTGCTGGGCTCTGCCTCTCCCCCAGCCCTGGTACCGTTCCTAGTGCCCATCGCTGGCACATGTGCCGCTGGAGCATGCTTACTGCCCCGGGGGAGAAGTTGCTGTAGTCCCCCCAAACTGCGGCTGTGTCTACGTCCCACCACTGCCCCGCTTTCTGTCCGGGCTGGTGGCTCTCCGTCCAGCGGTCGCTCAGGCTGAAGTCACCCATGTGGTGCTGAGCACAATTCCTTTCAGGAAGCCTGCGGGTGGGTGGCTTGGTTTGTGCTCACGCTCAGCCCAGACAGTGGGAGCGTGATTTTGGGTTCCTGCTTGCTGAGCTGTGGTCAGGCCCCTCCTCTCCCAATGCAAAACCTGTGGTTGCATGAGAACACGTTGGCTGGTGGGCAAGTGCGGACTGGCAAACGGGCTGAGATCTGCTGCTGGCAGTGTAGACATGACCTGGCCTCCTGCTCTGCCTCTGCACCAGCTGAGCCCAGGCTGTGCAAGGAGGCTGGGCAGATCCCCTAGCCCTGCCCACGTATGCAACCAAGACAAGGCTGCGGCAGTTTGGTGGTTGGTTTTAATGCGAAGAGTCACTTGTCAGACCAAGTTACTCCCAGTCTTTCTCGCTAAATAAGCCTGGAATAGAGAGTAAGCCTGGTGAATATGGTGCCCTGGTATTTGTGTACATATGCCTGCGTCTGCCTGCGTGTCGGTGTATTTCAAGTGGAAATGGCTTTAAAAAAGAAAACAAAAGAGGAAACAATGAATAACTATCTGCTTGTCGACAGTAAGATCTGGGCTAATGTGTGACAGATGAAAATGAAATGAACACAAAGTGACAGATTGACAGAAAGACAGACATGTTTTTGTGCTAGTTTAGCATCCTGATAGAAACAAAAGATAATTCAGGTTGTGAAGGACCTCAGGAGGTCATCTCCCTACCTACTGAAGCGGATGGGTGTGCTAAATGCTCTCTGTCAAGAGCTCAATCTCCCTTCACGTTGCAGCAGACACGCTGGAAGGCTGCTCGCAGTGGCAGGGCTTTGCAGGGCCATGGCAGACAGGGGCGGCGAGGCCAAGCCCAGGCCGGTTCGCGCATGCTGATTGCAAACTGGTGGTAATGGGGCTATGAGCAGCGTGGGCCCTGCGAGAGGCAGGGGAGGTCAACAGGCAGCGAGTAAAACAGTAACAAGCTGGGGAAAGCCTGAACGCAGAGCTCCTTTGGGGTACGATACTTGCTGGAAAGGCTGTCTGGGGTTTTCGATGATGAAGCTTTTTGTTTGTTTCTACTAAATCTAGGGAAATGGGATCAATGAAGCGAGTTATCACTGTATACCTTTGTGTTGGAGTCCTGCTGTGCTGGCTGCAGTCCCAGCCGGGAGATTTTCCGATCTCTGGCTTTACCCCTGCACCGGACATGTCTGTGGACATGTCTGCTCCCAGGGCAATAAGGCAATAGGAGGCATTTGGGGCCAGGGCCAAGTCTGCTGCCTTGAAGATAAGTCTTGGTTTCCCAGTGAGAGCTGCAGGAAACGGAACGTCAGACCTGAGGCTTCACTGACCTGTTCTGGGAGCTGAGAGCAGAAACCGGGGGCTCGCGTGGCCCTTGTGAGTGCAGAGCTGGCTTAAAGTCACCTTTCTTGCATCCCAGCCCTGAGTGCAGCAGGACTGAATGTCACCTGTTCCCTTGTGACTAGCGATTTACAAGCGTTCGTCCTGCTTCTTGTTTGCCGAGCAAATGCCCTTTTCCTGTTGGCTCTGCCCTCCCTGCAGTGGGGAATCAGCATATTCTGGTCTTGAAGCTTCTCCCAGATTTATGAGCTTGCTCTTCACATTGAGAGTAAGGCTCCCTTGCCCTGAGAAAGCTTTGAAACCCAAAACGCCAATTGCTGACTTAAGCAAACACCATTGATCCTCCAGCAAGTAAAATTTCTTTCTTTTTCCTTTTTAGGGCACAGGTTGTTGAGGTTTTTTTGTTGTCCTCTCTGTATTTCTCTTTTTCTCTGGAGACACGAGTCCCAAACTGTTCTGAGCAAAATCAATGTGATTTGAAAACAACTCATCGATAACACTTATGGGGGATGTTGCCTCCTTGCCAGAGACCAACAAAAACCCCACAAAAAACTCCTCTCAGTTTCCTCTCTCCTTGAAAAGCAAGGTTCTTTAATTGGCTTTTAATCTGGGGAAGACGAGAGCTGTTTGCATTGAATTGGTAATAGGGGATAATATCTTACCCTGAGTGATGGGTTATTTGATCTCTGTGCGTCAGAAACCTGAGCATATGTCTGTGAAATCAGGCAGGGGGGACACACCAGGGCTGGCTCAGGGCCCAAACAGGAGCACAGCTGCTTTTTTATTTCCAATAATAATTAGAAATAAGATGGGGAACAATCACCTTTTGTCCTGTTGCTCCTGGGCATCCAATGAGACTAGGAAGCCCGGGAAAAAGCCTTCAGAGACGTGCATGGGGCATACAAGGGGTGTTAACACTACCTAGCCACTTGATGGGACAAAGCTAGTGCTCAGCCTGGCTTTAGCAAGGCCCCGCATCCTGCAAGGCTGCGAATACCTGCCAGAGCAGCTAGATGCACAGCAAAGAGGGCAGCTCCACGTCCCGCCGCCCTTCAGCACTTGCCTGGCTCTAAGCATGCGTGCAGCCCAAAGGAGCGGCAGCCGTGTGAGTGCTGTACATGGTGGGACAGCACCGGGCGTCCACCCGGGGAACAGCGGGGAGCAAACCTGCACACCCCCTGCTCGCAATCACACTGCTGGTTCATGCGGGGCAGTTTGGAAACAACCCTCATGCCCATGCTATGGTCCTTCTGCCTGGGAGGAGGAGGAGGAGGAAAGGCAAAGGCTGTACCGCCCGGAGAAATGGGCAATCGTTTATTTTAAAACAGCCAAATCTCTGTCATGGTGTGATCAGGTGTGTAATAGGGCTGCAAGAAATGGGCAGTTTTGGCATGGGGACATTGTTTTGACCTTGGTTCCCACCGGTGTCCTACACTTGTGCCCTAGCTGTCACTGCACAGGGCCAAACATTGCAGCCACGGCAGCTTCATCGGCCTCTGCAGCTGCAGGCTCACGGTGCTGGCCGAGCCCCGCTCAGAGCAGCAATCCCACCACGAGGTCTGTGCCTCTTGTACATGCTCACCTCCTTCTGTGTCTCTAAATGTCATTGTCAGGCCTCTGCTGGTCCCAAACTGGGCTTTGAAAAGAGGATGAAAGGGGGATAAATCAGGCAGTCACCAGTTTACCCTCCCAAAGTGATCCTAGCTCTGCAGGCATCACAGAGGTTTTGCAGCGAGATCCAAAGCGAAGATCATTGACGTCATGAGCCGATGGCTTGGGCCTGTGGTCGGCTCACTCATGCGGTGCAGGGAGGAGCGGTAGGTGCTGGGAGGCATGTGGCCTGGGAGAGAGATGCACCGACAGCGCCGGGTCCCTGAGCGCTGAGCCCAGTGAAACGTGCTCTTAAATGCCTCCTGGCTTCAAGCTGACTCAAGCACACATGGGAAACTTGATGTGGATGACACCGTTCATTCCTGGCTGGTTTTGTTTGTTTTGTTTTGTTTCTTGCTGCAGCTGCCTTTGGAACAATAAATAGCTGTGGATCTTGCTTGTGGTCTGTGCAGAGTAGTTAATATTTAATCAGAGGTCTGAAGCTGGATTTGTTTGGCTGGCAAAACATAAAAACTCCTTTTTCTGTTTTTAGAGCTCGGCAGATAGAGCCAGACTTTCCAAAAAGCTCAGGGTCAGCTTTTAATTAATTATTTTAAGATTGTAGCACACCGGTCAGTGACAGGTTTTCTAAACACCTCAGCTCCCAGCAAACCACCTGAATAAATGCCAAAGCATCTGAAATGACTGGCACCCAGCATGCCCCTGGTGTGAAATTTTATAGAAAAAGTCCTGCTGACACATGCTAGCAAAATGTTATCTGCATCCACTCCCTCCTCCCCTGCTCCTTCTTGCGGTTTCCCTCCAGGTCTGTTCACATGGTTGGACTCTGCTCCCCAGGATACAGGTAGGAGGTGAGAGGGATATCCTTCCTGCAACAGGATCTAGCTTTCTTAGGAGGTCCTCCCTCTGGCTTTGTTGGTGTTAGGGATCCAGGCCTTTTACAACTGTTAGTGCAGAAGCCCCGCTGCAAACTCCTAAGGGAGAAAGGTTGAGCTTTGATTCCCCCATTAGCAAATCGTGCCATCTACAGAAATGTTTCCAGCAGGTATCTACAGTTGAACTCCATGGCCAGACTATCTGGAGCATTGCTCCACTTTTCTTCATCTGACTCCTTCAGGCCAAGGTCAGAGGACAGAAGAGGCACACAGGCTTTTGAGGTGGCTGTTGCCAAACTGGAAGGTGGCAGCTCTAATACTTAGCAAGAAGTATCCAGGAATGCTCCTTGTCCCAAGCCGTGAACCTACTGGAGTACCAGAGGCAGGATAGAATAGAATCATTTAGTTTGGAAAAGACCTTCAAGATCACCAAGCCTAAGCATTCCCCTAACCCTGCCATCCCACCACTAAATCCTGTCCCTAAGTGCCTCGTCTGCCTGGCTTTTAATTACCCCCAGGGATGGGGACTCAACCCCTTCCCTGGGCAGCCCCTTCCAGTGCCTGACAACCCTTTCAGGGAAGGGATTCTTTCTAATGTCCAATGTAAAAGGAGGGTATCACTGACCAGCTGGTCTGCAGCATCCTGCCTCTCAGTCCCTGTGGAGTTTATATTGCCCCTTTTGTCCTGTCATTTGGGAAGGACTGGCACACCAGCCTTAGAAATTTGCTGTTCCCCCTCTTCCCCTCAAAGTACATGGTCTCTTTCCAGGGAGATACAAGTGAGCCCTGCCTGTATTCAGAGCCAGCCAGCCAGACCCCACAGGGCTGTGTTAGCAGAGAGATCAACCCCTGCTTGATGGATCCTGTTGCTCTGCAGAGTGCAGATCCCAGGTTGGATCCCAATTTCTCCCATTTGCAACATTTTCATGTTGACTTTGGATTGCTGTAGGAATTTGGCAGTCCATGGGGTTCTCCAGTATGTTTTGCAGGTCTCTGGATTATTATCCCTTGAGACTAAGGAGTGGGATGGCCAAGACTTAGCCAGATGGTGTTTTTGCTGTGTAGGAGGGAATGGTTTATTTGCGAGAATGGCCAAGCACCAGCGTGTCAGCTCTGTTGCCTGATGATCAGAACATCGTGCCTGCTAAAACCCAGCGATTGTATTAGGTCATGGAGTCCAGCAGTCCACCTTCAGGGGCCAGTGCCTTGTCAGGTCTTGTTTCTGAGGGTGTGGGGTTTTGTGTGCTGGCCTGCTGGTGGACAGTTATGCAAAGGATAGAGACCTGGGTTCTGACCCTGATGATAAAAACACTCTCCGCTGGGGCTGTAGCACAGGGCTGACTGAAGTGTGGCCACCCTTATGAGCTGCCTGGGGAAGGGTTGGCAAGATGGGGAGACAGGGCGTTGTTTGGAGGTGTGTAAGGGTGGGGTTTTCACAACTGGCAAAGGCTGTGGAGTACCTGCTTCCTACTGCCTTTGGAAAGGAAGCAGATGGGGCAGGCAGACCATGCCAGACACCCTCTGCCTTGCGTTGGCCCATAGTCTCCTTGACGTGTTACTCAGGCCATAGTAAACGCAGTGGTCCTTTTGAAGCCAGGAGAAGACTTAGCACCCTTTACAGACCCAGCAGGTTGGTGTCATGTCCCCTTAACTGGACAAAGCATGGGAATTCTGCACAGTTTGGGACAGATTGTATGATCTTTCCTATTAATATCACTATGGCTGGTATTCTGAGTCTTGGGTTCTATAGAGATGTAAAAGGAGGAGCTGGTAAGATCCCTTACAGGTTATGAAGGTCATGTGGAACAGATCTTTTCCAGTCCGTCACCATGCACTGCCACAGTGCACAGGTGATGCTCAGTGCAGGATCCAGCCCACAGCCCTTTCCGCAAAAGCGCAAGGGGATGCAAAGGTTGCAGGATGGGGTTAATGCTCTGCCGAGGCATCCTTTGTTCTGGGCGGGCTGCTGAGGTTTGGAAATGGAGTGCTAAGGAGTGAACACCACAAAATATATACGTCCGCACTTTATGATGCTGATTTTCAGTTTCAACAGCTGTTCCGTTTGGAACGGATGAACATGTACTCCGGCTTAGTGGGAGTCAATTAAAAATAAACCGAGGGAGAAGGATTGGTGTTGGAGCCCAGCGACGCTCATCGGACATAAAAGTTGCATCCTTTCAAGCCTGGATTTTCTCTCCAATTTGCCACGGGCGGCAGGCTCTAACCCGGAGCTCTCATTAGCATAGAAATGCTGTTGCTTGCCCTGCATTCCTGGCCCCGTCGCTTTGTTCCTGCTGGTGGCTGGAGCGCTGATAAAACCGCATCCCCGCCGGCCGGCCCCCCCGCCCCCGCGCAGCCGCTCCGAGGGACCGCTCCGGCCGCCCCGCTTCCCGGGAGGGGGCTGGGAAGCCCGGATACCCGGGAGGGAGCTCGGGAGCCCGGATACCCGGGAGGGGGCTGGGGAGCCCGGATACCCGGGAGGGGGCCTGGGGAGCCCGGATACCCGGGCGGATTAGGCAGCCGGCATCTGCGGGGAGTGGGGAGGGGCAAGGAAGGGTTAGGGGCAGGGAAGGGCTCCTGTCCTTTGTTGTCGCTTTTTTACCCCGTATGGCCAGAATATGGCCATGGCTTGCAGCCATCCTTGGGGTTGTTTTTTCCCCATCTGCTTCCCCAAAGCGATGAGGAAAGAAAAATGTGGCTTAGCCCTGCATCTGCGCAGGTGAGCACCCTGCTGTCTCGGGTGCCCAGGCAAGGAACGCTCTGAGCAGGAGAGTTTATCATTATAGATAGGACTCCTGTAACATCCCAGCTCTTACGACCATGTATTTTTTTGGCAAGAAACCTCACATCTTTCCACCTGTGTTTTTGCCAACAAGAAATTGCAAGCAAGGTACAGGGCCATTCAAGGGATGTAGGATGCAGTGTGTACCTTCCTAATGGAAAAGACCTGATGGCCCACAGTAGGATCTTAAGTTTCCTCCCCTTCCTATTACTGTTAAATGGATGCTCCCCTCGAGCCCTTTTCTCTGCTGAGATGAGAAACATCGACAGGTCCTTGCAGCATCAGACTGTCAGTGCCTCCTCCCCTGCAACAAATTACATCTGGGTTACCGCTGCCTGTCTCATAGACTGGCCGTTCGGGAGGGCAGGAGGGGGTGGGAGGGAGAAGAGGCCAAGCATCGTTTTACAAAGGCTGGATTGAGCATTGGGCCAAAATGCATCATCTTTAAGTGATGAGTCAGAAATCTGATCCACAGGCAGTGTCGTTTTTCAGAGAGGGGTAGTTTCCAAAAGGACAAGAAAAAAGACAAGTGCTTTGCTTAGAAATTTGGGCAAGAACTAGAACTGCCAAGGAGGCTCTAGGAGGAGCTGGGTTCAGCTGATGATCCCCTTGTGATTTGGGCTGTCCAGGTTAAGACCCGTTAAGGAGGCCACCACTTCATAAGTCATTTTGGAAAAGAACAGGCTCTCATGAAATGGGGTCTCCAGCTAGGCAGCCCCTTTAGAAAGTACAGGGCAAGGTCTCCTGAGCAAGCATTTTCAGCAGCTGCTGGGTAAGTTGCTGAATGAGCAGAGCCCTCTCTCTGGCCCAGGTCAGTGAGAAAGGCTTGATTTCACTGGGGATGGGTTCCTGCAAGACCCTGCTTTGACATCAACTGGGAATATGGAGCTAATCATCCAGACTCCTTCATGTCCAAGGAAATAAATAGGCACTTTCAGGCTAAGATTCATTCAGCCCAACGTAGATTTCTTATGCACACTGGGTGAATTATGTGGTAGAAATTTCTCTTCATTGACTCCGCAGTTAGTGCAGACAGCCAGCTAAGATGAAGATGTCTGCACTGTGCGGCGTGAGCTGTGTTTTTCCACGAGGGGAGCTGCTTGTTGTGCAGGCAGAGTTTCTACTCCTCTCACCTTTCTGCCACTGCAACTTTAGGAGCCATTTCAGTAGCTTGGCATAATTTTCCGGAGATGGTAAACAGCTTTACGGAGCGGAAGATGGCCTCTTTCTTGGAGCCTCCTTTTCCCCTTCCCTGCTTCTCTCAATCGCTCCTTGTGTCTTCTAACATTTTTTAGCAGTGTGTTTGCGTGACAGGAAGGGAAAACACAGTGATGGGAAATTGAATCTGGAGAATAAATGAGAGATTTATTAATTTATTAATATGACAGAACTATTTACTGTCTCTCCAAGATGCATCTCCTTGCCTGGGTTCCCACACGCCAGTGACTTGGTCCCAAGAGTCGCATTACTGTGACAGTGAGGCTGAGAAGAGCCTCCTGAGGGGAATGAAGAGCAAAACACACAGCCTGGGCAGACAGGGCATGGTGGCATCCCAGGATGGTGGCATCCCGGCACCCAGGCTGGCTGTGCACAGAACGCTGAGGATAAGACAGAGCAGGAATGGCTGGACAGAAGCTGGGCCATCGCCTCCTTTTCAGCTGCATGTGCTCACTGGGGGCAATTCCCAGTACAGTACTTCCTCTGGGACAGAGGCAGTAATGTTGCAGGGGACAATCCAAGCCAAGTGACCTGGCTGCAAACTGGTGTCTGCAGTGCAGGAGTAGCGCTCTGTTCATCTAAAGGAGGGGTTGACTCTGAAAGCTGAAGTCTCCCGAGTGCCTCTGGCAGCAGCTTATGTGGTACCCTCAGCTGCTGCAAGGCCTTGCACTCTTGCTTGCCCTTCTGCTCCTGTTAACTTGTTACTTAACAGTAGTATGGGCAGAATCCTGCAGTCCTGCGGGATGCCAAAACATGCTGATGAATCCCCTGGCTTCAGCCCCTGGCATTATCAATGAAAAAACCATTTGTCCTCAATGTGTGCATTGAAAAATTCTTGTTTCATTTTATTCTTCATCACTTCCAGTCTGGGACTCTAAAATCTATTTAAGCAATGGTTCAAAGGTTTCACAATGTCTTGGTGAGGTTTTGTAGGCTGTGTATTCAGTCAGTGACTTCTCTGCATCCCTCAAGATCTTTTGCTCTATTTCTACTTCTTTGTAAAAAACAAAGGCAGGGGATTGAGATCAGTTTTCAAATAAGCTCTCTGCATACTGCAAGGGCCCTTGGGCCTGATCCTTCCTCAACAGGCAGTAGCGAACAAGGACGGAGTGGGCTCTTTGCTGAGTTGTGGCTAGAAACTACCGTTGTGGTGCTTCCAGTTGCAGGATGTCTTTGCATTCATGTTTATTAAGTGCAGATGTTTCAAGGCGAGGTCGGCAGGGAAAAGTTTCTGCAGTGAGACGGGGTCAAGTGAGCCTCCCCTTCCCACACACCCGGCTCCCTCTATGCCGTTGCTGAGTTTTGCTGCTCTAAATTTGTCAGGTTGCTCTTTCTGGCAGAGAAGGACGATGCTGTTGTGTGCAGAGGTGCCAGAAGGGCAGAGCAAAAGACAGTGTGGAGGATGGGAGAAAAGGGTAAAGAATGAGATACAAAGTGCAAGTCAGGTGCGTTTGTGTGCATTTGCGCCTGTTTCTGAGCCTGCCGCTCTGCTTCCCCTTCCTCCTGGGAAGGCAGAGCTGAGAGACGGAGGGGGAGCTTCACAGCCAGCTCTTTGCTGGCTGCCCTTGACACGCGAGAGGGAAATCGCCGTGCTGGCAGGGACCCCAAGGCAAGCAGTTCCAGCACAGCTTGCCTCCCCCATGCCAGCCCCCAGGAGAAGGCACGGACGCTGCCAGCAGGCCCTGGCACCACTGCCATGCTGAGCGGCTCCAAAGAGAGCCACGGGCTTTCCTTGGCTGGCTGAGCCTGCGCTGGAGCTCCGGACCCTGCCTCTGGAAGGCTCAGCCCTGGCTCCCAGAGGCAGCTGGAGGGGAGCTGGCGCTCTGCTTCTTGGTACATCGGAGCTGAGCTGCAGCCCAGGTTAAAGTGAGCAAACAGAGGAGCCCAGCCCTTCCTCCTTTTGTGTCGGGATCTCCCAGCTCTGCGGATGCTGACGTTACCCAGCATCTTCTTCATTGCCTACATGTGTTTGCAGGAGGCGGTGGCCTGGTGACAATGGGACAATTTTAAGTGCCTATGTGTGATCACAGCTGTGGTTGTCAGTGGGGGTTGCTCACCAAGTCAGCCTGCACAGCGTTCTGCATCCCAACGGAATGATGTGAGCTGTAGGAGCTTTTTGAAGTCTCTCCTTAATGGGATATAAAATAACCCAGTTGCTGGCAGGCAGCAGGATTTGAGCCCCACTTCTGCAGGTGTTAGCTTTGGACCTAGGTCCTGCCTGTCAACCAAGAGAAAGTGGTTGGTGCGAGCAGTAGGAAAGAATGGACAGTAAGTAACATGCCTTGAAGGGGCAGTTCCTGGTGTGGCAAGCCATGATCAGCTCCTGCCCTGAAGCACAAGGGCTGAAACGCTCTCTGTATTTTCCTCCTGAGCTGTGGCTAAGGGTGGCCTGCCTTGAGGGACAGGAGGAACACCACCCGTCTGCACTCATGGGAGAGCACCCTAGAAAGAGCCTGATGCACCGTTGTTACAGCAGAAGCCACTTCCAGCCTCACTCTTCCCTCCTTCGCCAGGCTGGGAAGCAGGAGGGCAGAGCAGCACCCTAGGACCTGCCAGAGGAGCACCCCTGGGGAGGGCACCTCTTGGTTTGTGGGGATGCAGGGGACGAGCTGGACTTGGCCAGTGGGGACAACGCATTGTGCCCAGAGCGAAAGGAGAAGCCTACCTGTGACTGTCACATGCCTGTGCTGATAATAACGTTGGCCAGCTCACCCCACATCTGCCAAGTCACCCCCTTGCATGGTCGAGGGGTGCCTGCTGTGCAGAGGGTCCTCTCTGCATGTGGTCTGCACCAGGGTGCGGGTCCTGCGGGGCACCAGGGACC
Source organism: Gorsachius magnificus (assembly GCA_034008185.1). Taxonomy (NCBI): domain Eukaryota; kingdom Metazoa; phylum Chordata; class Aves; order Pelecaniformes; family Ardeidae; genus Gorsachius; species Gorsachius magnificus. Next base: position 5,322,395 of record CM067097.1, read on the forward strand.
ACCAGGCACCCCAGGGGCTTTGCCACCAGGACAGTCGGTGCAGATGAAGGTGCCGTGCGTCCCGCTGCGCTCCAGCCCAAGGTGGCTCCTGCACGCATGAGGTCAGGCTGGGAAGCACCGGCCCTGCTCTCCTCCTGCGCTGCCCAGGTGCTCCATGCTGAGCTGTGTCTCTAGGAAGGTTTCACGTTTATGGGCTGGGTTTCTCTTTTGGCTGCTTTGTTTACAGGGAAATAAATGACACAATCAGGCAGTCTGATCTTTTGTGTTGGGAGGGAGGAGAGGATTGATCCAGATCTTCACTGCTGCTGCAATCAGCTTAGCTGTTCCCAGGGTCAAGGTCTGTAGAGATGAGCCTTGGTAGGGAGACCAAGACCCAGCTCTGCCTGCAGGGAGGGGAGTTTTACCCACCCCAGTGTCATGCCGCCGCTCTAGCCAGATTGCTTTCCCAGTTTTCCAGCCCTGTCCTTTCTCCCCACTGTGGTGCCAGGCTTTTCAAGGCCCTGGACAGACAGACACTGTGGACAGACACAAGTCAGCCCTGTAACTTCCTCCCTTCCTGTTCTCTCTGCATTTCTGCTGGCTTGCTCCTTGTCCCGTGTTCCAGGGTGACACCCCTTCCTCTGCATCTCCTGGCGCTCTGCCTCTCCCCTTATCTCACATCTAGTGTTCCTATTTGCTTGGTTGTGTTATGGTTGGAGGGGTAAAGCAGAGGGAACAGGCACACTACCTGCCCACCTGTGCCTGCCAGCACCTGGGCGCACACGCCTGACGAGCTGCCGCGGTAGGCATAGCCGAACGTGGGACGGAGAAGGCGGGTAGGGAGCGAGCGTGGGAGAAAAGGGCCTCTGTATGAAATATTCCAAGTGGGGAAAATTGGCACATTTGCTAATGCTATAAAGAAGGAGGCAGCCTTTTCTCAAGCCCTGGGGCAGATAGGCAGGCAATAAAGGAGAAAAAAACACTAGAAATGAGAGCCGCCAAGCTGACGGCCCAAGCAAGCTGAAACCTGCCTGGTGGGGAGGCTTGTTCCAGAGTGGGAAGGGGCAGATTCCCAGTCAGGACTGGCTGCACAGTCCATTTCTCATGCTAATGGAGCCCAAAGTTTCCAGGAAATACTGGGCTGTTGATATCTGGAGGGGAACTCTGCCCCCAACTCTTAACATTCACTTCAGGCTGCTCCAAGCTTGAGGAAGCCTGTGAACCCAGTTTATGCCCAGTTTGAAATGCAAGCCCAACCCAACAGTTTCTCTCTGCAAGTCACAACTCACAGAGCTTATCTGGGTCCCATCTGAAACTGCACTAGGGCTAATTTACACTGACAGTATAAAAGCAGGCTCATTCTAGCACGACGCCAGGACCTTTCACTTGTGCTCAACCATGGAGAGCCCACCAGAATAGGAATGAGAGGGGAAACCTTTTTTGGTGGATCCTGCTGTGACAGCTGGATTTTTTCTCTACAGAGGACTCACACAGTCCTGAATATCACCCCACCCCCAGGCTCCACTGATCCTTCCCCTGGTTCATACACAACATTTGCATCTGTCCTCGATTCTCGCAGCTGCATTTAGCCTGCCCAAACCTTGCTGAGGCTGGAGAAGGGGAGGGCAGTGGCTTTTCTGCACTAAACCATCCCTTGTCATTAGGGCTGGGAGCCAAAGTACATTCCTCAACAAGCCCGCACAGCCCCCCCCCCCCCCGACATGCACACCTCTCCCTGCTTTGCACGTCCCTGTGCTTATGACAGCGCTTGTCTGATAGGTCCCAAGCGACAGGGACTGATAGCGTGGCCCTTCTGCTTTCCCACTGATGTTTCCAACTAAAGCTGCATTTCTGGGGCAAGTCGGAGCAGGCAGCCCAGTTTCTGGTTGGACAGGCTTTGTTTGTGCTCTGGGAGAAATTGAGAGGTTGGCTGCAGGCCTTGGCTGGGATGGGAGTTGCACAGTTGTGGCCTGGGAGAGGGGATGTGTTGCAACTTGCTGCCCATTGCTCCCCCTCTCCCTGGTTCCTTCTCAGGGTTTTGAACTTCGGAAATGTCTTCCTGCAAAAAGGGATGTGAAATGGTGCCAGAGGGAAGCAAAGGAGGAAAAAAGGGAACAGCAGGAACTGTGATTCTGTCTTGCGGGAGTGAACTTGCTGGAGTCTGAGCACTGAGTGCCTGTTGAGGCTGTACAGTTTGGAGACATAGGGAAGACCAGCCAGCCCCCATGAGCTCCAGGCTCTGGAATGACATGGCTTGTAGTCTCCTGTTCCCTTGGGGAATGCCGCCCCGGTGGCATTACCACTCCAGTAGCTTAGACAGGGCCATGTGAATGCAGGAAGGTCCTCTGAGCTTGCAGGGCCCCCACGCAGCTGGATCTCTGCCTTTGGGGTCTAGTCTCCAGTGGTGGAAGCCAGCCTCCCCCTTGCCCGGCTGCTGTACCCGCTGGGAGCTCTGTGCAACTTCAAGCTCTTTCACAGATAGGTGAACACTGATGGATGGCTTGCAAGGAAGGCAGAGGAGCATCATGGGTCACCTTGAACATGTGGCTGAGGGACCTGGTTTCCCTCCATCGTATGAATCAGCCATGAGACAGGGCAGTGCTCACATATGATGGGAAGGAATAGCACTGTTTCCCTTTCCCTAATTCCTTCTCTTCTGTTAAGCTCCTTCTCAATTTTAAATGTTTTTTTTTCCCCCCAGCCCTTTCCTCTCTCTACTATCCTTTTGTCTTCCTCTGTTTCAGCCCCCTTCCTATGTGCCTGCAGGATGCCTCTGCCCAGACACAACAGACGCTGAAGGGCAAGACTAGAACTCCTCTAGATGCAATCTCCATTTTGCTCAAGGATCATTAATTACCTTGATGATTAAATACAATTAAAGATCCGTAAGACCTTTCTGATATCAGAGCCTTCAGCAAGGGCAGCTTTTAGGAACCTTCACCAGCAGTAAAAGAAAAGGAGGAGATAGACCAGTAAATCAGGGAATCCCAATTAAAAATCCGTGCTTAGCTCATTAACCTAATTACACATTGTGTCGCGCAAGCCTCAGCTCCACTGAGGGGGAAGAGAGGCAGCAGTGGGGGCAGGCTGTGTGCTAACTGTACTAGGTTGGTTATGTGAGATCTCTATTGTCTCTGTGGCTGAGAAAATGGCCTTTGTGGGGGATTTCTAGCTGGGCTGTGGAAGTTGAGAAGCATTTGTGCCAAGCCCTGACAGGTAGCGTGCACCCACGTAATACAGCATATATTTCCTCTTCCCCGAAATGTCCTTTCCACATGCACCCTGCTCTGACTACTGGGCAGGAACCTCCCTACACCCAATTCACCCTCATCCCTTACCCTTGGAGAAGCACTGGTAGAGCTGGTGGAAGGAGACGAGCGCCTGAAGAGGTTGGTAAAGGAGATGAAGAGGAGAGGAGGTCTGTGAGAAAGGGGAAAAGGGAGGGGGTCGGTGCCGAGCCTGGAGAATCCTTCAGCCGAGGCAGGCTCCTTTGCTGCGGAGCTGAGGCTGAAGCACACCAGGGCTCCGTGACTTGCAGATTGCTCTGCAGGGAGCTATCTGCTCTAGTTGTCTGCTGGGGCACCCTGTCCTTTTCCTTCTTCCCGTTCTCTCAGCAGGCACACCAGGTTGCCTGGAGGTCTCCCCTTCACCCGCCCTAAGCTCTGGGTCCGAGATCCTGCTCCCAAAGCCCAGCGCAGCCTGGCAGGCAGAACTCTGTCCCCTGCGGGAGCTGCCGCCAGTTGTTGGGGTGGGAGGAGGGAGGCATGGTGCCTTCGGAGCACATCTGTCCCACCAAGAAAAGGAAGAGAACAGGAACATTTGCAGGCCCTGTTTCTGCTTAGTCCAGGTGACTCATGGATTTGCGGTTTTTCCACACGAAGGTCTGAGGGCTGGATCCTGCGGTGTGCAGCTGCGTTCAGCGTGCTTCGTTGCCTACGTGTCTGTGTTCAAAGGGATGGGGAGGAGGTGGCAGGCCCCAGCATGTCCTACCCATAACCAGTCGAATTTGGAAAAGCAAGTCGGAGCTCGAAGAGGTCAGGGTGCGGCTTCCCACATGGCAGGGCAAGGGAAGCGGGAGCGTATTGGAGACCCCGAGTCCCGTGGGACCAAGCTGCGGCTCTCCTAGTACCTGCAAACATGGAGAGAGAAGGGAAGGGGGCAGGGAGCCAAGAGCTCAACAGAGGAGCTCCATGTGGGGGTATGCAGCAGAGCCATGGCCAGCCAGGAGGGGATAGGTTTACCCTGGGGAATGTCACTGGATTCCCTGGATCGGCAGGGCTTGGACTGCCCTGAAGAGTGCCTGGGAAGGAGGCAGGGGGAAAGCAGGGAGAGGAGTTACTCATTTGCAGGAGTTTCGATGGAGGCACAGCACAGCTTGCCAAGCAATATGCCATGTACAGGCTATTTGAGCTCCTGCTGGGGAACACTGCCATAGCCTCAGGTGATGTTACACAGGGCCAGGGCAACCCAGCTGGCAGGCAAATGGCCATCCCTGCCTTGGGAAGAGCTCCTGTTCAGCATTGGCTCCCATCTTAGTCTCTTGGGAAAGATCTGTTCCTTCTCTTCCCTCTGCCCGTATATAAACACAACCAAACACCGTTTTCTTTCACATGGGCATGCTGCGGGCATGTGAGGAAGATGGCCGGGATATGAGGAGATCAGAAGCCATGGGGAATTACTGGGAGTTGGGTGGGGATAGGTAGGTCGGGGACAGATGGACTCAGGCAGATGGAGCCCAGAGGTGCAAGCGACCTGCCGAGTGGGTGGGACGGGATCACGACAGAGCGAGTGCCCTTGCACAGCTCAGTCCCATGTCCCCGTTTAGTCCTAGGCTGGAGCCACAGTGAGGGTGTTTGGCCTGGCACCAGTTTATTTGAGCACAGCGTGTATGAGAACAGCTGTTAAAAAACTTCCACAGTGGGTGCCAACCTGAACTGAGACTGCAGAGGCATAAGGGTGATCACTTCAAGAAAAGGTGACCTTCAAGAAAACAATAAATAGAAAACAGGTTGGGAAGTTCAGGATGTGGCTTTTTTTTTTTTCCTTTTTTCTGATGAATTTGTCCTTCCTTTGGAAAGAAAAAAAATCCCACTTTCTTAACAAGCTGCATATCAGTTTTGTGGGTTACTGTGCTAAACCCTAAGTCCGTTGCCTCTGGCCCAGCAATGGCTGTTTCTGGGGATGACACATCCTGGTGGACACACTGATCTAGGGCTCTGAGGAAGTGGGATCTGCCTCTCTGCAATGATAGGAATGGAAAAGCAACAACTTCAAACCCTGCTGAAGTCATGGTTCCTGGGATTTTGCAGGGGGTGTTGTAATCCGGATGGGAGGTTTGCAGGTGTACTGCTCCGGGACCACAGGCATTGCCCCAAACCAAACAACGGACTCTAGGGTGCAGGAAAGAAGTTATCCCCATTGCCATAAAACTGTAGGCCAGCTCTCACAGAATAATTTAATCTAGGAGATCAGCAGGCAGCCTTCCTGAGACATCCCAGCCCCACTGGGACAGCAGGGCTTGCTTTACACGTTGACCATTCTTTGCCTGGTGCTCTGCTTCCAGGTAATTAAAATGGATTAACTCTGCAGCCCAAACAGCTGCCTGCAGATAACTTGTCTTTATGCCCAAGGGACCCTTACCTCATTGTCTGCTCCAGAGAAACCCTTAACTGCAAGGCATATTTGGAGGATACAAGGATTTCATTACACAGTGAGAATGTGAAGGCAGAAACTCAAATACCTTTTTCTGGGATCAAGGCAACGGAAAGAAAGAGGGCATGAGAGAAGAGAAAAAACAGATCCTAGGGACGTGAAAGAGCAGAGGATTTGTAGATCCTACAGTGGGAGAGTTTGGAGTCTATTTCTCAGTTGTGCCAAGCGTAGCTGGAGTATTCCCAGAGCAAACAATGCAATTACTTTAGATTCACACTATGCCAGTGAGTTGTCAGGCCTGAGGTTCAGACTCCCAAAGGGTCCTGTGCAGACTTGCGTATAAGCTGTTATGCTTTCCTAAGGGATGTGGTAGCTCAGAGAGAAAAGGCCACATTCACTTTGCTGAGGACAACTGTAAACTTCCTCTTCCTCTTGGGCTTTCTGTTGCTTCCCTGTCCGAGTCCTTCGCTTGAAGAGATCCGCAGCAAAATATCCCAGGACTTTTTTTTTAGTGCTTGTTGCACTTGTATAGCCCACAGGATTGAAAATAGCCCTGGGGACAAGATTGGGCTGTTCTTTCAGGTTGCCTTCAGTCCTGCAAAGAGGTAGTTACTTTCCATTTCAGGGGTGTTATTTCTTTCTGATGGGATCTTTCCTGAGGAAGGTGTGTCTCTCCCCTAAATGAAGCCTCATTTCCATTTGGGCGTATCATTCTTACCCTCTTGTGCTGTTTCCTCCGTCTCACTGCCCGTGTGCTTTGCTGGGTCTGGGCACAGGGTGACTTCAGATGCAGAACCCATCGCCTTTGCATCCTTGCATGGGTGATTCCAGTGTGGACTGATTGCTCGCCACACTATTGATCTGTTGAGGGTTCAAGTCCAAAGGCCTATTCCCTATGACTGCAACAGATTTAGTGCTGTGGCATTATCAGAAACAGGAGATTCTCAAGTCTGGTGCCTTTCCAGAACTAGGAAGAAACCTAGTTTTTGGTTCAGTGAATGATTCTTCCATTTCATCCAACTTGTGGATGAACCAGTCTGTGTCCTGCAGCAGCGTTCCCCTTGCTTAGATCAAGCAGGCTGCTCAGCACAAGTAGAGCCCTTTACCAGAGTGGCTATACCATTTTCCAGTGCCTGAGCTTACTTTTAACATGCCAGTTACTCTGTTTCTGCATGATGCTGTGCTGTGCCAGGAAGACCCGTCCTGCTGTGCTCTGTGCTCGCACAAAGTGACAACATGCCTTAAAACTGGTGTTTCTTTCTGCCCGCCTTTGCCTCCTCTTTCTTGTCTCTTGTACAGACAAGCCTCTGTTGCCCCCTGAGACCTCTACCCTTATCTGAAGATTGACCCTTTGAACTCTAACCCCCACACTAATAGGAGTTAATGACATTTATCTATATACTTATCTTTCTTTTCCAATGCCTACACTGTTACTCCCCACACTGAAGTATCTGGGTACCTTGCCGACAGTAACAGTTTGTGGTATCCAGATGACGTTAGCTCTTTTTCCATGATGAGAGAATTACAGTTCAGACAAATTAAGAAGCTCCCTTTAATGTCTTTTCTCTATTCTTTTTTCTTTCTTTTTTTATTGCCCCCATTTGCATTCATTCAATACCCATATGGTTATTTCTGGGAGTCTTTTCCACTGCTATTCTGGTCATTTTTTTACAAAATTGGAGATGGGACTTCTTGTCCTCTTTTCTCTTTCTGTTAGCTATTTATATCCTTCCATCCATCTTCTTAGGGAGTCAAGCATCCAGCTGTGTTATATCTGTCACCTTGGTACCTAAGCAACAAGTAAAGATGTTTCTTAACAGCTGTTAGCTCAAGCAATGGCTGCTCTAGAGCAGGGGTGGCAAACAAGTGACACTCGAGCTGCTGTGCAGCTTGTGAGCAATTCAAGCCCAGCTGCCATGCCCAGAGGTGGTGAAGCACTGAGAAGAACCCTGGCCAGGCTTGTCCCATCCTTTTGTGGAGCATCGGGACCCTGGGGGAGGTGCTTTTGTCTCCTAGGGATTCATTCTGCACAGCTCCTCCTTCCCTCGCTCCCTCACTTGTGTGATGGTCCTCAGCTCTTGTGGGACCCGGCATGGTAGGTCAAGGAAGTCCATCACATTTGACCTCCAAGTCTCCCTGCTTCTGCCTTCAGTGTTTGGGCTCCAGTGCCCTTTACCCCATCCTTGGGCACTTCCCTGATGGGGGGATGGGGCTGCTTCTGCGGGAGCGCTGGCTGTGGCATTGGGGAGCATCCATCTTCGCTCCAGCCCTCCGGGGGGTGGCAGGCGAGGCCGCTGCTGTGTGCGGCAGTGGAGAGCTGTCATGAGGAAGGTCGGGGAGCTGGGATGCTGGCTGACATTGGGGCACCGCACTTGGCGAGCAAGAGGCACTCGGCAGCGCCTCCAAGAGCGGCTGCTGCGCACAGTGGCCAAGCACTCGGCCTCCTCACTATGCAGCCAGGTGCTGAGAGATCTCGCCCAGTTGTTTCCAGCTTTCCAAGGGAAAAATATAAAAGTTCTGCTGGAAACCTGAAGGAGCCTTTCTTTTCTTCATTTTTCCTCCCACCAGGAGAGCTGGCTGACATTTTTTAGGTAAAGTTTGTCTTTAAAAATGTACAGCGTTCTGCAGGAACTGTGTCCATATTGTCGTGTCTGCTAAAAAATGTAATAGTCTGGTTTGTGTTATCTCTCCTTTTTTTTCCCCCCAGTCTGAAAAGAACATGAGTTCTCTTAAATAGCCTCCCATGTAGTTGTGAGCAAGTGGGAAGACACAAACAGCAGACGGAGGAGGACGTGGGCACACCAGGCAGGTGGAGGGTGGGAGCGAATCCGTCTGTCGGGAAGGAGGAAAGAGACTTGGAGTCCAAAGGGATAGGTGCTGGAGCAGTCCCATCCTGGGCTACATCACACGACAGTGTGGGTTGGCCTGAGGCCCCAGAGAACCCAGAGAACCCAGGGACAAGGTGGGATGAGACTCTTAGAGAATGAATCCAGATGAACCGGAGCTCAGAGTGGGCTGTGGAAAGTGAAGGTGGGGAGATTCACAGGCAGGAGGTGCTTTCTCTTTGGGTGTGAGAGCTGTTGGAAAGGTCAGCTGTGGAGATGACTAAAACACAGAATGGGCTTGCAAGTGGGGATGTTGGGCGTTTTCAGAATGAGTTTTCCTTCTGCTTTGAAACAAACTGGCGTTTGAAAGTTTCCACAGAAATGAAATTTCAAAAGAAAACTTTGGTCTGGCTTAATCCAGAATGTCCCATTGCATTACAACGAAAGCATTTCATTCTGTTTGCAGCTCTGGTCGGTGTTTTACCATATACCCTTTAAAAGAAATGAGAATCCAAAAGGAGGAGTTGTTCTGCAATAAGTTTAGTAAGTCTTAAAATGAGAAAACCCTTTTTTTAAAATGGGAAAAGTTAAAACCACAAAAAAGGAAACATTCTGTTCCAAGGTTAGCACAGACCATTTCAACCTTATCAGAGGGCTTTCTATTTTTTTAATTGCATTTTGTCAAAATCAGCACGTTCCAGTGGATAGTTTTGGCTTGGACTAAATGGCACTTTCCATCAGAAAAACATGCGTGTTGGAAAATTTTCCATTAGCTCTAGTTTTTTTTTCACATGCTTTCCATTTTTGTGGTGACTTCGTCAGTCCCTGGTTTCAGCTGGGACAAAGCAGACAGAAGTCCCAAGAGAGCAGTTGACCTCCTGGTGTTTGAAGACCAGAATGACTCACTGGAGCTCTCCCCAATGGCACAGAGGAAAATACGCCTGCCCCGCTGAGCAGCCTGCTGTTCCCGTCCACATGGCCAGCCTTTTGAACACGGCTTATTGCTATGTAAGAAGGAAACAGGAAGCCTAGTGCTGATGCATTTTCAACAAAAGTCAATGAATAACTATGAAAGTCAACGAAATATGTCGATTAAGGCCAACTGAGCTATTTAACCCTCAGTCTCTGGGCCTAATTTCTCCAGCATGAGGCTGGAAATGGGATGTTGACTCTCGGCTTGCTCCATCCTGTTGACTGTTAATAGATCTTTATGGGGAACTGATTGCTTTTTGGTTCTGGCTTGTCTCTCATGAATCTAGACTTTGGGAACAGTGAGGTTTAGAGCAAATACGTGATTCAAGCCAGCCATAGGGATTCAGGCCTTGTAGCTACTTGCAGCTCCTGTCACAGCTGTTGGTATCCCAGCCTTCCTGCTCAGGCATCCCCAGATTGGGGAAAAAAGTGAAACAGGCCCCAAAAACCAGCCCAAACAGCAGCAACCCGGTGTAGATGCTTCCTGATGCATCCATCAGGCTCTGGGTGATGCATAGCTGAAATGCCTCCCATGATGTATATGAAGGGACATCTTTGTACCTGGGCATGAGAGGCCCTATGAGTCATTCAGCACGGTGTGTCATTCCACCTCCTGAGTGACATTTGTTACTGAATTCCCCTGAGCGTTGTATCATAAGCCAGCTCCTCCCTGGGGCTACCTGGAAGCACAAAGCCACCTTGTTTGAGGAGGGGATAATAAAGCCCTTAGTTTCTCTTCCTGGAAGTTTGCTTGCCTCCCCCATCGTGCTGCAATCACTAAGCATAAACAACTCATAAGTCTAAGTCCCCAGTTACCCCCCTTTGCCCCACCAGAAAGAGCCAGCCTTGCTCCCGTTGAGAGGTGTCCAAAGAGAAATGCAATGTGGTCCCTATTTTGTGAACTTCTCTCTGAAGGACAAATCATCTTTCTTTGAGCTCCTGCTCCTCCTGACTTGCCCTCTGCTCTGGGCTAAACGCTACCTGTCTTTATACTGCAGTGAGCCCTTGCTGACTGCCCTCACCTTTCTGGGCAGGTAAGACTGGATATAACTGTTGGTCTCCCTTACCATCCCCAGGAAAGCAAATCCACCGCCCCATGCATCCCAGAGCTGTGTACCAGGCAGGACGAGGCAGGGAGCATGACCCCCTGTGGGGGGCCTCCCCACCGGGCTCTGACCCTCACTCATTGCCTTCCTCCCCCCCTTCAGATGCTCGTGATTGGGGCCAGCACAGGCTGCCTTTAATGGGTGGTCTTGTCACTTGTTTACAGTCCTGAGTCTTACAAGCTCAGCAGGCTCCTCTAAGCCCTTACCTTGCAGCCGTTTTGAAGCTCAGCAGTCATTCCCGAGACAGCCTGGATGGAGGCTGTGACCTTAATAGATAGGAGAGCTGCATCTCCATCCAGCATGGAGTCGATCTCTCTGCCAGCTGCCCTCTGCTCAACTCCGCCAGCTGCTGTGAGGTCTGGAGTCAAAGGGACTCCCGTGCACCCAAATCTACCCTGTTCAGCTCTCTCTTCTCACTGAGGTGGCATTCCTGCTGAGCTGTAGCAGGCCATGCCAGCTCTAAACCCACGCTAGAAGGATCACAGCAGCCACTGATCTGGCAAGCAAGAGATGAGGCAAACCTGGAGACCATGTCAACTCCTCGGGGCAGTGGGGACTGGAATTGTGAAGCTGGCTTTGCTCAGAGGTTGAATGGGACACTCACCATCAGCCTCAATGGCTCTCATCATTTCTGGCACATTCTTAACACAAAATGTCATAGATTTGCTCACAGTCAGCGTGCTCATTGTTGAGAAAAATGCAAGCCACATTTTGGGAACCTTTAGTCTAGCTGTTGACGTGGATAATGTTTAGGTTTGCTTCCAGGCTCTGTCAGTAGAATAGGTTTTCCACTTCATCTCCCCGTGCCTCAGTTTCCTCAGCCATGAAAATGAGGGTGACCTTTTCTATTTGCATGAGTGGTGGGTGAGGCCTTACCACAAATGCCTCCATACCTGCTTCCTTAGGTGAGAATTGTCACCATAATATGCAGATACCCACATCTAAACCAAGCCATTCAAGTGAGATTGCCAATGATTGCCTGGGTGGCCTTGGGCACATCTCTTTGTCATTCAGCACCTCTGATTTCCCCATCCCTGAAAGCAGGGGTAATACTTTCCTGCCTCTCAGGGTGTTGGAGGATTAATTAGTTACTGTTTGAAAAGCCTTTTGAAGATGCAAAGCTTTTCATAAATATGCAGACTTATTCCTACAGATGGGGCCCAGGTAGGACTGAAGCGCGGTGTCTGTCACTGCACTGTGGAGATCAGAAATCCGGGAAGAGGTGAAATTCGTAAAATTAGTTCCCTGCGTAGGGACTTGATGATAAGAAAGCTGAGCAGCAGCAGGCTGGAAATTGGGCAGGGCACTGAGTTTTGGGTTATACGTACACACTGTTCTTTACGGCCTGTTGTTCATGGGCAGGAATTCTTAAGCAACTCAAAGTTGGGAGGTCTGAGTCTCTTCCACTTTCCTGCAGAAATATCTCTAGGGCGAGATAAAACACATTACGAGAGAAATCACAGGCAGTCAGCTGGCAAAGGGTGTCTGTCCATTGCATCTGTTGGGTGCCATGTTTGCATTCATGTTGTTTGCAAAGATTTTTCCTAGTTGTCAGCACCGGTGGGTCATGAGCCGCCAGAACACATATCGCATTTTTCTGGTCAAAAAAAAAAAAGTGTTGTTTCTATCTTTGAACAAATTCTAGTAGAACAGAGCATGGCATTCCCACTTGCAATAGTAGAAAACATTTCTCTTAAACTTAAGGAGATAGTGAAATATCAGCAATACGTTATGTACTAAAAGGATAACAGGAAGAAAGACAAGAGGGAAAGCAAGACCACAGAAAGCTGTGACTGGCTAGCATTCATTTAATCTATAGGAAATTAGGAGGTTTGATCCTGTTCACAAAAATTGCAGGCCTAGCCAATACCAGCAGGGTTTGGCAGGGATGCATTTTTCACCATGTCTTGGACAGAAGACCAGAGAGTTTCTATCCTTTGGTAATTTCCTGTGCCCTGGCATCTACCCCTCTGATAAAAGAGGCTTGATTTGAGGGAGGACAGAGAGAATCAGGGGGTGGGGAGGCTGGTGGGGGCAGTGTAATTAGGGCTGCCAGCTATTAACCCTGGCGCTGAAGTCACGCCTGAGTCAGCAGAGTTTCGGCGTTGTCGCGTTCCCATTGTGGAGGCGAGTGAGTCATCACCCGGCCGAGCCCTGAGAGCTCCCCAGTTTCCTGCTCCCGCTCTGAGCTGTCAGCCCAGGGAGGGAAGGACGGATCTGATGTTCTCTCTTTCTGTGCCATCGAGTTTATTTTTGTTTTTATTGAATCTCTTCAGTCTCAAGTTCCTTCATTTCGGAAATGAGACTCTCTATGGGTTACTATCTTGATCCCCTCTTCACAGCTCTTCATTAAATCCCTCCTCCTTAGCACCTGGAGAGCTCTAATAGTGAGAATATTTAGCCCTGGACCATGGCTCCTTGAACAACATCCAAAGCAACACAGAAGTCCGAGAAAGAGGCAGGGCAGAGAAAATACTCATGTACATTTGGGGACTCAGCCCATCAAGATAAGGTCTCATGAGGTCTCAGGACAGTCAGCTTGATTAGCTTCCCCCTGCTCAATGCTTCAGCTTCTTTCCCCGCCTCCACACTTGATTTTCCAGCTGTACTGTTCTTTTCTGCCCTTGCTTCCCCACCCAACCACCAAATAAGCATTGGCTCTGAATGCAGTCCCCTTTCTCAGTTTACAGGTCAGAGTTAGTAAGCAAGAAGACCCTGGCTTTTTCCTTGCTGGCAGGTAACACGATGACTCTTGAGAGAGGGTCTTTGGTCTTTTGTTCTTTGTCCACCCTTGTCTTTGTCTGGCCAGCTCCCTGCTTTTCCTCGTGCAGAATTATGAACCTGGACATAGTCACTGGTGCCCCTCCAGAGGAAGTAGTGGCTAGGGATGAAAAGAGGCAAGTGAGCTGCCTGGGCTGTGGTGATGATGTCGGAGAGACACAAGAGGGGTGGGAAAATTTGTAAGGCTAAAATGGAGGGAGGGCAAGTCAAAGAAACGAGCATTGTAGACCAGGTTGAGAGGCAATCCTCTCCCAGCTTATGGAAGCGGGTAGTGGGAGCAGAAGGGAGGTGTGACTTAGCTGTAATGAGTTGCACAAGGCCAAAGGGGAAAGGAGGTGAGAGTTTTCTGAACCCAGGCACTGGACAGATATGAGTAAGAGTGCACAGCGGGAAAAGAGCTGAGGAAGGAGCTGGAGTAAAGTCCAGTCCAAAAAGCCTGGAGGGACAGGCTGCAGGGACGGGAAAGCGGGCCAAGTCCGGCGCACCGGTGCACGTCGGGTAGAGGCAAGGGGCAGCCTGGCTTGCTGCTCAGGTGTGTGGGAACTGGCAGCTCTTGCCAAAGGATTAGCTGACATGCTGGCGGGGCGGGGCGGGCAACAGGAGCTGGCTCCTCCGCGGTGACTGAGGAACCTTTGTGCTTTGTTGCTGAGCATGGGCTTTCATAGCTTTACTGCAGGAAGGCCTTTCCCAGTGCTGTGTCAGCTCTTTCAGCAGGAGCCCTGCTCTGCCAGCCCTCCTGCTTTTGCCATGGGACATGTTCCCCTCCCCTTGGCTTGGGGGGTGAAGCAAAGCAGCTGTGTGAAAGCCAGGAAAGGTACAGCAAAGAGTGAAAGCCGGGAGCAAAGGCAGGCATGGTTGTTCCCTTCCCACTCCTCTGGTTTGCAGCCCTTTTCCTAGAGAACTAGAAGGCTGGTCGCAACTGAGGCTGTTTGCAAGATTGAAGCACAGACAGCCAAGAGCTAGTGGTCTAGTCCAGTGTTCATCTCTGCTTTTCACTGTCTGTTTGATCTGTGGCCAGTCTCACCTTGGCATCTGCTTTTCTTTCATCTATTTCTATGAAGAACACCAAGGACAAACATGGCCTTGGTCTTGTTTAGGGCTTTTGTGTGAATCCCACTGGTGGCTCAATGAATAGACTTCCCAAACCTTAAGAGAGAACAAGCAGTGCATCAATGGGTCAGGCCCTTTGGGAAAGATCTTTCACTCAAGCGGATCCTGAGGCTGCTTTGTGCTCTATTTATCCAAAGAGGCAATACTGCACAGGCAGGAGAAGGCAACCCTGCTTTATCCCAAAGGCACCTCCACGGTCCTGTCCCAGCAGACAGCCAATGAAGGGCTGGCTAGAGACCTCAGTCAATACAAGCCATTGACTGGTCCTCAGATCATAACATCTACAGTGTGCTGGTTCTGGATGTGAACCAGTGACCTAGAGTTAAAAGGCCCTATATTTCCCATTTGCAAGCCAAAGCCAAGCTCGTTCTTTTTTGAGAGGGATTTGGATGAGATCCAGACGGGCCATTGTATGTGCTGCCATTTCCCATCAGCTCCCATAAAGCTCCTAGCTTGCAGCTGGGGGAAAGGATGCTTGGGCTTGCAGTTTCTCTTGGTGTGCCCCCACCCCATCACAGTGTTATCTCGGGCCTTTCATATGCAGCCCTGTCACCTGGAGCTATAATCTTGCCACATCTCTTTCTCATCTTCTTTCTAAGGCCCCCTCCCCTTGTGTTGGAAACTCAAGTCTTCCTCTTCTAATCCCTTTGGTGTCTAGGCCCCACACTTAAGTGGGGCAGAACTGAATCAGGGCATGACAGAGAGACCTCCAGTGAAAGTCTGCTGCTGCAGGAAGTGGATGTTGGTGAGTCACTGGGGACCACTCCTTCATTGCTGTTGCCTGCAAGCCATATTGAGTAAGTGGGGTGAGGCAGGCAGAGTACTGATCTGAATGCCTAGCAATCAATACAAAGTCAGAAGAAAGGTGTTAACCCCAACACCTTGGCCAAGCACCAGCTCAAACCTTTCCTTCTTGCCACCTGAAGTTCCCCTGCTGGGATTTAGGATCTTCTTTCTGCCTAACACACCTGTGGCATTCGTTTAGGCTGTTGGGGGTTGCATTTCAGATCTTGATTTCCACTTAAAAATAGGGACGACTTGAAAGATTAATTCAGAAATACCAGCAGAAAAACTTGTAATGCCACCAGCTGGAAAGTTTTGAGCTTCTGTTCCATCCCATTTTTCCCCTCATGGAAAGTTCTTGGGAGAGCTGTTTGAAGTGTCTGTGAGGCATACTGGACCATGTACAGGACATCATTGCCCATAGTCAAGGTGCAGTGCAAGGGGCTGTCTCAAAATCAGGTGCTTTGTGTAGGGTCTTTTGTAGGTTGAAGCATGCTGTGTTGTTTTGTCCTTTTGTAAGGTCTGGCTACTGTGATCCTTCAGTTTAGTCCTAAAAGTGATGCAAAAGGACTGATTCCTCTGACATTTGCATCAGCCATGATATTGCCACACCAAAGGGTGGCTCATCACACTTCTGCCAAGGGCTGTTTCAATGCCCTTCGGGTGAGATGATTATCAGGGAACAGGAGGGAGAGAAATTGGTGAGAGGCTCATCAGAGGCAAGGTTGTGCAAAGCCGTGTGGAGTTCACATGTTCTTAACAAAGAAGCATTGATTGGAGGCTTGCTGTTGTGACAGAGCTCACCAGTGCCTGGAGATCATTTCCAGAGCTTTCTATATGGGGGAGCAAGAACCAGATTTGCAAGTGTGGGAGCCTCAATGTAACAGCACCTCCCGGGCTTTTAAGAGAAAGGGTTTTCAGGTTGAAGAGCCACCAGCTGCCGCTTAGTCTGCTCCCTCTCCAGTGCCCCTCACACCTGGGGAGTCCAGGCCTTCCTTCCCAGCCCGCTGCCTGTGCCACAGGGCACCGTGAGTTCTGCACGGTGCCCCCGAGGCCTTGCACGACCTAGTACATATCTGCGTTTGGGATCGTGGGGAAGTGCATCAACACAAACCACTTCAGAGGCCAAGGTGGAGGAGTAGGATCTCAGAGGTCTCCACTAATGCGGTCTTGGCACCAACATACCTTTGGCACTTGGCTGGGCCTTTTTTATTGCTTTTGGTCCTTAACAAACAATAACACCAAAAAAACTAATGAGTAAAGCGCAACTCAGCAAGCTTCAACCTATACAGCAAATCCTTCCTCGTGTGCTGGCTGCCCCCTGGGTGGTGTTGGAGTGGATTGGTGGGCACTGGGAGATCTGGCACAGGAACTGCAAATGGCAGGATGTATCCCAAGCCTTTTCTCTGCCATACCGACCACACACATCATTCAGCAACAAAAAAGCAAGGCGAACCCCAGCACTGCACATGCATGCACACATCCTGCTTAGTATGTTCAAGCCTCTCCAGAGACTGATTAGTGATTTTATTTTCTCCTCCTCTCCCGGCCTTGCATGCTCATTGCCATCAATTATCTATGCGATTGCCCTGATGAATTATTGAGTGTGTAACGGGACAAGGGAAGACCCGCCATCCCAGCTCAGTCACCTTGCAAACAAACGCTCCCCAGAGCATGACGGCAGCTAGTTTGCCCTCTGGCTTCTGATTTAGGATGGGGAGCATGGGAAGCTGATCCAGCAATTTGCAAAACCCCTTTTACTCCATCTGTTCCCCTTCCTAATCATTGCTGTTGAGGTGTGGGTGTTCTTGCTGTGGTACGGAGCAGAGCAATGGGTGCGTTATTTCCCTGATGAGAGGCTTGGAGGAGCAGAACATAAAGAGTTTACCCTGTCTTGCAAAAGAGCCATGAGTTATTCAGTCACCTGGAAAGGAAACATGATTTCCGCACAGTGTTTGGGGTTTTTTAGGGTACTTTTTGTTTGTTTTGTTTTGTTATTTCTTCTGCTGTTTTCTTTCCCTTTTCCCCTGAAGCCTCTAGAAAGTTTGGAATGTGTTTTTGTTAAAGCTGCTACGTGTAGGGGCCTGAACCCCAGCTTTGGCAGCATTTTGTTGTTGGCAAGCAGTCCTCAGCTGGCACCAGCTTTTTGCCCAGCCAAAACTCTGACTCTTTACACCTGGGCAGAGGAGGGTTCCACAGGACCATTCTGGGGTCTGGTTCAGGGTCAGGTTCGTCAGCACCAAAGTCTGCTTCTTCTCCAGTTTGTGTCCAGGTACAGTCTGCACTGATGCATGGATCCCATGGCAGGGGGAGGGTAGAACTAGGAATTGTTACTACCACTCAAGGTCAAGAAAAATCCCTTGATTTTTAAAAGGGTCATTCATTAATTTGCAGGGAAATCATCGTGTAAAGAAAGGGCGTAGTAATGATGAAGTGAGGGATTGGCTTGATCTCTCTCTTGTGATATACACCACATTCTCTGCCAAGTTGGCTGACAATATCTTTATCTGCAAGGGTGACTCCAAGGAGAAGCCGGTGACTTGCCATCCTCCCCTCTCCGGGGTTCGGCTCATCTCTCACTTTTCTGGCACTGCGAGGCGGTGCTGGGCCACAAGTTCCTGCTGTCGCGAACAGGGCCTCTCTCGTTGGGATGTCGAAAGCCTGGTTCAAAGGGAACCGCTGAGGGCTGGGGGGGGTCAGGGAGCTTGTGTGGGAGCAGGGCCAGCTGTGCCACCGCCCCAGCCCCGGGCAGGCTCCGCTCGGGGGCACGGGCCCTTCATGAAAGAGGTGGGGACCGGTGCTGATTAATCTGCTCTGCTCCAGCCTTGGGAGAAGGAGGGAGTGCTGAGCACACCTAAAGCCAGGCAGCCGTGAGATGGGCGGCAGGTTGTTCCCAGGGCCTTTGCTGTGTGATTGCTTTGGCTCTCCAGCAAGCTCCCACACGCTCTGCGAGGCTCTGAAGACTTCAGAGCCAGGCTGCTTGGCAAAGCTCTTGCTCATCTCTGCAGGTCTGGGCAATTCTGCAAGAGGCTCTCTCACCTCCAGGGTAGAAGGAGCAGCATATGCTGCACAGCATGCTGGAGACATCTCCCCCCTCCCCATCCACCCGTTCTTTCCTCAAATCCCAGCATAGCGTTATCTAAACCCAGCCCTGCTCTGCACCGGGTTGCCCTCATTTCGTCAGAAGGCTGTTGTGGGCCACGAGGTCCCACAGGGCACAGGCCAGACTGGTGTCAGGAAGGTCTTTCACTCTATCTTGCTGCCTGGATGTCCTTCTTCCATAGGCTAGTGCCTCCGGCTGGCTCGAAGAAACATTGTCCATCTGTGACTTTATCAGAGCCAGAACATCCCTTCCCTTTGGTTTCTGGAGGGACATGCTTGGCGAAAACAGCCCTGGCTACGCTGGGAGGGGGAACATGCAACCCTGACAGCTCAGCTGACAGCCTCAAAGGACTCGATGGCTTCATGCATGCAGGCACATGAGGGCACCAGTGCTTTGCTGTGGCTGTAAGCAGCGCTGAAAAACATTCCTCAGCACCCAGCCGCAATGCTAGGGTGTGGGGCAAACCAGCACTTGACTCAGGGAAGGGGGCAAGTTCACACAGAGCTCTGGAGTCTTGAGTTTCGGTCTTAACTGCTGATGGCTGTGGTCAGCTGATGGCATCTCATGGCTGGGCTGTGTTGTTGAGGCTTGTCCTCAGGGTCACAGCCTTGGCGCAGAGGGAAGGAGAAGAGGAGAAAGAAGAGGCTTGGATGAGATGTGGGGGCTGAGATCAGGCTGAGCACAGCAGGCATGGAGTGAGGGGGCAACATGGGAGTTTGCCGAGAGACTGGTAACAGTGGTGTGTGTGGGTGAGAAGACTTTGTATGCTTGCCCTTGCGTGTGTGTGAAACTGCAGGAAGGAGACTTGCTCAGGTTCACGTGTAGAAGTCACAGGGCACATCTGCCAGGGCTCGGGGGGGGCTAAGACTGAAGAGTTAATTTTGGCCTTGCCACGGGCAGCCTGTTCGTCCCCTTGAAGAACAGGGTAGGGGTGACATTTCAGAAATGCTGTCCCCTCAGTTGGAAGATGCTGTTCTGTTTCTCTTGCTATGCATTTTTTTCTTTCCCCAGCCTCTCTCTCTTTCATTACCCTTTCATGTTCCTCACTCTTTGTACATCTTTCTTTTTTATTAGCCCTTTCTTTCCTTTACTCTCAGTCTCCCAGAATACATCCAATTTCAGATTCTGCCAGAAGCAGTGAGCAAAACCCGCTTTTCTTGTTCTTACCAACTTGCTTCTCTATTTTATTTATCATACAAATACTGGCTGTATAATTACCAGAGCATTATCTCTAAACATACAGATTAGGGAAAGACACAGTGGCAGCCAAAGATGAATTTCAGGGTCAGTCTGGTGGGAGACATTTTTCTCCAGCTGTCAGGGGAGGATCAGCTGGAACAGAATAGCAGTCATGATCACCAGCCACCTCTTTTCCCAAGCACCTTTCATCTTTACTCCACAGAATCAAGATGGAAGGTTCCTAAATGCAGCCACTTCTGGGGTTAAAAGGCCACAAAAATTATCTACATCATGCAGGTAGATTGTGCAAAGTGTATAGGCACTGCCATAAATCTATTCTTATATAGGAACTATTGCTACTTTGAAATCAGGGCTGAGTCTTTGCAGCTCATTTAATTACTGATGCATTTCCAATAGGATTAAATGGATGTCTGAGTGTGTGTTAGCATATGTTAGGATATGCTGTGCTGCTAAATATCAGGGCTTTTATATGCCTCCAAATACGCATGCTCTCTATATTTACAATAACTCATTTAGTGTCATCCAAAGTTGAAGGCAAAAGGAAGGAGAGTATTATTGATCCAGCCATGTGCCTTTTGGTGATCAGGAGCCCTAGGTTGGGGGCAGAGCTTTAGGGCTGGTCGTAGTGAAGTGTGAACACCAGTTGTGGGAAGGAAGGTGTTTATGAACAGGAATGAAGCTGCAGGAGCTGCAGGTGGATGCAAGTTGTTGTGCCTGTAGCCATAGACTGTTCTTGTATCAGCCATGCCAAGAAGAAGCAAATGAGTTCATGGGCCTGATGTCCAAGTGTCCTTGTTTCAGCTGGGACAGAGTTAATTTTCTTCCTAGTAGCTGGTATAGTGCTGTGGTTTGGATTTAGTATGAGAAGAATGTTGATAACTCACTGATGTATTAGTTGTTGCTAAGTAGTGCTTACACCAGTCAAGGATTTCAGCTTCCCCTGCTCTTCCAGGGGCACAAGGAGCTGGGAGGGGGCACGGCCAGGACAGCTGACCCCAACTGGCCAGAGTTGCATACCATATGACATCATGCTCGGGGGGAGCTGGCTAGGGAAGAGCGATCACTGCCTGGGACGGTCTGGGCATTGGTCAGCGGGTGGTGAGCAATTGCAATGAGCATCACTTGTTTTGTATATTCTGGGGGGGTTTTTTATCCTTTTTTATTAAACTGTCTTTATCTCAACCCACGAGTTTTACCTTTTTTTTCCAATTCTCTCCTCCACCCCACTGAGGAGGGGGGGCAAGCAGCTGTGTGGTGTTCAGCTGCCTGCCAGGTTAAAGCACAACACCAAGAACCATTATTTTTTTCTCTTTCTCTGCCTGAGAAGTACATGTATATTCATGTCTTTCCATTTTATTGCAGGGCTGCAAGCTCAGACTGTCTTAGTCAATGACACAGTCTCGGGGTTTATCGGGACAGATGTGGTCCTGCACTGCAGCTTCACCAATCCGCTCCCCAATGTGAAGATCACGCAGGTCACGTGGCAGAAAGCCACCAATGGCTCCAAGCAAAATGTGGCCATCTACAACCCTGCCATGGGGGTCTCCATCCTCTCTCCCTACAAGGACCGGGTGACTTTCCGGAATCCTTCCTTCAAAGATGGCACCATTCAGCTCTCTCGGCTAGAGCTGGAGGATGAGGGAGTTTACATCTGTGAGTTTGCTACCTTCCCAACTGGCAACCGGGAAAGTCAACTGAACCTCACGGTGCTGGGTAAGATACTGGACAAGCTTTGTGGCGTGAATCATTGTCTCCCATTAAACAGATCTGGAGGAACCTGAGACTCATGTCCTGGGAGCTCAGGGCAAAGGTGAATCTTGGGTGTAAATTTTACCTGTGGTGATCTTTCAAGTTGACAGTAAAGAGGTGAAGAGCAGGTGGGTGCTTCATTGAGCTATCACAGGAACACCTCTTCCTCTTTCCAGGCCTCAGTTCCCATCTCTCTC
The DNA here is from genome assembly GCA_034008185.1 of Gorsachius magnificus. Taxonomy (NCBI): domain Eukaryota; kingdom Metazoa; phylum Chordata; class Aves; order Pelecaniformes; family Ardeidae; genus Gorsachius; species Gorsachius magnificus. Next base: position 5,343,852 of record CM067097.1, read on the forward strand.
AGTGCAGCTGCAGTAACAGTGACCTGTTCCCTAAGAGTTTTAATGAGCTGGTGGCTGTCAAGTGAACAGAGAGAAAAGACAACAGAGAGAACCTAAGCACAAGCAGAACTTGTCCATGGAGCTTAGGGTTGTGAGTGAATAGACCCCACCCTAGGTCTACACGATTCATTTACTCTCCAATTTTGGTTTCTCATTCTAACATAGGGCTGAAAGCCTATGGCAGGAAAGGATTGACTTTCCATCGTGTCTAGGGCACCTCCACCGTTCTTTCCCCACAGTAGGTTACTGGCAATTTGCAGCAGCTCTAGATTCACCACAAGGTCTGTCACAGGCTCAGTGGTGCTAAATGTTTCTTGGGTTGTAGCCGAGAGGGTAGCATTGCTTTTCTAACCATCCCTTTGTACCCTTTTCTTCTCCTCCTCCTCCTTTTTGTGCTTCCTTGCAGCCAAGCCTACAAATCGGATGGAGGGCACCAAGCGGCCGCTTATTGCTAAGTCTGGCAGGACAGAAAAGATCTTGGTAGCTACCTGCACCTCCTCTAATGGGAAGCCCCCCAGTACTGTCACCTGGGACACCAAGCTCAAAGGGGAAGCGGAGTTTCAGGAGATCCGGAATAGCAATGGCACCATCACAGTGATCAGCCGGTACCGGCTGGTGCCGAGCCGGGAGGCCCACCGGCAGCAGCTCATGTGCGTGGTCAATTACCAGCTGGACCGCTTCACTGACAGCATGACCCTCAACGTGCAGTGTAAGTGAGCAGGGGCAGGGCTGGAGAGCCACGTGCCATCGTCCTTCCCAGGGGGGAGGTGATAAAGTCTGGCAAAAGAGGATTTTTCTGAGGGGAAGATGTTGGTTTGGTGGAGGGGCTGAAGTAGGGGGCTGCTCTCTTTTTCTGGAGAGCGAAAACTGGAGTGATCCCTTGGAATAACCATGTGCTTTCTCTTTTTCACACCTTCTTTCTCTCTCTGCCTCTGCCACATCCCTTTGTTCCTCCCCATCCCTCTCTCCTTCATTCACCCTCTCTCGCATTCCTTGTCCCCTCATCTTTTCCACCTTGCAATCTCTCTTTCTCCCTTCACTGCCCCCTCAACTCTTCCTTTTTTTCTCCCCCTTCCTTTACCATAACTCTTTCCTCTCCCTTTTCCATCCTGCTTTTCTATCTTTTTCATCCTGCTGCAGATGAGCCAGAAGTCACTATTGAAGGCTTTGATGGCAACTGGTTTCTCAACCGGAAGGATGTGAAGCTGATATGCAAATCGGATGCCAACCCCCCAGCTCACACCTATGAATGGAAGCTGTAAGTGCCTACGGTGCTTCTGCTCTCAGCAGCACATATGATCTCTGAACAGGGCAAAGGAGTCTCTGTAGAAACCTCAGTCCCTCTCTGGTCAGTTAGGGCCAGTCCCACTACTGGCGGTGGTGTCACTCCAAGGTAAAACCTATGCATGTGAGGGGAGAGTTGGACACTCGTAGCTGCTGGAGCTGTGCTCCTGCAGAATGCTCGGAGCTGATTCTGGTTCCCTGGCACAGCTCTGCCAGGAGGCCTTCATTGCACGGGGACTGGAACTAATTTCTTTACTTGCAAACCAGGGAAGCTGCTGTCTTCAGCCTTGGCCTTTCTTGCTCACCCCCTCTGTGCTGATCATCCTCTGAAGCTGAGCTTGTCACATCCAAAACAAGGCTTGCTGCCCTGTCAGCCCTCCCTAGAGGGCAGCCTGTGCTTTTGAGGCAGGCAGTGCAATGTTTGAAGTGACTGGGGCAAGGGACTTGCTTTGGGTGGACGGGCTTTATCAGAAGTTTCATGTGGCCTATGGCCCCAGCGGACAGAGCTGGGACTAGCATTTTAGTTGAGCCAACACAGCCACCTCACCTTGTGATGGACAGAGGTTATCTCCTGCCTTTCAGCTGGGTCTTTCCCTGTCATCTTCCAGTTCAGACTCAGGAGGGAAGGGCAGGGGGTAAGGATCATACACCCCCCCTCTCCACTGGGCTGGGATGGAGCTTGCTACCAGTGCAGCGCAGCCACAATTCCTAGGATAACTTCTTATTCTCACTGTGCTGGAATAATATTCTGCCCTGGTGATGTGAAGCAGCTGAGCTATGACAAGGTGAATAATTTGCCCAGCACCACCAAGTGCTTCAGTATCAGAGCTGGAAAAGAACCCAGGATTTCTGTTCCTTAAAGGGGCACAAATAGCACAAAATTTGTCTGCCTGTGAAAAAAACCTTTCCCTGGAATCAGCCCCAGCTGTAAGCAGGAGCTCCCTTTCAGTGCACTTGTCCCCAGGCGGCTGACATTAAACAGAAGCAATTCCTTGTCCTCCAGGGTTTCAGCTTTTGGCTGAACACACTAAAGGGACTGAGAAGTGAATGAGGGGTGTCTAGGGAGTCAAATGGGAATTGATGCAACCTGATGTGGTTCTCTCTCCCTCTCTTTTCTATAAGCACTCATGTAGCTTTAAAAAAGAAAGATCAAATGGATCCTTTCTTCTTTTCAGCTGGCATTTGTCATCAGGAAAGAGGCTCTCAAAATGGCTTTGCAAGGAGCTAGGCATATTCTCTCTCATTCTGCTTCCCAGATCAAACTGTTCACAGTCAAAGTCTGAAGAGGATTGTTTTTCTTGCCTTTTTTTCTAGTTCTCGTCCCCAGCTCTCTCCCTCTGTTGGTTCTGCCAGTTCAGCTTAAACTCCGAGGGGGCTCTCTGGGTTCCTCACAACATTGCCAGGAAAGTGTTAGAGGCAAAGATGCCCCTTGTGGCACCCAAGGCAGAAGAGATCCCAGTTTAGTCTATCTCCATGTAGCAAGGCTGGCAAATTGAGCTGAGGTGAGCCTTGTGAGATGGAGCTGGGGATAAGAGGCAGGTTTTCACTCTGCTTTTGGGCAACACATTTCACCCCTTGGTTCTGCTATTGCTCACATGTGGGGCTGGAGCCTGAACACTTGCTGGGCTCCTGGGCATCAGGCTTTCTGTGGCAGGAGCTCTGTCGCTGTGTATGGACACAGCCAGCATCACAAGCAGACTCTGATCTCTGTCAGGACAGTCTGCTCCTGCTGTGATAGTGATGCTGGAGGCAGGCTGAGAGCTGAAGCACGGGGTAACCAAGTGCCAAACATCTCAGCCAGGTGATGTTTCTGTAGCCCGGGGCAGGCCAGAGGGTTAGTTACCAGCTAGGCTCAAACACAACAGGGGATGCAGGTGCCAGGGCTGAGCGTGGCGCTGCGTCACTGGGCGAGTGTCATTTGCACACCTGCTTTACACGCTGTGCTGGCAATAAATTCAGCTCTGGCAGAACGGATTCTTGGGCACAGCACATCTTTGAGCCAGGCATTGAGTTGGTCCCTATGTGCTTGTATGATTGATAACTTTTTTTTTTTTAAACACTGGAAAGAGTTTTTTCCTATGGATTCTATCTGAGCTGTGTGTATGTCCATTTGTCTGTCTTTAGCCTGCAGTTGTTTCTTGACTTACAGCTAAGAAGCTGGGAGCATCAGTACTTTGCTTTGGGAAGGAACTGTGGGGAGAAAAATGGAGAGAGAGAAAGCATGGAATTAAAGAGTACAGGTTTTGAAGTCTGATAGCACTTCAGTTTGATTCGCCAGCCTCTCCCTTTTTGCACACTTGGTGGGTCAGTTAGGACTGAGTATGGGATTATTGACCTGAGAGAGGATGGAAAGGAAAGATGGAGTGCAGCTGAAGGTAAGGAGAATGGAGGTGGAAGAAGAGGAGAGTAGGGAGTGAGAGAGAGCAAGTGAGGCTGGGGGAAGTAGAGGCGGAAGGGAAGGAGGAAGAAAAAGCTGGGGCACAGCCCAGACTCTGGCTCTCCCATTCTTGGCCCCAGGTTGCCCGTGAGTGGGGCCTGGCGAGGAAGAGGCAGACCAAGCAGATGGGATGAAAGTCTGATAAATAATTGCACTGCAGCCAACCACATAGGCATGCAGCATGTATGTGTAGGGAGGTAAGAAGTGGGAATAAGATCCATGGCCATCCCCTTCCTTCCCACAGTGCCACTTTAGTAATATCAAACCGATTCCTCATTTCTTTGGCTGGGCAGCCAGAGAAATAGCCATCAGCATCTTGGTTTATCCATTTATGCCTCTTCCCATTCCTGGGGGTCAGGAAGCAATTACTGCTGCAGCTGGTTTGCTCCTGCCTGGAATGTAAAAACCAGCCATGCTTTCCCCTCCTCTCATTTGGATGGTGATGAGCAACAGTCAGGGGAGCTGTTAGAGGAAGCAATAGCCTTCTCTAGCATCCCACAGCACGGTTCTTAGATGTGCCCTTGTCTTTGTAGAGTCTGGGCCCTAATTCACCCACAGGCAGAGGACCAACATTATGCTATTCTATTCTTCCATCAGCTTTGGGATCATTGGCTTGATGTACCTCAGAGATACTAATGTGTTTGCTACACATATGTGCCTATGTGTATATGTAGACATGCAAAATACACGCTTGTGCATTTAGACACTTCTTTACAAACCTAATTATACCCCCATTATTCCCTTTTGTTTCTTACAAATTGCTGACAATATGTGTACATTTTTGTTGGGAGGAGGGGAAAGAATTACTTGAGTAATTTTTAATTGCCTAAGAGAAGTAATTACTTTACTTTGCTTCAGTAATTAAGAATAACCAGGACATGTGTGTCTTTTCCTAACACACAGGGGTTTTTTTATTTTTTATCTGCCTTTCTTCATTTATTCTCTGTGTCTCTAGTCTTAGTTTTGCATTATTCCAGTTTCACACTTATCTTACTGTTCTGACATGAGCAGGTCATAGATGGCAGGGCTCTAAATCAGCACTGCTTTACTTGAGCTTGAGTTGCAATTAACACTGCCTGATCAGCTGCCCAGGACAGTTACATGGGCAGGAAATTGGAGTAAAGCAGAGTCAGGTTGGTGTCCCATTCCTGTGTTTTCCATCAAATGGAAAGTCAGGGATGGAGGAACACTCTGAAGATGAGCCTGCTAGACGTGAGCCACCTGAAACAAAGGAGTGACCTGGCCATCTTGCCCTAAGCTCGTACCTACTTGGGCATTGTGCTGGAAAATGCACTGCTTTAAGGCTCTGTTTTTTGGATAGGGAAGAACGTAGACTGAAAGTGCTCCACACCCTGTTAACCAAATCCAAGGGGCTGTATGTGACCCAAATATGTCCAGTCTCCCTTGTAATCACAGAGAAGGGGAAAAAAAAAACCCAGTCCATGTAAAGAACCTGATTCTCATCATGCAGTGGATTTACCCTGGAGACACTCTACTGACTCTTTCCTGTAATGCTGCGGTCTGAGGATTTGGTTTTCAGGCTGACTACATTAATGGGTATTTTCCAGCCAGCACCACTCGGTTCTGGACCTGCCCCCTTGGTCCTGCAAGCGCAGAACCAGCATGTCGGTGTCGCCTCTGCAATACTGCTTGACCCTACTGAGTATCATCTCTGGGGTCAGCTACGATCTTTGTTTCCCCTAGGCCAAATGGGACTCTGCCAGGGAGCGTGGAAATCCAGAACAACACCATCTACTTTAAAGGGCCTGTCTCCTACAGCGTGGCTGGCACCTACATCTGTGAGGCCTCCAATGCCATCGGTACACGGTCGGGCTTGGTGGAAGTCAATGTCACAGGTAGGAAACCACTTGGTGTGCTTTGAAAGACAAGAGGAGGAGCAGGTGGGGAGAGGAGAGTGTGAGCAGCTGACAACTACCAGCCAGTTACATCTGCTTAACATCTGTCTTAATCATCAGTGTCTCCTTCTAGGGGTGGGTGGGGAGTTCCACGATGTAAAAGGGAGCAGTGAAGTTACTTGCTTTGCACTGGTTTTGCACTGGTTTGACTTGGATTTTTTCTCCTTTCCTCTTGTTGTCTTTTCCTCTCTTACACCAAGATACATTCAATTTGTTTCCCCCCTGTCTTCTGCTTTGGATTCAGAGAGATCATTGGACATGTTAGAAGCGAAGACATGTCAGGGACATATTTGTTAGAAGGCAGAAGAAGTAGGATGAGGATGTAGACTGCCACTGAAGCAGTAAAGCATGAGATGGATGCGCCATTTGCTCAGGATGATGTTTGGTGTTTCTGATGTTAGGCAATTCTCATGATTTTTTGTTTGTGCTCTTTCCAGTGACATGTTGGTCTGTGCACTGGCTCACCTGGCTGCCACAGATTACCAAGGGGTTGTGAGCACTTGAGTAGCTTTGGCTGGGCTCTGGAAAGGAATAACATCACAGGATGCAGGTGATGGGAAGTGATGCTATGTGACGTCATATGGGACAGAAGGAACTTGACGACTTCCAAATCAATGTAGCCACAGGAGTGAGGGAGAAACGTGGATATTCTTAGGTAGTATTAGGGAGAGAAAGTGATGTCAAGAAACAGGTTAAAGAGGAGAAATAACATATGGCAATAGCCTGATTTCAGAGAGACAAAGTGATATTGCAAAGCATCAGCAAAGGGGAAAAGTGGCTGTTGGTGCTTTGAGAGCAGGGAAGGGGAAATTTACCCCATTCCTTTGGGGTAAAAGGAGTGATTCGTTTTATCAGTGGGTTAATGACAGGCGGTGACCAGCAGTTGTGGATCTTATGAGAGAGATGGAAGTATCTCTTGCAGTAGTGAGTTGGAGCACTGCCACAGTGCAGTGGGCTCTTGGGGGTTAGAGGAGGGAGCGACCATCTGATGAAGCAGCGCTGCCTGCCTGGGAGACAGGCCTGGCATCTGGGGCAACTTGCCAAGGCTCTCCACTGGCCTCCCAGCTGGCCAGCAGCACTGTGGGGGCTCAGCGCTGGTCTCCTTTGGGTGCTCCCCCTACACCCCAGCTTGGGACCGTTGCCAGGCAGGCAGGCAGCACAAACCATGGCACACAGCCACTTTTCTAGCTGGGCTCATAGCAGGGACCGTGCAGTGGTGTAGCAATAGACCTGCTCTTGCTGGGGAGAGCAGCGGGGCTGTGACTGCAGCCAGGTGAGCTGGATTGCAGCCGGCTGCCTGCGTCCTGCAAATGCCACAGACAGCACAGGTTGCCTCCAAGCTGGATGGGCAATGAGGTGCATGGGGGGCTCCCGAGGCATGGGAAATACAGGACAGGTTCCTAGGGTTGCTAGCTCTTCCTTGCTGTCCAGCCTGAGGCAAATCAGAGCACCTACTGTTCTGATAGCGAGCCACCTCTCCAAGCCACCCCAGTCCTTGAAGAGATGTCTAACCTGAGAGTGGTGAAAGGGGCTTCTCAGAGGGGCTGAGCTCCAGCCCCCTCCACAGCTCTCTGCAGTGGTAAGTGCTGAGCAAGGGTGAAGAGGAGGCCAGGGCAGCTGACCTCCTGAAATTAGCAGTCACGCTGTGTTTGGCACCCTTACCACCTCAGTTTCCCCTCTTCTGTAACACGGGTAAACCAGGCTAATCTTCCTCTATCCAAGTGCTTGGAGGTCAATGGATGAGATGTGCTAATTAGATGCTAATTACCAAGTATTTATTATGATCATTATCACTGTAGCAGGCCTTTAATTCACACCTCCTGTCCTGGATCCCTGCCTGCTGAGTTGTTCCTGGTATATGCTTTTCTCTGGGGGATTTTTCATTTGCCAGTGAAAGGCACCAGAATAACAAAGCTCTTTGTTCAGGACAGGGGCACGAAGCACCCGCCCTGCCCAGCCCTGCCCAACTGCCCCAAGCCGGGGAAGGTCATGGCCAAAATCCTGTTCAGCCACTGGCCATTTCATGGGAGTTGCCACCAAAGACACTGTGTTTCTGGGACAGTGCAAGCAACTGCCTGGTACAAACTGAGCAGACTCGCTTCCCATCGGCAATAGAAAACCATCCCATGCAGTAACTAGCACCTTGGGTCACATTTGAAACGGTGATTGGAGGGTAAAAGCCTCCAAGCTCAGTCTCCGGTCACAGAGAAGGAAGTGAGATAGGTATTGCAGAAGACTTAGAGAGGAACAGGCTCTCTTCGCCATGTCTCATTTTCCATTTCTGCATAGCCTGTATGACCATTTCTTGCTGTCGTTCTGTCTGTCTGACCACCCCGTATCTCTTGCGGTGTCAGGACACATGTTCCCAAGCAGCAGATACAGCCCTCACTTCATATTTCCGGCAGCCACCCGCCAGCGTTTCGTCTGTCTCAGAGCCACAAGAGCATTGCAGCCTGGGTGGGCTGCACCGACTCGCCTGCGTGGGCACGGGCTCCTCTAGGGCCGAGGGTCTGTGGGTTCCCCCTCCAGGCTTTGGTAAATGTCTTCCTTCCCGGTGGTTTTTCAGGGGATCATTCTCACGCTTGGTGAGCGCAGTGCTGGCAAGGGAAGCGGGCACTGGCAGGATTTCTGGGGAGTGACTTTGGGTTGATGTCTGCCTGCCTGTAATCTCAATTTATGCCCAAAGGTCTGAAAAGTGGGATTGAGGTTAAATGAGAGGCAAAGAAGGACACACCAGCAGCTGCCTCACTAGGAGGGATTAGCAGCCAACCCGTTAGGCCAGGCCTCCACCACATAAAAAACCCACTTTTAATAATTCATAGGATCTGAATATGTTTATCCAGCTCTCCCTAAGGACCGATTAGGCCAGTGCTGGGGAGGGCTCAGCCGTCCTCGCTCAGCTGTTACAGGTACATTTGTTTGGGTCTTGCAGGCAATTTAGGGATTGTCAGTGGACCACAAAACCTCTTTCAAGAGCTGCATGCAATAAATGGAGTTCAATCTAGTGAGCAGCCAGCCTTGGGAGGGAGAAAAAGAAGCTGATGCAGAGAAAACCCTGCAGCAGCTTTTCCCCCTCCTGTCTCGCTGGGTACAGACCTCCTGCCTTCTTCCACCCAGCATCCTTCCTCCCAGCCCAGGCCCCCGAGAGGAGGAGTGCAGGGCTAGTTGAGCCCCCTCATGGGGAGGGCAATTTGTTCAGAGGAGGCCGACCGCTTCTATTAGAGTTATAGCACATTAAAGAGATTGATAAGTGGAAATTTAATATTTTATTCCAGCAATCTGTTCCTATAATAGCTTCTCCTGCCTTGCAGGACCTTTGTCAGTCTCAGACAAGCCATGTAGTGTGACATGTAACTATTTATTACAGGCAGCTGGGTGACATAATAAAAGGCTGTGGTTACAGACTCCTGCGTGTCCCTGCGTGCCTGCGCACGGCTGTGGTGGTCCTGCACAGAGAGCTGGTCATGTACACACACATGTGTGTGCCCCCAGTCTGCATCCTGGCACACAAACGGGCCTCCCAAACCTGCCTGCCTGCACAGCCGTGTGTACATGGAGGATGCAGGAGCATCAGTGCGTTGGCATGTGTGAATATGCATGGCTATAATGTGAACACGTGCTTGGCTATATGGGCTTGTGTGCAGCACATACATACCCTGGTCCTTGTGTGTGTGTGTTCATAAACATTTGTGTGTGCATGCAGGGGGACATTCGTACACTTGGGTACCAGCTTCAGCTAGAAGAAGCACAAGGAGAAAGATGTTAAAACATTTCCTCATGGGCCTTCAAGCACCAGGCAAACATCAAACCCGAAGGAGAATCAGTGCTAGAGCTGGGGAGCGGGGAGAGCAGAGCCTGTGCTGAGGCAGTGACCACTGCCAGCCTCTCTGCTGCAGGGCTCCTGCCTGTTTCCCGAGGCCAGGAAGGGGTCTTTTCCTCCAGAATACTGCAGGGCCCCCCGGTTGCTTGCTTGGTGTAGCCACACCTCTGCACGCCCCTGGATTTCCAGGAGACAAGACACAATGTGCAGGTGCCCCAGGGAGCGGCTGCAAGGACGGGAGGCTCTGTGCCGTTCCCTGCCCAGGGCCGTGCCAGCCCATGGGTAAGCAGCTTTGCAGCCTTGGCTTTGAAAGCGCTACAGGCTGTGGAGGGGAGGAGAGGTTGGCAGGGACTGACGGTCCCCCCATTTGCCAGGGAAAGCCCTTTCCGGGAAGCGTTAAATCCCAAGCCCCAAGCATGTGCACCCAAAGCCCAGCCGCCAGCCAGGGCTGTGCTGCGCTGCACCAGCCAGTGCTCCTGGCTGCTCGAGGTGGGAGGGCGTAGGGCTGGGGGCTAAAGAGCAGCATGCCGGGGGGGTCTGTCTGATGCTAATCTTCCGGATGGCGGGTAGGAGCGTCTGCTGCATCCTGTCTGATGGCATCTGTGCCAACGGCCCCTGCGGGAGCAGTGCTTGATTGACAAGCGATAGGTGACCTGACAGAGAGATTAAAACCTAAGACATGTTTGGCATCTGGCCTAAAAGCCGTCACACTCTGAAATGCCAGTGGCAGCTGCTAAACTTCTGGATTAGTTGCCAGTGTTTTTTCCACCCCCACTGCCTCCTCTCCTCCCCACCCTGCTCTGCACAGGGAAAGCAGAACTCCCTGGCAGGGAGAGGAAAGGCAGGGTCTCTTGGAGCTGAGATGGGCATGCAGAGATGCAAGGGCTGTTGTGAAGGGAAAAGGACAGAAGTGCTACAGGTTTCTCACATTGCAGCCCCGTGCGGGCTGAGGCAGGTCCAGAGGTATCTCCGTATCTTTACTTATGTACACGTCTACAGCACAGTGGGTCAAAGTCCTGGGATAATTTGGCGTGGACTGTACTGGCAGGGGAAGTTTGCCATCAGCAATCTGTCTTGTAAAAAAACCCACATGATCACCACTCTGTTTGCTGAGGCCAGCTGGGAACTGGGAAGCTCCATGAGCCCATCAGAATTAAGGTTCCTGCTCCTCCCCGGAGCTGCTGGTCGCCCTGGCTAGAGCCGGCCAAAGGCCACTGCTTCCCATTGCAGCAGGTGTTTGATTTTGCAAGGCAGAAGGAAATCCAGGGCCTTCCTCTGGAGGAGCTTCATGCAAGGAGCAGCTTGGGCTGACACATGTCCAAAAGGTAATTTCTCATGGAGTTTGACATTTTCCTCAATGCCCATGGCTACAGTGAGAATCTCAGCTGGTGCTGGGTTTTTCCTTGGCCCTTATGATTGAAGGGAAAAGGATGGAAATGTGACTTCAAGAAAAAATGTGTCCACACGAAGTAGTATCTTTTAAAATATCTAAGCAGCGTGATGAGCAGAAGGGCTTTTGAAAGCTGGTTTCCTGTGGATCTGCATATCATAGAAGAATTACTTGGTGTCTAAAAATACGCTTTTCCTGATCTGGGCCCTTCCTGCCCTTGGGAGCAGCCTCTTGTCCCTGTGGGTTCTCTGATGTCTAATGAGGTTTAGCTCCCACCTCTGCCAGGGATCTCACTCCAGCTCTCTCCAAGAGCTTTATGATAGGGGTAATTTTGGCTCATTCTTATGTCAGATAGCAGTGAAATTGGCTAGCAGGTTCAAAAAGATTAGATAAGGGATTGTTGGACAGGCAGCGTGATTTGCATACGTCTCATTTTTATTGGAAACCAGCCATCGAAAGAAAGAGGTGATTTTTAAAACGTGTATTTTTGTAGCCACGCCTGTGATGAGGAAGGCCTGGTTTGTCTCTGCAAGTGGCAGCACCACCATGCCCCTGGGTGCTGCAGGGGGAAGGCAGGAATGAGGGCAGGGAGATGCTCGAGCCCTCCACCCTGCTTGGGGGGATCAAAGAGAACCTGTGGGCTCGGCCGGGTGCCAGAGCGAAGCCCCGGGCGGCCGCCCCATCTCCCTGCGCTCCCAGCTGCCACCCCAGAGGTCCGGCTCCTGGCACGGGGACGGAAGCAGGGCTGAATGCAACAGCTGGCAGAGCCGGGCAGCGGGCAGATAGTGTTGCTGCTTTAATTCCTATTCATACAGCACTCCCTTTTTTTTATGAGGGCTGGGGGGGTAGCAGGAGGGGGGGAGGCTTTTTATGCTGGCATTAAAGCCTGGCTTGTTCCCCCTCCCTCCACTCCACTGTCTCCTGTTTCTCCAGTCCGCTTTTCACAGCAGCTTTAATTCTCTCCAGACTCTTCCTAATGGATTTTTCACATGGGGCCCCCAGCACACTCAGGCATCGCACCAGTTTCCAGAAATTTCACGCACCCCTCAAACACAAAAAGGGGATCCTTTTCTCACACTTTCCCGTCTCTCCTCAGGCTGCATTTCTGCTCTCTTTTGCACCCCAGACACGAAACTTGGTGGGCAGAGGGGTAAATCCCTCTTTGTGGGGCTGACAGCAGCGGATGCAAGCGGAGCGACACCCACAGAGTGGCGGACCTGTCCCGAGTCATTAATTAACCTGGCTGCTGAACACACCGGGGCACCTTGGCAGGAGCCTGCAGGCGTGCCAGGCTGTGCCTGGCGGCTGCGGGGCTGGGGATCCCCACCAGGGCTTGGCTTTGGGGCGGGCGGGGGAGGCGGCTGCGGGGGGAGCCGGGCTGGGGCTCAGGGTGGCACGCTGCTCCCTGCTCACCATCTGGCTTGAGAAGGGGACCTTGTCGCAAGGCAGAGGCACGCCAGGGCAGAGCCCAGGCCAGGGACCCCGCTCCCTTCCCAGCTCTGCCGCTCGCTGCAGCCCAGTGGCCGTGGAGAGGGGCTCTGGCAGTGCCCACCCCTGCTCCGGAGCAGCCTGTCCCCTCCTGTCTGGGTCACTCACGCCTCGTTCATACCCGTCCCCCCCACGCAGGGCTTAGCCACGTTCCCCTGCTGCATCCCAGAGCCGCTCGCTTTTCCAGGCTCTGGGGGAGTGCGGTGGGTGGACGAGGGGGGAGGAAACTATGTGGGAAGGGAAGGGATGATTTCGGCTGCTGGCTTGCGATCTTCCCATCTTTCTTCTCCCTCTCTTCCCACAGTTTGGTTTTGTTTTCTCTGGCATGGGAACTGGGCCACTGCGAGGAGGATGGGGATGGGATCTGAGCAGAAAATAGTTCCTTCCCCGAACAACGTGTGAAATCCAACACGGCGGCGTGTTAGTTTTCGTGTCCACGGCGTTGGCAGTGGCAGGGGGGTGGCATGTAGGCGAGTGCTATCTCAGGGGCGGGCAGCACAAAGGGCAGGAAAAAAAAAATATATATATGAGAAAGGTAGAAAAACATTCCCCCTTTCACTTCATGTGTCCAACCTGGGCTGTTAATGAGGCTTTTAATAGAAAAGTGGGCCAAGCTCCTTTTGAAACTGTGCACAGACTTCCCCTCTCGGATCTGTCTGTTTTCCAGAGGTGGGAGGCAGAAGGGATCAGTATGGCTTTAGGGACCCTGTGCTCAGCACACACACCGTATCTGGGTCTTTTCAGGGTGGAGTATTGGGACCCCATGCACAAAATCAGCCTTGGTGTGGGGAAAAGCAAGGTAGGAAGAGGCTTCAGATTGGAGCTTCAGATTGGTGGGGGAAAATCAAAGATACAGCCCCCAGGGTCTGAACCAGCTTGCTGGGATTTCCCTGCACCCACTTAAGCTCCAGGTAGACCCCTGCTTTGTGCACAGTTTTGGGAATTGGCCACCGTGGGGTTGCAGAGGCTGTGATGGCAAGGAGCAGGCCTGGGGAGGTGGCATGGGCAGGGTGGCAAGAGCTCTGTGGATGCTTGGGTGGTTGAAGTTGAGCCCTCAGCAGCCAGGACTACTAGGGGACGGACGTGACATTTCTTGCTGTCTCTGCAGAGAGGTTTTGCATTAACCAGCTGGCTATGACAAGCCTTCTGGTGATGCAACATGTGGTTTTGGCTTTCCAGAACCCAGCCCCAGTTCCCTATGCTGAAACACATGCCCTTGCTCCTGCTCTGAAGGCTGTCTTTGGAATGAGATGCTGGCTCCTGCCTACACAGCATGTTGCTCTTGATTCTGGCTGCAGCAGGGAGCCCCTCTCTCTGCCTGTCCCCCAGCTCATTCTGCTCTGTGTGTGGTTTCAGGCTCGTGAGGCTTTGCTTGAGGCAAGTCAGGCCTGCAGAAACCAAGATGCTGTTGTTGGGATGATGTCTCAGGAAATGCAGGAATGAACCAGCTCTCAAGCACAAGCAAAGCATTTAAGCTGCAAGGATCAGACCAGCAATTGCTTGAATTCAGTACCCTTGTCCAAAATCTGCAGCTGTTTCAGGAACTGCCTCTACTCAGGGGATGCTCTTTTCTCCCCTCTTCCTTAGCGAATGGGCCAGGCTGTGCTGCAGGGAAACCTGCTCCTGCCCAGCTCCTGCTTGTTCAGGGCTTCCTACCCTAGTGCAGAAATGTGGCTGCCAGCCCCAGGCAGTCCTGCAGGCACACGGGGAGGCGGCAGGCATCAGACTCTGCCTCGTATATCCCTTTTGAATTTGCTGCCTTTGAGCCCCTCCCTCCCCATCGCCCCATCCTGGCTGCTCTTCTGGGAGGGCGTGCTGACATTGCTGGTCGGTCTGCGCCTCTCCTTGCCTGCCAGGGTAAAAAGTGAGGGCCAGGATGCTCCAGAGCAGCAATAACAGCTTGCAGCTATGAGCAGGGCTTGGCAGACAGGCCTTGGGGGTGGAAAAAGCAGAGTGGGGGTCTGAGCATGGTGTGCAAGGGCAAGGCTGCCAGGGGTTATTAACCAGGGGCCTGCTGTCTGAATTCAGAGGCAGGTGGAGGACTGAGACAGCCGTGTGGTGCTTAGTGCCTCATGGACACGGATGCTCAACAAGCGGTTTGTGAAAGCTGAGTTTGGCCAGGGGCTGTAACTGTGCTGAGGGAGGTTAGGAAGGTTGATTTAAGTCCTGGATCAAACTTTATCTGTGTCGATGTGTAGCTGTTGAACTGCATGAAAGAGAAGAGAGCTTCTTTCTCATCTCTTTTCTTTTTCTCCTTTGAGTTATTTATTTTTTTTAAATAGGTCAGGGTAACTGTAGGAACGAGATTAGCATGAGTAGTGGCACTGTGCTGGCCACAGTAATAGCAGAAGAAAAAGAAACAGTGGGAGGTCAGCGTCCCTGTGCTGCAGAGCACAGCTGGGTCAGCAAGCGGGCTCAAGAGCCAGCCGTGACCCTGAGCAGCCACAGATCGCTTTTGGGGTGGCGATAGTGGGGAAATCACAAGGTGCCGCTGCCTTCTGGCCTGACCTAGACTGGTGGGGATCAGGCCAGGCTGGGATGCCGAGGAGAGGGATGCAAAGCTGGCAGGTCCAGCATGGCATCTACAGGAGCAGTTGTGGCAGCTCAGTGCCCACCGTTTGACAGGGTTTGGGTCCTGCTCCCCGGCAGGAGCACCCTGGGGCTGTCAGTGTGCTCTGGCAAACTGGACCTGCAATGTCACCCGGTAAAACAGAAAGCGTCTGGACTCAAGGCACTGGGCTTGTGGGATCTGAGCACGTCTGGAGAAACCAGGTGGGGTGGGGAGGGAAACACTGCTTCCAGCCGGCTGGGCTCCTGCATGAGGCTTGGCGAGCTTGGCACAGCACGCTGCGTTCCCCTTGCTAAGGCAGAGCTCCCATGCGCTGACCCCTGTGAGGATGCGCCCTTTTCCCCTTTCCCTAGTTTTTCCCTTCCCTGTTCCTTACCCTCATCTTCCCACCCCCTCACCCCCCAAAAATGGCAATGAAAGCATGGAGGGAGGGCGCGTTTCCGCATGGTTTGACACTGTTCCCCCTTCCATCTGTCTTTTCCTACCCAGAATTTCCCTACACCCCGTCTCCAATCGATGATCGCAAATCCATGGTGCAGCCGAACATCCCCACACCGGTGATTGGGGGCATAGTGGGAGGAGTCTCGCTGGTCCTGGTGGTGGCCGTGGTGCTCTTTGTGGTACTCCGGCGCCGGCGTCACACCTTCAAGGGTGACTACAGCACAAAGAAGCACGTGTACGGCAATGGCTACAGCAAGGCTGGCATCCCACAGCATCATCCCCCCATGGCCCAAAACCTCCAGTACCCTGACGACTCGGATGACGAGAAGAAGCCGGGCCCGCTGGGCGGCAGCACCTATGAAGATGAGGACGAGGATGTGGGAGGCGAGCGCAAGCTGGGTGGCCCCAACAAATACGAGGAGGATGCTAAGCGGCCTTACTTCACGGTAGATGAGGGGGAGGCGCACCCCGAACCTTACGACGAAAGGACACTCGGCTTCCAGTATGACCCCGAGCAGCTTGACATAGCGGAGAACATGGTCTCACAGAACGACGGATCTTTTATTTCCAAAAAGGAGTGGTACGTGTAGCTCGGCACCCCATTGCTACACACACACACACACACACACACACGTACACGTACACACGAGTGATGCCCTCCCACTCCCCCTGCATCCCTGCTGAGCGGAGCCGAGCGTGCCGCGGCCGCTTGCACCACACTGCACGCACGCTCCCACACACACACCCACGCACCCCCCGGCCAGCCCTGGGCGCTCGGCAGAGACTTTGGACGCTTCCAGCACTGGCAGGAAGGGCGGGCAGGGGCGAACGGGGAGGGAGGGCAGCTTTGCTTACAGATCATTTTTGGGGCATATGGGTGGTGGGAGGTTGGGTAATTATTTTCTCGGTTTTGGTTTTGCTTTTTAATTTCTCTTGACGACTTTTGTCCCCTTCTGTGGTGTTTGTATTGGTCGGTGGCTTAGGTGTTACTATTTGCTTTAACGACTGTCGCCCAGCCTGTATATTACACTCTGTTTGTGTCTTCATGTCTCAGAGTGCCCTTCAGTCCCACTTCCCTCCCCAAGGTTCCTCCTCCCACTTCCACACCCCCGAAACACTGGAATTTGTTTGTATGTTGTCGTCTTTGTTTTTTTTTTTAACCTTGGGAGGGGGCAAGTGGGCTGTCCATAGAAGGACAGAGGCCAGGAAAGCTTATGGCAGTGGAAACATAGGTGCCATTATCAGGTGAACTGATTTTTTTTTTTCCTAATCGCTTTCTTTTCAGTGGGGTCTGGGTAGCATTCCCATTGCCCACTGCATGCCTGGGGAGATCCGCTCCCGGTTTTTAATGACTCAATAAAAGGAAAATGAGGAGAAAGGGGGGAAAAAAAGCCCTAGAACAAACCCCAGGTGCATGGGCTGATAGCAGGGCAGGGAAATAGAGCTGCCATTTTCCTCCTACAATTTATTATTGCCTGGCTTTTCATTTTCTGTCTTTGTTTGAGTGTTCTTTTAAAAGAAAGAAAAGGAGTATTTATTGCTGACATTTTTTCCCCTGTGATGGCTCAGAGAAATGCTGGCTCTTTTTGTTCTTATTGCTGTTGTTGTTGCTAGTACCAGGCACAGAGCAGTTAACTCTGGCACAAGGGCTGTGCACACTGCACGGTGTGTCGCGCACACACCCCGCTGCCATTGCCTGGGGAAGGGGACCAACCCATAGCACTTCGCTTCTCCCACAAACTCACTGCCTTCAGCTCTGGTCTGCAGACCCTGGCATGACAGATCTCCCAGGGTACCATCCAGTGTCTTTGAGGGCTTCAGTACAGGATCAAGCCCCTAAGTTTTATTATACCACTAAGACTTAATCGTCATGTGTTTACACTTTTTTTTTGGGGGGGGGGGAGGGCAAGGTCAGAGCGTGGGGGCGATTCTCTCTAACTCTCCTAGCAACAACCCCAGCCCTTAGATGTACTGCTCAGTCTGCATTGATTGCCACTTTTTCAATATCACATCCCTCTTCTGAGCAAAGGCTTGGTAGGCAGGGCAGGAGTGAGCGAGCCTGGGGTATTGATCTCGTCCTCCGTCCCTTGAGCCACTGCATTGTGATGGGGAGGCTTGGATTGCTGCTATCTCTGCTCTGTGGATAAATGGGATTCCAGACTTCAGGGCCCTCTGTCTGACACTGACCATGTCCAAATTAGATTCACTGGGTTGGGGCTTATTTTTCTTCTTCTGGGTTGTTTGCTTTTTGGTTTGGTTTTTTTTTTTTTAATTTGATGTATAAATAAATCTTTTGTTTGAAAAGAAATCCCCAGTTTTCTGAGCTGTATTACCATGCACATCTAAAAATAGCAGGACTAATTCTCCTCCTGCCTTACCCGCTGGGTTTTGTTCTGTAGCATCCAGCGGTTATCCTGCTACAAAAGGGAGGGTGGAGAGTCAGACCCACGCAGATGAGTCAAGGTCAGATCTCTGGTCCAGGCAGCCTCCAATGCTTCCCTTTAGCACATGATGCTTGGTCCAGACAACATGAAGCTCAGCCTGAGCCATCCACAGTTTGTAGCTTGCTCTTACTGCATTAGTGGTGTAAGGGGAGTAGGAAATCCAGCTGCTACACGGTAATCTTTCTGCTGTTCCTGCCAGCCCTCCCGGCTTCCTGGCTTCTGGCAGAGCAGCCAAATGCCACAGGAAGGCTGCTTTAAGTCCACTCGAAGCAGGGCAGACAGAGATTCCCTTGGTATCTCTCAGCCTGAACCTTAAAAACACAGCTAAAGCTTCCTGCCACCTTCCTGCCGTCCACTGCCACCAGGAGCACCCTGCTACCAAGCAACCCCCCAATAAAGGAAATTAAATCTCTAACATCGCTCCTATCTCTGATTACTAGTAGGGGCTGATTATTGGGAATATTTGTAAACCTGCAGAGGCAATGACTTCTCTCCAGTGCCTTGGGATAACAGCATAGACAGGGCTTTAATTCCCCGAAGTGTGAACCCTGTAATCTGGATCAGGACAGAGCAGCATTGCTGAGCACTGTACCTTAGCCGCAGCTTAATTTAATGTAACACGGGGTATGGTGCAGAGCCTGCACAGTTTGTGATTCAGAGGTAATTCTCAACAAAGTCCATCTCTCAAGTGAATAATCCTTTAGATCTGAATTTCACACCTGGGCTCTAAAAAGGGTTGTGACAACATCTCCAACACCAAACTCTGGGTGCTCCATGACCAAGCACAGTGGAAATCGTAGCACAGACCCTCCTCTGGAAATTTCCCCCAGCACAGATACATACTGCAAGGAGATGGATTTGGAAGAAAACAACGTTTTATAAAATCAGCAGGGTCCAGCAGCGATTCTTTCATGTTCTGCATTAGCCACAGGCAGGGGCCACTGATCTGACCTGGCAAATGCACACTGCACTGACTCCGCAGCACTGCGGGGCCCTAGCCCCCGGTGAGGTTGTCCCCTAAAGACCAAAGGTACAAAGCCTTTGCAAATGGAGCAGACAGGCCTGGGAGAGAACAGGACAGTGTGACTGTTCCCCAGTTAAGGTATGGCTTGCAGGAAATACAAACAAGGAGTGCTGAGAAATATGCTTTGGTAGTTATTAGCCTTGCCCTTAGAGATGTCATTTTTTGAGATGTAGCCTCCTTGGCTGATTCATTGCCCATTCACAGTGTCCACGTAGTTAACTGAACGGGGGCTCAAAAAACCAGTGGGGCTCAAAGAAAAGGAGATAGCAAAGCAATATGGTTATTTCCAAGTTAGAGCCTATCTATATACAGTTCCATTTCTGCTGTATCACACTTTTTGCTCGCCAATAATGCACCAGCACAAGGCTAGGAAAGAGCTCAGCCATTCTACTCATCAGCGGGGTCAAATGATGCTCATCCAGAACCTCGGCAAGCCTGCAGATCCTTAGACAGTATTGCCTGGCACAGCAGTGAGGTAGCCTTCAAGTTCAAGGTTCAATAGTGTATTCCTCTCATCTTTCGGCCCTTCAGCATCATTCCATTGGTGCAATTATCCCCACAGCCATAGAGAAATGCCACCTCTGTGCAATGATTTGCTTCTTGCTGTCCCTTGCAAGGTCAGCTAATTGGCCAAGAGACTCTTGGGATGGTAATTAGCCAAGTGATTAGCCATTAATCCATAGCAAGGTAGGAGAAAAAAGAAGTGTGGGGGGAAAAAAATCAGATTGATGTTTCATCTGAGAGCTGCTTTGATCCAGTAATAGCATCACTCCCTTCTCTGGGTTAAATTGCTCTGAGGGGGGCCTTGAAGGTAATTAGATCAGGTTTTCCACCAGCGTCAGGAAGAAAGTGGTGCCCAAATGCGAGGTGAGCTCAGCAGAGATGCCAAATTGAAGACCATGTGCATCCTCCTTCCTGGGAGGTTCTGCAGGGGAGCGAAGGTGCTGGAGACCGTGCAGTACTCACCCTGGGGGGGCAGTCTGCCTGGTGGCCCCAAGGGCCTCCCGGTGCCTGGGCTGTGAGGGGAGGCAGAGGGGCAATCTGTTCTTTCCTTGAGGGACAGTGTCACTTGTCCCTTTGTGCCTCAATTTCCCGCTGTGGGCCAGATTCTGGCAGGCTGGAGTCAAGCTGCTGATTTTAAGTGGTGACGCACTTTTCCCAGCTGCGCACATGAGCTCCCAGGCTGGGCAGGCTGGGCCACCTCTCTGGGGGACCCTCAGGCTGCCTCAGGTGGAAAATCCCCTACTTCTCTGCCCCCCTTTCATCAGAGGTGCTAAGGAGGTGTAAAACATCCCTGTGGGACCCAGCAAAGAGCAAGTGGAAGCTTCCCGTTGGGAGATGGAAGCCGTTTGCTGTGGCATCCAGCAAGCCAGCAGCAGAGGATGGGGTGGGCACCCCCAGCTGCCCCTCAGTCAGGGTGAAGCATGTCCCCATCCTCTCGCAGTTCCCAGCACCATGTGAGCACTGTGTTGGCCACCTCTCTGCCTAGGTGCTAGGGAGCTGCTGCTCTCCAGGAAATCCCCTGTTTTATGCTGGACCTGAACTGTCGTGTCCAGGAGTTGTACCCAAGTTGGCTTTCTGCCTGGGAAGCACCGTCACGCTGCTTGGGTGTTGGCAAAGTGCCTCAGAGGCACTGCTGGTTGCCCTACCTCCATTTGAAGGGATCATTGTCCAGATCCCTCTGCTGGGTTCTTGCCAGTGAATAGGCATATCGGCACAGTGCGTTTCCCTTCCCAAACCCTCATCCTGGATGGCAACTTGAGGCAAAACCTCAAGATTAAGGTGGGCAGATGGGAAAGCTGAACAGGTAGATGAGAGGGAGGTCAATCTGAGCCCTGCGGTACATTGCTTTGGGTCTCTCCACCACCTCAGCAAAGAAAATGCAGGTGAATTTGGGCCGAGCCCCCAGCTCCTTCCCTGTGTGTATTCAGGGAGCCGTACTGAAGCAGACCCATCTGTGTCACAACCCAAAACGAGCCTGTAGTTTATGTACAAAGACACCCCAGCTGTTTTCCTGCTGGGGCTTATCTCTAGGATTATTCATTGCAATTCACCCTAGTGATGTTATTTTCCCTTATTTAATTACCAGATTTTTTTTCCCTGTTGTTAAATCATTTTCATTCAGCCAGGGGAAAAAATAAAAAAAAAAAAAAACCTGAAGATTTCTTAGTGAAAAGAATAAAACAAACTGAAATGGTAGCACCAAATTGATTGCAAAGACGTAAGGGACAAAGGGAGCCATTTTCCTGATGTTGAGTCAAAAAAGAAACACAACAACTGTTCAGCAGAAATCACTGAGGGTTAGAGAGAGAGAGATTCAAAAGATTGATCTTCAAGCAATTAGAGAAGGGAATGCAATTAGAATGGGGGCTGCTGCACTCCTTTGCTGTTTTTCTTTCCCATACACAAGCACACACACACGCACAGATTTTTGGAGTTTTAGGCACCAGTCATTACGCTCAAAGAGTGGAGGGGAAAACCACATTGCCCAGCTCGGTGCAGGAGCCAGGCGAATCATGCCTGCAGGCTGCACAGACCACAGGGGTTTCGTATTTGGGAATTAGGGGGGTATCCCAGGCCCATTTTGTTCTGAGGGGAAGCAGTGGGGCAGGTTGTAGCCTTCTGCCAGCAGGTTAAAATTCACTGGAAGGTTCCCACGTTCACAACCGCTCCTCCCGCAGCACTGAAGTGTTGGGGACTTTGCTCTGCTGGGCTGTGGGCAATGGGCCCGTGTGGGGAGAGGAGATGCTGCCAGCACGGTGTACGCTGGTGCCTGTTCTTTATTCTGCGGGGCTTACGGTAGGACTGTACCCTCCCCTAGCCTGCAGTCTCACCCCCCGCTTTCCCTCCCCTTCATATTGGATGCAATTTGCTGACAATTTGAGCAACTCCTTGGGAGAGGCAGGGGAAGCCTTGGGGCAGGGGAGGGTGCAAAGGTCTGGGGTCCAACCCCTGCCTCACCAGGTCTGGGGTGCCGGGGTGGGGGTGCTGCCTTCTGCAACCGGGCGAAGGGGAGGGTTCAGTCTGCCAGCAAGGGAAGGAAACCCAAGTCTTAGAGAGGGGGGTGAGTTTGTTCTTCGGACCAGTGTGACTTTCCATATGTAACCTACCTGGGGGTGAATGTAACAAGCATATGGAGTCAGATCCTCCGCTAGCATAAACTGGTATTGGTGGAGGTACTCTCGTTGAGGATCTGGTTTTTCTTTTCTTTTGCCTTTTTTTTCTTAAAACGTGATTCCTTAACTCCAGTGATTTTATCTCTCTTTTTCTTCTTCCTCTTGCTGTAATTATCATTGTGGAATAAAGACTACAGACAGACAAACAACCCCAATGCCACTTCTTTTTTTTTTTTTTTGTAATCTGTGTTGTAAGTGCTTTTGTAAAAAATAAAAAATAAAAATAATAATAATGTAATGGACTTTTATGATTTTTGTTTGGTTTTTTGTTTTCCATCCTTTGTAATAATTTGTTTGGGGTCCGGGGGGCCATTTTCATGGTTATAATTTGTGTGGATGGGGTGTTGCACCACCCTTCCTTTTACTTGTATAAAAAACAATAGTGGCTCAGCTGTGGAAAAAAATGTACTTTTTTATAAATAAAGAATTTTAAAAAAAGAGACATTCTCCTCTTTTTTTGTACATCTGTGACTGCGTCGTTCTGCAAACCTGTGGCTGGTGGCTGTAAGGAGAGTCACAGTAGCAGAAATGGCATCCGCTTTCCAACGACCTAGGGCTGTTCCCATAATGTGTGGTATTTTGCAATGGGAGTTGCTTGTAGATGAAGGGTGAAGGCTAAGGGTTAAGAGATCTGCAGAACAGCAAGCGGCCTGGAGAAGGTGGACAGGGAATGACTGGTTTTGCCCCTGATGTAGATGGTATTGTGTGAAATTCTTGGATGGCAGATTCAAGATAGACAGAAGGAGGTAGGAGCCTTTTCCCCTATCAATGTAAGCAGTAAAATTCCTTATTAAGGGATGCTGCTGATGCCAAAAGTTAACCTGAGCTAAAGAAGTGGCTAGAAAAACCTGTGGCAGAAAAATCCATCAAAAGCTATTAAAAATGATGACACCGTCTCTAGCTTAGGAAGTTCTTAAGTTGCTGTGAGCTATAGCAGATGGGACAGACTATTGGAAACATGTCAATACACACTTGCCTTGCTCTACATTCTTCATTTTCTCTAGGCATGTGTAATTAGCCACGGTCAGGGCCAGGATACTGGGTGAGGCCAACCTTTGATTTGACACAGTAGGATGTTCCTATAGTGCAGTGCTTGGCTACCATGATGATCGTGCATCAAAACCATCTAAATGCTACAGGGATGCTAAGGGTCTTTTGGGAGGCAAGATCAGTTGGACTGCATCCCTGCATCCCCGTTACTGATGTCTGCACTGGGCAGAACAGTTTGCTTTTCCCCTTTCCTCCAGCTTCCTGACTGTGAATATATGCCACAAAGAAAGCCTTGTTCCCAAAGATCAAGGCAGACAACGCTGCAAGACCTAGACTTCTGCAAGCGAGGAGAGACAAAGCAAAAAAGAGATCACAGAAAATGTGCATGCTCTTCTTTGTACTGACATCAACAGGCACTTCGCCATGCCTCTGGCCTAGAGAGCAGAATACTCCCTGAGAAGGGGTTTTTGCACCCAACTTCAGCATGTTGATCTGCTGGAGATGTGAACCAAAACCCAGCACTCCCCATCACAGAGAGAGAGAGGGATCCTGACCCAAATCTGAACCTGAACTGTTGTCCACTGTGAAGAGATGAGTTGGACAGAGAGGGAAGTGTTCAGGATTAGGATGGAAAGGAGTGGTTTGGTGGAGGCTGTTCGTTCCCTGTCAGCAGCAAAGCAGGCATGGAGCATGCGCCAGAGCAGCAGGAGGCTCTCTGATAGCAGGCTCAATGATCAATGCATTGTGTGCTGCTTGGCAGACAGGCTCCCTCCAAACCCCATGCTACTAACCGAGCCAGTTCTCAGTCACTCTGCTGAAAAAGGAGTGTGGTGGGCACCTCACTTTGGAACGAGTTAAAGATAGCCTTGGGGAGGCTTTCCTCACATGCAAAGGGGGGAAAAGCCAGGAACACTCTTGTTATCAGGCTTCAGCATGCCAAGGGAGTTGTGACCACTATCTGGGCTGTATCTATATGTCCACATATTTTACTCCTCTCATCTTCCCCTTTCTGCCAGCTCCTCTTAGTAATCACAGATGTTGGAAGCGTAGCTGTGCTTCAGCTGCAGCCGTTCAGGTCAGCAGCCCTAGGAGCGACCATGACAGTGATGCAGAGGAGCAGCATCCTGCAGAACTGGATCCCCAGCAGCTGGCTCAGCCGTGTCAGCCAAGTTTGGGGGTGGGGAGAAAGGGGACAAAGAAAAGGAGCACCGGGGCGCTGGGATGGAGGTCTAAGATGCAAAGAAGGATAGGAGGAGCTATCTTTGCCCATGGTCCTGCTGGGTTGAGCCCCTGGGAAATGCTGCGCTGATTTCCCAGGCCATGTCTTACAGTTAAGCGATGATGGATAAAACCCATTGCATGGGGCCTCTTCTCAGCAGCTCAGGTTGCAGAGAGCTGAACACAGCAGGAACTGAGTCCCATGCAGTGCCCCTAAGTATTGTGTTTCTCTGGAACAAAACAGAAACATGTTGGGGGCGGGAATGCCAGCAATGCATGTAGCCCATGGAAAAATGGTAGCGTGGCTTGGATCCCTTCTCAAAGCCAAATCTCTGCAGGCGAGCACTGCTGGCCCCAAAAGCAACTTCAGAGCCCTGACGCTCAGCAGAGATGCCAGCAGAGAGCCAGGGGAGGAGCTGGATCAGGGCAGGAGGAGATGAGCAAGAGGCTCGTGTTTGCTCTTAGGCTGTATGCCCACGGCTGAGCGTGGTCCAGCAGTAGAAAGCCAGTCTAGAGCATAGCAAACACAATGAGATTCACCTCCTTGGAACTGGGAGATGTATGCAGAGTTCAGGGCTGAAATGGCGGTGATGAAGATACAGAGCCAGGTTCCCAGTTGGTGCAAGCAAATCCAATTTTTCTGACTACAATGGAGTTACACTTATTTCCACCCACACAAATGAACGTGACCTAAGTAGGATTTGTAGTGAGTGAGAGTGAGATATATTCCAGTGTAATCAGGGAATTAGCAGGAAACCTGCCTGATATCCCTGGGCACAGGCACCTGGGAAGACATCCCTCCTGTGCTGGGATTAATGCCTTGCACAACACTCAAAACCAGATGGATTTCCCAGGGATCCACATTCATGGCAGAGCAAAAGGCAGCGTGACTGGGAGATGTCAAACCAGGCTGGCTACGAAGGGATGGGAGCTCAAGGGGCACTGGAGGCAGGTCAGGTCATAGAGCATCAGTCCAGAAATAGGTGACTTTCAATCCAAAAATTCATTGTGAGGTAAGAGGTAATATGGGCTTGAGTTCAAGACAGAGCACTCAGGGTCACACATACCACTAAGTCTCCTAGAGCTGGTGCTGGAAAAATTGAACTGAGAGAAACTTGCCAGTTTAGAACAGTGCTGGGTGAATTACTTGTCGTAACAAATATGTTTGATTAATTTTTTTTCATGGTTTCAGATTATTTGCAAACTCGAGTTTGATATGTATGAACATATTTGTCAGAGGAAATTGCTTTATGCAAATGTATTCCAGCTGGGGGACCTGTGACCTGGAGAAGTGCTGCCGAGCCTCAAATGTCCTCAGCGGTGCCTGGCAGAAGGCGAGGGAGACTGATTCACTCCTCCTACAAAGAAGGCATTTCACAGCCTTCCCAGACATGTTTAGATGCAGGCTCTCTCTTATATAGTATTTGCAGAACAAGGATCAGCCTGTAAGAAAAAAAAAAACCTCGATGTTTACATACTAACTAGCAGAAATCAGAGTCAGGCATGGCTGTGCAGGCGAAGCAGGGGCACAGCAAGATAAATGTGTACATGATTAAAATGTAGGTTAAAAATGTTGTATCACCCCCCAGGGGCTGAGTTATCGAAAGGTAGTAATTTATGGATACCAGCCATTGGAGTTGCTCCCATAGCCTCGGCAGCTGAGGTGAATGTTATGGCCTCAGCTGACTAAACCCAGCACAAGGTGAGTTAGGGACACTCTCTCCTCCCTAGATTTCATAACTGCTGAACCAAACCCGGATCCTTGTAGGAAACAAGCAGGGCTTTTTGACTGAACTGTGTGGAATTTGGGGAAGAAAATGGGTTGCATGCAGAGAGGCACTAAATGCTCTTTCTGTCCCTTTGCAGAAAACACTGTCCTATAGTTTGCCAGTAGGCTCGGGAGGGGCAGTTCA
This sequence comes from Gorsachius magnificus, assembly GCA_034008185.1. Lineage (NCBI taxonomy): Eukaryota > Metazoa > Chordata > Aves > Pelecaniformes > Ardeidae > Gorsachius > Gorsachius magnificus. The sequence goes on from CM067097.1 coordinate 5,370,001, forward strand.
GTGCTGGCTGACTCCCAGGAGGTGAATATGGATCCAATCTTAAGAGATCAAAGGGAGAACCCTTTGAGGAGCTGTGAGAGGAAGGGGTTTCTCTTTTTCATTAGTTCCTGGCTGTCAAGTCTTTTTCTAGCCTAGCACCTGAGTTCCTGGTGTATCTGCGGCTTTGCAAACGCTTTCCTCCATCCATCTTCTGCCTGTGAGCCACCGCTAGCCCCATGGAGAGAGGGTACCTGAATGTTTCCATTTCTCCCTTATCTCTCTGTTCCTCTCAAACTCCTGCCAGCTTGTTTATCTCACAGTTTTGAAAAGAAAATTGCCAACTTCACACCTGTCAGGTTTAACTGATTGCCTGTCGCTTGCAGGGAGGGAGTCCATCTGTATGGCCCTGGCTGCATAGGCTCTGCTCGCCAGGGGAAATGTCTCCATCCCTCGAGGAACAAAATGCTTCATTTCCCATCTCCCGGCCTCATCTCATCGTCCTGCTGTAGCTCCCAGCCCTTTCAATTACTGCTTTACAATAATAATGAACACTAGCTCTCTGCTGGCACACAATTTTGTCCACCCAAGATGCTGATCCCATCATGAAACACTCATCCCCTGAGGTCCTTAGTTTCCCTGCTGTGCAAAAGAGTGCCCTTCCCGGGGCAGGGGGTGATACAGAGGTATGAAATTACTTCAGCAAAGGTGTGCAGGGAACCAGAGAGAAGGCTCGGGGTGGACTTGGGAGATGCAAACCCTTATCTTGCTCATCGGAGCACACTTCTGCCCATGGGATACGTACAAACACATGCTTGTTTTCGCCATCCCCAGCAGGTGCCTTTCCACAGGTCCACAGCATACCCCTTCCTCTGCCCACCCTGAATCTGCAGAACCTGGAGGAGACAGAATTCTGGCCATGCCCTTCCTAGCAGCTTAGCGAAGGAGGAGGTAGGAGAAGGAGCAACAAGTAGGAGGGGCACCCAGTCCAGCTGCTGCCAGCTGTGCGAGGTCCACAGCTGTTGATCTGAATGCTGCAGCTGTCTGGGATTATGAATGGATACCAGAGTGGGAATGCCGAGTCTGAATGGCTCGAGTAAACACTGCAGAGCAGTCCAGAAATAATGGCATAGGGGCGTTATAATAGGAAGGAATCATAATTAAATAGAAATTAGTTACTTAAATGGTCACTTCCTGGGGTTTTGTTGATGTCCGATTAACTTAACTTTTAATTTGCATAAGCAATAAATGTTTAATTATGTTATTAATATATTTGAGTTGAGGAGCTTATGGGGTTTTATAATTGGCATTTAACTAGATAGTTCCAGCATATTAACTGATGTTTTATAGCTCCATGTGAGGTTTCCCAATTATAACTGACCTAAAAATTTGCTTGGAGGACCTGCCTTGAAAGTGTTACCTGAGCAACAGAATAGGGGGAGCTGAAGAGGAGGATGTGTGGAGCCCATGCCTGTACAGAGGAATGTGTGCAGGCAGCTCTGCATGCTCTATGGAGGCTTTGAGACCCCTCTCCCCTCCCTAGGATGCTCTTTCCTTAGGGCCCACAACCTTCCCTGTGACAGAGAGGGGGGCACCTCCCCTCTCTCAGCATTCAGCTGGCTGCTGAGCCAAAAAGGCTGACACATAACAGGGGATTAGGGTGGCGAGAAAGAGATTTAGAGATGGGGAAGGCTTGTCCGTGGGTTACAGCATGACCTTGTCACTGATCAGCTCTGGCAGCCTCTGGGACTCTGCGTTCAACTCCCAGCCCTTGCTTGTTCCCCTGTTCCTCTGCTGCAGGTTGGCACCAGTTTCTTTCTCACCTGGGAGGTGTTAAGGAACATCCTTTAAGGTCCAGTATCAATAGACTTACTGAAAACCTATACTCAGGCGTCTTCTGCATTCTTCCCTTCTGTGTTGTCTTGCTTTTAAAAATATGCGTGCTTCAGCAGGGATACAGAGTATTGCAATGGCTGAATTACAATGTCCTGAGTCTATTGATGGGCTTCTTTACAAATCCACCAACCTCTGTCTCATCCAGGGATTGCTAAGGCACTGTTTCCACAAGCCCTGTGAAAGCATTGCGTAGCATCAGTCCCACCACCCCTCCTTGCGGACTCTGTAGAAACGTGCCCGGTGACAGTGACTCCCTCTTGACAACTCCCTCTGAGACCTGTCAGTTAGCCATTCTTAATCTATTTTCTATTCCATCTCTACATTTACTTTGATGAGATGACTGGTTTAGTAGGCAAAAAATGACATTGTGTTTGACTGACAGGACCCGTTTCCCATGAACCATGTAGACTGGCATCGATTGTATTCCTGCCTTTTAATTCTTTATTAACTGGAACCTGTGTTAGCTTTTTCTTTGGTGCCACCAAATCACCCTGTAGTATTCAAGTCATTCTCTGTGTCCTCTTCCGGTCTGCTAGAATTTAACCTTTTAGAATTTAACTATTTCAACAAGTAGTAAAAACTAACAGCAGTGAGTTAGCGATCTCCTCAGCTAAGTCCTTCAAACTGTTTGTTTGCTTATAGTAAGTGGAGTATCCAAGGAGATGGTGTCCAGCAAGCTCCTCGGTCTTGTCATCCTCAAACACGCAGAAATTGTTTTGTCATCTCGGAAGCCACAAACAAATGTCTGTTGGTCTCCAGAGACAGATCATGAATAGTTATTCAAATCTTCTGCCTTTTCTAAATCATTACTGCCCTCTTGACCATATTCATCTGGTAAAGTGCCTATAGAGCATTGTAGAGATTTTGTTTATTCCTGTTGTATTCCCCAGGGTAACCCTAGCTTTTGTATCAATCGCCTGTCCTCCACAGCTTCTCTTTCATACTGACTGATGGCTCTCTTTCCAGCTTTTCCATTTGATCTACACTGGAGAAGAGGGAAGCTCCCTGTGTGCAAGCTAACAAATACCCAGCTGAATAAGGTTACGTGGCTAAATATTGATGTTTACATGCTAAGGCAGAGACTGTCCTGCAGAGCTTGCAAGATGTTTGAGAAGTTAGGAGGGACGGTGTGTTAGGAGTCTTCCATTGCCATTAACAGGAGGGAGGAATCAGGAAAAGGGTCAGGAACATCAAGTCTGAGCTGCCTTCTGCAGTGCTGTCCCTCTCCCGGAGCAGGATTGAATGGGGGGCAGCCAGGGACACGCTGCAGCTGCTTTCCCTGAGTCAGTGCAGGCGCAGTGACCATCCTGGCTTGGGAGAAGCAGATCTCACCCTCGGCACTGCCAGGCAGGAATGTGCATATGAAGAGCAGGAGGGGAGGCAGCAGCACTAGAGCCCAGGTCAGAGCCACAGGAGCATCCAGCAGCTTCATTCTCACACGTCACTCCAGAATGGCTGGCAGCTCCCTCCCTGCTCCAGGACGCTGAAGAGTCACTCTTTCATCTGGACTGCAGCAGGCCTGAAGGGTATTTTGGAAGCTGTGGGAGAGGAGAGAAGGGAAGGGGGGGTGTGAACAAGCACGGCAGCCTCGAGCCCTCCTTGCTTCTGCAGCTACCAGGGGAGATGAGAGAACTGCAGTCCTGTCCACCCTTCCATTTGCACAACTGCTCATGCACTTCTGGCCGGAGGACAGAGAAGCAGAGCAGCTCCTCCTCAGACTGCCACACAAACCCTGTGTCTGCATCTAACTCCCACCAGTCTCTCTGCATAGACACAAACAGGGAGCTGGTCTCATCCTTCAGGGACATCCAAGATACAGCTGCCCAGTGCTGTAAGCACCCTGGAGGCAACAGGAGACAAATACAGGCCAGGGCACATGGCCAAGCAGAGTGAGACATTCCCAGGAGTGCTGCTGAAGATTGGTGAGCAAATTAACTCTATTAACACAAATGATAAGAGTCTGAGCTGCAGTCCCTGTACCTTCTATCTGACAGAATTCATCTGGTGGCTGCTTGTAATAGCATGACCTTAATGGACTCATCAAGGGAGCAAGGCTGTATCTCTGGCTAAACATGGATTTGGGACCATGCTGTGCTCTGGGCAGCTAAGATCAAGAGAGACACACTCTGGTGTAATGGGGTTCAGGATCTGGCCCCTTCATCCCTCCAGGAGAGGCAATTTCAAGTGTCATCACCTCCTCGAAACTGTACAGCAGAAGAAATAAATTACTAAAGGGATTTGATTGTTCATTACTCTGCTGAGCTGCAAGGAAATGAAGCAGAACTAAAATTAAGGGCTGGGAGGCAGAGGAAACGTCAGATAACATTTCCCATATTCTCCAGGGCCCATCTTCTCCCCCAAACCAGGCTGGGGCACTCTCCATACTGCTGCACTGAGCTGTGAAGCCCCTGGTTCTGCGAAGGCAGGGGTGTCTGTGGGGTTCGCCAAGCGGGGTAGAGAGAGGGCAGGGTGAGGTTTGTGCTGGATTTGGATAGATGGGTTAGAGACAACAAGGTCATGTCTGGCCCCTCCTTTGCTAGAGCCACTGAGTGGCACAGAGGGACACGGACATCCCAGAATCTGGAGTTAATGCAGGCATTTCTCGTCTGAGTGGGAAGTGCGGGGATGGAGCACACGTGTGCACATGCGGAGGGTTTCTGTGGCTGGACACTGCTGCAATTGACTGCTCACTGTCGCGCCCTCGGAACAACTGGCTCTTTTTGTTGCACAGTAATGACTTTGCTAAGCTCTGTCCTTTCACACAGAGAAAAGGCTTCCTTCCTAAGCTCTCAGGCCATGTTCTCAGGTGCTGTTTAACAATGGCTACACTTTGCTCCAGGAGTGGAAGAAAAACCAGCCCACAGAGAGGTATCTGCAGGGGAGCTCCCACTACAACAGCTACTCTGCAGAAGTCAGTCCTTATCTCTGCTGGATCCCATGGGGTTAACACACTGCTCCTATTGCTGCTATCCAAACCCCATCCTTGTTAGTGGCACTGCAAGGGAAGGTCACCAGGGGTTAAAGCCACATTCCAGACATGCTTTTGCAGCCAGCAGCTACTTAGGCACATGCTACTTAACCAGGGATGACTCTGCTGCTTCCCCTGCAGGAGAGGAAAGGGAGAAAGCTGGTCATTACTGTAGAGAGCTGAAATGTCTCCACCCTTGATGAATGGCAAAGCAATTGCCTTTGCTGGAATGTGTGTGAAATCTCCACTAATATCAAGCACATCCATATGTCCACTTGCAGTTGGGCATGCTCTTCAAAGCAGGCACCCCAGGGAGCACTGGATCCACACACCACACTGCCAAGCTCTCCCAAAACCTCATCAGAGACAGGCAAGTGGTTTGCAAAGTCCTTAAGTGCCAGTTGGGCTAGTAAAAATTACAGAGGAAAGCAAAGTGGGCAAGGATGTTAAAGGGATGTTGTGATTAGAACCCAGACAGTGGGATACGCATGCTCCGAATGCACGCAGGACCCAGGGGATACCCAGTCCTCTGGTCTTCGGCAGAGAGGAATTAGAGAGGGCATATATAGGGTCACTCATAGAAGGGCTTAGCAGCTGTGAGGGATTCCCACTTGCGAGAGGAGGAGGAAGCATAAGGCAGAGAGCGGTCAGGAGCATTAGTTTGTTTAGCCACCCTTGGCGACACTGGCTTTTGGCCCCACTCGCAATACAGAATATAACCGGGACCCTCGCGGCACCCCTTTGCTCAGCCCAGACGCAGGGAGGTGCAGCAGCAAGCGGAGCAGCCCTGTGTGGGAGCCGAGCTCCCCTGCCTCGCCAGGGCCCTGGGGACCCAGCGTGTGCAGCGGGGGATTTCCAAGGGAATGAGGCTGAAGCCCTCTGCGGTGGCAGCGTCAGGACTGCAGCCGTGGCTTGGCACTTGCATGTGTGGTGGCTAATTGTGTACATGAGAGTTACATCAACAAACACCCTGGCTGGAGAGGCTGTGATGGCTTTTAAAATTCCTTCTGACTTGTATCAGAGCAGCTCTGCCTTCATTTTGGTGTTTAACCTTTGTTTGGCTGGCTGTGTCTCCAGCTCCTGAGGTGACACAAAACCAGAAGCATCTTCCCTTGCTAGCAAGAGAGCTCCTGAGCTCTTTCTGTAGCTGGAGGAGTCTCTGGGAGGCAGGGATGGTGAGGGCTGCTGGCTCAGCTCTGCTTTTGTCACCAAGTGAAGCCCAGACACTCCTCCTGCTCAGAAAACCCTGCCAGCCACCTTTGCTAACCAAATTGCTCTTCTTCCCCATGCTGAGGTCTAACTCCCCCTCCTTCTCTCACCATATGTCACCAGATGAACAGCACTTGGTAACAGAGCTGGTTGGTGATACTGCAGGAGTTCAGCGGTGCTGCAAAGCACAAATCGACCATCAAACATTGATTTGTGTTTGCACAGGGACAGATTCCCTCATGTGAAGTGCTTCCACAGTGTTTCTTGCAGCCTGGTCACCTCCACCTGCAGTTAGGCAAGGATCTGAGCTGAAGCAAGGTCTGAGCATGGCTTAGGTGGGAGGAGACCTAGATGTTGTGTTCCCTTTCTCCTCTCCAGGCCAGGACAAAAGGAAGGGGCATGAAGATTTTGGACCCAGCTCTGACAGATGAAGGAAATGCTGCTGCTGAGGGGGCAGGGTGGCACTTCAACCTCACATACTAATGGTTCTGTGCCACTGGCTCAGCCTTCCAAGTGGTGTCTTTCCCTTCTTCATCCCTTTTATCTTCTGGATGCTTAGCTCTCCCTGCAAGGGATTCACTTCATATACACAGTGAAGGGAACTGCCTCCAGGGAAAACTACCCCACCTCTCCTCCCTCACACTTAAGATCCCTTTAAAATCTCCAGTACCTTGCAACCTCCTGGGAACAGCATCTCATTAACCCTTTGCAAACACAAGGCATCACGAGGCTCAGAACCAGCTTGTGCCTGGGGGGTGTATGCTACTGGAGCGTGTCTCAGATTAGCCAATCCTGCTCTTGTCTTTAAAACCAAACTGGAGATGTATTTGTTCTGCCAAGCTTTTCAACTCAGTTTAATTTAGCTCTCTGAACTTGCCGTGTCTCAGGCTCCCTGGAATGTGTCAGGTGGGGTGTATTATAAATACGCATCCTCTGATCTCATTGTCTTGCTCAGAGGTTCAGCGGGCAGGAAGGGTCCAGCAAGTGCTAACTCCTTGCACTGGATCAGGGTGACAATCATGCTTGCGAACAGGGGGGGGGGAGCAACAACCAAGGTAAATAACTCTAGCAAGGCTGGCAGTGAGAAGAGCTGCAAAGCTGCTAGCATAAAGAAAGGAGGAGAATCACAATTCCTTCCTGTTGATTTGCAATGTGTCTGTGAGCAAGGCAGCACATTGCTGAGTGCCTTGGCTAGCCAGCCATGAAATAGATGGGGATTTGTTTTGTGTGGGGAGGTGATAAATGGAAAGGGAACCCTACTTTGCAATTGGTTACAGATGCAGGCAGATCTTTGAGCAAATGGCTTATCAGAGGTGTTGTATGTTGTTATGCTGGTTTTCTGCAAAGCACTGAGGGATCAATTTGAAGTTAGGAGGCAAAGACAGGAGAAGAGTGTACAGCGCTCTTTGAGCAAACTAGCTTCACTCAGAGCTGCAGGGAATGGGGCCCAGAGACTGACTCAGCTTCCAGATTTACCTGGGGGATGCAGCTTAGTGCATCAGCAATTAGATGGGGCTCAGGCTCTTCCTGGGACAGAAATCAGGACAGAAAGACAACAGTACCAGTATGAGAACCAGCCCTCTTATCCAAATGAAGCCTTCCTGCGTGCCAACACCTTTGTGTCCTGTCCCATCCCCCCCAGCTGTCTATGCAATTCGTGCAGGACCCCATTCCATATCTGCTCCTCCCCACCTGCCCCAGCTGGATCTCACAGTGCATATACTGCAGCAAGTGCAGAATTACCTGGCTGATCACAGCTTTACATAAAAGTCAGTCCCAGACAGGCACATACCCTTGGTGGGGATATAACATATCCTGCTCTCAAGTCTTGATCCCAAGAACAGCCAGGCTGCTTCACGATGCAAATGTGTGAACTCCTCCAGCCACACAAGTAGCTTTAACGGAAGAGACCTTGCTTCCAAAAGTGTGACAGACGCTGTCTCTTCTTCCCTTTCCTTTTGCAAAGCCCTCCGTAGCACTCCCCCCATACCAAGAGCAAGTGAGTCATTTCCCCTTGCTCTGGCATATACCCTTCTCTGGAAGCTTTCCAGTTTATCCATCTTTGCCTGCTTCAAGTTCCCTTTGGGAACATCTCTCTTGCTCTCCTGCAAGCTGGTTCTCCAAAGCCTTCATTGTTCCTCTATTATTATTTACTATTGCACTCTGCAGCTGCACTATTTCACCCCGTGGGCACAGCGTGTGCGGACAGCTCCGTCCGTTTGTCTCTGTGCTTTGAAATGCTACCATGGCTGTTTGCAGTAAATCTGAGCCACAGCTCTGTCCGTACAAAGTCATCAGCCCTGCAGCTGTTTGGACAAGAGTTTTTTCATAGCCAGTGCTATGAAACCATACATCAGTTGTGCGCTGTGGTTGTGCCTGATGCATCTCTCCGGGATGGACATGTGTGTCTAGTGGACATCCTTCACTTATTTGGGAGATGTGAACAACTGACAGCATTGGACTGCTGGATGTGATTAGCATTGGGACTGGTGAATTACAGTATCAGCACCTCACAAAATGTTTTAATTGATCTAGTTGGTAGAAAGTTCTTCATCTGTTAGCGGTTACTTTTGGAAACCCAGAGACACACACCATCAGGTGACTGGGAAGGATGTTTTACAGATAGCTAACGACTTTTCTTCCTTTCCTGTGTCTGCTTCCATCTCCAGAAGAGCCGTGGGAGAAAAAAGTAACGAACAAAATTGCTCTGAAAGAGACTGGGGGTGGGGTGTCCTTCTTTTCTCCTTAATTGTAATACTGTGAATTAATTCCGTATCCAGCAGGAGCAAGGAGTTCCCAGCAGCCCTTAGACATCCAGATAAGGCTGATCTGTTCTTTCAGCCCCTTTGGGTTCTCTGGTACCTGCCTCACTGCCAACTGCTTCGCACAAACTTTTTGGAGAGTTTTAAATTATTCGAGCGTGACACAGAGCAGGGGGTTTTGCATTCTTAATTGGCAAAGCCTTTCCCACTCCAGTCTGGAGGCCCCTGAGCTGTCCTGCCAATTTATTCTGATCCTGATTCACAAGCCTTGCAAACATCTTCCCAGCGCTGCCCAAAAGCCCTGTCAATGTAACTGAATCCTCATCTGCCAGTTCTTATCATCTTCTCTGGAGACTTACAACACCCCTTCTTGCAGCCACCCTGCCCTCCAGAATATCCCTGTTGGTGCCTCTGACTGCCTGGTAGAGAGGCAACAGACAGAGAGGAGGGAAGGGAATAGGCTGGGTTGCAGGTGAGCCCTCCGAACAGTACTAGCCACAGCTCTTCCCTGGGAAGGGGAGACTGAGGAAATAAACAGCTGGGGATGCAGATGGAAGGAGGTTTTGAAAAAAGGGGGTGGGGGGTGGGGAGAAAGAGGGAAGAGCTAGCAGAAAGGAAGGTCTCTACCTCTTCTTGCTTTCTTCTCTTCTCTGCACTTTCTTGCTCTCGCAGCCTTCATCTCTCATTTATCCTGGTGTTTCCTCATACTGTCAGCAACTATCCCTGTTGCCTTTCACAGCTTTCTAGCTGGACTCCTGCAAAGATGTGACCAACGCTTTTGCAGGATGGCTCAGCCCATCCTCAAGAGACAGACCTGCATGGGTAGGGGCAGGGCTTGCTTCATAGGTTTTTGTCCTTGTTTGGTACTTGCCATTCTGTGGAAGCACTGCATTGCCAGACAGCCCCATCTTAGGCAGGTGGGATGGGTACTAACACTGGGATGTCCATACCTTGGACATGTCTCTTGCCTTGAGAGCTTGGCAAGAAGAAAGTACCCTGATAGGCACCCCCAAAACATCTGCATTTCTCCTTGTGCTCCTCCATTTTTCCCCCCCGTCTTTACCCGGTGCTCTATATTTACCCCTCTCACATCTGCAAACTGATGGCTGCATTTTTCCCTCTTTAAATTTTCCTGGCCTCTTTCTGCTATTACACAGCCCTGTTCAAGTTCCTGGAGATTAATTTTAGCGTTATTTATTTATTTATTTCCCTTTCCCCCTTTCTCCTTCCACCCCCTTCCCCCACAGACATATACACACCTACTGATTTACAGCAGTAGCAGGAGGCTGATGTTCTCTGCTCGCTACCTGCCATCCAGAGAACCATTAGGGACCAATTCATCATGGAAATGCCCCAGCCAAAGTGACTGGAAGATTCTTTACAGTCACCGTCCCTGCCACAATCTCGAATGCTATCGGGGGGTTTGGATTGCAACATGTCAGCTGTCTGCCTGAGCATGGCTGTAAGTGAACTGTCTCAAGGCAGAAATATTATTTACAAGATAATGTGGCTTATGGAGAAGGGAAGAGAAATAAAAGTGACTGCCACTGCCAAGGACAGTGGGGAGCAGGGCCTCACGTTCTGATGACTACAGCATCCTGCCACTTGAAGACACACAGCTCTGAGCTCTTAATTAAGGAACAGGGGAAGGCGAGGTGTGGGATGCTGACCAGTAGAGGCTCTGGGGTGTCCTTGTGAGGCAAGAGAAAACCAGATTTGCATGGAAAGGGATGGGGGATCAGTGTCCAGACAATTCCCAGGGCAAATTTTTCTTTGGTAGCAATGCTTCAGCATGGTGCTGGGCATTCAAGTGTTTTGCACTGATACAGCAAACATGCCAGTTCTCTACTGTGCAATTTGTTGCTATTGACCAGAGAAGGGATTTCCCTGAGAAATGTTTATACACCTCAGTTCACTTCTGGATGACAGCAGCAAATCTGAGAGGTGAAGAAGGCTGGCTGTGAGGTGAGATCTGGGAATAGGCTGTTGGCAACGATTCAGCGCAGTCAGTTCTGCAATTGCACCTGGTACGTGGGATTTCAGGGAGCCCAGCCTTCGAGCCAAGCAAGTGTTGAATCCGTAGATGTGGGATGGGAGTGAGTGGCAGACCTTCACCATGAAAAGTCCTGTATAAGTTGTCCTATGTGGTTTGGGAATGTGTGCACATACATTTTATAACCATGCACACATGTAAAGTGGGTATAATTTTGAGGCCTTGGGGATGGGTAGTTTAGCGGAGATGCTGGCTACCACTATGATACCCAAAGCCATAGGTGTTGCAGAATAAGGTCCATATAGTCCAGTATCTAGTCTCTAAGAGCAGCCAGTAGCCAGTGCATTAAGAAAAGTACAAAAATGAGGTGTGACAGACAAGTTCTACAAAGCACCTTGTTCCCTCATCCCTGTCTCTCTCCCCTCCCCTCAATTTCTTTTCCTTCTCCTCCTCCTCCTTCTTCCTCCATTCCAATTATCTCCTTCTTTCATCACTGCCAGAGCTGTAAGTACAAAGTACCAATTAGCTAGTTTTCAAGTTTAATTAGGTTGGAAGGTAGAGCAAATTAAATCCTTTTATCGTACGTTTCAAAGCACTTTCCCATCAGGCTCATGGGATGGGGTTCCTTTGAATGAGGTCCACATTAGTCACTGAGCAGTTGTCCCAAGTCACAGAGCTCTCCAGCCATGGGGCAAACACAGGATGAAATGCAAGATACAATATATCTTCCCCTCACCCCTAAATCCTACAGTCAGGACAACTTTTTTGTAAGGGTTAGGGATGCACATACCTCTCTCTGTTCCAGCTCCATAAACTGGGCATTGGTCCTTAGCTCTTCTTAGGTCTACATTAATAGCAAAGCTCTCCTTCATTTCAACAGCGCCAGGAATTCAGTGAAGACATGGTGACAAAGCGCTGCAGAAGGCTTTCAAGATCATTAAATAATATCAAGTAGTAGGTCCACATGAGTCTTTCTGCACCACACGGGGTGGCTGCTTAGTAGCACTTTTATTCCCCAAACCCTTCTTTCTTCGAGGAGAGAACAAAGGCAGAAAAATGGATCCAGGGATAACCACCTGGAGGGGAAATTGCAGAATAGGGTAAGGAAGCAGTTGGCTCTTGGAGAGACAGTGGGCTGTGATTGTCGTCACAGATTTCTGTTCCTCTGGAGCTCTGACTACTACATTTCAGTATGACCTGGCTGCCCCCATGAAGCTGCCTGCAACACGGCTGCCTGAGACAGTTTTGGAGCGTGTTGGCTTCTTTGCTCCTGGAGCTCCTGGTTCTATGGCTCTTTGCACCTTACTGGTTGCGCTGTCTGCCGCTCTAACCCTCTCTCCTGTGCTTCCCTGTGTGTTGCAGATAAGCCACTACCTCAGGGTGCCCCAGGAGGCATTATTGGGATCGTGGGAGGAGTCATCGCAGCAACTCTCATCATCGGTGTGGCTGTCACCGTAATTATTGTCTACAGGCGGCAGCAAAAGAACCGCACCGAGACGGACAATGACCTGTAAGTAGCCCTGTGCTCAGAAGTACAGCACAGTGATGGTGCGGGTGCTATGGGATGGGGCAGCAGACAGAGAGCACTGCTGGCCCTTCCGCTACCTGCACACAAGACAAGCCTGGCAGCAAACTCTTCTTCCTGCCATTTCTTCCTGTCAGCCACTGTCTGGCTCGCTCCTCTGACTCTCTTCCCTTCCTTGGGGCTCCCTGGTGCTTTCCATCCTGCGCTCTCCAATTTTTGAGCCCTTATCGCAAGCCTGAAGTGGAAACTGAAGAACAGTGATGTTCACCCAGGTGCTGCTTTTCCTTGGACACGATGCAGCTGCTCAGTGCCTCTCTCACCTCCAGCGGTAGGAGAGGATTCTATTCCTCTTTTTTCAGAGAAATGGCTTCAGGCTTCTGTTTTAGACTGAAACACATTCTGACACCAGAGAGGGGTCTCTGATAGACCCTGAGCAGCCCCTAATGTGTTCCAAACAGTCCAGAAAGGATTCATTTCCACTCAACATTCCAGTTTTGTACATATGGTGCCAGCCTGAAGACATGAACTCTGGCAATATGAGCGTAGGGAGAGGGGATGCCCCAGGGGCTCCTCTTTGGCAGGCCCTTGCTTTGCTCTGCCCTACTCCATGCAGCACAGACCCCAGGCAGGGAATTCAGTGTTGCGGAGTTCAGCCTATGCATCATGAACAGAGCCCTTTTCAGAAATGTTTACCCTGGCCTCTCCCTGAAAAGCTCTGTCTTGTCACTGCCTTTGAACAGCGGGGCTTGAGCACTCCCTCCCTTCCTTCCCACCTCGTAGGGGAAGCAGGGAAAGCCCAAAGGCTAGAGGTTGCTTTTGTCTTCCACAAACCCCCACCTCATTGTTGTTACATCTTGGCCACATTTTGTGCTCCATTTAATCCCATTTGAGAGAGGGCATTGGAGGATAGCAGGAGAGGGAGGGAAGAGAACCGAGGAAAGCAGGAGGAGAGACAGAAAGGCACACACACAAAAAAAAAAATACCACCACAAGCTGAAACTGCATCAACAGCATTGGTCCTATGATAGAGATGCATTCAGACAATCCAATTCCCACAATGGCCCTCCACTGGGAAGAGCCACTTTAGCTGAGAATAGAAACACAACGGTGCCCTAGTCTGCAGAGGTGGTGCCCCTGTTGTGGAGTCGCTCCAAAGCCTCCCAAAGTTAATAGCATTTCTTTTCTTTCGAGCCATAAAGTCAATCCTTTGCAGAGTCTCAGGCACCCATTTTACTCTCCCCCTCACCTCTACACTCTGGTCCCATGCTGGAATCCATCAGGTTGCCAAGGGAAGTCGCCCATCTCTGTCAGAAGATCTGGTGAAGTTTGTACTGAGAGAAGGGAGGGGGACCCAGTTAATTAGTGGATCAGAGTTTTAATAAGTTTTGTAAAAGGATTAGACACATCTGTGCATATGAACAGAATGTGCAGAGACAGTCTCTAGGCTGGGATTATAATGGCTGCCAATCCTCATGCTCTGGGGCAAAAGCTGATCCCCCAACTGGGGGTCAGGGATAGATGTCCCTGCGTGACATAGCATGTCTACGAGGAAGATTCAAACTCCTACTGGGAAGCCTGTGTCAGGGGCTACCATTACAGGTAAGCTCCCAAATTGGGGCTGACGTTACCTTGTTGATTTGCAGTGACCACTGCCAGACACTTTCTGGTACCCTACAGCCATAAAATGAGCCACTCATGGGATGATTTGGAGCAATTCCAAAACAGTACCAGGAGACAGGTATCCCAGCTGCACCCTCGGGATCTGCAATCTGACATGGGGATTTGCTTGGAATTAGGAACAGAATGCTAGGATGGAGTTTATTTCTATTAACAATTCTAATTGGAGTGAGAAAGAAGGCATGGGGGGTTGCTGAGAATAACAATCTATATGATTATATTGGCAGTTCAGTGACAAACACAATCAAATCTTTGGCACATGTAGGATCCAGCTTGTTACAGCACATCAAAGCAAGCAGACCCCTTTCTCGTGCTCTCTAATCAGCAACCACTTCTTTTTCTGCAGAATTGACTTGCCTCCATCCCACAAACCTGCCCCTCCACCAAAGAGGAAACAGGAGATGAAAAGCCACCTGAATGCAGAAGACATCCAGGTATGCCTCCCCGGCCCAGCTGCAAGTTCCTTCCTCTGGCAAGGAAAACTGATTCCAAACAGCGTCCACAGTGCCTAAATTTTGGAAAACAGCGTTTGCAAGAACAAAGTCATCCATGGCCTAAGTTTAAGGGGCAGCAAGAAAGGACTTGTCTGCCCAGAATTCCCAAAGATTGGCACTAACCGAAAGCTGTAATTTGGATGCTGCTTACTCCCTTTTGTGGGGACTGAATTCTAAATGAGATGCTGTTCAGATGGGCTTCCAGGCCTGAGGACTTTTGAGCACTCCCACCATTTTGAATGTCATGAGTGGTAGTGAGGGGTATGAGAATGAAAGAAAGAGAACAGAAGGCAAATAATATGGTAGGAGCAAGGGAGAAGGTAAGATGCACTTCCCTTCGTGGTGGTATCTTGTGGTGGTGTCACCTGAAGCAGATGCTGCCCCAAGCTGTGCCAGAAGGATAGCAATTACTCTTCTCATCCCTCTCCTCTCTCCTGTTACAGGTGGTTCACTTAGACAACATGAAACACGAGGAGGAAATCCAGAAGCTGCCTTTGCAGACTCCATACTATGACATGGCAGCCACTGAGTCCTCTCCCTACACTGACAAACTGGTAAGGAGATCAGGGTGCTAACAGGGCTGCCCAGCCTCATCCGCCCCAGCCTCACAGCCTTTCACACAGGATCTCTCACCCTAAAAAAAAAAGGACCCCCACCATCCATAGGCACGAACAAGCAGCCTTCACAGTCCAGGAGTATCCTCTTCTGGAGGAAGGCAACCTCCACACTCTGATCTCAGCCCAGCTCTCAAATACCACTGACCCTAATCCAGCACTCATCCCTTTTGCCCTTGGTTTCCGTAGGTTCTAGAGCTGCACCTTTATGGGTCCTTCCTCAGTAAAACACCCTGCTTATTCCAAATCTTGAGGACTATCACAACCTGTGGTAGTCTCATCTTTGCCTACATATGACAGCTAAGCTTACAAGCCACCTACCCCACCCTGGTCACTCTTCACCTCCTGCAACTGAGCCCCTGTTAGAGTTTGCAGCTGAATGAAGCAGCTCTGGAAGAGCAGCGTGCACTGCGGTGAGAGCTTCACAAAGCAATTATCTGCAGGGCAGAGTGTGCCAGTGTTTGACTCTCATTTGACAACAAGTTCTTTAAACCCCCTTTTTTGTGTGGATTTTTTCAGCCTCGGATAGGGAGATGCTAATGTGAGGCAGCAGCAGCAGAGAGATTAAGGGTCAGGGAGAGATATTAGCAGCCATGCGCGAAAGGCCGGTTTTTAAGGACTGAGGCTGAAGGAGGAAATGTTAGATTCAAAGGGCAAAGGCACAGGAAACAGAGAACAGGTAGGATTAGAGTCCTCCCTTGATGAGGAAACAGAAAACCTTCCTCCTCCTGGGCCTTGGACAATATCCTTTCCCTCCCTCACCCCATGGCACGGGGCTGCTCCCCTCCATCCTCCGTGGGAGACACAGGATCCCCATGTAAATGCTGCAGGTCTCTTTCAACCTTCTTCCATGAGGGGTGGTTCAGAGCGCTAAGCCTGATGCTTCTAGATCTCAGCAATGTGAGCCCATTTGTTTGAGAAAGCAGTATAAATATCAGCCCATATTAGAGTAATATTTTATGAACATAACTAATTATAACCCTCCCTCCAGTTCATCCTGGTATGACCCTTTAATGTGTATTCCTGTGCAGATAATAGAAGTACAGGGCCCAGTGACCTTTAGCTAGCAGAAGTCTGCATCAAGACAGATGCCGAGGGCATTGGAAATAAAAAGACACAGTTCTGTGCTGAGCTGTATTGATGTGATCCTATTTACTTCATCCTAGCTGAATGCGGCTGATGTCCCTAAAGAAAAACTTCCCTTTGGAGCCCTGCCTCGGTCCTGGGGCTTGCCTCCAGCTCTTCTAATCCTTACTGAGCAGTAGCTGATTTTTAAATGAAACACAGGATGCTAGAGCCAGACAGGCTGCTCTGTGGAGAGCATCCGAGAGCCGAATCTCAGGCAAGCAGGGGGATGGAGGAGCTTATTTGGGGAAATAACAAGCAGTCAGTTAATTAAGTGGCAGAGTTAGTGATGTGAGATGGGGCCTGATGGGTAGCTGCTCTGTAACCATGGGAACCGAGTTTGCTGCTCTCAATCCTGGTCTAAGAAGATGCATTTCTATGCCCCACACTTGGCACTTGCTGCTCCTTACCCGTGGTTTTAGCCAAGAGGTGATGGGCTGTGGAGCCCTCATTTCATTTGGCCCATGTAGAAACTCCCTTTGCAGCAGGGATGTGGTGTCTGGGTGACTCAATCGCTGCTGCCACAGCTGTGCCCGCTCTTGGCACAAGTCTAGCACAGCTGTGAATTAGACCTGTCCTCTGGTCAGCTTGACTGGCAGTCCCTGTAAATGGTATCAGGCTCCCCCATCACGCACACACACCATGCCTTGGCTTTTCGCCCCAGGAGTGAGATGAGGCTTGCTCCCGTTTCTTGCTAAATCGCTGTATCCTTTGGGCAGGCAGCAGGCTATTCAAGTTCTTGACTGGTAAGGGGAAGGAGGGTGCCACTTTGCTGCCAAGGAGTGCTGGTTTTGCTGGATTCTTCCCAGATAACACAGGCGGTATGTGCTGCCACAGCCAGGGCCAGGTGTGCATCACGTTGCCAGCCACACTTTGAAGGGAGCCAGCTTTTGCCCTCCACCCTGCAGGACCACTCACAGGCATCACTTTTCCCCCCTAGAGCATTGCAGAGGCTGCCTGTTCGTGTCACACACATGCACTTCCCTGCAGAGGAGATGCTGAGGAGTGCCTGGCTGGGATAGCACTTGCATGGGAACCTCCAGGGAACAGCAGCAGGGATAGTGGTAGATAACCAAAATGAGCACACGCAGCTCAGACCCAGTCCCCACACTCCAAAAGCACGCTAAGAGACTGACCGAGGCAAGCTAGACCTGCACAGTCTAGCCTGAGAGACGGGTCAGTTGGAGGATGAGGAGGGAAGCACATTCCCATTAGCTTCACTGGGTCTCTGCCAACCTCATTGATACAGCCCCCCTCCCACCATGTTCAGACACAGATGTAGGCAGCTGCTCTATTGTACGTGGTTCTGGGATCCTTTAGAGGGGAAGGCACAAGAGAAAGGCAGGGAATTTTACTCTGCTTGCGCTTCATCTGGAGATTTGACTTGGGAGGGTAGTGAAGAAGACAAGAGTTGAAGGGAACAAATTCTACAGGAAAATGGGGCGAGTGCATTCAGTTCTAAATGAATTGTGCAAAACCTCATAATTTGGGATAAACTAGATTCATCACAAGGCGGCATGAAAGTCGCTGCCTGGGGTTGACAATTTCACAGCACTAGAACGGGAGTCAAAGTGATTAGAAATGGCAAAGAGCAAGGGAGGGGGGAATGGGAGAGGTGCCAGGAGACAATAAGAGAGGCAGGTTGAAGGTAAATCCACAAAGAGGGTGTGCAGGGATGTGTGTGCAGATGCATGCAAATGTGCACTGGCAGGAGACCAGGTGAAGGGGAGAGGCTAGGGCATGTCTGCGGGGACGGGGTACCTGCAGAAGGGAGCAGGGGTGGGCCCTCCGTCCGAGGCTACAGATGAATATGTACATTTATTTGTTGCAAACTGTGGGAAAGATAACATGATGCTGACAGCACAGAAATATGCAAGGGCAGTGTAGTGGTCAGTTAAGGGTACAGAAGTGGATATAAGGGTGATGGGTTTGCCTGCAGCATTTGTCTCTAAACTCTTGTGGGGTAAAAGCTTAGGTTTTTGTGAGGATATCTAAGCAGGAGTGAATGGGATGGAAAGGTGAGTGTGTGCTTCAGATGACACCTACAAAGCCTATGATGTCTGAGATCAGGCCCACATGTGTGGGTAAAAGCAGAGGTGTGCTCTGTGCACGCATGGCAGTGCCTATGGGTCATGCAGATGCTGTGTGTTTGTGCGAGAGGGAGCATGAAAAGAGAGCTGGAGGTACGAGTGCATATGGGAGCAGAAGTATGATTAGTGTACGTGTTGGCAATACTCATTTGCACAGGTAGAAGGGAAAGTTTCATTGCTGCAGACAGCAAAATAATTCCTTTCAGTTTACAGGCCAATTACCAGGGTGCCGATGCTGATGATTTACACAGAGCGCTTGCATGTGTCGGTGCTAGACCTTGTATACAAGTCACATTATTGATATTGTAATAAATTTTGCTTTAAACAAGCAGCAGGGAGCAGGAGCAAGCCCAAGAGTGGCAGAAAGCAGGGGAACTCCATGGAGAAAACACCTCCAGTGGGAAGGAAGCACCATTTTGGAGAGGAGTGAGGCAAAGTAGACAGCATAGGAATGAGGAGGTAAAGACTCAGTCTGCCTTTCTCTGGGACTAGCGGGGGTACTGAAATACAGGGTTTGGGGCGGGGAGGGGAAGAGTTCTGCAGGGTGTAGGTTTAGGTTTGAGACTGGAGTTTGCACTACTAATTTTCTTAAATGTCTGTAGCCACTCAGTCTGGGTCCAGGCACGAAGCAGAGAGGCCATAGGACACACAGTTTTCACACCAGCAACTTGCCACTGCCATCTGGTCACCTCCCCAAGGGCAGGACAGAGGGCAACCTCAAACCTCCTGGTCCTCCGGTGGCCAGCTTCACTGAGCACCACAGGGTAACTGGACGCTGGAAATGCTGCTGCAGCCGTGCTCCCCTTTCCCTTCATCCGGGTGGCTCGGGGGACACCCACAGGGAGCCAGCCAAACCCTGCTGCAGAGCAGCGCAGCAGGCAGAGATAATCACTGACTGAATAACCCCTTCCAGCAACAGGCACTAAACCAGCTCATTACAGGTCTATAAACTTCTGAAAATGGCTCTGCCACAGCTGGTACATGGCTGAGGACACTTCCAAACAAAGAGAAGAGAAACATTTTCAAATTAAACACCTTTTGCATAACTGCCCTGTGATGCAGCCATTTTGGAAAGGCGATAGAGAAACTGGAAAGCTATTTCATTTGGAAGAGACAACTCTTTCCTCTCAGAGAGGCTTAGCAGATGCTTGGCTAATGCTTGCACAGAAACCAGGCCCAAAAGTGAGTATTAAAGAAACTCCACAGGGCAAGAAGCCAGGGTAGCCACTCACACCTTGGCTACTGACACCAGGGCTCCTCCTGGTGACTCATTTCCCCCACTGAGCAGTGACCTGTCCAGGCCATCCTGCCTTCCAGGGTTTTCTGACCATTACTGTTTGCAAAGCATGAGAGGTGTCTGGGTAGGAACGAGCAGACAAATTGGATAATATTCCATTCATGCAGTTCTTGCTGATAAGCCCACTTAGTAAGGGAATACCCATAAATATTTTCATGCCAAAGGAGGATGCTTTTAGCATCTCTCAGCCATTATTACAATGACAAAATCATGCTGCATAGTTAAGCTGCAGTAGCATACTGTGCAGTCAAGCCTCGAGTTAGAATGCAACACTTACAAAGTCTACAGCCCCCATGATAGGGCAAAACAACAGTACTGGCTAAGCAGTGTCATTTCCCTATGGTAACATGTCTGCTGCAAACTTGCCCTTGGAGCTATGGCTTTAAAGCCACTCCCTCCAGGTATCACTTTCCCAACACCCAAAATTCAAGCCTTCCCCATGATTTTGACTCATGCTTTCAACCCTGCATTTGTCTCCAGCGTGCTGCGATGAACCCCAAATTCCTGGGTCAAAACCTACAGCTCAGGTACCCAATAAGGTTTGAATTCACTGAACCAGCCCCGACTGAGGAAAATGCTGATCTCAAAGGGGTTGATGGGGAGGTCAGAGCAGCGAGATGCTGCTGCGAGCAGCCCCAGTAAAAGGGGCCGATGGGGCAGCAGCTGGGAGTGCTGCCAACCTGGGCTGAGCTCAGTGGTGGATTTGGGGAGCAGTGCCATTAGGACCTTTGCTTTGATTGGGGATTTTACCTGACTGATTGTTCATTACCTCCCTACCTCCTTCTTTTTAACTGTTTTTTCTTCCTCCCCCCTCTCACCCTTTTCTTCTTTCTCCTTCCAACCTTCACACACTCTCTCTCCTGTCTCATTCACTCACTCCCCACCTTCTGCATGGTTCCTGTGTTCTCACTCCCCTGCCTCCCCACTTCAACCCTGATTCCTCCCTCCTGTGTCCCCACCGCCTTGCTGCTCTCTTCTCTCCAGAACTCTGGCAACAAGGACTGTGATGTCCACTATGCAGAGCTGGACACTTCCGCTCTGGCCTCGTCACCCAGTCCTCGGACCTCCATCCATGCTGGCGGAGACCTAGTCGAGTATGCAACCATCCAGCCCAACTTACGCTAGCGCATGTCACTCTAGGCCCTTTCCCCTCAGATTCTGGCCTCAAGGTACATGATCACACTCTACCTTCCTCACTCTGCCCCTCTGAAATCGGTGCCCCCCCCCCCCCCCAGCATCTCCTCCCCTTCTTGTGGAGTGGCCCCCATGCATCCAGTCTGTCCTCCTCCCCACTCCCTCCACCTCCTGCATGCTGCCCACAATGCCTGCTCTCTTTGCTCCCCTTATTTCTGGGGGTGCCAATAGGAATGCTTTTGCCTTGTCTTGCCTTCTATGCATGCTCTTTGCAGTGTTTTCCTTTGCTTTCTGCAGTGAGCCGAGGCATGTGGGAGGGGGAAAGGGTTAATGGCTTTGTTTCAGACCAGGGGTCTGCCCCCTCTGCACTCAGTGGGGCTGGAGACACAGGGAGAAATGAGGTGGGTTTGAAGGGTCCAGCTCCTGGTGTGGGATCTGGTTTGGGGAACTTTTGTAAGACTCAGCAGCACGAAGCAAAGTAGCAATGTACAGGATGTACAGAAGCTGAAGCAAAAACCTCATGTTAAGAGGGCCTCTCCAAGCTAGTCATATAAGAAGGGGAGTGAAAGAAAAGGGGACTGACTGAAAGAAAAAAAAAAAAAAAAGAAGAGTTTGTATGTATGGAAGCAACTATAGATAAGATGAAGCATATGTGCATGTGTGAAAGAACAAGGTGGGAGAGTATGTGACAGAATATGGGAACACATAAAGGTTCCTGTATCTGAAAGAGTCAGTGAATAAGAGACAGACAGAGAGGCACCGCATATGCGAAAATAGAAGAGCTTGCATTGCATGAGGTTGGTGCAGACATCGTGTTTGGATGTTTGAGAGAAAGGGAGAAAGATTATTTTCTTTGATGCTCTCCTTCTCAAAATTAGAGACCAGACCTGACTGTTTCCCTGTTCTCGTATTTTACTGACAACTTTAGTGTCACCAAGCTCCTTTGAGCTCAGGTCCTGTGGCAGGGACTGATTAGGGCTCAGCTTGCACTTAAACCTACAAGTGGCTGTTCTGGACCACCTCTAGCTACCAGCAACCCTTTGAAACAGAATGGTGCTTGCAGTGGAAAGAGGTGTCTTTAGCTCTTCTTACATTCGTGCCCTTTTCTCAAGTATTAAAGCCACCAGGTTCCTATCTGAAAAGGAGGCCACTCTCCTTTCCCACCCCATGGGAGATTTGCTGGGTGATGCCAAGAGTTGTTGGCCAAGGAAATGCCATTGTCAGCCCCCTCCTTGGCTAGGACTCTCCCTTGCTCCTGTGGATCCCCTGAGTTGTGGTGACTGCAGCTTCTGCCTTGCACCTTCCCCTTACTTTGCTGTCTTTTAAATGGGAGGAAGGGGCTGTGGGTTTAATGGGGCTACAGCCCCACAGGGGTACTCAATGAAGAGGTGCAGAGAAGGGTGGGGAAACAAGGAAGAAAGCAAAGGGAGATATGAGGTGCTTTGCAGCTCATTGAACCCCTCCCAGGTCACCCAGGGTAGGTCAGAGGAGGCACGCAGAGAAGCAGTAGCGTGGGGATGGAGAGGGGTGGTTTGGAGAAAGAGATACTAAAAGGCAACAGAATTGGATCCTTGGGAAGGAGGGGAAAAGCTCCATGCAGGAGGATAAGCAGGAGAAAATGGCATTTTTAAAAAAGTCCCACTGGACAGTCCTGTTGATGTAGTGCCTCCTTGCAGACTAGGAACATCCATTCTAGCTAGTTGGTGAAGGTGGAGCAGAGG
Organism: Gorsachius magnificus; assembly: GCA_034008185.1. Taxonomy (NCBI): domain Eukaryota; kingdom Metazoa; phylum Chordata; class Aves; order Pelecaniformes; family Ardeidae; genus Gorsachius; species Gorsachius magnificus. Next base: position 5,392,482 of record CM067097.1, read on the forward strand.
CACCTGGGCTGAAAGTGTGCAGTGTCTTAGTTCAGTTTGCCTTTATCCCTGTGGTCCTTGGTTTTTCTGTGTTGGAAGCAGCCCTGTAGTCCCTTGCTGTAGCAAAAGCCTTCCTAGGTAAGTGTCTGCAGCAAGCCTGGCCTGGACCAGACCGGTAATCTCTCTCTCTTGCGGTGTCTCACCCACCCCTGCTCCCAGAATGAGGATCAAGGTCTTCGTAGACATAACGAGCGAGAGTGGACAGTAAGTTTCAGATTGGTTTCATTTTTCTTTTCTCCATTTGGTTGTGGGGTCTGTTTGTTGCTGGAGCAAGGTGCTGATCAGCTCCTGGGCACCTGCCTGCCCGTCACCAACAGACAGCAGCACTGCCAGCCTCTTGCACGCAGAGAGGCTGAAACTGCCAGCCCAGAGGAAGATGTGGTTGAAAGCAGCCACCCTCCCTTGTGCCTTCACCTCCAATTCCCAGCAGCTTCTTAGGCTGCGCTGGAGGGACCACTCCCACTGTTAGAAACACAGCAAGTGCTCCCTAATCCATCTTGGGAGGTCTCACCTTGTCCTCCCTGGGGTGGGGGATTTCATTGTCAGCAAAAGGACAGTAATCCTCCAAATCCAAATTTGGAAATACTCCCAGTTTCTCTGAAGTAAAAATAAAGCCAGTCATATGGTGCTTTGAAGGTGTAATCTCACCGCCACAAAATCTCCCTTAGACACACCACAGATCAGGGTGATTTTTTTCCTTTTATGCTTTTTAAATTATTTCTTCCCCCTTCACCTCCCCACACTCCTGCTCTCAGTTTTGTTTGGGAATTTCTTGTCCCTGTTACAACAAGAATAGCTCAAACCCATGAGACTTGCACCAAGATCCCAGCAAATTAGTGACCAGAGTTCCAATTCCCAGCTCTGCTTTCTGAATGTCCCTATAAAACTATTAAACCTGCACCAGTTACACATTTGGTACAGACTGAGCTGGGAACATTGGAGAACCATCAAATGTAGCAGCCTCGACTCAGTTCCCATTGCCGCATTTCCTTCCTATCAACACCAAGGTTGCCTGAATCTGCCCCCCCCCCCCCCCAAGGTAAATAGCCCAGTTTCCAATTTTCAGGAGAAATAAAGCAAAGTCAGGTGGCTCCTTATTAGTTTCCCATTTTTAAGTGGGGAATAACAGCTCTGCCCTGAATCCAGAAGGCTAGAGAGAAGGACTCAGGAGAGAAGCAGCATGGAGGGAAATGTTTAAGATTAACGATGGTCTAAGATGCTATAGGAATGCAGAACAGGTACGTACTACAGACAGAGAGAAAAAGAGTTAAAAGCATGCTGTAAGAAGGAATGCAACTTTATAAGCAAGTTCTCTGCATGAGTAATACTTGCATGTGTCTGTGGGTGCATCCCTCATCATAGGTCCTTATCCTATATTTTGGGAATTTCAGCCTTCCTCATGCTCAATCTTTTATTTTTCTGAACCTAGGGTCAAGCCCCTCTGTCCCACAAATGTCCACCACTCCTAAGAGAAAGCTCAGGGCCACTGGTTCCCACTCATCCCTGATATGTTAATGTTTGTTCTTTACTCAGGACAGCAATTATTCCAGGAGCTCCCTCATAGATAAGGTGTCAAACAGAGAGCAGGAGCATGCCAGGAGATACCTAAATTTGCGACTATACTTGGAAGTTAGAAAAGTGGCATGAAAATCCTGAGCAGGGAGTTTAGAAACAGGGAGGAGAGGATGTGAGGCTCCCAACATCATGATGAAATCTTATTTTTGCTTCCCATTGTATTTTCTATCTTCCAACACCTACACCCTCTCCACTGACTGGTCCACGCTGTGACAACAGTCCTCTGTTGCTGTCACACAACAAAACTGCTCCTTTCTATTCATCAGCCTGTGCTGCATCCCAAAATTCAAAGTCAACTGATGGAGAAGGTCAGGGTAGCAGCAGCCCAAAGTTGGAATAGGTTTGAACGGCAGGGACTTTTCCCAGCCAGGGAACAGCCTAACAATAAGTGCATGAATGTGCACCACGTTTACCTTGAGTTTGGCCAAGCAGAGAAAACCTGCCTACTTCTGTTTGAGAGCCATGCTGCAAGACTAAACACAAGTTTAAGATGCATGAGAGGTTATTGCCTGGCTCTTGGGCTTTTGAGCAATAGCAGAAACCACAGTCGTCTGTAGTGGTATCTGTCCAACTCTCACATGTAATACAGTCTTCAGATTTTCCAGAGGAAAATATAGCAGAGGCATCCTCAGGACCCTGTGACAGATTTTTTCACTTTCAGAGCAGTAAGAGCTCATTATTTAGGGGTGATTAAAAGTATAAGATATGGTCAGATTGGAGGGAAAGCTGTCTGCAGCACACATCGTTTTACCAAAGAGATGATCTGCAAATAGAAGAAAAGCTGGAGACAGGTGTATAGAGGATGGAGAAGGGTTGAGAGGAAGTCATGGCAGAAAGGAAAGCTCTCTAATTCAATCAAATAAAGACTGTTTAAAGGTAATTTTCCAGGCTGTCTGAAACGGATAGATTGCTGACATCCCCTTTAATCAAGCTCTTGAAAATAAAACTGAGAGGGGAGGATGTAACCCAGATAATGAAGAATTGTATGGAGTCATGCTGGAAACAAAGGCAAGTGGGAGAAGTCAGGTGGGGGAAGGTGGCAGAATTGTGTGCCAGTTCAATTTAATTAGTTCATTACCCCTAATTTAATTTCAAACTTTGTTAAAGATAAATTAGATTTAGGAGAAGTCACAGTGGGACTGGTGAAGGAAGTCAAAGGGCGCTGGCTGCTAAATATGTTAAAAAACATCAGGCTGTTTTTGTTCTCTTCCCTTTCGCTACTTAGAAATGAGATCAGGGAACAAAGCCGGAACAATGTGACTCCTGGCTTCACATGCTGGAGAAAGGTGAAAGGAGACAAGGAAGTCTCTTCCTTTGAGCCCAAAGCTGGTATTCTCCAGCTGCTCTGCTTTGGCCCCACTCCCACTTCTGAAGACTGAGCACAAAACACTGGCCAGAAAGAAAAGAAGAGCTTGTTTAGACTTACCTGGCCAAACAGAAGTGCTGACGAAATTGCATTTATTTTCTCTAGCCCTACTTCATGGATGCTCTTTTCATGGCAACATTAGCTGACAGATAAACAGAAAGAAATAGGCTTTGCCGACCCAATAGGCAGCCCATAAAATAGTGTCTCATGACTCCTTCTGCTTCTTTCAGTGTTACATGCTAACAGCCAGTTCAGTTTACACAAGAGAATCTCTTTCCTATTAGACCTTTCAAGTGCACATATTAGTATGAAGTCCTATGCTTTTCTGTGGCACAATCAAAAAGCATGTAAACCTACCCTCCCATTTAACTGATAATAGATTGCTAGCCTTGCTGAGAGACCCTCTTGCCTGCTATGTCTTACTAAATTCCAGTCATTGAGACAACTTCTCTTTCAGGTTAGCTTTATCCAGAAAGTTGAGCTATAAGTTAATTACTTACCTCTATAAAACAGGAGCATGGCTAACAATTTTTCTCCCCCTTACAGGCACAGAAAGGAGTTCTGTTGTGTCTGAGATTTCTTGAGAGTAGATTATACAGGGAGAGGACTTTTGCACCTTCTACGCTGGCTAACACTCTCCATAGCTGTTAGCCCTTCTTTAGCCCTTCTTATCAGCTGGTGCAATCAGAAGAATAGCGATCAGCTGCTCTTTGTTCCCTGCTTCCCTTATAGTATACATTCCTGTTTATGCTATAGAATTTGTATGAAGATAACTGTCTCCAAGCCTGAAGTATGTGTTGCCATAGCCTGCCCAGTTTTCCAGCCACAGGGTTGTGTGTGGCACGGTGTAAATCTGAGCCTTGAACTCTGTAGAAGCCTAAACTTTCTGTGTACATATACCTGCCACCTGGGAATGTGGGAGCTGTAAGTCAGGGCTGCCTAAAGCAGCTAGGAAGAGCTTTTTGGGGGTAAGGTAGAGTTAGTGAAGCTTCCTTGTGTCCCCTGGCTTGGGTTCCCCCCGTTAAGCAGCTATAATGCTACACAGCAACTCTCCACCTTTTCATTTTGCAGTTAAAAGCCAGAAGCGGACAAAAACCTCAGGAAGTAGCTGCGGGAATGGCCTGCTACTTTCAGATACCAACACAGCAATTCTAGTTAGAAGGGGCTTAGAGCCTAGTATTCTTTGCTATCCATCCCGGTCAAGTTCACTGACTTCTAAAAGCTTGAGCAGTGGGGTATACAGTTTTGCTAAGGAAAGGGAACTGAAAATCACATTGACCTTAGCACTGCTGCTGTTTTCCTGGTGCTCAAACAAACTTTCCATCCTCTAGCAGCCTTCATTGCTCTTAGTGAGGCTGTTCCTGAAATTGCCTTAAGACTGTGCAGCCCTCCAACCTGCTTGTTGTCTCTTCTAGCAGTCTGAACCATCAATAAATTATTGTCGACACTTTGTTTTCTATATGATTTTTTTAAGCATCCTGGTGAAATATTTATCCAGGAACTGGCAGCAGATGAGCAGAGTAGATTGTTCTGTTCCTTCAGGCATTTTCTCTTGAGGGTCAAATCCTTGTCCTTTCCACTAAACTGAATGTTTCTGGTATTTTGAAAGAGAACAAGGAAGGACTCAAGGGCAAGTTACTCGCTTCAGCCAGCCCCAGTTCAAACCACAGGTGTAAAAGGTGATTGCCAGTGTAATTGCTCCCTCTTAGAGAAGAGATTAGCCCTTGGTGAGAGTCCATGAATGTGGGTTGATTTTAAAGACCAAAACCACTGTCCTCACTAGATGTCCCTCCTTCTTGGGTCATCTTGCAGGGCTTCAAACTGGAGGACAGAGCCTGTGAGCAGGGAGGAATCCTTCCCATCTACTGCCACCCTCTGGGGACCCAGGTTCCTGGGCTGTGGGAAAGCTCTGCACGCCTCTGAGCTTGCACAGGGGTCCCCTGCAGACACACCAGGAGAAGCTGGGGGGGGTCTGCCTCCTGTTGCTGCTGTTTGCATGAAGCTTTCTGGGAGGAAAAGGGCCTCTGCGATTTTTGCGCTCAAACAAGCAGTGTTTGTTCAGTATTGCTTGCCACAACTCTGCAAAATTATCTCAATAGAAATCAAAGCGCTTTGGACTCCAAGGGGTTTTCATTTAATTTGGCACTTAGAGAGGAAGAATCAGATTGTGCAAAGCATCCGTAAGAATACACTCCATCAGAGGGAAGATGGTAGGACCACAGAGTGGTCTCGATCTTCCGAGTACTTTATAACCTCTGTAGTTGATTTGACTTACAAAACTGGCCCCAAGGCTTTCAGTGGAACTGCTCACACAGGTAAAGCTTAGCACATGCACTCCTATCTAAGTGTTAGACACATTACTACTACTAGCTAAATGTTAGACACAATAACCTATTTTGCCTCCAAAGTCCTGGGTCAGACACACGTGCCCTTTAAATAAAAGAGCATGAGCCTGGATTAGATTAGTGACGCATACAAGCACTGCTGTTTCAAAACTCAGGTGTGGAAGAGTTAGGAAGACTGAAAATAAACTGTCCTTTCTTGGCCAACTGTTTATTTTATCCAGAGAGTCAGTACATTTACAGGCAAGGGGCAAACCATGCAAAATCTATACATATCCATCAGTTATATGGATATTTCAGGAAGCGAGACAAAAATTTTGAAATCTGAGGATTTATCACCTGGGTTTCTATTTTTCTGAAGCAGTAAGCAGAACTATTTAATTTTCCATCCTACTTGTTATATGTGTGTCTCAGCAAGGAGCTGAAGAGTTGTATGGTTTATGGCCAATGATCCCAGAGTTTTCACCCATTGACTTTTGTCTCTACTTACAGAACTTTGGAAAGTGTCACTCAGAGATATCGAATGCGAGTGATTACCTGACCCGCTGTTACTCACATGAAGATCGATATCTGGAGAAGATCCCTCGTGTCTATACCCCCTTGTCAGACCTCCCACAAGATCTTTATCCTCATCATTCTGACATCTCCTTCTGCTGCCCACCTCCCGGTTCCCGGGCTCCTTACATCTGTCCTAAGGAACAGTATGTTTAAAGTGTCAACACAGCAAAATGAAGAAGCTAATGTTTTCACTTCTCCTGACCTTGTCGCTCAACAACCAAGGCCTTTTAGATCCCCTCTTTGCCATTGCTTATTTTATTTATTGATTTTTACATTTTGGTGCAATTGTAATTGCCATGATTAGGTTAAGTATCTGCCTGGCTTGCTAATGCTCAAGGGAACACTCTGCCTTTGCCCACCTCTCATTCAGTACTTGCATCTTTCTTTTCCCATCCTGGCCCTCCTGTATCAAGCTGGCTATGTGTGTGCATGTGTATGTGGGTGACAGCTGCCCTGCGTTGGATGGGATGTGCCCAACCTGATTAAATGTCCGTAGGTTCCCTTGTGTCGATCTCTACACTGTTTGCACCAGAGTAGCCGGGTGTGGATTCTTCACAGCCCTTGTTCCAGCTTGTGTGAAGTTTTACAGTACAGCCAGTGCTCAAATCTGAGGCTGTAGTAGGGTTTTTTTTTTCCTCCTTTGGAGAAATTTGTTTCCCCGTTGGCAGTGGGGATAGGAAATTCCTGTTGTGAAGAGCTAAACAGCCAAGATTGCTGAACCAAATAATAAGATGCTTACAATGAAAGATGCTCAAAACCAACCCAAGAATAGAGAAAAGGGCTTGGTTTAGGGGGTTTGTTTCTGTCCTTTTTCCCTCCTGCTCCCGCTCCAAATCTCTTGGATTGAATCTTTTAAATACAGACAGCACGGGGACATATTTTGAAGTCAACACATTTGGAGAAAGCATCCTTTAAATAACTGTCTTATAACCTGAAGCCCAAAGGGGAAAAAAATTAGAAATGAAAACATTCTCTCTAATTTTCCTTTTCAAAGCCTAACGTGACCCCCCACTAGCTTTCCCCCCTCTCTTCCTTGCATCTGTTGATTGGAATTTTAAAACAAACTCAGGCAGAATATAAAGAATAAGTCATGATTTCAGGTAATCTTCTTGCTCTTAATGAAGGATAAAAGCCAATAGAGGAATCTGGCCTTTTAACTTTTTTGAAAGCATCTTAGTTTTGGGACTACACATTTTTTTATATTGGAATGTGTGTGGGTGTGTAAATCCAGATGTGTACATTCCTGTGACCACAAAGTGTTTTAGAGAAGGGAATTTATCTCCACATCACATTTGTGTTCACTTTTATTAGAGGAAAAATAAATATAGATATACACTTAAATGTATATAAAAGCAAAGAAGAGGAAGAGGAGGAAAAGGAATGAACATCCTGTATAAGAGCTTGGTTTCAAGGATAACTTTCATCTGTTTCACCCAGGTATGGCATAGAAGAGATGACGGCTGGGACAGTTCTGAACAAGGGGATATGCCTTCTTGGCGAATGGGCATTTACTTTCCTTTGTCCCGGGTTGGGTATTTGGCATTCTGCAGACATTTCACACTTAACATCACTCTGGAAACCATGAGGATGTTTGAGCAAAGTGCATGTGGGAGGGAGAGATGGGGACCACATCATTATCCTACTGCCCAGACACCAGATGACATTTCAGTGCTACTTGTACAAATAAGAAGTGAAACTACCATCAAGATGAAAGCCTCCCCACAAGAGGAGGTATGAATACCATGTCGGATGCTACCAGCTCAGCTCCTGCCATGCCACACAGACTAAGGCACCATTTTATTTTTGTATATCTGAATCTAAACAGCTATAGTTGTTCTATGCACTTTCTGTGTTCCTATCACCTAGAGTAGCCTCAAGACTCACCCTGCTTGTCCCTCTTCCTCCACAGAGAAGCACATCTGCGTTCACACTACCTCATGGGTTCCCTGCAGGCTAATAAATAGATCTGTATATAAGAAAGAAGTTTATATTTCAGTTAGTACAGTCCGCACCGTGTGAGGATGACGCCACATGCATGGATCCCCCCAGGCCCTTGCACGGCATACAACACACCCTTGGAGAACTGACTCTTCCCACCCCTATTCCTCTGCTTCCCTGGTGCACGTTGCACTTTGTGCTTTGTGGAGACAGCATGGTAGCTGGTCACAAAGACAAGATCTCATCTCTGTGGTGGGAAATTGCTGCACAATTTGGGGAGGTGGTTTCCTGCTGGGAGGTGGTTTCCCACCAGGTTGACAGGTTGTTGTGTCAGCCAGGTGACCTGGCTCTGCTTGGCTGGGGGAGGCATGGATGAAAGGGCACTGATGCATTTCTTGGCCACGCTGAGGTGGCCGGTACCTCTAACAGGGATAGCAGCTTTCATCTGTGCTAGTGCATGGAGCGCTCTCATTCCCAGATGATCAGGGGACTACACAGACATAGCCTAAGAGCATTAAACACAAATTTTCCAATACCATCCTTTTGGTCTTGATCGATGGAACCCTTTTTGGAGTAATTTAGGTTCACCTTTCCTCTGTCAGTCTCCAGAGAATTAAGCCAGTCATTTCCTTACACCAACAAACTCAAGTGCTACATGTCTTGATTCAGATAATATATTTCTCTCTCTTGTTTTCTTCAACACACCTTGGGGTACTTTCTGGTTACCACAGAAATGGAAATTGGTTGTGCTCTGAACTGAAGCCACAGCCAACACAGTCACCCCAGCAAGGGAACCATGCTTTGGAGTCTGCCAAATCTGCCTTTGGTCACACTGGAAAAGTGATGAGGTGCTGGAAAACTCAGGGGTCTCTGACATCCTGGAATCAACACAGCACCACTGACCATGGAGAAAAACCAAGCGAAAGCCCATTACACGCTTCCCTATTTGCATGCCTGTAATAACAGGATGCTCCCTGCACAGCAGCAATTAAAGTAGATTTGATTGGGAGCCTTCACCTGATGAAGTTTCAGACAGATCTAAGAATTTAAATGAGAAGTGGAATATGGTCAGGTCTTCAGATACATAAAGGAACAGGCTAGACAAAATGGTGGTTTGCCAGAGGAGGCAGAGAACACGTTGCAGGTGGTTTTCTCTGCTGCCCGTGGCTGGAGGAATGATGCTTTGATAAGGAAAGCAGAGATACAGACGGCAGCATTACAGAGAAACTCTAGTTGCCTTGTGCAGCTTTGCATTTGTGCTGCCCGCAGAAGACTGCCACAAAGGGGTGTACTGTGCTTTTCAGCAAAGCAAAAGGATTTCAGTCCTCTTTAGAAAGCGAAAAGTCAAGAAAGCCTAAATTCAAAGCAGTAGTTTGACTTATACCAGCACATATATTAAGCCTAGGAATGTCTTGGTTTTCTTTGCCTCTTAACATTCTCTCTTCTCTTTAAGAACCGTGTTGGTCTCAAAAAAATGGCGAAAGAGAGTCTCCACACACCACCAAATTCCTTTGTACCCTAGGGGAAGGGGAAAAACCCCTGAAGAAAAACCCTGAAGAAAGAGATAGCGAGATTCAAGTCCATTGTTTCGGTTTTACAAAGCTGCATTTAGAAATGGTTCTGATTCAGGGCTTATTCCTCCCTCCCTTTCCATACATTTGCACAATGTTTGCTTAATGGCTATTTCCAAACTTTGCTGCACCTGTTGCCATGGGCTTAACACTGGCTTTGCTCCACGATAAGGCTACTCATGGGTGCAGTGACCTCGCGGGCGCAGAAAGTCTGCTGCAGCAATGCTAATGAGAGGTGTTCTCCTCCTGCCGTGATGCAAATTGGTTTTAAAAGATCCCTTCTCTGGGAACAGAGCCATCCAGTAACATTAGGCGTAGATTGCTGAACAAGTCGAACAGGAAACTGGTAGAGTGTGGTCATGCATCCAGTGGGCTAGCAGTATATGGGAGGAACTGGTATTTTATTTCTGTGTCTTACTGGTGTGAGACATGAGCCGTTCTTCCTGCTACTGGGGTGAAATGTCATGATTTCTGTTCCATATATTGGTGGCACTGGCACAAGAGCTCTTACAGATGGCAAAGACTGATCACAGAACTTAAATAAAAGTGAACTGAAGAGTTATAACAACTTCTCTCATGGATGTGAAACTTTTGTGAGGTGCTTATCTCTTCCTTTCTCCCAGTGTTGACTTCTTCCTGGGTTGTTCACCACATCCATCATCCCTTGCACATTCATATCCCAAAATGTACACACATGCACATGCACTCCTGCCTTCGCACTGGGCCCCAGAGTTACTGGCTGAGTTCTGCCTGTTCATGAAGGCTGTCCTCAGGACTAGATTAACCCGCCTCTCACATTGCATCCTCCACTGTCTGCAGCACTGGTGGGGACATGGGACTGAAAGGTAAGCAGAGGAGCAGTGTTCAGGTGACCTGCAAGGCAATGCCTGGTGTGCATTACTACTATAGCTCTTCCCTCAGAGCAATATAAACATAATTATGATGCCCAAATGCTCTATGAGAGATGCCTCTTTCACTTCATTCATTTTACTTGTTACCTTTTGGGGAAGCCTCCTCCCAGCCTCCCCGTGCAAGTGGGTGGAACAGTCTCAGTCACAAACAGCTGGTCCTCTGGGCGAGCAGCTATTTAGGGAAGATATAGGTGAAGTCGTCCCTGGTGCCCCCTCCTCTCTAGCCCACTTCACTTGCAAGCACCCTGATTTCCTTCTGCAGTCAAGAAGTGCTTCTGTTTCCTTGTGGAAAATAGATATTGAACATTGTTTTAAGACAACAAATGCATTGCAGCTACCTTTGCTGCCAGGGACTGCTGGACAGCCCCTGCTGCACTCTGGTGTGCTGTGTGGGAACTGTCAGAGAGGGCTGGGGAGCCCAGAGACCCCTCCTCTGCCCCATCCATAACGCAGGGGGAAGGAGACTACTCCATCTCTGCTCCTGCTTGATTACACGCTCTGCTAGCACCCATGAATCATGGTGCAGTGAGCAGGCAGGCGCTGGTGTCCCGAATATCTCCTCATCAGCAGCACATGGTGAGCAAATGTACCTTGGTCAGGGGCAGGACCGGGCCCTGCACCAGCTGGTGGGCAGCGCTCCCTGGTTAATCTGGGATTAGCAATTGCTGGATTTACACAAGAAACAGGCAGCAGAATAAACCCCCATATTTAAAGGGGGTCCTCTGGTTAAAAAAGAGAGAAATGAGCAGTTTGGTGAGAGGGTGGGGGGTGAGGAGGGGAAAGTGCTCCTGCCTACACCTCCACAGCCCCATCAGCCCAGGATTGGGCTGGGACCCATGGCAGGAGGAGGAGAGCCCAGCAGGCTGCAGGATCAGGGCTTTCCAGCCAGACTCCTGCCTTTCGCCGTTCCGGGCACTGCTCGCAGTAAGAGGAGGCTGTGCAGGCTGCCCAGGGTGTCACACGCCAGCCTGGCAATCCTGCTCCCCTGGCTAGGGTTCACCTCGCTGAACCAGCAGACCCTTGCCATCGTGCCTGCCTGCCCTGGTGAGCGTGCTGACATCCCGCAGCAGGCAGAGGAGCTATGTACAGACAGACAAACACGCCGGTGTGTGCGTGTGCGAGCATGCATGCACCCACGGGGGAACGGGGCGTCAGTCCAGTCCAGCTGAACGCAAAGCTCGCGCCTACTTAGCAGGTGCCCTATCAGACAGATTTGATCAATACACCATTAGAGAATTTTTAGCACAAGCCACTAACTCTGAGAATGAAAAATCCCCAGGATATTTTTTAATAAAAAAGCTCCAGTGCACAAGGATAGAGCCTCTGCATCTGGATAAAGACTCTTTGGAACAATTTAGCCAGGGATCTGCACTAGCAAATGGCAGAGAGCTGGGTGGGGGGTCATGAAGGGCAGGTAAAAGGGTCTCTGTCTTGCAGCCAGTGGGTTGAATACAGCCGGCGTTAGCAGCAGCCAAAACTGGTCATTACCGGGTAGGCGTTTATTGGATTGCATGTGATAAGCTGGCATGACCACAGCACATTTTGCTGAGAACACCAGGCTCTTTTGGTTGTTTCTCAGAATGGTTCAAGGAGAGCCACAACATAGCCCCAGGGGCAGTGCGGCCCAGGACAGCGTGCAGATCCACGCACTAGCGCAGGATGGTGAAAGCAGACTGCTGGCAATGCTATCCTCACTTTGCACAAAGACAGACGAGTTTATCCTGTATTTCTGGAACCTGGTATCTCCCCCCAGGACTGAACAGGGGAAAAGAATCTGGATTTACTTCCTGCATGGCAGTTTGTAACACAGGTGCCATTTGCACGGAGACTCCCACCAATGCCCAGCTAGAGCTTTGCTCCTCTGAGTTGAAAAGGCACACAAACACCCAGGCTCGTATCAGACACACTTTGCACAGATAAAGTGGAAAAGATGCCTGCTCAAACAGAGGTGCTGTGAAACGCATCCATTCCTGCTTTTTTTATTTCCCCACAGCTATCAGATGTATAAGCAGAGTCAGCACTTCAGATGAATTTTGGGATCTCTTTCTCCAGTGCTGAATGATCAGTGCCTCACTCAGAACAGAGTGCCTCCTGCTGGGTCACTTTATGTGTATATAGAAATTTATGTATCAATCTATATGTGTAAAAATAAAATATCGGTATTACTGTCTCTTGGACTGCACTAAATATATAAAAGATATCAAAATACTCATATAGCTAAAGAGCTGTTGTTTTATCCTTGGAGCTAGTCACCTTTGTAAAGAGCTTTCCATGTAGAAGCAAGAAACAGGCACTGTGGAGGGCAGACGATATGCCACAAGTATGGAGTGGAGTGGGGGAGCTGCAAATTAAAGGACAGCCCCGGAAAGAGCTGCATTAAAGATTCCACGTCTCTGCTGCAAACAGGGATGGCTGATCTCTTTTTCGCTGTACTGTCATGCTCTATTTTCTTTCCCTTTATGGCAGATGGGAGGTGAGGTTTTAAAGCCTGCCAAGAATGCATCCAGCCCTGTTCCTCTGGGTGAACAGCACCATAGACAGAATGAACTTTCTCCAAGCTTCCTCCCACCCCCAGATCCTCCCCTCCCCCTTGTAATCCAGGCTCGAGTACCATCATTTTCATATCAGTACCAATTACATTAATTATTCTCCTCAGTATAAAACTCATTAAGCTGGAATTTATGGTTCATTAACTCAGAGCCCGAGTTCTTCCTCTGTGCAGTGGTGTGGGGCCAGGATTATTTCTGTCCTGGCTGGGGGCAGATTCTAATCCATGTCCCTTGGCCACGCTCAGCATCGCCTACTGAAGTACGAACCAAGTCGCGTGTGCTCGTACGGTGGTACCACACCCAGCAGGGAAGGTGTTTCTGAACCGTGGGAGGACTGGAAAGGTCAACACCCCTGGTGCAGGCCCAGTGTGAAACGCGTTTTGTTACAGTTCAGGGAAGATCAGGTGTGACTAGCAGAGTGAGAGCAGCCAAGGGAATACTTGCAGGCGAGCTATGTGCCAGGGTGGATCAGGGCTGAAAAGAACGTGTTTGGTGGTGTGGGGAAAGGTTGGTACTTGTGCTTAGGAGTCTGGCCTCAAGCCTGGCATGGGGTTGCTGTGAGCCTGTGGAAGCACTCACAGCACACGACAGAGAGGATTTACGCTGCCTGACGTAAGGCAACCTGGTTAGGTGGCTGGATGTGGTCAGGAGTGAGATGCATCTCCAGAAAGACATCACACCTACTTTGAGGGCAAGCTCTAATCACTCCTTTAACATGCCATGGACTGGAAATGCCATCCTGGCTTATGCATTTGGGGTGAGAATAATGGTATCCTGGACTTATCTCCTCTGTGTCGGTTCTCCATATGCCTTTTCTCGAGGCGGAGAACTAAGCCAGCTGTAGAGTCCCACCTAGACCCCCTGTGTCTCAGTGGTAAAGCTATGATGAGCCCATCTGATGGGGCGTGATGGTAAGAGAGGAGCCCTCGCTGCCACTATCTCTCCTAGGGACACCTCTCTAACTAACAAGCACTGTCCTTGCCTTCTTCTAAAGAGTCGCCAGGAGTGGTCTTTTGCTGGGCCTGATCCTGGAGTGTAAAAGCAGTCCTGGGAATGGCAGGGAAGGAAGAAAGATGAGAAGCTGCATGTCTCCTGCCTAGGACACGGGGTCCAGCCCAGCATGTTTCAGACAGGACTCCCCAACTCCCAGACTGGAGCACAGGCTGCCATGGGAGATGGAGGCGGCAGGCAGGCTGACCTCCTAATGGACCCGGCTGACAGAGAATCCATTTCCTGCGTGCAGTGCCTCCTTCACACTGCGCAGGTTTCTACCACACTCCCTAATTACTGTAATTAAGCAGTCATGTTGAGTGATGTTAGACAGAGGGTTCAGAGTCATTAAAGGCCTGCAAAAGATTAAATCAGCCCTGGCTTCAGTATCTGAGCTTTTCTTGGTGATGGTGATGATGAAGCTTAGAGTATGAGAGAGAGCTTTATGGCATGGGGTCAATGTCATTTGTCATGGCTCTTGGGTCTGCCCTTGTCAAATGTGGCCGGCACAGGAGGGGACACAGCATTGGTATCCTGCCCATTCCCAAGGACCTCTGCATCCTTCCCTCTCTCAGAGATGGACAACTGCCCTGAATGGTATTTTTGAAGGTCTGGAAGGGAAAGGCCGTTCTGACTGGCACAGAGATGCTCGATGCCTATGTGTCTGTTCTGTCATTTGTCACGAACAACAATAAATATGTGATTGGATTCATGCAAATGAAAAGTCCTGTGGAGCAGAGGGGAGTCCAGTTTCACATTATTCATGTGGTATCCACCGCTTTCTCCCTCTTCTGGTCCCCTTTAGCTTGGAGGTCTGGGGTTAGTCTGCACCCATGTAGGTCAACACCATGGTGATCATGGAGTTTAAATCTGTTTCACTATGGTTTTCTACAGCAGCCTGACTAGTTGAGCAGTGGCCTTCCCTAAGGCACTTGCTGACAATAGCGGAGGAGGAGACTGGAGACAACCTTGTTAATCCCACAGCTGTACTCCCTCCCTCCTCAACCTTTTTTTCCCTTGAGGGCACCCAGTGTTTTGCAGACTTCCTTCTATTCACACAGGTAGTGAGAGACACTGTGTACAAGAGACAACGGCTCAGTTCATATACAATTGGCATCTAATTCATTTCTTTGTGAATGTGAAAATCAATACTGTTTATAGAATCCACAAAGGCTCTTCAATCGGTCAGTGTCCTTGTTAAGTTCATTTCTGGCTGCCAAAAGATCATTTCAGTAGGTGATTCTATGAGCTGAAGAAGGAAAATAATGATCCCCATTTCTCTAATGAACACTGAGAAGTCTCTAGGCTTCTCCCCCTGCCCCTAGTAGAGGGAAAGTGTTTCTTGTTAATCAACTTTGTGGGATGGACTGGCTTTTCTTGGAATTTCACCTGGGTAGTCAAATTCTGGTGCTTGGTTTTGCTCCAATTAAGGTCAAAGTGTCTTCTTACACATGCAAGAACATGTATTTCTTCAGCAGATGTTAAATGATTTCAACTCTACTTGTGCTTGCAAATTCTATGGGCATAATAATAAAAGCCAAGTTTGGTGTCTCCCAGAGCATCAGAGCTCCACAGTTTTTTGCAGTTTCCTATGCCTCTAATTTTATCTCTAGCAAGTATCTTCAAAACAGTTTTGATCTCTGCGTCCTGTTCATTCTGCCTGTGCTAGGAACAATTCTCGGCCCTGTGGTCAGCTGGTCCAGTGATAGCTTCTTTCCATCTGGGAATGTTCCAGGGACTTGTACAGCTGTTGACTGCTTTCCCATTTCCATCTGTTTATCTACTCAATGAGTCATCACTTCAGTCCGCAATTTCCAGTATGGCTCTCGTGATGTAGTTACGCGGCAACACCACCTGGAGCTGTTGAACAACTGAGCTCAGCAGACCAGGAAATCCAGGCTGAGGTCTCCAATTTGCAACTGTGCTTTTTTCAGTGTTCACCACCTAAAACCAACAAAATTGTTACTAATATTCCATCCCTGCTTATTGATGATAAACCAGCTGGAGTGTGATTGCTTGTTATATCTCAGGGTCTACTGATAAATGTCACTGTTAAGCTGGCCATTTTCCAGTTGTCAGAGCCTCAACACCAGAAAAACTTTTTCTTTTCCCTAAAAAAAAGAAAAAGGAGCCTAAGACTTTAAAATTCAGATTAGTTCACCTTTTCCTCTCTTTCCTCTACAGTCTAAATAGATGGGTGTTGGCTAGGGCAAATACAAGGCACATTTTTTACAACTGTTTACATTGTTCTGTTTGTTTTCTACTCCATGGCTTAAACTGATGTGTAGTGCATTCCTCTGGATTTACAACCATTCTGAATTGCCCCCTTATGTTTTGGGAGGGCGTTCGGTTACACAAAAAGAGCTCAGCTGCACCTTGCTGGGTGTTTCAGGGCTTTTCTGAATACTTCCAGCTCTTCCATAGCTGTAAGGGATAGAAATGCTTCCTGGGCATAAAGCCACTCCATCCCTCTCTCAGAGGGCAACAGCCTCCCTGGTTAGGCGTAGCCTCGGGGCAAGGAGCCCAAATCCAGCTTCACATTCCCTCTTGTGGAGCAGTGGGTGAAAAGAGGCAGCTGATCCTCCTCTGTGCTGGTTTGAGAGACCTGACTTGTCTTTCCATCACCAGCAATGAAAGAGCCCCAGGACCACTCACTTTTCACCTGCTGATCCTCAGGGAAAAGCAGGGCAGTCAGCAGAAAGTGTAAGCATTGCTCCGAGCCAAGCCCAGGGGTAGGGGACAAACCAAAAGGAACAAGACTCTATCTGCGGCATTCGCATTTGAGTATCTCATGGTGACGAATTTATTTCTCTGCACAGTATAAAAAACAGCAAAGAAACTTCATGGTAAATCCAGAGTTCAAATTAATTCTTTTTCTGTTTGGGGTTTTTTCCTCCCTTTTTGGAGAGCAATTTTCTTTTTTCTTTTTTTTTTTTCCCCCCCAAAATGCTACGAATACAGTCACAGAACTCCACAGAATTTTTAATTTTTTTTGAGCACTGGATTATTCTGTTCATATTCGCTCTTCTAATTACCCTTTTAGCTTGCTTTTGCTCTATTTTCACAGATCTCTTGGTTTATTTATATCTACCTATCTATAATGATTTTAGAACCATTACTCACAGCAGCACCAGGAAACATTACATTTCCCAATTTACAATTGCAATTATGGTATCCGTCAGAAACAAATGCAGCTGTCTTTAATTTTAAGCAATATTTTGATCATCATAATTAAAAAAAGAACTTATGGCATTGCACACATTAGAGAAATTAATATAATTTCCTGGCTGCCTTAAAAGGCATGCAAAATAGTGGTCGTTGGATAACAGATTTAGGGAGAGAATTAACCCTTTTGGTTGCTTTTACCACTCTTCAGGGCACATTGAAAGCCTCAATGATACTGTTTTTAAGAGTTAACTTCACTGTAGAATTTAATATGTGAGTTCTTTGTCCTTCAACTTTTTTTTCTCCTACTTTTCTCTTTCTGAAATTGCTAGTTATTAAAGCATTTGTGTGCAAACAAGAACATTTTCCTGTCACTGTTCATTTGAGCTTGCATATTTGAATGCGGGGGGACAGATGAAATCCAGTTGGTGATATTATAACCATTCCCACAACTGCATATTACAAATTCAGTAACAAACTGTGGCAGAATCTGGGTCTTGTGCATCTCGTGCTTTACAAGAAAGAGCTGTACAGCGCAAGTTTGGATTATTGACACAAAAGCATCTTTGAGGGAAGCAAAGATTCAGATGAACAGCCATAGAACATCCTCTTCATGAAAGCTGGGGCTCATTCAATTAATTCTAATGTGCTGTCTTAGTCATGAAAGGTGAAAGTTTGATTTTCTGTTGTCAGGGGATTAATCTATGCATTACTTTTCTTGTTGTTTTATTTGCTTGCTACTTTGAACTCCCCTCTCAGGACTCACCTTGGGTAACTGTTCAGCTCAATGCAGTGAGGTGCCATAGACCCCTGAACCTTCGAAAAATCCTGGTGAACTTGATTTCTTCCCTTGGAGTATTGACTGGCAGAATAACACCGGAGGCTGAAGCTCTATCAATATTAAGATGGGCAGAGGAAAGGGCAGGTTCAGATAGCTTCCCTGCTTCCACAGACCACAGCTCAGCATGTTCTACTGCCCACAGCCACCTTCCCCTCCGCCGGGCGATAGAGCTGCAGTTTGACCTCACCATTACACAGGCCGAGATGCTGTCTCCCCTCTCGCCTCTGCAGAAGTATCGAACCGGAGCACACAGTCAGGCTGCAGCCCAGCACTCCATCTCAAAGCCATTGGCACTGAATAAGCTGGGTCTAACTCTCTGTTTGTTCCTGCCCATTGGCTTCTAGGGAATAACTCTAGCTTTACATTTGCACCAAAGGAAGATGCAGTCAGGCTTGGCTTTCTCCACAAGATGCAGGGTGATGCACATGACATATCACATAGCATGCAAACTTCTAGATAAGGATGAAATCTGAGCTTCCCTCTGCTCTGGAGACCTCCTGGTACTTGTAATGTGCTTGTGTCTCATTTTGTTGAGCTGTGCTCCCGCAACGCTCCTTTAACCACTGGATGCCTTTCTCAGCTGGGAGCTTGTTCTCCAGTAGTCAAATGTTAATAGGCACATAGGAATTGCCAAATTTGATCAAGCCTGGGGTTCATCCAACTTACTTTCCTTTCTGAGACTATGCCTATGTCATGTCAAAAAAGATTAAGTACTTGGTCTTAAGGTACATACTTGCAGTTAAAGCATCATATTGACTGCAAATCCAGCCTGGCAGTGAATAGATTGACCCATTGCTTTTGGCTTGAGGGGTGGAGGAGAGGAGAAGAGTTGTGCCCACAGCTCTGTTTTTAGTGGACAAAATTTAGTTGTCCCATTTGATTGTTGTTTGTACTGTGGCTGTCTGTAACAGGTAGGAAATGTCCCTGTTCTCAAATTCATATGGCCTAACTAGACAAAATGTTGGGAGAAGGGAAGAGTTTTGAGCCTGGGCAAATGGGCTGATTGATGATTCCGTGTGAACCCATTGTAGTGGCACAGAACAGGACCTGCCTTTGCATGTCCCCTGTTCCAGCCTAAACCTCCAGTGCCAGAGCATTTGATCCTGGCGTCTTTTGTGAATCTGAAAAGCGTGACTGCTTTCATCAGCACCATAAGTACAGTCAGAGAAAAACAAAGCAAAGAGCACAAAGAGGTGCCCAGGGAAATGGAACTAACAACCAGAGGGGTATAACAGAGCAGATGGCATGGAGCAGATGTCCATTGGTGTCTGCTGAGGTTTATATCCTCTCCGAAGGACCTATGTGGCTTAACAAGACTGGCCAGAAGGATGAGCACTCCTTACACGTTCCCAGCCAGTGGACGTAGCGCTAACGGGCCTGTGCCTTGCCTGCAAATGCATCCCCTGGCATGCCCCTCTGCTCCCAAATCACTCATAGCAGCCTGCCTTTTGTTCTGTGTGAACAACTCTTCTCCTGCATTGGCAAAGCAAACACACACAAACTGCGACTGCACAGAGATGACGGGTGCTTGAGTATCACGTTAGATTAGCTGGGGGACAGCAGACTGATACTAAACTAAATGATCCCATCATAATTCCCTCCACTCGGCTTCCTGTTTCTGCCAGGTGTGAAATCTGATGACCCATCTGACCACAGACTTCCATAAGGTGCAAGATGATTTTGAGATAATTTGATATCTGTCAGTGACAGGTCAGGAAGACAAGAGCCTTCTTTTTCCCTTTAAGCACAAGCACATATAGCTACAATGCGGAAAGAGACAATCCTATTCCAAACAGAAAATGTAAGCGTGAGAGAGGAAGGATTGACTTCTTTTACGAATTTTCCTTCAGGTTGGCACCTCATTTTACTGGCCTGTGTGATCATATTCTTAATTTCAATCTCAAAATGTCAATTCAGGTAAAGAAAATCAAGCTGTAGTCAGTTCTCTGCACGTGCTTGGAGCACAGAGCAGTAATCACTCCCTGATCAGAACTTGTTTGCCATTATCTGCCTGGTGTTGGGCTATGATATATGAAGCAATTTTGGCTGCGACAGTTCTGTTCTGTGTGCATGCAGTTCCTTCCTGGTAAAAACTATACAGGATTGGGTTTTTTTTTTCCTTTGTGCTTTCTTTTTTCCTTACCAAGGAGCAGTATTTTAAACTAAAAGGAGTTTTCAAACTGTAGTCACCATCATTCATCTTTACAGTCTCGGGGTACGAACAATCTCTTCATTAGACACTGAATTTTTCTCCATTACAGCACTATCTGAATGCATTTATTCAGTCATTTATTAGAAGCCACTTGATGGGGTGCAGGGAAGGAGAGAACTAAATTAAAGCAAAAGGGTTGTGTGTGTATGCATGCTTATATATTGTAAGTGGGGAAGTCTATAAAAATATCCAAACTTAATAACAACCATAACTCTGTAACCCAGAAAAATACGCAGTGGAAGCATTCCACTTGCTGCAATGATGGGAAGGGAGGTAAAGGGAAAACAGGGGCTGTCATCGAACCTCCTCTGCCACTGGTGAGGGCCAGTGGACCGGAGCTGGTGCTGGGGAAGAGTGATTTCTCTTTAAATGTTGCAATCAGCATCAAATGTTTTGTTCGAAGATAGCACCAGGGCTGCTTTGTCTGTCTAAGGAGATGATTGTCTCGTTGGCTGTACTTTGTTTTGAAAGATCTGCGGGAAGACAGGATTGAAGTGTAACAGGGACAGACAGGTTTGATCATGCTGAGCCTGTGCTTTTAGGATTCCCTAGGCCTGTCCTGTGCTTTATGTTTTAGTAATGCCTCAGGGCCATCTGATCAGAGGCTGATTGTATAAATTCAACACCCATTCAAGGCGCACATCAAGATCATATGCATATGTAACGGGCAGACTAGACACCTCAGCTGGCCTCTCACCAAGTAATCAGGCATGTGCAGGTTAAATCCCCTCCTGAATCTAAGGGAGCAGAAGTGGCTCACTAATGCGAGAAAATAAAACACAGGAGATCCTGCATAGCCGTGTGAGGCACTATCAAGTTAATGTTGGGAATTTCAGACTGGTCTTCTATGGACAGGTCTAGTTTTTTTCTTTTTTCCGAAGACAGCAGTAGAACCCTCTCAGCTGGGTGAGCTCACTTTACAAATCAGAATGTGGTAAAGGTGGAAAACAAGATCTTGTTCTCTTACAGCACAGGCACACGCAATATGCCAAGTACATATTCTCCCTTCTGCACCGTATTCATCTCCTCCAAGCTTAGTTTTCAGCCATACTTCCTTCCCATCCCTTTTGCTCCTTATATTTCTCTTGGATATAGCCTCACACCAAATGATGTCCATTTCCCCCCATTGCATGAATTCAGCACTTCAGCACTGTGTTGGTAGAGCTGTACTGTAAAAAAGATATCACACCAGGGGCTGTGTTTGAGTAAAGTAAGACCACCGCCTTTCTACCCAGCATTGTCCTCGGAGCATGTCTGATGAGATAGAAATCCTCTCCCCCATTTCTGTGCATGTCACACCATCATTCCCGAGTTAGTTCTACTAGGATGCCTGTGACGCTGCTAATTTCAGGGGATATATAGCTGTTTCTGCATTTATTTTGTTTCCCCTTCTCACTTTTATTAAAAAAGACAAGTCTTCCTTGCATATTCCAGAAGGCTGCTATGGTTCCTCAGAGGAGATTTGTAAAAACTAAACCAAAAAAGGGACTACTTCCATCCAAATACTCTTAAAAATTTAACAAAACAACAAAACAGCTCATAGCTCAACAGAAGCATTTAGTCTTTTGTGCTTAATTTCCACTGTGAATCTTTCCCTCAGAAGTGTGCTCATGTAGCAATTGCATGGTGAAAATGCCAGACTGAAAAACAAATGCATGCGGGCATTTGGCCTATCCAAAAGATACCAGGTCATAAAGCAGGATTATGATCCCAGAATGCAATAAAAAGAGATAAAAAATTCAGAAGAGATCAAAGTAATTTCAGAAGCAAATGAAACATTTACATGGGAATCGTGCCTTATAAATGGAAACACAGCAAATGGTATTAGCCTGTATTATTGACAAGTGGTCTAAGGCCAGCTATGTCTCTGAAACTTATTCAGGTGTTAGGTTCATCCGGAGAGCTAAAGCAGGGCCAGGGAAACTGAGCTGTGTGGGTCCCCTCAGGACCCCAGTGAACTGTGAGTGGGCTATTGGTAAGTAACTGGATAGCTGGGAAGTGGCAGGTTGCAACTGAGTCAGTATTTGTAGTTATTTGTTCGGTTGTCTTTAGGTGGACAGTCATAAGAAGGCCCTTTGTGGCCTAGAACTTGACAGGCGCTGGGTCAAGGAGATTTTCAGCTCTTCATGGCTTGAAATCCTTCATGTGATAACCACTCCAACTGGGGAAATGCCTAAGAGCTAAAGCAACCCTTCTCTGCTACGACTCACAGGTGCCATGCTGGAGAGGGGGAGCCACAGTCTGGACTAAGAGAAAACAACATGATTTCATGGTGTAAATTAAGGAAACAGCTGTTCAAATTACATGGGTGAACAAAGCGCAAGCACTTGGAGAACAAAATATTAATACAGCCGTCTTTCAGCCCCTTCCTTCTGGACCTCCAAGCAAATGGAAGTGAAGTCATTCTCCATTTTAGAGGCGAGAAACTAATGCACAGTGGGGAAGAAATAGATTGACCCTGAATCAACAGCCAAGGTAAAGGAGGATCCTGGAGTCTTGCCTCTGTGTGGAAAGAGGAAAGGAAAGCAAAATGAACCCAGAGGAAAGAAACCAGGCACCCAAGCTAGAAGAAATAAAAGGCCTTGGAGGAACTTCTCCAAGAGCAGCTCTGTGCTGAGGTCGTTGCTAGTCTAATGACAGCAGAAGAGCTGAGGGCCAGTTGCCAGGGGTTTAAGAGGGCCTCAGCACACAGCTCACTTTGGACTGCAGTACCTATGCATAGAAAGGGCCTGCTTAAAATTGATGGATGGGGGGTCTGTTGGCAGTTGGAGCTGAGCCTTTGAAACAAAGCCCTTTGACAAAGTCTTTAATTAGATTCAGTGCCTTATCACCAACACGGACTCTCGATATATTTCCCCACCTGTGTTAGAATCAGCCCCAGATGAGAGAAAAAGGGAAAAAAAAATTTCAACCCCAAGCCAAGCTGCGATCAATTCTAATTTGCCTGGGACATGATACATTTTTTGTCTCACCTGACACAGGCTCAGAGAAGCAATTTTTTAATGTCACAGCTCATGACCTCCACCTCTCCTGTCTGCTTTCAGGATTCTTCCCTGCCCAGGTTGGGAAATGAGGCTGCTGATGAAGAAGCTGTAGCAGCCCTTGGGAAGTGTTTTCAGTTTAATGCCCAGCATGTTCAGCTTGGGTATTTTATTGAAATAGAGGGAATTTGTTAAGCTGATGAGGGAAGGCTGCAGTAGAGAAACACAATAGCAGAGTGGGATTAGGCCTGGAGTAAGGGTCTGTACTTCGGAGGATTAATAAGAAAACTGCAATGGATTTTACATGGTGAAGAGGATTCACTGAATGCTTTAGGTGAAATGAAATTAGTCCCACTCACGCTCTCTGAGCCCTCAAGCAAGAGAAGAGACTGGAACCTGCCCATCACATGTAATAACCGGATCCCCTCCAGCTGCTCTCCTTTATGGAAAATTCCAGTGCAGCACTGCTGGCCATTTATTTCCATTTACTATGGCAACCCATACTCTCTCTCTGGGCAGCGTCTCTCCTAATTGGCCATGGGACACTGCCAGGAGGTATCTCTGGTCCAGCCAGCTATTGATACCTCTGCTGACTGTGCCAGGCGGACTCCTTTCTGCTCAGGCCAGCAGGACTGGTATAGGTAGAGCCCTGGAGCCATCAAGAGAACAAGGGCCTTCAGCAGCACTGGCCTGATCCACACTAGGAGAAGACTCCCAGGAGTGAAAGACTCTTCTCCCCATCTGTGTGGCCTGCCCACGGACTATGAGTTCCCTTGGGTGGCTTGGCTTTCTTACTGGCACAGGACAAGTCTAAGTCAACTCTGTGTCCTCACAGGAGGCCAGGGACTCAGGGGTCCCCTGAGGTGGAGAGTGAGAAGAAATATTGGTGTCAGAAATTCCAGATGCTCAAAATACTTGCAGGAGACAAGACTAGGAAGGACAGACACTGAAATGAAGAGGGAAAGGGAAGAAGGAACAAGAGTTCTTTAACACATTGTTTTTTCAGGGGAAAGGCAAATGGAGTAAATAAGTATGTGGACGGATGAAATCTTCCCAGAGTCACACCAACACATGAGAGTTACTAGAGAAGGGCTTCCCAGCTCCATGAGTGAAGGGACAGACCAGCAAAAGAGGGCTTGTTGACGCTAGAGCATTTATGTTGCATATAGCTGATGCTCCTGGATACACCGAAGAGGCCGTTAAGAGCAGCCTGGGCTGGCTCGTGCCTCCTGTGTGTTGCCTTCCAGTCCATCATTCTTTCTAATTAGGCACCTCTGACACACAATTAATCCTATTTGCCTTCAGGCTTTTTTATCTTCCCTTCTGCTTTTATCAGACAGGGAATTAGACTCTGTTAGTATGTAAAGTGCATTGCATGGACCTGGCTTTTCATGGGGATTTGGAGACTTTTAAGAAGGCAGTGTCTAACCCATGATCCTAAAAGTTTCTTATAAGTAATTAATTTCTTTCTCTTCTCTTCTTTTTCTAATCACAGTGCTTATTTTGCCTATGCTCGTACAAGCAAAAAGGCAAAGATGTCAGAGTGGGACAGAACTCAATTCAATGCTGCAATGTCCAGTTAATCCCAGCTTTCGGTCTGCTCTCCTCAGTTCTCCTCAGCCACTGTCAGCAGCTGTCTCAGTTCCACTGTCCCCATCCCAAGCCTGCTCCCCATCCCAGGCTTTACTTGCTAAGTCTGCAGACCTACTACTGCAGCCCCAGCCTCTGGAACAATCCCACAGCAGCTCTGGCTTCAGCTCTGCTTCTCCTCCCAAAAAATACTCTCTTGCTTTAATCTTCCCCACTCACTCCCCCAGCACGGATGTCCACTCCAAATTGCCTCTCCCGAGTCCCACTCTTGCTGTCCTGGGTGCGTGCCAGCGAAGGCAGCCCAGAGGAGCCACCTTGTGAACCTTCAGCTGCGTCTCTGGCTTGTCTTTGTGCTCTCTCTAGTCAAAATGCAACATGATGGCTGATGCCTCTCATCACTGGGAAGTTAATAAAATAATGTTAATGAAATACCCACTCCACTCCACGAGTTGTGAGTGCAGGCAGCGGTGGCCACCACGCTAACTATTTATCACTGTCAAGGTCCCCTGTAGCCTAAAACCAATTCCAGACCCAAATGAAGAGGATTTGGCTCTACCCAGAGTCTAATCTGCCTGTCATTTCTAATACATATTCCTTTGCATTAAGTGATGAATCGCAGGGGCTGCAAGTCTGAAGGGTTATGAACCACTGGGAAATGAAGTGCTCCATAACCTGCACAGCTTACTTCAGCCAGTGATGGTCCACATAACGCACTACTCCTCTCTTGACTGTTGCTCTTCGTAGAGACCACAGAGCTGAAAATGCCACAACTTCTCTACCAGGAAAGGAGGAGAGGACTGAGACTTTTGGTTGCCTCTAGCTTTTCTGCCCTTTTTCATGCCCTGAAAGGATTAGTCTCACCAGCCTCAAAGCAAGAGAAGGAAAAAAGGAAAAAACAGTGCTGGTCTTGAACCCATAGCATGACATTTTTGGCAATAAGACAGGGTTAAATCTCACTTCTTCTAGGGATTTCCCCATGAGGTGCCTTCCTCATAACTGAGAAAGAAGGAAAGTCTTTCTGCACAAAGGCAAGGTAAAGATGGCCTATGGATAAGCTCCAGTGACCACAGGGGAAATGCTGCAAACAGGCAGCGTCAGGCAGGGGAAATGCCGCCAGCAAGCACAGGAATGCAGGGTAAATTCCGCATGCAATACTCCTCCTTCCCATGGACCAGGTCAGAGGCAAAATACAGCCTCAACACAGCCCTGTGCCCTTATTTTGGGAATAGGGATACTTTCCCTTCTCTTAGACAGTAAGTTCCCTCCCAGGCAAATGCATCCTTCCTGGCCTTTCTCTCCACCAGCCTAATATATCTTCAAATACATTTGCAGCCATGCCTTCAGCCATGCTTGTTGTTGTTGTTGTTGGGAACAGGGATGAGAAATTGCACACAGGGTTAACGAGTGTTATACTTAGGAAGTGAGGAAGTGTTCCTTACTTAGGAAATGGAGAAGCAGGAAAAGGTCGTACTGCTCACCCTCTCTGTTACCAGTTCAGCAAGAGCTGTCTTCCCCGGTCAGCGCTTTTCCCAGCCCTCCTCACAGCCACCCTGGAGGTCAGGCCTGTTAGTCCCTCTTTGTAGCAATGTTTGTTTGATTCCTGTAAAACAATGATTAACAAGACACTTCAGACTTCGCAGGTACTGCAGAAAGCTGCACCTTCTTCACACACTTCCTATGCTGCCTTTTATATATCAGACTGAAATGTAATTATCTTCACGGTGCAGGGTGTAAATCAGGGTGTGTGTCAAGACAATTTCCTTCAGGGTTTTATTTTATTGCATAATAATATTTGACACAGGGCTTAAAGGTGCTGTTACCTGCCTAATTGCATGAAACAATTTCATGTGCAAACAGCTGGTAAGTGTGAAAACTGCCATAAACCAGCTCCGGGGAATTCTCTGCTTCCCTTCTCTAGAAATCCTTCTTGGGAAATACCCCCTGGCACTGAACTTACCCATCAGAGAAACCAGGCTGGGAGAAACTGCTTTGCCCTCCCTTGCCACGCTCACACATGGAGAAACCAGCCTGTTTTCACATGGTGGCTGCCCATGTGCTCCATGCCTCCCGCACTTCTCCCCCAATGTGCAGGGGAAAGCACAGAATCAGGGTCTCCATCTGTGTTAAGGCCCTCAGGCCAGAAGGGATGAAGTTGATTTGGAAGGGGGGCTGACTGGCTGTATTATCTAAGAAAGGGAACCATCTGTAACTGGGGATGCTTCTCCAGCCTGATCTCTCACAGTCAAATAATCTGGGAGGGGGTCCTGAGGGCGAATACACCAAATTAACCCGCTGAGGTGGCTCTCAAGTCAGCTGTCTTCAAAGCATCCCACGAACCATGGTCTCCCCTTAGAGAAGGCGGCAAGCTGTTTTGCGCAGGAGTCTGCAGCCATCCCATTGCTGGCTCCCTGGTGTCACACCAACCGCCCAACAGCCACCCGAGCAGGACTGACGGCAGCAAGGATTTCAGGGCATGCTTTGGTGGCATTACATCGATACCCAACACTTTCGGCTGTCACCCTGCTCAGGTACAGGTTTTTGCATTTGGTGTTTCGAGTCCTTGCACTACACACACACAGAGATGCCCTTTCTCCTGCAGAGGCACTGTGCAGCCTCGCAAGGGGCTACAAAGCTCCTGAGGCTGCAGGGACACATGCAGGCAGTCCATGGGGGTGCATGCAAAACCTCTGGGTGGTGGGAGTCCAGCTGGGCTGAGCTGCTCCAGCCGCATCCAAAGTCCTGCAGAGCTGAGGCTCTCAGTCCTTATTTTCAAACCTGCTCGGGTGCATGCTTTCCTGAATGGTAAAATACTTCTTCACTTAGGGCTGTTCAGGAACACGGAGATGAACCAAATCCAGATGTAAAACCAATATGCATAAATTAAGCTGCTCTTGTGCAGGAGTGAAGTGGGTGAAGATACACAAAGCTGAGCTCCCTCTCGCCTTTCGCACAAAGTGCACTTTGGAAGCAGGAGGAGCACAGCTTTGTGTCTCTGCCGCAGCAAAGCCATGTGTACTGGGAGAAAAGCAAATGGAGTGCAGAGCAGAAAGGAAGATTTGAGCAGCCCTCCTCTGCTTCTCCTTAGCACAAATGGAGGCCTCAGAATCTGCCTTAGGGAGAGGGCAAAGGAGCGAGAGGCAGAGATGGCAATCTTGGAACAATAGTGGTTATTTATAAGGCTTTTTTTGTGCATTGCAGATCATAGCCAAGAGGCATCTGCCTGAGGTCTGAATTAGTCAGAATGGCATTGGGAGGGGAGGTGGGCAGCTGCTTGAAATCACCAGTCTCCAAGTCACTATTTTTTTCTCCTCAGGGTAGCTAGCATTGTCAATGATGGTTTAACCTACTTAGAATAATAATCCCTGTAATAAAGGCATTTTTAAAAATCTCATAGCCCAAATGACTGCGTGGAGGGCGTTCTGTGTGGCTTGCCAGTGAAGAGCGGTGAGCCAGCTATATGCTGACATTTCTTTAATACACTCCCAGACCACTGCCCCCCACAAGGCAAGAGGACTGCTTTCCAGAAAGGGAGTTGGCAGGGACTGTCCCTACCCCCAAAAAAGCTCTCCTCCCTGTGGATTAAGGCATTTCACATCTGGAGCGATATTAGATCATCTAGGTTTCTGATGCATTCTGAAAAATCAAATGCCTCTAATCCTGCCCACCATCTGGCCCAAACCCCTCTCCAGCTGGTAGGTTCCCTTTTGCACACCCAGCAGTCTCTGTGCCAAGATGCCTGCCCCAGTGTCGGACTGTAGCTGCGCAGAATGATGTGTCTGAGGCAGGAGCTGGTGCTTTGGGTGACAAGGCAGGCCGATGCGGTGGGAAAGGTGTCGCGAAGGGCCATGGGAGCCCTGGGGCCGGCTGCTCTGCAGGCTCATCAGCCTGACCCCAAGGCAAGTCCCTGCAGCGGGCAGAGGTTGCTGAGCAAGCAGAAACCATTCTGACACTGGGACCAGGAGCAGTAAAGTTGCGCCAGCACAGCAGCAGTACTAACTCAGTCCTCTGGGACAGCTACGCTGCTCTGGGGCCAAGCTGTATGAGCATATGGGTGGCTGAGGACCTTGAGCAGGTTTGTCCCAGTCCCATCCTGCGTAGACAGAGCAAAGGCTGCAAGTCTCCCAGCTCTCTGAATTGCACAGAGATCCTTTAGAGGCCATGGGTAAAGCTGGCCTTGCTATTTATCTGTGTTTTATTTCTGCTCCTCAAGACAAAGGCCTTCTCTTTCCCCTCTCCCCTCTGCTTTCAGGACTTTCAAGACTTTTCCTTCTGCAGAACATGAATGTCCAGCAGCCTGTAGCTCACCGTCACGCTTCCTAACTCCACTTAATGAGGTGCAGACCTCACTGTTTCTCTGACTCCAGCTTTGATAGGGTCTTGGCTAAATCCTTCCCTGCTCACCCACTTGAGAATACGTGGTTGCTGAACTCAGCTCGGTGCAGCGGCTGGCACGTTGGCTGGCCAGGCGAGGAGGCTCAGAATGAGTGGGCTGGAGCCTGCTTTCCCAGAGCTTTTCCCCAGGCTCTGGGTAACATGGGGAGACAAGAGCTTTCTGTGTATTTACCAGATATCCGCCTACTGAGTCACTGAGAACAGCATGACACGAGTTGTACTGGATGTGCACTGAACAGCGGGAGAGAAAGACAGGGCTGGCAGTGGATGGCAAAGATAGACAAGATAGTGCATGGCTGTAGGTGGGTAGTCCGGGGAAGGACTGCAGTCTGTATCGTTTCCTCCATCTGCATGCTTACATGAGCTCCTTGTGCCTCAGCACACCATTAATGGGGGTATTGACAGTGCTCCCTGTGTCTCACATACAGACTTCTCCCCGGGGTTGCCTCAGTTGGCAGGGAGACCCTAAAGCCCTAAGGTGGAGTTGCCGTTTCCTGTAAGTGATATTGTTGCTGAATGGATTTACCCCCTTACTTCTGGGTACGTGGTGCTGAAGAGTTGGGAAGGACAGGGCTTGCACAGGAACCAAGAGGCTGTGGGGAAAATCTCCATCCCTGTGTGCTGGGTGAAACTTCTACGTACAAAGCCATCGTGAAGGCAACAGGCTGTAGGCTGGGACACCAGACAGATGAGGTCCTCTCAGCCAAGAGAAAACAATGGCAGCCCAGGGGCTCTGCCTGGTCTCCTCCCCAGACAGATCATTTCCATACTGAGTAGTGTTATTCATGAGAGTGCCTGGGGGCCCCAGTGGTGCTCAGAGACTTTTATAGAGCTGAAAATCCCAGCTGCTCCAACAGGGACTAAACAGCTGTGTGCGAGAGAGATTTACCAGTGCTGGGGCTGCGGAGCAGCAGTGTGCAGAGCTTCCATGGGATTAATGGAGAGGAAGGGGACTGCATCTGCAGGGATGAGTCCTGGGAGGGAATGAGAGCCTGCCTTCACCATCCTGTGGCTTGTCATCATTATTTGTTCTTCTACCATGGAGAGAGGCAGGAAAGAGGGCTGAGGTGCAAGCTGGAAAATACTCAGAGGTATAAGCAATAATTTAGAGCTCATGCCCTCAGCTCAGTACTCTGCCTGGCAGCCTGCTTGGTCACAGAGCTCAGCTAGGTGTAGCCGACTGCTGCCTTCTCGCAGGCTTCCAGAGGAATGACTGGATGCTTGCCACAGACTCTGCCCTGACTGCAGAGAAGGACAGTCTAGCTGGTAGCACGGGACCTGGCAGACAGGGTCCTGGTGTGTGGTACCCATGTGGGATGGAGGATGACCTGCTGGTTCGGACAGGAGAGGCGGAGCCTCCACCTCCACCGCTGGTGAGGGATGCTGAAGTACAAAGCAGTTGTTTTCTTACTCTGGAGGGCCACTGAGGAAGACGTTTGTGTTCAGGCTAGGGAAACAGTAGCTCTGGGCCAGCCCAGCTAATCGTGTCAGGGGAGAGAAGAGAGGGCAGCATGCAGTATGTGTGTGTGATAAGCTGTTGCTTTGAGTGCTATGGAGCCTGCTCAGGCTAATGCAGGGAGGTTTATTCTAAACCGTCCATGAAACGTAGCTTGAAAATTGCACTTGCTATTGCTACCTCAGCTGCTACAATCAAAGCTGAAGAAATATGCAGCTTAGAGAGCTGTGAGAAGCAGCTAAAAATATGGCAGGTCAAAAGGGAAAACGAGGGAGAGCAGAGCTGGGCAGCACAGCAACTGCTTCGGCAGCAGGGCAGGGCAGCGTGCTCCTGCCGCCAGGGAGGGGATGGGGAGGTGTAAAGTGGCTCCCCAGGTCTGGGAAGATGGAGGGGGCTAATCCCCTCCCTGCTCCATTGTCTCAGCATTAAAGGGAAGGAGAGTTATAATCAAGTCCAAAATAAGAGGCAAGAGAAAATATGCCTTTACTTGCATGGTGAGAGAACAATTTTTGGGATCC
This sequence comes from Gorsachius magnificus, assembly GCA_034008185.1. NCBI lineage: Eukaryota > Metazoa > Chordata > Aves > Pelecaniformes > Ardeidae > Gorsachius > Gorsachius magnificus. The sequence continues at coordinate 5,423,476 of CM067097.1, forward strand.
TGTTAATCCTGTGTAGATCACATTAACACCAATAAAATACTTAGTTCTCTCTGTAAAAATGTCAACATTTATTAACTGCTGTAGTACAAGCAGCTGGATCTCATCATTGTCTTTTTGCTTGGGATTTTGGAGGGGAGAGGAGCGGTGTTTGCTTTTAACGTTATTTTGCAGAGACACAATTGTATGTGAGATATGGTGACCCTAGAAATGTCTAGACCAGTGAAGGGATCTTCCACATGCTGTTGTCACCTGAATTTCTTGCAGCCAGGAGGCTTTACATCCAGACTGTGCTCTCAGCTTTCCCACGTGTCTCTCCTCGCTCCCTTTCTTTCCTTCCCAGTCAGTATAGCTCAGTGTAGCTGCCGTGTGCGCTGCTGAGCTGCAGCTGCCCTCCACGGAGCCGGTGGACAGGGTCTGTCTCCTCTTTTGGTCAGTCTAGGGACCAAGGAGTTCATATCTTTGCCTCCTGAATGCACCGTGCCAAATCCAGTGTCTGTGGAAAGGGCCAGGGAAAATGAACAGCCTTAGAGACAAACTCTCTGGCCCTGCCTCTGCAGGGAGAGTTGTCAGGTTCAGATCTGAAGGCAGCTGCTGGAAGACGGTTGCACGATGAATTACTCCCAGCTCTGCCCTCAGCCTGGAGAGTGAGATAACAGACTGGGTTTATGTCACAGACCACATGGCGTGCCTTTCCATCCTTTGCATCCCTAGATTCCTTCTATTTATACAACCTCATTGGCCGCCGGGCAGATCTGAGGTATTAAAAAGAGAGTATCCTAAAGAAATCCAGCAAAGTCTTTGCTATCTCAGATTCACAGCAGAACAAGATACGAAGCTGAGGGAGCATCTATCACCACACACAGGACCCAAAGCATCCCCACGAAGAGCAGTGCACTGCTGAGCATCTGACAAGCAGCAGCCGTGGCCATGGCCACCCTCTACTGAGACTTATCTAAGGTGAAGAAAAACATCTGTGGCAAAGCAAGAATGTTGCATGTCTTTCATTCACTTTCCACATGCCAGGCTACAGCTTTCTCTTCATAGGATGGCCCAGCTAACAGCATACAGCTACAGGGACTTTTGAAAAATACAGCTGAAGTTGTGGTGGTCATATACCCCAGCACCAGTGGGGTACAGGTATGATGGATGTTGTTGATCTTCCTGTGCAACACCAAATTGCCTTTTTAGATGGGAGTTATCAATTTTGCTGCCATAGCAACCCCAAAAGTCACCTAGAGGACAGCCTGTCTGAGAGAGCAGAGATGGTTGGTATATATGATTGGGGGAGTCAGGGTTTCTGGGACTCTGGGCCCAGGCTGGAGGGTGTGAGACCCCAGGGACCATAGCAGGGGCAGGCTGAGTTTCCCCAGGCAATGGGGACTACCTGTGCCACTGACGCCAAGGTTCATTGCTCATCAGAACAGAGTAATCAGCCTGTGTAGAGTTTAATAACACTGAGGCCCACTATCTCTTCGTCAAACTTGGTTGAAGCCTGCCACAGGGTTCAGGCATTGTAGGAGGGGACAGAAAAGCAATTGCCTTTTCTCACACATGCTGTATGTGGTGTGATCTCATAAGATCCCTTTCCTTCGAAAACCTGGCTAAAACTGGTATGCTTCAACCACTTCAATTCTTTTCTGTAAATCTTTTCAAATCCAGAAGTTTAGCAAAACTGCCCTTTTCAATGCAAAGGGCTTCAATTTAGCTAAATTGTTATTTTCCAAGCAAAGATTTCACTGAAAAATTCCCAGAGAGATGTATTCAGCAGCTCAGAGAAACCAGGGGTTTCTTTCTTCATTCTAACATTCATATGCAATACAGTACATTTTAAGCATGTTTCTGTCTGTCCCTAGGCTGATGTTGGCTTCTCATTCCTACTGACTGTTTTAAGTGTATTAATTTTATTGCAAGACTTTGTCAAACCTGCATCTGTGTTTGCATCTAGGATTCTAGCTCAGAAAAGCACATTTTATTTTCAATCCGATCCACTGAACACTGATTGCAAGCAACGATTTCTTCTGCTATCCCATCATCTCCACAATGCCCTCCTTTTTGTTTGGAGTTTATGGTCACTGACTCTGGATTGTGTCATTATTTGTCTTTGTTCCATGGTTTAACCTTTGTTAGAGACTCAGACATTGTGCAATTTCTGTTCAGTGACCTATAATACCCTAATTTAGTTGGCATTTTGATCTTGGATTCCTGGTGAACAATCCATCATACGCAATGCTTCTTTCCCTTTCTGTTTTCATCACTTCCCCACTCTTTCATTCCCTCCTACCTTTAAAAAGGTGTCCTGTGTGTTTCCTTTCCCTCTTCACACTCCACTCTCCCTCTTCTTGGGTTGTCTTTCACTCATTCTTTCTCCCTCTCTTTCTTTCTTCCAAATCAGCCTCTCCTTTCACCACTGCTTCTCTCTCAATCCCTGCACCATGTTATGTCACCAAGAGGTACTGCAATGAAAGAAGGCATCTGTTCATCCTCTCAGGATGAATCTGATAAGGAAACTGCCCTTCTGCTGAGGCTGGAAATTTTGGCAGAGCAAGAAGTGTTGGTAGATGAGATAATGGCCATAAAAACAAGTTCTGGGGAGTAAAGCCCATTCATCTCCTGAGGCCCAGCAGCAAGTGCATGCATGTGGTCTTCACCATCACAAGAGGGAGTTGCTACTGCTCATTTGCATTTCGTTACTGGAGACTGAGACAAAGGAGCTGAACAAAGCATCATTCTGGCCAGCTCTTAGCACTGGAGCCCTTCTCTGGATTGCTGATTGATAGCAGTGAAGGGAGCAACCTGCATAGTGCATCACATCTTTCCGACCACATTTCAGGATCCTCTCCCAGCAGAGTCTGGAGGGAGAAAACTCAGCCTTGCTGTGCTCAGCTAGTGCTCCGCCACAGAGGACCCCTCAGGAAAAAGAGCTGGAGCTTTTAATTTCCTCACCTGCCTTTCCCAGGATCCCCACTGGCTGAGATCAACTGTGATGTTCGACAGCCATGACAATATCAGGGCAGTGTTGTTTTGGAGTCTGAATGCTCAGAGCAGAATTTCTCCCAGTTTGCCTCCCCCTGTCCCCATTGGCTTTGATTCACTCTCTGATGTATTTCTCTGTCAGGAGACCCCAGCTGGGAGCTGCTCGCAGGGGAACGTGCTCACATTTCCTCTGGCCGTGGGAACATGAATATTGCAAGGCCTGGGAGACGGCAGCCAAACCAGGAGGGCTGTCTGTGCTAATTTCCCTCTGTAACACAATGCCTAACAGCATCGGGCTCTTTGACTCAGGTGCAGACAAGTCGCAAGATGCTGGTCTTGCTCAGGCAGCATGGAAAACACCTTAGCCATAAGACAGCATCAGGACAAGACGGGAGGTGGACGGAAACACAGTGCCTTGCTTCTTCGGTCTGGCAAGAGCAAGAGGAACCAGTGGTGTTCATCTTCTGCTACATGGCCTGAGATCTGCTGTGCAATTGCTTGAGATAATTAGTTTACAGAGGAGGTAAAACAGGTAAATAATATTAGAAATGGGTGGAGTCCTCTAATTATGATAGCTGTCTGCTTGTCTTGGTCTGGTTAGGGCCATGTTCACCAATCCTAACGGGACAGCAGCCCTGTACGTGCCCACACAGGGTTTGTCATGCGCAGGTGGTTGGCAGCCCCGTGCCTGTGCAGCCTTCCTGTTCCTCCCCTACTTGCATCCAGGCAGTTAAAGTAAGGAGCCTAGGGAGTCACACTTAGCCATGGTGCAAGCCCAGGAATGCTCCAGTTCTGCAGGAGCCACATTTTGTCTGGTGTGCACACACCCAGGGAGAAGGGCCCAGGCAGAAAAAGGCCCGGGGGCTCTTTTGGCAGGTCCTGAATCTCTCCTTTTCTATCACCATGGTGGCATTGTAATGAGAACATGAAAGAGGAAGATAACACTGAATGGAGGAAAATAAGCCTGCTTTTCTCTCCCTCTCCTCTTTAGTGGCACGCAGTCATATCAGATCTGTCAGAACGACAACTGGCAATGAGAGGGAAGGGGGAAATACTATTGTATGTAGCACTCTGCTTGGCAGACTCCTCTCACTGGCTCAGGGAAGGAGGGAGAAAACAGAGGGAAAACAAGATGCGGGTGTTCAACGGGGAGCCAGAGACATTTGTTATCAAAATGGAAATGCGCCTCTTTGTTGATGACGGTGTATCTGCTTCCCATTGTCTCTCGTGCCAGCCCAGTGAAAGGCTCCTTTGATGGCTCCGTGTTTGTGCACCAGCTATGAATTTGCTTTAGAAGACAAAGGGAGTGCGTGCTTATTGGTAATGAAAAGGAGGTGAGGGCTACGTTTCTCTAACCCCAGCTCACCAGACGAGTGCAATTTCCCTGGGATCAGCTGTCAAAGGCTTGGAGAGAAAATTGGAAGGCTGAGACTGGATGGGGGGGCCAGTGAGGAACAGGGAGAGTTGCTGCTCTTTTGCAGGGCTAATGTAGCCATCTGCCCTGATTTAACGGGCCTGCTCCAGTCCAAGTCTTCTGAACCCTCTGGGCCACTCGTCTCCTCCTCCGCAGTACCCCAGCTTCCCCCAGCAGCGAGGACAGGGCAGGCGGGCAGCACACCGCTGCCTGCCGCAGAGTTCCGTGTTAGGTCACTGTCCAGGGACCATCCCTGGCTGGGGAAAGGGGAGGAGGAATCCATAGCTGGAAGAGCCAGAGGGCTGTACATCCTTTCTGCTGTACATCCCTTCTGCTATAGATCCCTTTCTACTCGCCCCACTGATCACCAGTGATCTCAGCTAGGGAGTGCCGCAGGGATAGAGATGCATGTAAAGCAGCATCAAAAGCGCAGGGATAACGCCCTCAGGAAACACGCCAGGCAGTGTAACGCCACCCAGCAAAGCCATCAAAGTTTCAGCACCCAAAGCACAGAACCCTCCCAGCCAAGCTCAGACAGCCGCTCCATCAGGCAGCAGCGCTGCCCTGTTACCCAGCCGCTGCATGGTCCGCTCCCCGGCATTGCCACACGCCCGTCCTCACAAACACAGCTGACTGTGCCAAAACATGGTTTGCACCTGGACTGCTCCCTATCTACCTGCTTCTCACACTCAGTTTCTTGCACACATCTCCAAGCCCACCTGTGTCGCACGATGCTCACACCGCCCCTACTCCCTCCGATGCCCGTCCTGCCTTTCCACCTCTATTCTGCTCCACTCTCACACACGGCCTGGGACCAGGTGTGTCTGTGTGCGTGCAAATGCTGTATCATCGCACACACGCACACTTGCTTATTAACTAATAGCAGCCTTAACAGGAATGTGTTTCTTTCTTCACCTCTCCCTCCTCGGATGGGAAGTTTAATCGCCCAGTCATGCTCAGCCAGGCTCACTCCTTTATCTGCACCATAAAGAACTGGTTTATGGCAGACAGACACCGCAGCCCAGCTGACAATTTCACACGGGGCCTTATCAGCGCTCACACAGGCTGTAAGGCCGTCGGAAATTAGACGCGGGATTCGCATGTCTAACAAGCGGGGTTAAATGCTTTTTCCCCCCCCTGCTTTTCCCCTCAACTGTTCCTTCTTCTCCCCTCCCTCCTTCTTCTCACTGGTTACGACACTGGCAACGGCTTTAAAAGGGCAGTCTTGCCTGGCTCCTGGTAAAAGATATTAATTTATTGAAGTCTCTTTTTTATTTGATTATCAGTTTATTAAAACTGCCTGAGGTGATAGCATTTCTTCTAGAACAAATCCTCAGCTCTCTCCTTTAATCTGTTACCAACTCTGTTGGCAAGGCAAAGGCAAGGGTCTGGGGCTTGTTTGGGGGATCATGCCCCCTTCCAGCAGGGGGAGGGGCAGGAGGAGACCGGACCACTGGGTTTCGGTGGTGTAGCCAAGCCACAGTTCCATGCCCTCCAACACAGGAGCTCTCTGCCAGAAGGGGTTTCTCTGAAAGCAGATCTAGTTGTCAGATTCTCTTCTGTCTTGGATGTACTCGATATCCATTTGTTGAGCTCACCCACACCCTGAAGAGGTCTTCTGTGGTATGTGCCAAGACCCCAGGGATGGACTCTATTGCAGCTCAGCCCTGCCTAGCAGGGACCCCCTGCTGTCTGTACAACGGAGGGCCATTGCACCCCCGTTGCACTGTCCTTTTCTCTAGCTCTTTCAGTCCAATCTTGAGGCACCCCTAGCACCACTGCTGTGCTCCAACAGGCCTCTGCTGTCCTGTGAGTCCCCTAGAATGGGAGTCCTCCTCAATCCTGCTCGCTCCTTCCCTGTGGCAGCATTCCTTCAGTCCTCAAAATCAAGTGCCCAACACCCAGTTACACTCCCTAATCCAGAAGTTCGCTGGGAGTCAACACAGGTATCCTATTGCTGTCCAACTGCAGGAAAAGATGTGGCTGATTTTTCTCAGGCCGAACACACAGCAACGAAGTCCATTTGTATTCAGAGAGCCAAGCCTCCTGTGTTTGCACTCAGGGATGGAGTTATTGCAGCAAACTGTAACTTCTGCTGGAAGCACTGCCTGGTGCAGCCCCAGCCCTACTGAAGCTGCAGGCCAGCCTTGCCTCTTCCCCATACCCTGCCAGCCCCTGCAAAGCACCAGCCCCCTTCACCCCTCTCAGCAGCCGCAAATGCTTATTCCCCTTCTCCTGAAGCTGCCCTCCAGCTCAGCCACAAATATACAGAAATATTTTTACAGTGACAGTAGCTTGTTATACACTGCGGTGCCTGCCACATAAAAGTCAGCAGCAACATAGAGGAGCGATTAATGATAATGGTTGACATTTTATACAGTACTTTCCAGTCTAAGTGTTGCAGGGCACTTACCAGGTTGCATCAAAATACAGCCCTTGTTTCCCCCAGAGCCAGAAAAACAGTCCCCTGGGGAGTGCAACATGAAAGCTGGGTTGATGGCATGTTTGTCCAGGAGCCTGGGTGGGAAGGCAGAGGGGAAGGTTGACTCCCTACCTTCTGAACTGGAACAGGGCACCCAAATCTTTCAAACAGCTTTAAAAATCCTCACTTGCATGTCTAACGACCCAATTTCAGTGTTGTTTTTAGACACTGCTATTGTAATTCCTGGAGGATTTGGGGCAAGGCTTGGGGCAAATTTACATTTGGCTGAGGGGAGGAGTAGCCCCTTACACTATAGCTGGACCTGCAACTTGGACTCCAAGGGGACAGGACAGAAGAGAGGTGGAAGCCTTCCAAGACCTGCTGAACTCCCTCCTCTTCTCCCCTTGCTGCTTACAGGCCTTTTGAAAAGAAAGCGCCTTCAGTACTGATGGGTGTTGCAGGACAAGGAGTTTGTGGCTTGAATTAAGGCAGGTTTCACCCGTCCTGGGGAATCCGCATATTGCTAAGGCTAATGTCTCCCACACTCAGTGATGTTTCTGAAACATCTTCATCACAACCAAGGACTGTCTCAGCTGACCCGTAATTTAATTTTCTTCCTTTCTGTCTTAGACATCTACATCTGGGAGGGACCTCAGGAGAACATTGCATCCCTCCCTCTTTCACTGAAACAGAGTCATATATATCCAAAACATCCTCGCCAGATGCTGGCTAAGCCCACCTTTATAAGCCTCTGAGGGGTGAGATTCAATGACTCTCTTGGATAGCCTGTTCCCATGCCTCGCTCCCCTCCTAATTAGAAAGCTTTTCCTTATACCTCACCTGAATTGTCTTGTTGCATTTTTTCCTCTCCCATTCATTCCAAATAAATAAGTAATGAACCAAGCAGTTTTCCTGCCCCCCTTGCTCAATATGAACTTTTGACATGAGTCGTAAGGAATGAGCTCCACCCAAAACTTTATTTTTTTGTTCCTAAGCAGGAGGCACTTGAGATTAAGGCCTGAGACCTAGAGAAAATTGATTTGCACAAGTAAGAGGCATTTATGCAATATGTTGATTATAAACCAGCACTCCAGGATTCGTACTCCTGCAATGAATGTGGTGCCTCAGGGCATTAAGCTCCTGACTCACATGTCAGTGTTACAGGCAGAGATGGCTGAATAATTCATCAATAATCCTACAAATTTGGCTTCCATTCCTGTCGGTGAGCTCTCTGCATGAAGATGTCTCTCCCAGAATCTGTTCATTAGGTGAGGTTACTCATTAAAATGGCAGAGGGACTCTGGGCGTGAAACCCTGGTCCTAGTGGAAGTTTTGAATTTGCTTTGCTTTGCAGCAGGAATTATTTGCAAAAAATCAGGACTCGAAACGAGAGCTGTTTTGGATTGGCTATGCTGCTCACATGGTGTTGTGTCTGTCTCCTGAGTAGCTGAACTCAACCCCTGGAATGAGTTGCCAGGGTGAATAAGAATATCACATTTGATTTCCATTAATGTGCTATAATATTGCTTAAAATTCACTTCTCTCAGTCAGACTGATCTATCTATCTGTCTATCTGTATAATTTTATTTCTAGAGCACCATCACTGCACCATCTAATTATTAATTCATCCACTAGAATGTTTGCTGCAAGCTCACATCAAAGGCATGTAGGTACAACCAGAATAAATCAGCTGAAAAGTGCAAACAGATATTGTCTGAAATCTGCTGGCCAAGAGATTTCCCTATATCTAATCCCAGTTTTCCAGGCACTTTTAAAGTGCTAAGCAACATTAGGAAATCCAGAAAGGGGCGGGGAGGCAGGAAGGGTGAAAATAAATGACAGTTTAAATTTGCTAAGGGGTGACAAAGTTCCACTAGAAATGGTAAAATCTGATGTAAGAGAGAAGAGTGCAATTATTATTTGTATTGCAGGAGAGTCTGGGAGTCCCCAGCCAAGTGTCAGGACACTGTGCCTACAAGTAGCCAGTGAAAAGACCAGAATGGCTCAACAGCAACTTTCCAGTAGGCAGGAGGTGGTGATAATACCTTGAGACTAGGCACAAAGAAAGGGATAGATCGCTGTCTTGAGAAACATAAAAGAAACCAGTACAGAGAAGGGATTACTGGGATTGTTTAGGGAATGACAAACCTCACAGAGAAAGGGCTGGCATTTTTGTCTAACAAAAGAGGAGGCTGAAAGGGCATCTGATGTCTGTGTCTAAAAACAGCAGAGGGAAAAGGAGGAGGGAACTTCAGTCCTCCAGCTAAACAGTGACAAAGGAGGGCAAACAGAGGAAAATATTTGTGGCTACAGTTAGGCCAGAAAGAAGGAGGTTCTTTGCCATCAGGGCAACCAGACCCACTGGTATTCGTGAGGACAAACAATAACCAAACTGAAGATGCTCTCCACGTTGGAAAAGGTCATGGCCCACGAAGAGGACCAAACTGGTCGCACCTGCCGTAGGCCAGTGCCACCAGGGCTGCCTGCATCCCTGGCCACTCATTTCCCAGATGTGCCAGGGCACTCCTCATCTGCATCAGGCTTATGCTGGCTGGGCAAGCTCTGGCTGTCCCACACAAGCCGTTTCGCCTGCCAAGCTGCAGGATCCCTAGCAGAGGGACAGTAGCAGCCAGCCAGCATCCAGTACTGATCTCCTCTACCCCACCAGCACCTAACCACAGCCTGCACTGTGCTTCAGCATGCAGACTTTCACGCAAGTGGAAGAAATGAGCACAGATTTCACCGCTGATTTTCCCATGGACCTGAAACCTTCCCCAGCTTGACGAGAGGGAAAAGCAAAGCACGTTGCTGTCGGCAAATGTTGCATGAATGAGTCACCCTCCCTTCACCCTGGTTGCCCACCATCCCCACCAGGTGACAGTTCATGTGGGAGGATAAATATAAATAAAGAGAAGGAAGCTGAAGCATTTTGATGACTCATGTAATATTCATTTTGAATTAATTTGTACATGATTCTATAAAAAAAAGATACATTCTATAAGATTAGTTTTGCGAGCTCTAATTTGCTGCTGGCAAGGAGCAGCGTTTGGGTCTTTTATGGGTATTAGTTCCATAGTGTATAGCAGGAGGCAGACGAAGTTTAATTATGATTCACTGAGCCACACTGTGGGTATGTTTTAAAGCCACTTAATTAGTGTAGAAATATACAGCTGTAATTATCCTGAAATATGGCCTAATTAACCTATGGAAAACCCATACACACGGCTCAGGAAACTTGGAAGCATTAATAGTCTATTAATATACCGGAGCTGACAGCCCATCATGCTCACATTTGGGAACAGGAAGGCAGAGCCTCCTTAGGCATGATCTCCCATTGAGAAGAGCTACCTGTGGAAGGTACGTCTGACCTTTCCCTGTGCTGGGAAGCACCGTGGCAGGTCTGCTGCACCTCACACCCCAATCTGTGTGTGTGAGCTGGAGTGAGGTTGCTGTGGTCCAACTCTTCTAGGGATCATCCCAGCCCCTTTCTTCTCTTCTGTCCGCTTAAATCCTGGCATGCATCTCCCTACGTCTCCTGTCCTACACCCTTCCCACTCACTGCAGCCCTCCCTAGACATTCGTGGAGGCTCAGGAAACACACAGGGTGTCCTCAGCCACTTCAGCCGTGCTCTGTCATTTCCCCCCCTCTGGAACTAGAAACGATTAAATGCTGCAAAGGACCGTTCTCTCGTGGATGAATTCCCAGCCCTGGAGCATAAAGTAGATGATCAGCGAGATAGCTAAACTGTGGCTAAAGCAAAAAGGTGATGGCAAAAAGTCTTGTGTTTATTCCTGGGCGTTAAAGCTGATAAAAACAGGAAGAACCAATTATGACTTCAAAGACACCTTGATGTCGTAGGGTTTCCCAAAGCATCTTGCAGACCCACGAAATCAGGCTTGCATTTTGCCCTTGGAACATTGCACATAGGAGCCTTTACAAAGCAGGAGAGCAAATTAATGCCCTGTCCCTCAGCCCCATCACTTTACAGATGAGGTAACGGAGGCACATGCCTGGAAATTAAGTTCCCTGACTATGCTTTCCTTTTGCCCTGCTCTAACAATCAGATCATGCTGCCTCTTAGCTGGGAAAACATCCTGATTTTAATAGAGCTTCATCTTTCGGGAAGGGGCATTTTCTTCCACTTGAGCTAAAGAAGCAGCAGAAAGACAATCTCAGAGTTGGTAGGGAGGGGTGATGGGGGCTGAAAGGAGTGAGGTGGAGAGAGAAGACAGGAAGGAAGCAGCTGGTGTGAGGTTCTTCTTTAGGCAGAGCACATAACCAAATATTCAAGCGGCGTCTTCATCCTTTGGTGATCAAAGCAACAGAAATTGAATCCGGCTGTAATCATCCACAGGGTAGTTTGCTTAAAATTCCCCTAATTATGGAAGTGAAGAAAATTACTGCTCCATGATGCGCTGAATAGGAAATTGAAGGCTCCCACAACCCAACTACTGCCACTGCAGCTTAAAGGGAAAAGACAAGGCAGGTTCAGAGAAAAGGAGAGGCAAAGAAATAAATGGGAAAGCAGCAGGATGTGTGAGCAGGGGGCCAGGGAGAGGAAGACCAAGAAAGAAAGGTAGTTGTCTCTCTCCCACTGTCTGGGAGGCCACCAATTTTGGAGACCTGTGAGCTAAAGAGAGCACTGAGAGCAATGTAGGCCTTGATAAGCTGGCTCTTCCATTTTGCCAGCAATTCTACTGCGACACACTTGACACTGTACCACAAGCAATATTTTATCCAGAGCTTCTGGCTGAAACTCAGAGGACTCTTCTGAGTACCATTCTGTCTGATATGCAAGGGTGGGGGATCTCTATATAGAAATGATCTGAATTATTGCATCCCCAAGTGTTCTTCCAGCAGCAGGTTCTCATGCTAGATGACAGCAGGTACCATAGAGGGCTCAGCCACCCAGCTGAGTCACTTAGGGACAAGGGGCTGGAAGAGGGTATTTTGTGTTAGGAAGAGATTTTCTCTTTAAAGAAGACCTATCTCTTATGGTGGTTGTCATGCATGCTCAGAGAAAGCCCTCCTCTCATCCTCTTCATGCAAGGTGCTGCGAAGAGGGGATCCCAGCTCAGCCCTGCCCTGCAACCACGCCGAGCAGTCTGAGTAAAGCCGGCTCGCACTGGGCACATGGGTAGCTTGCTTTTTTCAGGTGCCCAAGGCTTCTGACACCAGCTGACATCTCAAGGGGACATTCTGTTTTCTGTGTTTCTTTTGTCCTGTTTAAGCAGGCAGCATCCTTCAGTGTCTCTGGGGTTCCCCCTCTGGACAAACATTTGCTCCACTGTGCTTCCCTAAGAGCACACTTATCTTGCTCGGGATGTTTCATATCAGGTGTGAGAAAGAAGCTGGCTCCATCTCTCTCAGGAGCACACACAGTCTGTGATTAAGAAGAACATTTTGCTTCCTTAGTATCAGTGTCATTTCAAAAGCCCTACATTCACTTAGAATGAATGGGATCAACCGTGCAGTGCAGAGCGTGTGCTTCCTGCAATCACAGGCGGCTGGTTTGGCTCCAGCTTCCTTCTCCCAGAACTATGTGCTACAGTACATCAAAAGCTGCTCACAGGCGTCAAATAATCCCCCAGGGAATACCACCCCCATTAGAAATCCGTGCTGGGGCGGGAAAACACCACAGAGAAGTGTAATTCATCCCACCAGCATGTTTCAACTCAAATAAATCCTCCAGTTCTTTTGAAATGAACAACAGAAAATAACTAGTGACCCAAAAATGTGTATTTTTGCAACTCTTCATCTGTAGAGGCCTTAGCAACTGTGGTGTGACACCCATGAGCAATCTTCGGCTGAGGGCTTAGTACCTGTGATCATAGGGAGTTTAGGTGGGAAGGGACCCCAGGGGGTCTCTATCTCAAAGCAGGGCTACCTGTGAGCTCAGAGCAGGTCACTCAGGACTTGATCCAGTTTGGTCCTGAAAACCTCCAAGGGTGGAGACTGCACAGCCTAGGCAATGTCTCAGGGCAACGACGATAATGAGGGGTTTATGGGCTTAGCAGACATCAGTGGAAGAGGAGGAAACTGAGACTTGGGGAACAACGTGGCAGAGCAACAGAGGGGCTTTTGCAGAAGAGCGTTTTGTTCTCCTTCAGTCATAAACACTGGCTCCCCTTTGCCGTCACAGTCGCTAACTCCAGCAATAACATGAGAGAGTTGTCTGCCTTCCCAAGGTACCCCAGAGCCGAGGCAGCTTGCCAGCCAGCCGTAGGTCTCAGGTCTGTCTTTGCACACATCCTGGCTTCTGCTTGAATTGAGGTGTCTGCAGTTCCTGATAATAACATGGGACATTAGTCTGCTGATGACTTTGCATAACAAGAGTATTGCAATTAACATGATGATCCTTTCTCATGTTTGAGCACGTTGGCATGGGTCATGAAGTTCGTGTAGCAAAATGATCCAAAGGGAGTTATTTATCTAGCTGTAAAGGGGCTGTGTTCCTCCAGAAGCAAGAACTCGAGTGTAAGGTAGCTGCTTGTGTCTGCATGTGTCTGCCATTGCTTGCGTCTGCTCGGGTGGCACCAAGGGGACCCCGTGTGCTTAGGGGTGCCTGCTGGCTGTGGTACGACAGCAACCCTGTGCCCAGGGTGGGGGCTGGCCTCCCCAGCTTGAAACACACCCCAAAGCCTGCCAGTATGCTCATGTCCTGTGTTCCCTGCCTGGAAAAGCCAGATGTCTGCCTTTTGCAGAAATGTCTGCCCTGCCAGCTGAGTTCAAGGGCTAGATCTATTTCGGTGCCTCAGGTTAGATAGGAGAGGAGAGAAACCCAGGTGAGTTAGAAGTCCATGCGTTAGGCTCTTGGCTGTGCTCCAGCAGGAGCCAGCCCTGCTCCTGACCAACTCCAAACGCCATGTCCTGGGCCACTGAACCACAAACACCCATACCATGCTCTCACCCACAGAGGCATTCCTCTTCTTTCCCCATTCTCTGCAAGTGCCAGTATTGATTTCCCAAGGCAGAGCATGCTGTAAGAGCCTCTCAAGCCTATGTCTGAACAAATCAACGTTTGCTCCAGTCATTATCTGTGCAAGACCTGCATGCCCAGGCATACACAAGCAGCAGATTGCATTTGATGATCTGCCATCTTCCTGCGATGGGAATCGATGTCTCTCCACCCCCTTTGCCTTCACCTCTCCTGCTGCCACTGTAATCACTAGCAAGTAACAAATGAGAGGGATTTATGATTACTGTGTGGTTAACCAGCTTATGGTAATTAATGGAGATGCACCTTAAAGTTTGCTGGCAAGTCCCCAGGGATCCCACTGTGTTGGAGGGGAAGTGAAGGCTTGTAAGAGAGAGGCTCTCTCACTTGGACAGCTTCATGAGAGATGCATCTCTCCCTGGATAAATTAATTTTCTCTGATGAAGTAATAGGCTGATGAAGTGATGAAGTGATCAGGAGGGTTCTTTCATTAGAGATGTGCAGCAGGGAGCTTGTGTGGATGAAAGCGGACTTCCACTCTCCCCCACTCCCTGTACAAGTGCTACAGGCTCCAGTCCCTGATCGGTCTCCAGGGCTTGACATGGCAGCCCTGTTGTGGGGCACATGCCAATGGGAGGCACAGATGGTCCCTATGGGACTCAAGCTTTGCTATAGGGCTTCCCTGTTCTGTCCTACCTTGACAAAGTGCCTACCACAGTGCTCTTTACCTAAGCGATGCCAGGACATGAGTTTTCAGCCTGTTTCCCACCACATTTCCTAAGGCCTCTCCACATTGTCCCCCAGAGAAAGACCTCCAAAACCAAATCCCCTTCTCCCCTGCCAGCACCAACCAGCACTCAAGCTTGTTCCACTCCTCCAGCTGGCTGGTTCCCAGCATCCACCCGCGGCAGCCCATCTGGAAGAGCTGTGCATACACGGGAGAAGGGCAGCACCTCTGGGAACCTTCCCACCAGCACTCATACAGACACACAGCTGGATGATTCTGGTACATTCAGGCCGATCTCTCACAATCCCATTTGGATGCAGAACAGCATGGTGCCATCTGCACGTAGTGAGTGTTGATTTCAGCCAGAAGGAGTCTCAGCCTGCTATGGATGACCATGGGACTGGAGCTGCAACACAGAGCTTTCCCCTTCCAGTGAGTGGGAATAACTGTCTCCCTCAGGCTGTGCCTCTCCCACCCTGCAAGCTACACTGGAATAAATCCACAGGGCTGAGCAGACCAGTTGCACACACACTACTGGTAGGAACAGGCTGAAATGCAACTGGTCCTATGCTTCCTCTTTGCATGGTCTGGGAACCAGACCAGCAGCCAGTATGGACAAGGGGGGGCAGCCGGGGAGTTTGGGGCCCAAAGAGGGTGCCCTGGGTATTGCTTTGGAGGGCAGAAACCGTGAGGACTGGATTCCATGAATGCAGAGACTAAAGTCCAGGCTCAGGGAGACAGCAGGTCAGGAGCTTGCAAGCATTTCACACCAACTTGTTTCCTGTCAGACTTCACCCAGTTTTTCAGATCACACGAAGTCTTCCATTCTCCCTCCACCTCCCCCTTCAGAGCTTTATTAAAGTCCTGTGTCACTCCTGTCACTGGAAAAGACCATCCTTCCTGTTCCCTTTTCCCTGCAAGCATTATTAACAATTCTAAGCAATTCCCCAAAAATGAAGTTTCAATCTTTGCAGCATCTTTTGGGGGTCCTTAAACACCTATAAAAAGTAAGTAAAGCATTAACCATGTGAGAACTGCTTTTTCTCAGAGGAACAGTGGTTTACCAGGATGTAAAGCTCTGTAATGGAACAGAGCCTGGATGTCCAAATTAGCTATCCTCCTTTCTTGCCCTTAACAGATGTAACACGCATGGCCAGTGTCCCTTTTGTATGTATCTCATTGTAAAGCCAGATGAATACAGGATTTTAAAGACACTTATCACACGATGTTGCACAGTACTATCTTTCGATTTCCTTAGCTTGGGTTTTTCCCCCCCAAGCTGTGTATGTCATAGTCAACTTCCAATAGAGTTTGTACCTTGTTTTGCATAACTCTAAATCAGTTCATTAATGAAAAAAACCAAGCCATTATAAAACAAATATACAAAATATGAACAGCTAATCTTTTCTTTATATTGCAAGGATTAAATAAACAGAAATAACAGCAGAAAGTATTCTAGACACGTTGGGCTGCCATAAAATTTAGTAGGTGAACTGTTAATTTACATATTCCCCAAATGCAATAGGGTGACACTTTTGAAATTAAAAACTGATGATACAAATGGCATTTAAAGTTCATTTAATATTATTTGTTAAAATTCCACTGACAAATCTGTCATATGTATAGCAGATCCTATTACTAGAAGAAGGAGAAAAAGCAATTGAAATCAAAACCCACCCCAACAGAGAAGGGTCTATTAAGGCAGTAGATGAGAATTTGCATTATCAAATAATCCTAACAGGAGATTTTATAAATGGAAATGTAAACTGTAGAGGGTTTAAAATGTTAATTTATACCAATAACTAGTTTTATGAACCGACTTGACTATGTTTCTCCTAGAGACAATAAGAAAATGTTTCCCTGGGGGATTGGGAGTACCCAAACAGCAGCAGTTGTATTTCTGAATAACAAATCTGCAACCCCCTGGGAAAAGGTTGAAGCAGTGCAGCCGAATGGATAGTGCAGTGCATGGTCTGTCAGTACAGCGGGTCTGTTGCTGGCCCTGCTTTTTGCCTTCCCCCATCACTCTGAGGATGGCCCTTTCCCACCCATTTCTGACCTGTAGGTCTTGCTTCCCATAGGACTGTATGGCACCACTCACAAGAAAGGCCCCATCTCGGGTTATCTTGCCCCTATAATAATACTCTCAAGCCTTTGATACTGCTGCAGCAGCAAATTCTCTCTGATTTAATGCCTGGCATGGGATCTCATCCATTGTAAGGAGCCCCATCCTGCAGGGACTGCTGTTGGCTCTCCCAGAAAATCTCCCTGGGTCTCTGGATCCTAAAAACCAGGCAAATTATGAATCCCTACTGCCAGGTAGCAATACAGAGATAGTGATCCCCAAGCTGACATAGGAGATGACTGCAGAACACCAAAAGGGAAGCCATCCTTTGGCCTGAAGCTTGGAAAATGATTCCCACTGACCAAAAAGATGCAGAGGAAGATTCTTTCTGCACTAAGTGAAGCATTCTGATTTAAATGACAGATGACTCGTGCACCATCTAAAAGAATCTAGATATTTGGATTTCTTTTTGTTTGTTTATTTATTCCCCCTTACATAAATATGGAAGAAAAGCATTGCAGGTGAAATGGTGCATGGAAATTAATCTGGTTCATAGTCCTCATAAATATTAACAGGCTGGTAAATATGTAACCTTCTTTCTTTTTCCCTCTGCTCTCATCTCTTCCAAGTTATTTTCACCAGGGAAGGTTAAGTAGTTGGGGTGGTTGTGCTGGTAAATGAGACAATGGCAAAGGGGAAGGTTTTCATCCAGACCCAGTACCTGCAAAGCAGTGCTGCCTACGTGAAAATTGATTCTGCACCATGATGGGGCTCTTCGCTCTGTGGCTGCAGAGTGTGGGCTGAGAAAGGTTCTGCCCCACTGGCTCCATTGGCCACAGGGTAAACTGAGGCACCAAGGGATGATGCAGCTCGCCCCCAAGTCTGGTGGTGACAAGTCCTGGTGCTCTGACCTTGCCAGCAGCCAGGTCACACACTGGGTCTGCCCCAGGGCATCTCAGTAATAAACTCCCTGGGGCCGGTCCAGTACTGGTCTCCTAAAAGAAGCTCTCCCACCCTGGGCCCTCTGTGTCCCACCTTGTGCCTGGAGCTGCACAGAGAGGAGGGCCCACAGCCAGCCTACCCGCACCTCCCACACAATATTTTATGGTCAGGAAAGCAAGTTCAAATGCCTGGTTTTCTCCTCCCCTTCCACCACAGCTCAAACCATCAGCCTCCGGTCCATTGCTGCCTGAAAAAGAAATACCAACAGGCTCTGTCTTTCTTTCCTTTTTCTTTCTGTCTGTCTGTCTGTCTTTCATTCATTCAAGAGACATCTATCTATTATCTCCCCTTCCAACAATTACACCAGAGAAACAACTGAGTGAGAAATTAATAGATACTTTCCTTTGCACTGTAATAAAGCATGTGCATGTTGCAGGGAAACAGTGGAGGAAAACTTCATCTACAGATTAAAGCAACAGGCCTCCCCTCCAACGAATTCGGTTAGGGCCTTGGAGGAATGTGATACATACCCTGAGCTAGACGAGAGCTTTGTGCCAGAGGAGTGACTTGAGTGAAAAGGGCTCTGTGGCATGAAATGCAGAAGTGGGTTTATAGCACTAGGATTTATCTGTGACTCCGAGCACTCACAATATTACTAATATGACTATTAGAAAAGCAAATGGATGGAACCATTAGGCCATATAATCCCTCAGAGTCTGGCTGCAGCTATAGAAAGTGAGTATTTATGAGCAGGGCTCCTGAGTGAACTCAGGTGACGGATGCCATGAGTGGGACTGGGAGATGGGGACAAGGAAGGGTCAGTGCTCCTCGCTGAGTAGCAAAGGAGAGAAGAAAGACATTCTCCTCGGTGAGGACAGGGTCTGCTGAGTCCCTCTGACCTGCAGGGACTTAGGGGTCCACAGCACCCCATAATACGCTGCTTCCTCTGCTTAGCCATGCTCCCTGCAGAGCATGCCTGTGTCACTTTGAACCTCTGCTGTAAAAAGCTGCTGAGGCTGAAGAGACTTGCAAGATTTCCATTTCACACTAAGCTTCTGGGTCACAGGGGGATGTTCTCCTCACATGGTCCCAGTCGTGAGCAGGGAGGGGGATCCTGCAGCATCCCACAGCCAGCACACCAGTCTCACACAGCTCCATGGGAGAGAAGTGCCTGTACAGTGCACCCCTTTGGCACCTCCTGGTGTCAGGGGAAGCGAGTCAGCATGACAGAAAGCTTGTTCTCACTTGTCCCTGGGCCACAGCTGTCCTGAGCTGAGCCGGTGCTTTCCTCAAGGCTAATCCATGCCGCAAACTGCAAGCTGTCTGGAGTTCCCCTCGCTCCACACACCTCTCTGCTCATACCCATCTGCACCACTCTGCAACATGGATAAAAAAAAACCCAACACATTTCAAGAAGAGGAATGTCTTTTCCAAGGCACCCTGCCTCCTCAGATAGCCCAGGGCTGATGCAGTCAGAGAGCTGGCAGCTGGGCTTGCTTATTGAACAAGGCAAACCCCTTGCCAGGGAGCCTGAGTTGCCTCCTTGTCATGTGCAAACAATCACAGAAAGATCTGTAAAATCAGTGCACAGATCCTCTTGCAGCAGAGAGTAAACACCACGGAGGTGCAAACTGCAGGACCCCTTCCCCTCAGTCCCCATCTTGCCTTGCTCTTTGTACAGCAACTCCTATTGCCTCCAAAGACATCTGTCCCTCCAACAGTGACACCAAGGCTGTGCAAAGTCCTGTGATGCTGACGAGCAGCATGGGACTAGCAAAAAGATCTGAAGCAGCAGGCTCGATTGCATCTCTTCTTTCCAATTCCTGCAGGTCTGGGTCAGGCCTTGAGCTGGTGTCCTCCACCCTGAGCACCAGCAGAAACACCGGTGTGGTGCATGAGCCAGCAGAGAGAGCAAGAGAGTTAGAGAGAGCCCTCCGCACAGATCCACGCTGTTTAGGAAAGGACTGTTTCTCTGGTAATTAACACTTGTGTCCTGCTGGGTTTATTTCATGTGTCCATGTTTTTCCATCCAACAGTGCAAATGATGTAGGTTTCAAAGCAATCATGCCATTTTCTGTTAGATGATCTTTTAATGCCTAGATTTATGAAAGATGGCACCCTATATTTTTGTGTTTACATGGATCATTGCTGAATTGGAACTTATCCTGTTTTCATGAAAGGATTCCTCCCTCTTTGGCAGAGAAAATGAGTTTGTTTTCAAATCTAGCCTATGTGAAAGATCACGTGGCCATGAAGAAAATCTTGAATCAGTTCCAAATGGTGAATATCATGAAGGCAGATTTGTACCAAAACCTCTAACACTTGCAGTTTCAGATATCTTCAGCAGGGAAAACCCTCAGCTTGGCGAAATTTCACAGAGAAGACATATTTCACTGGCATGAGTTTTCCTGAAAGACAAAATTGTGAATCATATACAAAAGAAGAAGAAGGAAAAAAAAGCTGCTGAGACTTTATACAACATTGCCATATTTACATCCTTGAGCAGCTTCCCTGAAAAGCAGCCATCACTGGAGAGGAGCAGAGCAGAGAGCCAACAGTCTGCAGAAATGTGTCAGGTGAGGATGCAGATGGGTACTTGGGAAGTTATTCAAAATGAGGGAAGTAGAGGAGGCAGATGAAAATGGTGGCAGAACTGGACTGTGGCCCTAGTTTTTGTCCAAGCTACCATGAGTAATCAGATATCGGAGATAGCATCTCTCTGAAATGAAACCACTCATCTTCCTCGGTGGGGATGGATTCCACAACCCGGCAGCTGTCCTCTGCCCACCCCCCCCCCATGCAACACAACCTCAGTTCAGTCCCTTCATGCCCCCATATTTCCTTTAATCACTCCTGGGCAATCCATTCCCTTTCTGTGCTGAAGCTGTTGGGCCCCTTCAGAAGTGTGGAGCTTGGGCAGTAATTGTTCTGTCACAGACTGACATCTCCAGAGAGGCAGCTCAGGTCTTAGCAACAGAAAATCCAGAGGCAAAGCTGGAAAGCTATTAATGTTTAACACACAGGGAAGCTGCTGTCTGTCAGATGCTCCGATCACCCTGAACTTGGCAGGCAGAATATGTTAGCACGTCTGAAGCAGCTGAAGGATTTTATCAGCCTGACAGGACAAGGCATACCCATCTCCCCTTCCGCTGCGTACCTAGCATAGACATAAAGAAGGGGACCCAATGGAACGGACACAACCAGGCCCACATGTAGCTTTGACACAGCAGCTTCCAGCAGCTTCAGGGGGACTGAGTGTGCGTGAAAAGCTTGAGGTGCAGCAGGATCTTTGCCAGGCCCAGCTGGGGCTGCAACATGGGGTGAAGCACAGGACAAATGCTCCTTGCTGCTCCCAGTGAGGGCTGGGGCCAGTCCTGAAGAGAGAGCAGGGGACTTGCTTATGGCCTGAGACTAAGATGGTGGCAGAGGAAGGTTTCCCAACTTGAATGAATTGAAATTGCTTTGTTAGTGTGGCCTCTTGAGGAGAAACCAGTCTGGGAGAAATATTAAAAAATTAAAATTAAACAGACTAAAGGGCCCTCCTGCATTGTCCTTGTGTTTGAGTACTTAGCCTCAGTCACATACTGAGCTTTCAGTCTTTTTTTAATTTCTGATCCTGTTAAGTTTCCCATGGAGGAATAGTTTTTCTGACCCCTGAAGACCTCAGTTAAGCCTGCTGACAACAAGTTGGCTTTTCCTAGTTTCTTCTTGCAGCTCCTTAAATACAATCTGCTGACCCCCAACAATCTTCAAAGTGCAGGTTGAAAACCACTGACCTGTAGCATTTTGGTGTCCACCACCTCAGCACCTAGCTTAAAACTGCTTCCCAACACCGGGGGATTGAAAAATGTGTTATGGATCCAGATTCCTGTATGGTATTACCCAGCCAGTGTGTGAAAGTGATTCAGACAAAAAACAAGGAGTCGGGAGGTTGAGACCTGGATTTGGTGGTGCTGATGGCTGTCTGATGACTGTCTAAATGGCCCCATTTAGCTGTGGAGATGCTGGCTGTGTCTGTATCTGAGGAAGATCATGCTGCTGTGCCCCAGTAAAGTATTTGACGAGCTCTGCTGGAAGATGCTAGGCTAGTGCAGAGTGATATTGTTTTGATAGCACCCTGTCTTGATGGAAAACCTTGTGTTTTTCCATGTAGGAGGAAATATTTCTCTAGTAGCCTACAAAATAACATGTTACTTCACCCCCTGACTTTTGATGCCCATCAAAACAAGTGCACTGACAGAGATGCAATCAACATCAGCTCCTGCAAGTGTTTACTGCATTAGGCAGGCTCTCACAGGACCTGCTGCTGAAGCTCAGGGATGTCCCCTTTCCCCTCATCATGCCTGGCTCTTGCCAGCTCCCATCCCCAGATGGAGCAGAGGGAAGGAGACAGCTTGGGCGGCTGGATGGAGGGTGACAGGTTGGGGCTGTTGGAGCACAGTGGGGTGTAATAGCGGTGTAGGGTACAAGACATGTATTTAACCTCTGCTATTTTCCAGGCCACCCCTTTGCTATGCCCACCAGCCCCCCGTTAGGTGCAGCCCCCTCCCTTTCTCCAGCTCCCATCCTTCTCCCACCTCTGCTGCCTTTGATTCTCCTTGCTTTCAATTTGCAAATCTTCCTGTCTTCATTTTGCCTCCTGTCAGGAAAGCCTGAAATCTTTTAATCTAAGGCAGATTGTGTCCAGCCAGCCTGTACTTGGGTCCCCCTTACCTTGCAGAATAACTATTACAGCTGCAAATGAGCTCCCTGCTCTGCTGCACCTGGGAAAGTTTTCCAACAGTGTTCAGGGTCTAGCAGGTGTCAGCAGACCCATTCTGGCATGCTAACATCCATCACCTTCCAGTCCCCCTTGGGCAATGCCTAGCTCTACTCACCTCTCCACCTGGACCAGCAAGCTCTCCAATTCCTCACCCCTAAAGCAGCTTTTTTGCTGCATTATCTGAAAATGGAAATGCCAAACAGAGTGCTCAGGGTGGTTGGGATTGAGTCTTCGCTTGAACCACAACCTCCTTTTGTGAGCCTGGAGACATACCTACTCATAAATTCAGGTGAATGTGCCTTTCCATCTCTGTAGGAGGCAAGGAGGAATTGCATTTTGTTGCAGCTGGTGCAATTGGAAACATGTAGTTTTTAGTTGCTCTGGTGAGAATCCAGGAGATGAAGTTAAAGGTTAAGACATCACTATGGAGACAGAGGCTGTGAATACTCTGTTATCAGCCAGGGGATCCCTAAAAGTGCTAGAGAAATGGGGTTACATATTGCACAAGCCCCTTGCAGGCTGTCTCCTACAGCATCTGAAACACTGCCCTAACTACCCTTGGTAGCAGGGCTTCTCAGGACAAAAGCCATGCGATGCCTCTGGTGTAGCTTTTCCAGATAATGTAGGCCAGGCCATTCTGGGAGGCATGAATGTAGCAGAGCTATCCTGCCTCCACAAAGTTTTAAGCATCCAAATTTCTGGCAAGAGAGGGTGCAATATAGAAGGGGCTGGGCAGGGGCTGTGAAGTGCACAGACCTTCCCCCAGACTGCGCCTCCTCTCTTGGCTCTGCAAACACAGATGCCCAGCCAGAAGGAACCATTGATCGGCATGACTAATGGGGACTTTAAGGAGGAAAGTGTGCCAGATCAATATGCAATCCACAGTACATGAATCACTCCAGCTTTTCCAATTTATTCAGCTCCAAATCAAATGAACAAACAAAAGATAAATATATAGCCTAGGGAGGCTGGGGGGGGGGTGTGTGTGTGAGGAAGGCAGGTGGGGAGGCAGACTCTCATAAGGGATAATTAACTAGCTTTTATCATTTTAACAAAGCATTAAGCCAGTAAATCTATGAAAATGGGAATACTCCAGAGAGTCGTTACTGGCATAAAGCAGAGATTCCAGAGTCCTGCTCCTCTTCTCCAGGTTGCTTGGGTTGAGGAGGGGAAGGCAGGGCTGCCCATGGGGCCTGACACAGCCCCGACCGCCGCCAGGACTGTGGCGTCCCTGCCTTTCCAGCGGTTGGTATGCTGACGCTTCAGCCTCCTGCAGGCTGTGGGAAAGCATTTTGCTGGCTAGAGGTGCATAAAACCTGGGTCGATTTAATTCAGTAGAGGAGAAACAGGAGAAAAATTGTATTTGGGGGACAAGATAGAGAAACCGCTTATTTCCCTTCTGGGTGAACATGGAAGTTCCTCAAGTCAGAATATTTAGGTTGGCTTTGGGGATTACCCTGTGGATGGTCCACCCTTTTGCTTTGTTGCTTTCTTTGGGTTGCAGGCTATTATTAGATGACAAACTGTGGTTTTAAAATGAGAGATAGTAAAGTTTGCCTGATACAAGTAAATGCCGGTTCAGCCTTTTACAAAAGGAAGTATTTGGTGCTTAAATATGTAGACATGCCCCGTGGTTTCATTATCCCTCAGACCTTCATTTTAGGGATTCATTTGCTATTTCCTCAAAAAGAATAAAACTGCTGAGAGATCACATGCCCCTGCAAGTACTTTTCCAGCTTGTCCCTCTCTGAGTGTCCCTTCTTGCCTTTCTCTTCACTTGGCCAGGTCTGAGGTTCAGCTTTCCTCCTGCCTCTTCTCCAGCTGCAGCACTGGGTCCGGGAGACACAAACCCGCTCTCGGCACAGCCGGGCTGTGGTGGGACTTTCCCAGAAAAGCAGCAGGACAACATGGCCTAAAGCTCCCAGCAGCTGAAATTATCTGCCTCTGTGCAACACTCCCTCCTTGCCATCGCCCATGCTCATCCTTCTTTGCAGCAGCCTCTCCCTCTTTTTGCCATATGCCGCCCACCCAAGTGCCACAGTACCTGAACCTCCCCTCATTTTCAGTCTCTGAGAAGTGGTCGGGAGCTTTGTCCAACTCATGTTCCCCGTAAGCAGGGGCCAGTCTTATGAAACTCAGCTGAACATCCCTTGTCTCTCTGACCCACCTTCTCACTGTCCACCACCAATCATCCAGAGAGGTGACTGCACTCCCCTTCCTCACACCCCCCTCCCCAGGCCTTCCTACCCCACGTGCTGTGAGGTTTCTCAGCAAAGAGATCTCTGGCTTTGCAAAAATGAATGCTGTTCCACTGTTCCAGCCTCCTGATTAATTACTAATCCAACAGGATTTGCTTTGCTTATTATCAACTTCATTAACAGGATAGTGATGGGGAGGGGGAGGCCTTTGAGGAGGGGAGCCAGGCATCTCAGGCAACAAATATTATTTGTTTTAGTATGGAAATATTTGGACAAAGTCCATATTAGATTCTTTCAGGCTCTGCCAATGTATTCTGTTCCTTCTCCTCTATTTCTATTTTGGCTTCAGGTAGTCCCTCCCCTCATGGCTCCTGTGGCGCTGCTTCACCCAGACCTGGTGGTAACCCCACACCTTCTGTGGCTGTACCTTCAGCCCACAGCTCCCGCTACCTCTCACACCTCCTGCTCTCCCCTCACACAACCTCAGCCTTGCAGCAGCTCCCTGCCGCCCATGGCGAGTCTCCTGCCCCTGCTGCACACAGGTTTCACACACCTCTGATGAGATGTCCTGCTCAGGAGCACAAGTGACTCCTGCAGAGGAAAGAAATGAGGGCGCAAAGGAGAGGGGGGAGAGAAGAGAAAGAGCAGGAAAAAAGCCCACGGGTTCTGAAAAATACTTGGGTTTGATTCTGAGCACTTTCTCTCCCCCAGGACCACATAGGCAGAAAAAGTAAGTTTAATTAAAACTACATTAATTCTTCTCATATTGAGCCAATGGGCCTCCTGGAGCCATCTGTCTCTGACAAAACCATGTGTGTGATGTGGTGTTCCTTCTGTTCCAACCAACAACCAGCACTGCAGAGCTACGAAATATGGTTTTTCTCATCACAAGGTAGGAAGGCAGCCCCATCCCATGCAGCAGAGATGGTGCCCAGCCTGGCACAGCCAGCACAGCAAGAGCGACTCCTCCTGAAGATGTGCGCCGGGCACAGAGACTGCGGGGTCCTGCACAGCTGCGTACTGCAGCCATACCCTGCTGTCTGCTCATGTCAGACCATACAGAGAGAAAAAAAGGATCGGGTGGAAAATGATTTTTTTAACTGACAGAAATACATCTCAGATTGAGGTAAGTCGTCAATGTATTGCCAATTTTCCCAAGATGACCAGTAGAAATACAGTTTAGATTGGGTCCCTCCACACTTTACACCAATAGCTTTAGATTGTTCCATTTTGATTTTGAGCTTTGGGGTATTTTAAAGCATATAAGTTTAAACTTCAAGTGAAATGGTAAATTTCAACTAACACTCTCCCAGACTTTCTGCCTTGATTATATGAGACTGGGGTGCCTTGACAATTTTCAAACTATGTTTTTCCAACCTGGAAAATTCATCATGAATGCTTCCAACTCTTGAATAGTTCTATTGCAACAAATGAGCACTTTTCAGTGAAGGACAAAAATGCATCTCAGTGAAAAAATTGCCACTGTGTCTGCCTGTCAGAGGCAATCTCATGCTCACCGTTCTCCTTCCAGTTCTCTTGTTCCCTCTTAATCGTCCCTCATTCCCAACTGTAGCACATGACAGCTTCCCACCCTCTGCCATACAAACACACACTTCACTCTGTGCCCAGCTGAAGAGAGACTGTATTTTGGAGAGCTGGCATGGGAAATGCAGAAAAGCCATGGGTTGCTTTAAAGGCTCAGCCTAAAGTTATGGGGACAATCTCAGGTGTGACTTCAACTTCCCTAATGGCCTTGAGATCCAGTTGGTTTTTTCTAGGCTGCCCTCCTGTACAGAAAGAGTTCCCCCCTGTTCCACAGCCTCAGGGGGTCCCTCACTGGCATATCCCCTCTCACTTGCTGTCCTCTTTATAATTCCTGCTGGGAACTTCTGTGCTGCCCAGCAACGTGCTGAGGAGGGAAGAGGGGCTTTGTTGCCATGTCAGGATTTTTAATTTCCCCATGTGGCGATGGTATCATGGCCCTGACAGTGTACTAAACACATGTCTTATCTCTCTGCCCGTGGAAAAGCAATATCAATTTTGTGGCGTTAAGGGCTGGAGCAAGAACAATGCACTGTGCATTGTTAAACAAGCCACCAGCCTTGTGCTGTACAAGCGGAACAAGTGTAATCAGTGATACGGACTTTCAGCATAATTACGGCTCTCTAGTAAGCACAAAAACCTTCCCTGTCCTCCCTCCCTCGCCTTGAGTATCCAATATTGCAACAGCCCTTGAGACTAGCCTCACACCTTTTTTCTAGAGGGAGACCCCCCTTTTCCACCTCTACACTTCACTCAACCGCGTGTCCAAGTGAAGCCCATGCCAAATTACAGACATGGTTTGCTCATGACCACCCTGTGGGTGTTCATGCATCACCCTGTGATGTCCTCCCCCGCAGATGTATGCTAGTGAGTCAGCAACCCTAATTGTGTCAGTACGCTTTGGCATCTATGGAAGGATCCATGTGAAACAGGATTGCCCATCTCCAGTTCCACTAGCCAGGATGCACAGCCCAGGAAAGGCATGGGCCCCTTCACCTATCAGTATTCCTCTCCATCTTGGTCAGCTTTGCACTGTGGTGCTGCACCCTCCAGGCCTTCAGGCAGTCACCCTGCCTGAATGCATGTCAGCATAGCCTCTGATCTGGTTTTGGCAGCAGAGTGTTTGAAAAGGAAGCCTTGAAAACTGAACTCTGCTCTGACAAATAGCACAAGGCATGAATTTATTAAATCTGTGCAGCTGGTGCTGCCCCCATCACCTCTTTGATGCACGAAGGGCCCCAGCAGAGCAAAGCCCTTAAGCATGCATTGAGCTTCAAACACTCAAGTTGTCCTACTGAGTTCATTGGGAACAAGGCAGGTGGGAGCAGGGCCCTGGTGAGGACTTTGGGGTTGTCAATCCGAGCCTCTTGTTCGAGCACCGCATTTACTTAATGCTGGTATTAAAGAGTTTAAAGGGATAAACTTCTGCCAGGCAAAAGCCCAGCATGAATCAGGTTTTATCATTAAACAGCCCTCCAGTAGAAATATACAGCTTTTGCCGCATCAGAGCCCCTCCAGTAGCCCCCAGATTGTGCTGGGGGTACACCACTCTTGCACAGGTTGCAAACTGTCTTCACAACAGGAAGCCCTAGAGAAGCCTTGCTCCTGTCCATCTCCACCTCGGAGCCAAGCAGTCCTTCCTATATCCTCACAGTGAGGTGATGAGATCTGACATGTAATGAGCCAGTGCACAGGAGGAAATGGCCATGGCTGTGAGTTAAGCCATGCTGCCGTGGCTTTAACTTCCCCCAGTATGGAGCTGTGTCCAGCAGGCTGGTCTCCTTGAGGGAACCAAGGATCTTAGTGAGGAGAGCTTGGAGGAGTCTATAGGATTTGTTCTAGTGTTTAACCCCTCACCAACTGGTCTCACCATTGGAGAGCGCCACTGCAAACTCCCATCCTGCTCAGCAACCTATAGAACTACATTGGCACCCTGTCTTTAACTGGTTTGAAGTGGGGAAGGGTCATTGCCTGGACCCTCAATGGCAGCACAAGGCACCCTGTGTGTTCTCCCAGAGCTCTCCCACCAACTGAGACAGAGAGGGAACTGCCCCCATCCTACCACCTGTATGTGCCCTGTTTTTTAAAGGCAGATCATAAAGCTCTGAAGCCTAATTGCTTCTCTTAGCTGACAGATTCACATAATGACTATAGTGTTTTGAAATGTTGAATAGCAGCTGTGTATCGGTAATATCTCTGGAGCAAGGTCAACTGCTCTGCAGTAAAACTCTATCCTGCCTTTCATATCCCATCAGCACAATCAGCAAATTGGACTCCTCTCCGAATACTAAATGCAGCAGCAAACTCCAGAATGAGCTTCCTTTGAGAGTGATGGGCTCTGCTTTTTGAGCCAAGATGGGATGCACATTCTGGATTCTGCATTGCTGCTGCTATGTTCGCCAGTCCCTGCTCAGGGCTGTTTCCAGCCCCCGTTGCAGCCAGGTGAGGCAACATGCTCAATAGCAGCAGTGATCAATATGGCCAGGCAGGCAGAAAGGTCACAGTGATCCAAAGGTGTACAGGAATTGATGGCAAAGCCCATCTCCCCACAGCTCTTCACCCTGGTCTCCCAAAACCACTCTCCCTCTCCATCCGTGGCCCCTCCAAGCCTTAGGTCTGCCGCCACCTTCCCAGACAGAAGCAGCAGCCATGGCCCAACTGAATCAGCCTTTTTTTGTCACTCTCCATTGCGGAGAGAGTGACATTGCCTCCTGTTCCCGGCTTGTGCTTGCCATGGAGGACAGGTGAATGAACACTGCAAGGTCTGGAAGAGACAGGCATGAAAAACTGCACCTTTTCACGAGGTGAAGGTTAATGGAGCAGGCAGGGGAGGGTACACAAAGCTGGAGGAAAGCCCAACTGTACTGCTAGAGCTGTGTGCATAATGCAACACTTCCAGTACAAGTACTCATAGTGCTTGATAGGAAAAACACTCCTAGGACAGACTCTGACTCAGGCTAGCAGACCTCATTCCCTGTTCACCACTGCAGAGGCCAGATGTGGCCAGATGAAGTGTGCTGACTCTGCCTGAGGCTGTCAAACCAATCTTTTCCTTGACATGGGTACCTTTAGTTTGTTTCTGCTTTCAAGTCTCTTTAAGAAGGAAAGAAAGAACAGGATAAAAATTAGTTTCAACACGTTTTCATTTCCTCCTCGCCCCTTCTTAAACAGATATTCATAAAACCCCTGTCTGTTTTCCCCTGGCTAATTAGCAGTGCAGATAATAAGCTGGTTTCATGGAGTTAGCATGCATCAATGTCTCTATTAACTAGGTTAATTACACAGTGGATGGGCATTTGTTTCCTGTGAAGACAGACTGATGATGAGAACATGTCTTGGTTTCCCAGCAGATGCCACAGTGCATGGGAACATGCAGCAGCGAACAGACTGACCAAGTCTGGTGGGAGTATCTGTGGACTTCACCAGTGGTACTCCTGGGACTGGTGTATGGTGGAGGGTTGTTAAGTCAGTCTGCCTGAGAAAATCATGTTCCGTCTTTCAATCATGGTCTGGAAAATGGGCTCCAAACACCCAGAACTTGTTCATGCTTCTTGCCAGTACCCATGGGCAAGGAGGGAGGGAGGATGAGAGAAAGGGAAGAACAGTGGCATTGAACCACCAAGGTCCCAGCAAGCAGAGAACTTGTTTAGCAGAGTCAGGGGAATACACTGTCTCCCCTTTCTGTGCAAGTAATTTGTCACACATGCTTCTGTAGACACAAACCACTGATCTGCAGCCAACAAGCTGAACACCATCTCAGCTTGCTCTGTTCAGCCTGCCCCGCTGAGTCTCAGAGCAGCTCTCTGGGGCAGTGAATGGCGCAATGGGCAAGGAGAGGAGCAAAGAAGTGTGAATATAATTGCTCTCTTGAGTGGGAGCACCCTGAGCAAGATACCCCTCATTAGAGAGCAAGGCCTGCAAGTTTCTGTGAGCATTTCACCAGAAAAGCTCCCATCATAAGTCCCTCTCTGCCAGCAGATACCCACCAGCTCCAGGCACACAGAGCACACGGCTGCCGGTGTGGGCTCCAGCAGCGGAGTGGATGGTGAGAGCTGTGCCCACAGGGTTGGTGCAGTCAGCACCTGCATGGCACAAGCCACCTCCAGGTCAGGCACTGCGTGTTTTGCAGAGTTCGAGCAGGTAAGTGGAGGCACCATCGCCGACATCAAACCCAAGCACTCCCAGCCACAACTCACCCACCATCCCCGCTGCTCCCTGCGGTGTTTTAGCATTCAGCCTCGCTTTTCCCATTTCCCATTATCTCTGACAGCTGGGTAAAGCACATGACCCCAGCACCGTCACAGCAATGCTGCATGCTGCTCCTCCATGCAGGACAGTACTGGGGGGCGAAGGGGGGCCGGGGGGCTCACCAGCACTATGCTGTTGCCTTGCCAACGCTATCCCCACTTTGCTGCATCTGTCCTGCCTCCCTGACTTGCTCTGGGAGGTTTTCCTCCCTTTCCAGGAGATAGAGAAGGGTTACAGCAATAACCTCTCTGATGGGGAGTGGGGAGGGAAGGCAGAAAGGCTTGCATTTTCCCTTCAGAGGATGCATGTATTTAATTCAGCTGGGGAAGAAAATTCCACCCCTGGGCCCCAGAGGCAATCTCTAGGCATGAGCTAGAGGATGGAGCTGCAGAGGGATGGCTCATCAGTGGGTAGAAATCTGCTTCGTTTCTCCAGCACCTATCACAAGGCAGGGCAGCGTGCCTGGGTCCCAGCTGCACTCCCTCCCCAATTGCAGCCTGACCTCCAGCAAGACAAGTGATACAAATAAAACCGAAAAGCATTTCTATATGCCATGTGGCTGGCTAACCACACAGGAAGAAAATCTGTGTTCTCTCACATTTCATTCTTAAAATGCCCCAGGAGATTGTGTGTGTGTATACTTGGGTTTACCTGCACATACTTACACAACAGAGTTACGGTGCACACATACATGGAGAGAGACCAAAAGAAAGTGTGAATACATGGACAGCCTTCAAAGGGTTAAGAGCAACATCTCTGTTGGCAGAGGAGAGAAAGGAGAGATGAATTCACAGGCTCAAGAGCAATTTCAGAATCCACTCAAGCTTCATGCCACTCTGTGAAATCTCAGTGCACCTCAACTAGGTCAGAAATTGGTTTACATTCCCTTCTATGTGTTTATGAGTTTGTAAAAGCTGATTTATTTTATTCTGTTGCTACTCCAGGATATTATAGCAAAGGCATCTATTGGGAGAAGAACTAGGATTCATTATAAAGTTGCTTAAACAAAGTCACTGCTATCAGAATTGCTGGATCGGATAGTATTTTATTTTTATTGCACTGCAAGGAAATACCTTGGCAGCAGTGCTAACTTTGGCCCAGCATCTGATGGGGGATGGTGGAACTGTGGTCAGATGCAGTCAGCAGAAAAATTACTTTTCACTTCTCAGAGGACACAATTTCACCTGGAGAGTTTCATTTCTTACTAGGTTCCATACTTGCTTTCACAATGGCTGTGATTCCCCTTTTTCTATACATTGGAGAAAAGACACCAGGCTAAATGGATGCTGGGTCTGTTCCAAACAACTAGATTTATTTTAACCATAATGCGTGGGCAGGTGTTATAGGCAGAAAGATATTGGCTTTCCTGTAGGACTTCGCATCCCCTCTAACCATGGGTCAGGCCCTGCATGTGCCAGGCTCAGCACAGACATAGGGCGGCAGCAACCCTTGTGTGCACAGCACACGAGCCGCTTCTCACTCCAAAAGGCTAAGGAAGCCGTCCCTTCTGCTGTGACCCAGGAGCTTCTGTTGAAAACAGCATCCTTAAATCTCTTCGGTTTCCCTAGTCTCAACCTCTTGGCCTCCTTTCTGCTCCCTCCTTCCCAAATGCTTTTCTCATGTCTGTTTTGCCTTGCTCAATCAAGAGGTTCGCAAGCAAAACCCAATTGTAAAACAATTTGAAAGCAATTTTGCAGCTGCCTCGTGATAAGAGGCAGAGCTAGTATCAGGGATGTTCACTTTAGAACCATGATGCACAGAAATAATTATCTCAGCTTATGAAGAGAGAGAGAGAGGAAGAAAGAGAAAAAACATATGCAGCATGTGCCCAGATGGTCTGGCTGGCTCCTGCCTAGATTTCTGAGTTGCCGTCAAATCATCTTGGCTGCTTGTCTTTTCCCCAAGACATCTGGAGAAAGTTTTCCCTTAAAAAGCAGATGCTGTAAACTACCCCATGCACAAGTTCACTGCACGGATTTGCACACTGCACAGATGTGTCCCAGTAACTTCTTTGACACCAGACCAGCTTCACTCAGCTGATCTAAGTGGTGCATTTACACCCTCAGATCAGAGGGAAGTGAATTAGAAAATAATGGTATTACATCCATCCATCATTGTGATTCATTACTCACCGGTTAATTTCCTCAGTTATCCTTGACATTTGTTAGCATATCTGAGCTCTTTGGGAGGGACTGTGTTTGCTGCATGCCTGTGCAGCGCATAGCACGACTAGTCTCTGGTCTCAGCTAGCTTCAGCTGATGCTACAAAACAGAACTGGATCATTAAAAACTGCCACGACATATTGAAAACTCATATCTCTTCCACGAAACTAGAGTAAAAATAACACTTTTCTCCCCTAAAGCTAAACCCAACTGCAGCCACTTCTAAAACTTTCACTATAACTTTCTGATCCAGATCTGAAAATTGCCTGTCAAATCAAACCAACAAATCGCAGCACTGCCCTTCCTCTGCTAATTCTGTGCCAAGATCAGCGTTCCTGCCCGAGCAGCAGAAGAAACTGAATGAATAAACAGTGTTTGCCTTCAGATTCTGCACCTTTTCCTCCAAAGATGACAGCAGATAATCGCACACACTCTTGATTTAATAGCTGATTCTGGAGAAGATTAAAGCTGAAAGGAACAGGCCACATACAAGGAACTTTGATCCATGAGTGGGAGGGATTTCCTAGGCACCCTTACAAGGGCAGCCACACTGTCTGAAAGACTGGACAGAGGTTTCCTCTGTCACCTGAGCAAAAGTGGTTTCTTATAGGAGGCATGTCTCAAAACTCCAGGGAAGCAAAAGAAGAAGAAATTCCCTGGACCAGAGGCCAGAGGCTAGCAAAGGACCGAGACCTTTACCGAGCCACAACACATCTCCAGCATAAGGCATGCCCCAAAGGCCTGGGCATACAGCTCCAGAGATACCGTCATGCCTTAACACATCGTACTTCAGCAGTACTTGCAGATCAACTTTCAGGTCAGAAATGTGCCAGTGGCACACAGCCCACGCCAGGGAGCAGCTCTCTGCCACAAAAGCCCAACACAAGGGCTGTATTCCCCTTTCATTTCTGTATCTGAATACCACAGGCATTCCCACATGTGCAGTATTTACTTGTGCCGGGTCACTGCCCAGTTACTTTCAATGATCTAAGAGGCCTTCCCCAAAATGTGGAAGGCAGAGCTCTGTACAAAAAGAGGACACTGTGTAGAATGCACTTAAGGATGAAATGCAACCTGGGCTCCAGTAGCACAGTCCCTTAAAAATCAGTGAGGTGGTATCATGACACTTGCATAAGAAATTTTGCCCTTCGTAAGGATAGGAAGTGATCGAAACCTTAGAAATAATAAAATTGGATCGGGTAGATGGAATTACTAATAGCATCTCAGCAGTCAGGAAAGAACCATGAGCTGTTCCTCACACAGCTCCCTCAAAAACTCTTCCCCAGCATCTGACTGAGGAATGTGCCACCTTCATTTGTATGCAGCCCATGGACTTCAGTCAAATACCTTGCACAGTCTTTCATTATTGCTGTTATACTCGGGGATGAATTCAAACAACTCCTGTTAGCAATTGTGAGCAGAAAGCCAGACAGAAAAGGAAAAGCACATACCTGCCTAGGAACTGACCTCCTCGCTCCCCAAGCTGTCTGGCACTGAAAGTGGCCTCAGACAGAGGAGCATCCTGCGCAAAGCCCCCATTACAGGCAGGGCCAGCAGATTACCTGCACATCCCTGCAGGGTAACAACAGCCCTGACAGTGCCCTGTGGTGTTCAGAACTGACCCAAAGGAGAGAGTAATACAGGCACATTCAGCATTCCTGAAATACAAAATCTGTCCCTACTTGTAATAACTACAGAAATTGTCACAGGTGCTTCAGAGCTGGCCCTAAATCTGGACTTTTCTTTAGAAATGAGACGTTCTACCTGCCTCAAATCATGGCTTGCCGAAAGCCATCCTCAGACAAGGCATATTATTCAGACTCGTTCTTAGAATCATAGAACCATAGAATCATTTAGGTTGGAAAAGACCTTTAAGATCATCAAGTCCAACTGTTAACCTAGCACTGCCAAGTCCACCACCAAACCCTGTTCCTAAGCACCACATCTATGCGTCTTTTAAATACCTCCAGGGATGGGGACTCTACCCCTTCCCTGGGCAGCCCCTTCCAGTGCCTGACAACCCTTTTGGTGAAGAATTTTTCCTAATATCCAATCTAAACCTACCCTGGTGCAACTTGAGGCCGTTTCCTCTTGTCCTTCATTCCTTCTTCAGGCAAAATCCTGATTTAAGGAGTCCTGACCCTTGACTAGCAAATGAAGTCTGAATGAAAACAGTGGATGTCAGTGCTCTGTCAGTGGCATGCTGAATGGGGTCCCGCGTTGGGTTTGGGTTGGGTGGGTGCTGCATCTGGGTACGCCTGACACCTCCCTGATCTTCTTGCTGGGTCAAATGGGTTCTGCAGCTTTTTGAAACTCCAAAACCCTAGAAACAAATCCTCCTGAAGAGACAGAATATGCCTAAACTTGCTATCCAAGTGCCTGTTCCAAGCTTTGAGCTGTAATACAAAAAAGACAAACTGTGCACCTACTAGCACCACATCAATATCATTTAAAGCCCCATTCTGAGGAGGGCCTGGCAGCCCTATTAATGCACTTAATTTCCCTCTGTCTCTGAATGGACATAAATAATCATGCACTGCTGGCCCTTCCCACTCCACCCTCTCCAGCCAGATGGATTATCTCTTGTTCTTTCCCTAGATTTGGCTTCAGGATGCAAACACCATTTATGGTCACTGATTGTTCAAAAAGCCAAGTGTATAATGTACCATAAAATGAGATTTTAATACTCAGTGGGAGATTAGAGCAGCTCTGTTTTGTTAAAGCAGCCTGCGTTCCCACACTTCAATGATCCCCAGCTCCTATAGCTTGCCACTGGGTTCAGGAGACCCTGATGTGGGAGAACATACACTGACCCAGCATAGACTTAGCCTCAATGAATCTGTCTTCTGCTATTGTTTTTACCACTTTGTCTTCAGATTTCTGCCTTGCAAGGCTGCTCTTGATCCTAATGCTTTGGAGATGGAAGAGTTACAGGGGAGGATCTGGGAGTAGCCAGCAGGTCGGGTGGAAGAGGAAGGTGTGTGGTTAATGGGTGCAGTGTGGTACATTGAGCATAGGCAGAGCTCAAGACCGTTGCTTTAGCCCTGCATGAGACTGTCCATGGGTGAGAGGTGGTTCAGTGACCAGGCCAGCTTTCTCCTGGCCGTCTCTGTGGAGGAGAGGCCCTGGTGGAAGACGCAAGAGGAGGGGAAACTCTACAAATATGGGTGGCAGGCTCGGCACCTCGCAGCTCTGGAATGTCATTCCCATGAAGTAAAGCTGAAGGATCAATATTTTTCTCCACGTAACCCAGAGTTGGGAAATTAGCAAAGCCAAGTCTGGGGAACAGACTGCATCTAAGGGGGAGAAAATCTATCATGAATTAATCACAATAGGGCATCTTTCCTCAGACTTCTATAAAACTCCAGTGTGATAATTTAGTGGTGAGAATATCCTCTAATGAGCTTCGAGGAAACTGCAGTCGTCTTAATGGGCTTCTTAATGAAGAATCATTTAGGTTTTTATTAACACTGAAGAAAAACACATGGTGTTTGGTAGCTGTTCGGAGCTGGATGAACATGAATAATTGCTTCAAATGTTCAAACACAAGCACTCTAATGGGCCCCTGTTTGGTGCTTGAAGGGATATCACAATTTTTGTCTTTGGGAAGTGTTTCCAGAAAGAAGATTTTATCTTGGTTCCTAAACAGATTTTCCAGCACATCAAGCTCTGTGGCAAGGGCCATCAGTACCATATGGTTCCCAGATGTTCTCACAACTAAAGACAGTTTGAAGATCCAGTGGAAACTACCAGTGGATCTCAGCTTTGAATCTGGTACTGAGTTTGCTCTAGGCTCAGTCAATGCTCGCTGACAGCAGTGTTTGCCAAGTCATTCCAATTTGCCATTCTACCCATTATTTTCTATTTTAATCTTTTTTAAGTCCTGACATGATGTCTCATCAAATGGAGAAAAGTCTCCCTTTGACCTCAAAGGACTGTGGCCTAGCCTCATAGTCAACAGAGATTGTGAAGTCCCTGTGATTTTTGTCATTCCTGATTCGACTCTGGATTCTAAAACCTCATGTCTGACATAAGCTGGCTGTTGACAAAAAGAGAAAAAGCAAGATCATGACACACCAGTTGAGATGGACTGGGAGAGGAGGAGGAACTTGTTGTCATTTCCTATCACAATTTACCTAGCTAATGGGCGATCTGTTCTGTGGGCATCACAAGTCTAATATCAGTAAAGAATTTTGAGTTAATAAAGCCAAGAGTTTCATGCTCTGTGCAGCCACATGGGATTTGTTCATTGTATCACACAGCTGCAGCCCCCAGAAAGACTCGTGGCTGATCTTGCCTGTAGACCTCAGTTTCATGTCAGCAGCTCATGGGAAATCTGTCTTTACAGTTATGAGGATGGCTTCAGATAGAGATAATTACATCCAAGGGTGTAGGAATCGGGCAGTTATACAAGCAGGTATACTGCAAGAGGCAAAAGAGGTGATAAGACAGGGAGTAAAGAGGTTATTTTTACTTTCCCTTGTCCAAGGTTTGCCTCAGGAGTTTTCTCCCAATTTTCTCTGATCACCTCCCTCCTGACAAATGAATCAGACCTTTCCTCACCATCTGCCTCTATTTCCCCAGCCCCCTGTTCATACTGCAAGCTATAAGAGACAGGGACCCTCTCTGTCGTGTGGCCCTTGGCGCTGCTGAGCGGGAAGCTCCAACTCCTTTCCTTACACCATTAACAACGGGGTCAGTTCTGGCCTTGGCCACCCTGGGTACACCAATCTCTCCCTGGCCTGAGTGAGAGGCTTTGCCTAATTATAAGCCTTGTAAGGGACATCAGAATTTGTCCCTAAGAGACCAGCAGCTGGGAAGGACAGAAATAACCATGAAATTACTGTCTTAATCTATTTGCTGCTTTCTGTGCAATCAGAAGGCCAGCAGTTACCATACAATTATGGAGTTAATGAAATGGGTATCTGTGCCCTTAAACATAAAACACTACTGAGAGGTACCTGCTGCATGTTGGACTTCAGAGGAATAAACAAGACAAAAGAAGGGGGAATGGAAACAAGCTATTTTAGGTTAGGGGGGAGGAAGGGTGTTCATAATTTTCTTTTCTGATGTTCCAGTTTGCTAGATGCCAGGAGTTGAACTCTTGTTTAATTTCCAAGATCTGTGCCTTAGTGCAGTAGAAGCAGCAAGGGAGGGCTTTTGCCAAATTCAATAGAATTAGTCAACAGCATTTCATTAATACAGAAGCAGTATCATAAGCTTTTAAGTGTGGACACAGTAATCACAATTTATTTTCAAGCTAGATTTGTTCTCCCTGTACAGCTGGCAGTAAAATAAATGGTAATATTACCATTACAATTAATCTCTAACCTTGAAGTTTTAGTAATGGCTGAGAAAAGAAAAGGAAGCTATCTTTAAAGAGGAATGTTCTAGGGACATATTACATGCAGGTGGATTTATTCCACTTTCAATTAAGAGACTAACACTTCTGTTACTCTATCAGCTTTTATTTGCCTGCATCTTTCTCTAGTTTTACTGCAAGGAGAAATTAGGTTCCTCTCTTTCTAATGGCGATTAAAAGTGTATTTACCCAAATGGTTCATGAGTGCTTTGGGTTTCATTTGAATGACTCCTGATTTGCACCAATTTAAGGATAGCAATTCCTGCAGTTTGTTTGGATTCTCCTTTGGGAGAGCCCAACATGACCAGCTCCCATCCCTTTGTGATCTGATTCACTCAGTTTATGTACAAGTCATCTCAGGGTCATCAATCAAATTCTCCTCAAAAGTGATGAGTTAAGGACTTTCTGATCTGGGGTCGCAAAACCTTCACCCCTAAACCTGCATAAGAGACTGCAACTTTCTGGTGCCTCTAAGCATTTTTGAACCAAGGTGTGCAGTCAGCAGCAGGTGCCTGTCCATGCTTTAGGATCTGCTACCTCTGTGGAATACATTGACCGCTTTCTCGGTCAAGCAAAGACTGAACACATGAGGGACTGAGTTCCTTCTTACTAACAAAACAAAGCTGTGGTGAAAAGGAAGAGGCTTCCTACTCTCACTGCTTTGTGTTTCTGCCTGTTTCTCTACTTCATTGCTCATTCCTCCCCAGTGCTGTACCAGGCTCTTCCTTCCTCCCAGCAGAGTTTCCTAGGCTTCTCCATAAAGCTGCATGTGATTCTTGTCAATGCTTGCAGAAGTTATTCCCAAGGGACAAGAAAATTACTTGCAGTTTCTCTCCCTTCTACATTTCTTCACCTCACTTGTGATAAGGAGTCTACAAACTAGCAGTTTCCAGCATTCAAGTATCCCATCTCCAAACACACTGTAAGTCAATTTGCAAGTCTAAAACTTGCAGGTTCCTACCACAGAGGAGCTGTGGATCTTGCATAGCCAATTACCACCCCTTTTGTCTGCTTCAAGGGTCCTCCTCCACTTCCCTGGCTTCCCCTCAACAAATTAACAACTACCATTTAGCAAAGGTAAACTCAGGAGATTTTCCAGCCACAGGAGATCCATCTAGTGCACTACAGCCTGTGGATAAACTACAAACTGCAATCAAGCCTGTGTCTACTACACAGAGAGGTCCAACAGGCTAAGATTAGCATAGATTAAAGAAATCAAAAAAATCATACCTAATCTCCTGTAAAAACAGGGTGAAAAAACCCCATCAGCTGCCCAAGGCACATGGTAAGGTTTGAATCATGCTGGAAAGAAAACCTGGAGTTTTGAGAGTAATAGAGACAGTTTTTAGATTAGGCAACTAGACGTTATTCAAACTGCCACCCTCTCTATTGCTAATTAATTTGGACTCCCACTCCTGTACTGAGATTCACTGTAGAATTTCCTCTCTGACTGCTCCTCCTGGGAGGTTCCCCCATCCATGGGGGTATGATAGTTTGATTCATTTTTGGCTCACTTCCCTGTCATGCCTAAGTGATGGGCAATGTGTCTGGAAGCCAGCATAGAATAATAACATTAACCCTGCGTCTAGCAAACAGAGCAAACCTAAGAGAACACTGCCAAAGAAACCCTCAGGAAGAGAAAGTGATGAAAATATAAATTATTAGAAAGAGATAAGAAACAAAGAGCCTAAACCTGTCCAGGGAGAGAGGAAATAAAAGTGGGAAAGTGGTATTCAGAGGGTTTAAATCAACTCACTGATTATCACAGATTGACACCAGCTGAAGATTTGCCTCCCTGGATGCTGCTGGGAGGAGCTCAGCCCTAACACTCTGCAAGTTGAATCCTACAAGCTTTTTCCAGCATTGAGATTGTGGAGCCTGAGGTTGTTCTGTTACAGTCTTGTATCAGCATGTGTTGATCTCTAACACAGTCCCTTTGTATCCCCTCTTCAGATGCTGGCAAAAAGGGAACAGAATTTGGAAAGGGACAGATGATTTTTGGTCCTGTGTTCTCCCAGCTTATGGGCTATAGCTCCAGTTTACACCTGAGACACAAATTCTCCCCTCTTTCCCAAATGAACACACACAGTACAATGTTATCAGTGCAAGACCAGAATGCTCAGTTGACTTCACCCTGGCATTTTCATGTCCTCTATCAAAGCTCTTCCTCGCCATGATCCAACTTGCAGCTCTCATTCCTGGGGTCACCACTGTGTCCCTGCATCTAGGAGCCAAACACTAAGTGCCCCCTCTTTCTTTGCTCAGAATGGCCAGTCCATCCCGAAGGATGGCTCAGGCATGAATACGATCGGATTTGTGAACATATGTGTGTGCTTGTGTAGTTAAAAGTTCCCCTTAGAAGCATGTTCCTTAGACATGGACAGGTTCCCCCATCCTAGAAGGAAGAATTTATGGAACTGGAGAAAGTTGTTTTAAATTATTCAATATAAATGTAAATAGGAGAAAGGGTTCCTTTGAATAAACTGTGTTATTTATGCTCAGCCCTGGAAAAACGGGCAGCAGGTTAGGATCTGCTTGCAAATCGAAGGCATTTATTTTCGTGGTAGTTGATGCAAATAACGTAAATATGCTTTACATTTTAGAAGGAAGCTTATGAAATATTAAAGCCAAATTCCCAGGTCCCATCTCCTATTGAAATGGAGTGCTCTTGAGGGACACTTGAGGATGCTGTGCTGGTAAGACACAGGAAGGCTGAAGTGTGTGTGCAAGACAGAAAGAAAGTGAAGTATGGAAAGGGATGGCTGGGGAGAAAGTTGTGTTTATACAGAGGAAGAGACGGCTAGAGGGATGGGTGGATGAAAAGAGAAAGGGGTATGTGTAATGTTTATGCCTCCCAGGAGGATCTCCCCCTCTCCCATTCCCCGTGTTTGAGCATGGTGGGGACTATGTGCATGTGTCAGAGGTGGATCCTCCCAAGGGACAATAACAAAAAAGCAGCAGGGCATGGAAGCCCCTTGAATTATTCACTATTCATAAATTACCACTCTTTGTTGCTTCTTTGTCTGGAGGATGTGTTTTCATTTCAGGGGAGAGAAGAAATGGCATGAACCCTGACAGCGCACACGTCATTCAGGCAGGATGCTGAGAACCGTGCAGGGAAAGAGAACCCAGAACACAACTTTTCAGATTTCACCATGTTTCCATAGCACGAGACTCACTTCTTCTCATCTAGAGTATCCAATTCACCACAAATAGGTAAAAAATGAAGGGTAACTCTCTAGCAAAGGGTAGGAAAAACAGATGCTCTTGTTTCTCTCATATACTTCACAGTCCAACAGCCCCAGGGATCTCCCACAGTATTCCAGGGACTCCTTATCCCATACGAGGAATGAAGCAGTTCAAGCAGGTATTTTCCTACCCCATAACCAGGAACAGCCCTCCTGGCACACTGAGACCAGGAGGCCCTACCTCATTCTTCCTGATGACTGTTTAAAAACTCCGCTCTAAGGAAAGCAGGATTGCTACCTCACTGCTTTGAAGATTGAGGCCTTCAAATGAAAGGAACTATTTCACACAGCAGGCTGTTGCTGGGCTGCTTTAAGAGAACATCCCTTCCACCCTTTTATCTTTCTCCACTTTGCACGGTTGTCTCGCAGAGCAGAGATGGTATGATGAGGGCCCTGCTGAACTGCTGTGAAAGGACAGGATGGAAAAGGCAGAGTTTATTATCACAGGATGAATAACACCATCGGTGGCTGGGTCCCAGCCATACACCGCAGCTCGTTTCCTCCCCTCCTGTGCTCAAAGACAGACAGGATACTATCCGCCTTCTCCTAACACTTAATCAGAGAGCCTGCATGAGCAGAGGTAACAGACCACCTCTCAATTAAATCTGTGGCTAGTGACCAATGGGGTGGCAGTTGTCAGAGCTTGTTGCAGAGGAAGGAGGGTAATTATCAGCTGTAGTAGAGAGCAGAAGCAATCGCCTGGTTTGGTGCTGTTTGATTAGCAGGCTGCACTGCCTCTGGAGAGCAGGCCCATGAAAAATGCAGGAGCGTGGATGTGTGTACGCAACTCAATAAACATCATTACTGCAACAGGAGAGGGGAAAGACCTGTTTGTACAAGAGGCCACAAGCTGCCCTGCCAGAGCAAAGCAACCAGCAGTGATTCAGAGAGCAGTGCCACCAAGGACCACAGGGGAAAAGCTCTGGGAAACAAGCAGCCCCAGCTGTTTGAAGCATCTCATTGCATTGTTCCAGCTTGTTCCCATGATGGAGGGCTGGACTGTTTGGGACAGTGACATGTGCATGGGGATATACGTATGTGCTGTTCGCTGGCAGACACCAGGGCACGTATAGACTTCTCCTATACATAAGCCAGCCAGTGAAATGCAAGTGATGCAGGTCTCTGCCTTTAGTGGCCCTAGATAGGGCAAGCTGGCTGTCCCCAGCAGGCATCCAAGACATGGGAGCAAGGAACAGATATTAGCCATGGCACTGCCCTGCAGCTGAGGCAGAAGGCCACTCACACACTTCTCTAACATGCCTTAAGCAAACAACCCAGCTTCTATTTTGTCTGGTTTATTTTCTTCCTTCCCTCTTGAGATAGGCAGCATAGCCACTTCAGATATTTCTGGGTCTAAATAAGGAATACACTAAGAGGCAAGCAAAATCAGGGTTTAAGCATCTGCCTGCCTAGGCTGGATGGGGCCAGGGAATCTGAAAAACTCCAGGCACTCCTTTGAAAGACAGTTAGGTGACCAGTTTCATCACTGCAGTAAGAGCAGGATGTCCCTTAGCAGGTCACCTTTCTGCCAGGAGATCCCATTTCCACAGTTTTTACATTTCTGAAACACTTTGGGTTTTTAATTCATCTTCTCATCTATAGTACTGCCAGTGCCAACCCTAAAGACAGAAGAAAGGAGGGAAAAGAAAAAGAACACTATTTAACTTCTGATTAGGGAGTAAAGGGTTAAACATTTTTGTAACATACAGCACTTCAGCAGCATTTTAAGTAGGACCCCAAAAAAAGACATCAGTTTGAACTCCTTGACTTGATGACTGATTGGGTCATTGCCTATGTCTGGAAGCTGTATTTGTATTTACCGACAGAGTTTGAGACTTCCAGCAATGCAATCATTTGCTTGAGTTCCCCAGGCAATGGTGTATAATATGTAGCTGTAAACGGTAATGGACATAAAAGTATTAGTGTAGAGTCTAACTGGCAGAGAAAACATGCAGCAAGTGGTGGAGCTCCAGGAAGGGCAGCACATCCCGGCAGGACATGCTGCCGACTTGTGGAGGAGCAGGAAGGAAGGGGAGGACTCACCTGGAATCGTTGGCTGCCCACATCTCCTCTGCCAAAACAACACAGCTGGGCACGGGGTTATTTACGTGCAGGCTCATCGCCCATGCTAGCCTGGTGGCAGCTCGGTGGGAGACAGGCAACAGCTCCACCAAAGGTTCAGGAGCACTCTGCCTGCAGGGACCAAGCTCGTTCACCTCTCCTGTCAGACACATCCCAGTGCTGTGCCAGCTGACCACGAGTACTGGCACAAGCAGAGGCATGTCCCACATTATGCAAACAGACTTGTGAACCAGAAGCACCACAGTAAAAGCAATGCCCCAACACACACCCACTTTAGAACTTGCCTAACCAGGCTCCTTCCCAGCATTTGAGATCGCAAACAATTCACCCACCCAGCTCTCATTTCCATGCTCCTCTCCTCCCCTGTTGTGATCCAGTGCTGGAGCAAAGGTTGTCCAGAATCCATCTGGCCCTCAGGCACGATGTCTCCCCCTTATTCCTGTAGAAGAGCACATGTCTTTTGCCATCCTTCATCCTTGCAGTGTGCAGCCACAGTTCCCTGCCATGAGCACACTCTGTAAATGCTGGGTTAATCTTAGTGAGAACAAAATACCTGATAAAATGAAACAGGGAACCTCAAAGAGATCGCAATGGCTTCTTGTGCCCTGCACTGATAGCAGGAAAGCACATACTTCCACCTGGGGAGAAAGGGCTTTTTTTCCTCCCTCTCCCTTTTTTCTTTAGGATGGAGTAGCACCCTAAACCATGAAGTTCTGTCTGCACTCCTAGGATATGCTGCAACAGCCCCAGCCCATGGCTGGATGCTGGAAGTGGATCACGCAGGCTCCTCCTGCCAGCTGGATGCTGGTGTTGCCACTGGCTCAGCACCAATTATTTATGAAAGGAAATAGAAACAAAACTGCTTGACATTTGAAAAGAAATCATTACCACGCACTTGTGGCAAATCAGAGCTGGAGTGCTTTAAAGTTCCACCGTCCCAACGCTTAATTAGAGACCAGGCAGCTTGTGTTTAGCTCTCATGAAAAATTTAACCCCCGGATGCTTTGTCCGATTCCAGCAAAACCCTGTTTCTGGCCCATGCCCTTCCACTTCAACAGGGTGCTGGGCTCATTCTCCCTGCCCAGAGACATCAACCCCCATCTGGAAGCAGCCTTGGGACTGCTCAGTGTAAGCATTTCAGGAGCGCTCCTGACCCCACAGGGATGGTTTGGCAGTTCAGCCCATTAGGAGACAACCTTGGTGCAGTCTCTGGGAATCTCAGCGAAGCCATCAGCACCTTTCCCTTTCTCCCTGTGCCTGGAGAAGACTAGGTGTGCCAGCTCTGTAGGGTCACTGCCGCCAGGGCAAGATCAGCTTTGACTAAACCTGGCCTGTTTTCTTCCTTGTTTTCACAAAGCACATCTCCATGGATGGCTGAGCTGGAAAGACTTTCTTCCTCTTCCTCTTCCCGAAAGGCCTTAGTGGCTCCATGGGGCAGTAATTAAAGTCTACTCCCCATTTGGTGGTCTAGTCTCAGCTGCTTTGCTCCCTCTGGATGACACTGCCTGCCTCCATCCCTCATCTATAAAATGGGTGTAGCAGGTGTAATATGAAGATAAATAGACTGAGCAGCACAAACTGCTCAGATAATGGGATCTATATAAGCTTCCACAGTAAATGATCATTGTAGCTACAGCTGAATTTCCCTAATCTAGACAAGCCCCTGCTCTCCTGTCCTTCAACTAGCAGTTTAATTTG
Organism: Gorsachius magnificus; assembly: GCA_034008185.1. Classification (NCBI taxonomy): domain Eukaryota; kingdom Metazoa; phylum Chordata; class Aves; order Pelecaniformes; family Ardeidae; genus Gorsachius; species Gorsachius magnificus. The sequence goes on from CM067097.1 coordinate 5,468,260, forward strand.
CATTAAAAAAATCCTTCCAAGATGTGGATTGCACGGGGTTTTTTTCACCTTCGTGCTTTACAAGATATAAACATTGCGTCTTCTTTTTAAATGTAGCCTCTGGGTAGGGATTCCTGTGAAATTGAGAAGCAGGCCATTTTTCAGATAAATGATTTATACAGAAGATGCTATGGATGACCTGACGCTGACCTGTTTGAATTAATTCCAGCATTTGAGCTTCCATTTCTATTAAAACTCCATTTACCAGGGAAGTGAAAAGGTAATTATCGTCCCCAGCTTTAAATCACTCTGCTGCTGAATTATTAAAGGGAAGAATTAAAAATAATCAGGCTTTTTCATTATACTTCATAGAGAGGAAATTAAAGGTGTAAGAATGTATTTTTTGCTTGAATTTAAGTATTCATTTCTAAGATTTATGTAGAAATTGAAATTATTCTCTCTGCGTGCCTAGCTCATTCTCTTTATGAAAGATGCACAGACACACACATGGGGGGAAGGAAAAAAGCAAAAACCCTCTTGTAGAATTAAAAGAAGAATAGAAGTAAGAAAGGATTTAACATGAAAAAGTATAGGAGAGTGTTTTGCATTTTAATACCTTTTTTTCTGCACAATTACACCTCTGAGTGATCCAACAGAGGGAGATTAAGCTGCTACTAATTTCAGATATACAGTTGTAAAATGCTAGGTTAGTTCTTACCAGGAGAGGTAAAAAAAAAAAATCTAACACTGTCAGGCAGTAGTAGATAGCTGATTGCTTCTGATGTCTGGAAACCCGCAGGAGCAGCACTATAGCAGGGACCAACATTGGATCAGAGCAGTCCGGTAACATGCCTCCTCCCAGAGAAAGGTGCCAGAGTTTTCCTCACTTAAATCCTAACCCTCTTACCAGGCAGGCAATAATTTGTACCTTTACAGCATGAAACTAGGATGGAGATAGCTGATCAAGTAGGTGGATACACACATACATACACTAACACACCTGCGGAAGTGCTTGGTACCTCCAAAACCAGGTAGCTTTGCATGAGTCGTGGTCAGTATTTCACCTCACTTCATATCTTGAGGCAGTGGGCTCCAAGGATAGCTCAAGCCTACAAACTCTACAAACTGCATTCTATAGGGTGGTTGTAGCTACTCCTACATGCCTGTCTAATAGCACTTTGCCATGCCTTGAGGCAGAAAGACCCTTCTTAAAGAATTTTTCTACTGTGTATTCAGTGGCAACAAGCCTAACAGCTGATAAATCTGGTCTCAAAGCATGAAAAAGCATTTTTTGGGACTGGTGTAATCTTTGGGGAGGTCCAGGGATATTCATCTGTGTGGAAACAGGAAAAGTTGCAGCCCAGAAGGAAAAAACCCTTTGTTCCATTCCAGAGTCAAAAGCAAGTCCCAAAACACTGGGCAACTTGTGTGATGGCCTGGCCCACTGCCTCCTCCTGCTGGATGAGGGGCAGACAGAACCACCCCCCCAGCTCCACAGCCTCACACCATCTCTCCTGCAAGGCATGAAGGCAATGCCATCGCTTAGCTCCATGCTGCCCTGTCCAGAGGGGACAGCGTGGGACACCAGGCCAGCCAGGTACAACATCAAGGTGACAGGGGTATTTATTTAATACTGGGTACCACCTCTACTCCAGCCAGTCACCGGTAGCAAAAAAAGGCAAGCTACAACTTTTTATACAGTCTGTCAGCAGGGTCACTGGATCTAAGTGCATTATTGGGCCAGTGGTAACTGTTAGAGACTGTGAAAGAGATACAGCAGTAGGGAGGTACATCTGGCTCCAAAGAATGTTCATGCAAAGTCATTTGTGAGCAGGTTATGAATGACAGAAACAGATGTCAAAGGTCCTACCCAATGCACATGCCAGGAATGTTTGCAGTGGGTCCTGGGTGCTTCCATTACACTGAAGAGCTGGGCTTCCCAGCCTACATAGGGCCAACCAGCTAAACATGGTCCTGCATCAGTTCCCACTTCAGGTAGTTTCCTGGGACTCCCTTTCACCACTTCTTCAGGGACAAGCCTTGTCAGGATCGATGTTACAGATGCACTAAGCTGCAAGCATATGCTCTGGATAAGACATCCCAGCTATGGTGTAAAAAAGGCAAATGGAAGTCAACAGCAAATAGGCAAAACAAGAGGTATGCTTTTCACCCCACATCTTACATTTGTACAAAGTGATTGCTATCTTTTGTCCCCCAGCCATGCCCTCCTATACATTAGAGCTCACGCCTAGCAAGTTCTCTTGAAAAAGGAAGGAAATCACAGAGGAAAATTTAAACCTGGTGCCTGTATTTCACAACTGCCACAAGACTGAACCAGGGAATCTAGGCCAGTCAACTTAACATCTGTCCCTGGCAAAGTAATCAGGAAAGTTGATATATGATTCAATTGATAAAGAATTAAAGGAGAGAAATATAATTAACATCAGTCAACATGGTTTTATGGAAAATAGGTCTTGTCAGGCAAATCTGATTTCATTCTTTGATGAGATTACAAGTTTGGTTGATAAGGGTAACTGCAAAGATGTAATATATTTAGCTGTTGTAAGATGTTTGACTTTGTATCTCACAACCTTCCGATTAAAAAATTAGCGCTATACGATATCAGTAAAGCATGTGTTAAATGGATTAAGAATCAGCTTTCTGGCAGTTCCTCAGAAAGGGGTTGTCAATGGAGGAGTTTGACTGAACAAGGGAGAGGCACGCAAGTGGTGCTTCCAACACATTTCTAGGTTCGGACTCAATTTTCCTCAATAATCTTGATATGAAGAATTAATACTAATGAAACTTGCAGAAAGCCAAAAGATCCAAGGAGAGGTATATGACAAAAAAGGGGGCAAATTTCTCAGGGAGATATCTGGATCACTCAGGAAGCAGGGCCTCTTCCAGCTTCACAGGGCATGGAACAGTGTGTCTGTAGCTCCAGAGCAAGCAGGGGCGGGAGGCAGAGGAGTAACACAGCAGCTGGTGCCTACGGTTCCTGACTGCACAAGCAGGAGCAGAGGGGCAATTCCTCCACTGGATACAGCTCCAATGAGAACAATCAAACACTGCTTCCCACCCTGCTCTCCAAAGGATGCTACAAACCTGGAGCCTCACAGATGACCTGACTGGGGAAATGTGCAGGCTAGCAAGCATCTATATAGTAGGAATGCACTGAAGCGGGGCTGGTGTCTGGGCAGCTGCTTTCCCTGGTGAAGACCAAAAGCTGATGCAAAGCATTCTGAGAGCACTGATCCATTGCTCCCTGGAGGGTGACAAAGAGCTCAATCCATTTAGTTTATCAAACGGAGATTGAGAAGTGACTTGACTAGAGCAGATACAAACCTTTGTGGGGAGACAATAGCAGGTACTAAAGGCCTCGTTAATCTGCCAAAAAAAGACATAAGAACAACCCAATGACTGCAAGATGAAGCCAAAGAAATTCAAATGAGAAGTTAGGCCCAAATATCTGCCTACTATGTGATTAAATACTGGCAAACTGCTAGGGGAACAGCATATTCTTAAGCTCCAAACACATTTAGTGTTCTATGAAAGGGCTGCTTTAACAACAAAAAGTTGGTGGGCTTATGTTCATTCCCTTTAGCTAGAAAGGAAACAGAATTAGAAAGAGCTCATCAAGTGCTCCCTTCCTTTAATGCTGCCTAGGGAAAAATTGCTGAACATAGCTCTGCTGTCAAGCAAGATAAACAAGTGCCCCTCGCTGTTGTTCCTGGCTGTCCAATGCACCTATCTGTCCCCTTTCCAAACCGCACCACCTCATCCCTGGGGAAGGAATTGAGAGTCAGATCCCAGGGCTAACACACAGCACGGACCATCCCAAAGACATGCATACACACACTGACCTTCTCAGACTCTCCTTCAATCCCACTGATTTTAACCCAGAACCAAGAAAACCCTCAACTTGATAACCCTGTCTATATTGCGCTTCTGCTCAGTAACAATCTTCAAAAGCTCCTGGTCTCCAGCAATCTTACCTTTTTACCATATTCTGCACAGAACTTATACTACCAGGTCTCCTGGGCAATGAATTTATTATCCCTTTAACTGCCTGAAAAGAACTTACAGCCCTTATAATAATACTTTACATCTCTCCAGGGCTTTCCCTTTAAGGATCTCAAAGATCTGTGCAAATAACTATTATTCCTTATGTTCCCAAACATGGTATTCCCTTCCATCATACAGATATGGAAATAGAGGCTGAGATTACATTACTTGCTCTGTCATACATGGTGTCAGGGAAGAGGGCAGGAGGATTAGCTGCCAGCATTCTTCACCAGATTGCATGGCCTCTCCAAGAAACTGCGATGAACTTGCAAGAACCTGCTGTTGGCTGAGATGTTCAAGGCAGCCCACAAGGAAGGTGGGGTCTGGGGAGACATTAACATTACAGGGCTGAAGACTAAGCTTAGTTTAACCAAGCTGTTTCTGCATTAACAGAAAAAAAAACAGGAAAATATCCTTTGAAGAGTCTCCGCTCTCCACTGACTATAGCAGGAACAGCCTCTACTCTGCCTGAAGTCAGCTAATGCCAATAATCACACAGCAGCACCTTGTATTACTAATTTGACTAACACACAGTCACTACTGCTACCAACTCAAACTCTCTGCCAAATGTTCTCTCTTACCCTCTATGAAACCCAAACCATGGAGGCATGCCACATAGTGTCCCACATGGCATTTACCTGGAGTGGCATTTTAGCCTGGACACATCAGCATCTACAGACACATCCTTCACACCAAAGTGCAAGCTGTACATGTGCCTTTGCTTTTTGATACTAGGCTGCAACATGCAGATGAGGACATGAAGACATTTTCCATGCTTGCTCTGCTGCTTCTTCCTCCAACACCCGTACATCTATCAATTGGGAAGAAATTTTGGTTAAAAAAATAGGTAGAGATGCCTTTTGATAAAGCAGAAGCATAGTTTTGACACTGTTAGAAGGGAACACCATTTTTCATTTTAAGACCTCCCATGTCAGAACATGGCTTTTATCCTATTATCTTTTCAAGTCACAAGTGAAAAGAAATATTGCAGTTGGCCCAAAACAATGTTTCTTTCAAAAAATTGTATTTCACAGGAAAGAGTAACATTGGATTCTAATTCAGAATAGAAAGCAGATATTCTCGGCCCCTTTTGGATGGATATTGCAGACAGCGGAATAGACAGACAAGTTAGCAAATAGACGAGTAGGTAAACAAGAGATGGATGGATATTGCAGATGAGTAGATAAACATGTAACTGGAAGAAACAGGTAAGTGTGGATGCTCAGATGAACACACAGCAATGGTGAGTGGAAGGCTGGACACAGGTAGAAAGATCAGCAGGTAGTTTCTTGGGGATGCTCACTTGGGCTTCAGGTCCCCAAATGCAGCAGTTGCTGTTGGCACAAACCACCCTTGTGGAACCAGCACAAGCTCTTGTGCTGCTGCAGTAGCTCCCCATTCCTGGTTTTGTATCTACCAGCTGTTTTACATTTTCCTGCTGTGCGCATTGGGTTGACATCACCTCTTCTCCCTCAGGGCTCCAGCAAACCATTCTCACTAGCATTTCCCTTTTGTGCTCCTGCTCCTTCCACCTCCACTACCACCTCCTGTTCTCCAGTCACTTCACACCACAGCCTGATTAGCGTAAATATTGCCACCAAACAGAAACTGTCTGAACAGATACCTTTCCATTTATCTCCCCTCCCTTCCCACCATGTGAGTCTGTAATGAATTAGGAGAAAATGCTGCTGAGAGGTGTCAGAACAATTTCTATTAAACATAATTTTCTAATGAAAAGGTTATAAGCGACTGTGTCAGAGCTAATCAAAATTCAATCCCCCAGCTACTGCACAGCACAATCCTCTTCCAGCAAGTCTAACTTGGATGGTTGCAAGCCCTGTACGGTATGTCAAAGTGGGGTCCCACGCCAGAGCTTGCTTTGTCAATGCCATCCGTTGTAGGAGTTAAGCACCTCCAGCTCTGGGGATGATGAAACTAGTGAAATAGTTGCGGGTTCCAGTGACTTGCAAACTGATTCTCTCCTGGCTTTTCACCGGAACACAGCCCGCTCTCCAGCCCAAGGAACAGGAATAGAGTTTGCTTCTTAGCTAGCCAGCAAGCCATCCTGTCTCAGGAATGACTTTTTCCTTGCCTCCACCACTTCCCTTAATTTATCTCTCTCATGTCTTACTGTCCCTCCTTCCCTCCCACCCACCCTTCCTCTCTTCTCTGTCTTTCCCAAGCCACTAGAGAGTATTGGAGACAGGATTACTTATTGATAACAACAGCCACCATCTTAAATCCAGTCAGGGGTGGTGGCTAATCCCTTTAATGAGTTGCTTTAGCTCTGGCAGCTGAGCTAACCTGCATGCTAACTCAGCAGCTCTCTTCTCCCCCACAAGCTCTTGCCTTCACCTCCTCCCAGAGAGAAACAGTCGCTGATCAGAGGTTGCAGGCCAAGAGATAGCCCTCAGCAGTGGGGAAGAAGCCTAAAGTATTTTGTTATTCCTTTAGCACTATGGAAACTGTCTCAGAGAGCCCCAAGGATGCTACGTACATCAGGCAATCTCTCTAGCACCCAGATCTGGTATAGCGGCCAGTGCCCACTGGTCCCATGAAGGTTACATGCATGACTGGACAGGGGTAAAGAGATGCCTTCCACCAGCAAAACAGGGGACACACTTGTAAAACTCAAAACACTCACCACCAAAACAGAAGCATCAAAACACAGGACACAGCTTCACCTGCAGCTCCCTTCGGTGCTGAGCTGCTCTGCTGGGCTCCCCTCCGGGTGTCTCAGGGCCCGGTCTCGGATCACACAGCACAGGCTGTGCTCACAGGCAGGGCGACTTCTTTGGCAAGCACAAGGCAGTGTCTTCCCTGCAGCAAACAGAAATAGGGGTGAAATGACCCTGGGCTATTCATGCACATTAGGCTGAACTGAACTGTTGTCTCTAAATTAGGCTTTGTGCAAGGGCTAAAACCTCTCATTGATTCACTCTCAGTCATTCATTCCCAAGGCTCACTGGAGTTAATGACACTTCCTCTGCTACAACATGCACCTGCTGGGCTGGAAGGGCTTGTGGCTGGTGCAAGAGAACAGAGCCCCACAGCCCGTGAACAGCACCCTCAGGGAGGCAAGGTACACCCCTCTGTTACCTGGAGCTCTCTGAAAGGGGATGCTTTCACTGAAGTGGAGCAGAGCCCATGGCCAGAGTCCTCATTAGCCTGCTATTAGTCACTGTTCAGTCATTTGGTACTGCACAAACAGAAAACCCATCTCCACCCCAGCACTCATATGAAGATAGGACAGGAGAGGTGGGAAGATTCACCTCCCTCTCCATCAAATACAGTTTGGGAAATGCTATTACAGCATGCAAGCAGACAGTCTGGCAAGGTGCTGCCTGTTTCCTACCCAGCTTGCTTTTCCCTGCCAGCAAAGATGATGGGGATACATTCTTCCCTGAGTCTCAAGGCAAAATTTCTCTGCATGGATAATGCATGGCAGACAGTATTACAGTGGTCTCATCCAGCCTTTAAGGCTGGTTCTTCATTATTTTGCACCAGTGCTACATTTTGTGCTGATGCAAAGGAACAGTGTAAATCAGATACAAATGAGGGAGGATTACTGCTTCACGAGCCTCTGACTGCCCCACACTGGCAGGTTTAATTGCTTTCACAGGGACCCAGCCAAATCAGACTCAAATTCTGAGAATCAAGGCATACAAACAGCCACACTGATTGAACTTTCCCCCCAGCTCTGGTCATAGCACTGCTACAGTGTCTGTGAGCCAGAAGCCTACCCGCAAGGTCTGATGCTTTGTTTCTCCCCCTCTAGTTTTTTAGAGGGAGTCCTCTCTCCAGTAGAAAGGCGCTAGTCAAACTCGACTAAAAACATCACAATGCAATCCTACCTGCTTCCCTTTTCCTCTGCAAGAATGGCCCCATGGCTGTCAGCACATCCCTCTCGTCCTTCACTTACAGGTGTTTATGCTCCCAGCCACAGCTTGGAGTAACGCTGCTGCCAGTGCTGCACTGCCTGTCCTTCTAATGAGGCCTTCCCTTCTGCAGAACACGTGCCAAATGGGTTTTTCCCTCCGTTTCCTTATTAAGATAAAGCTGTCATCAGCTTCCCCATTCCACTGGTTTGTTGGGACTTTCAAAGCCTGGAACTGTATTAAATATTCAGTCTACTCCTTTGGGCTACATTTCAGAGCCTGTATCCCTCCCTTTAATTGCTCTGTCAAGAACAGATGAAAGTTTGATACTGAGGCTTTGACCGGGACAAACTCAAACACTTTGGGCTCTGCTGATTTATTTATTTAAAGAAAAAATATCTGGATTATTCTGCTTAAATTAGGCCCCATGCAATTGAAATTTTTGGTTATGCTGAATTATAAGCATGCACTTCCTTTTATCCTTTTCTTTCTATCTCTCTTCTGTCACCAAGCGTATGTCTCCTCAAACACCTTTTCTGGAACAGCACTGTGCCCTGTACTCTCATGGGAAGGCAGATGGAGATTTCCATCCAGGGAGATATGTCCCTGGGGCATTGCTTCACCAGCAAGGTAGCAGAAATCAGAATTTGGAGAGAACTTGGCTGGCAAAGAAGAAACAACCACAGCATACTCTGCATAGCTTCAAAGGCTGGCTCTGATTTATATGCACCCAACAGAAGCTTGTTAATCTGCACCCCATCAATTCACTACCTGGCCAACCTCACCTAACAGGCTGAGCTCTCAGCCATGTCTCCAGGGCCATTCCCTTCTTTTTGCCTCTCCTGAGCATCTTTGTTCTTGCTCTTACTCCTTACTTGCCCTGCAGGCAGGCAGAGGCCAGCTGCGCCTGTCTCCCCAAGCACAAGGAGGCAGTTTTGCATGCACAAATTCAGCTCCCTCCTTTTATTGCAGGCTGCAGCTGGAAGGAGACTAACTGTTTATTTGGGGCTTCTTCCTTTGCTTTGTCCTTATCTACCCATAGCTACAGCTCAGCTGCTTTTCTCTGAGGTCTGGAGTCTGTGGGTGAGCACATCTGTGCCAGGATCAGGGGGACAAGGTCAGCCCCAATCACAGGGTGGCAAACAGCAGCCACTCCAGCTGCACTGCCCTCCTGGTTCCTTTGAAGTAATTAACATCCCTTTGTTATTGTCTGCAATCACGTCTCTGCTTTAATCATCATCTCCCAGCAATGAGCATTCCTTCTCATTAGGGTCTTAAAAACCTCCATTATAAACATGTAAATGGGATGCAGCGAGGAGGGAAATATTTTACTACTCCAATTTCCTGTTGTGCCACTGCCAGCAAGTCATGATATTATTACTAAGCATCTCCAATCAGCACCAGCACCTACATGATCAGACCTACGTTGCGCTTGTAACTAGCGTGTGACAACACACTAGTGCCCAGTGGCATCAAGGTTTCCAACCTTCAATGGAGAATGGAGATTTTCCTTTGAGGAAAGAGTGGAGATGAGACAGTAGGTTCTGAAAAGCAAAGGAGAATCTGATCCACTCTCCTGAGATCCAGCTTTCAACTGGCAGCACCCTCTCAAGGTAAAAGCAGCAAACTGTCCCATCTTTAGATTGCAGAAAGTAAAATGTCAGTCTCTCTGGCAGCATCATTTAACACACTTGACCTCTTCAGACTTTTCTACATTGATACCAACTGAGTTCTGGCCCAGCAGATCTCATGATCTGCTGGTATACCCAGACTAACCACAGGCACTCATTGCATTGCATGGACCTGTTTGATTCTGCTGCTCATGAGTCCCCCTTCTCCCTTTCAGCAGCAACAGAAAGCAAGAGTCTCCTAAGGACCAGCTTTGCAAGAAGACATCTCTCCAAGTATTTTCTCCCCTTCCTTCAGAAAGAGCAAAGTCTTACATTTCAGCAGAATACCAACCTCTCCTCCCCCTCTCCACACACTCCTGTCCAGCAGGCATTTCACAAAAGACCCATCTCTCCAGAAGCACTTCAGCAGCAGCATGCCAGCCAGGTACTTACCCAGGCGCATTTCAAATAGGAATTGTTCAACCCAATAACATTTACAATGCAAATATCAGTTCTGTTTGCAAGCATACCAGGCTTAGGAAATGCACGGGAGAACTTACCATCAATCTCCAAAAAGATGCTGGGAAACACGTCGAGCCAGATGCTGTTCACGGAGGTGAGAGGCTCTGTTCCCTTCTATGGCACTTCTCAGGGAAGCAGATCTCCCAGTGAACCTCTTCTGCTCTTTAAAAAAGGCCTTTTGCCAGGCAGCCACTGTTGGGGCAGCATGTAGAGAACACAGCAGCTGCGACACCTCTTCCACCTCTGTAACCCCTAGGCTGCCCAGCTCTGCTCTCAGAGGTCAAGGCCTGCCTGGCACAGCAGTAGGTCAGCTCTCCATTGCTCGAGGTCCAGACACCATGGCCCGTTGCACAGATGCCCTGTAGGCTTTGCACATAACTGTCTAGCTTGCTCCTCTGGCAAAACTTCTGTGCCAGGCCCCCCCAGCTCTCTCTAAAAGCATCCATAAGCAATTTAACCTTCAGGATTCAACCTTCCTATGCCTGAAGCCCATGTCACATTTTTTTGTCCTTTTCCCTCTTCCATTTTTGTTTGCTGTAGGGTGCAAGAGACACTTGATCTGATCTCTCCAGATGGGCTTTCTGCCTCATGCATACTAAGGTCCCTGTAAGCAGAACCCACAGAATACATATAAAGTATTTCTCACCCACAGTGCCTAACCAAACCCTTAAAGGCAGAAATTGCCTTTCTAAGGTGCAGAGAAAAGATAGCAAATCAGGCACTACAGTGCTTCCAACTCCAATCTCCTTGTACTACCTCCTGATAAAATCTTGCTGAGACTTCTTTCATCTTTCAGTTCCTCTTTAGCACACAAATTCGGCACCCATGAACTTTTTAATTTCATAAACCACCAGTGCTTTGCCTTCCCTTTTGCACCCCTGTGCCTTCTTGGAGCTCTCTAAGCCAGGTGTAACCACCTGATAATTCCCTATAATGTGATCACATCTGCTGGATGCAGGGCCTCTGTGCCAGAGCTGAACCGTGCTGAACTATGGCCTCAACTCAAGACCACTGCCAGTAAAAGAGCAGGGCAGCTGGGAACTCAAAGCCCCCTCAGACTAGAGCTGCAGCACATAAACCACCTTATTTCAGTGAGCCCCAACACCACTCCTTTCTTTAACAACCACGGCATTCTTCTTTATAACAAAGCTCAGCAAGGCCACTTACTGGCTTTTCCCAGGCCCCACACATCCTATCTCCAAGAGTAATAATAGAAACACAAAAAAACCCTTGGTTCTCTGATGAGTGGTTTATATCTTCTGTGCACCTGAGGAAAGGCCACACACTATTGGTGCCTCAGTTAAAAAAAATCACACACCTTTTTGCACTCAAGTCATCAAGACAAGAACAAGGGGATTGTGCTCACTCAGTTAAAGGGGTAAAGGCAGGAAAGTTAAAAGAGGTTAAATAGACATATGAACACTCTTAGCCTTTTCTGCAAGACCCTGTGCTTAGGGGCAACCCCATCAGATTTAATCCTCTTTAAGAAATGCATGGGCTTTGCTCCTGAACCTTTCTGGTGTGTTCCCTTGGAGACAAGCCCTGAAAGCTTCTCTAACAGCCCTGAGTGCTCACGTTTACTGCCTTAGCTGACCAGGCCTTAGCTTTCCCTTGGCCAAGCTGTGGATGGACAGGACAGGATAAAACAAGGCAATTGCCTTCTGCAGTAGAAATACTCCTATACTAGCAGTTTGCAGCTGCATGCAGATGCACAAATCGTGCTTCATGTGCTCGGTCCCACTCACCCTTGCACCAAGCCACCACCACAGCTGGTCAGAGCATCTCTGTCGAGAGCGGAAGTGTGACCTGGATGTGCACTAACTGCTCAGGAGCCCAGACACTGGACCCACTTGCAGGGAATAGTTTGTAGTGAAGTGGAATTTATAGGCTAACACATCCACCCATCCAGAGACCTGCTGCAAAACTGTCTCATCCATCCCCTTCCAAACACCGCTCAGTCAGAATTTAACACTTACACTTTCCTGTTTATGTCCCTATGCTGTGGTCTTAAAGTATAACCAGTCTTTTCACAATGAGTTCCCATTGACTGCCGGGGAAAATCCATGCCTGCTTTTAAACACCGTAATGCCCTTCTTACCCAAATAACTTTCTTTTCCCCTCAGTCAGAAACTGACGCTCTATGCACATCACCAAGTACATCTCACTCCTCCTTGATGCTCCCGGATCTGCTAAAATGTTAGTTTAAAAGCAGCAGAGACCCAGTGGGTGGTGCTGGCAGAGTGGCAACTGTCTCTCCCTCTGGGTTCAGCTCAGGCTAGGGCAGAGGTTGTGAGTTATGATCCAGCATTAGGAATATTTAATAGCAGGAAGAGGATTTGAACCAGTTGTAGGGATAAGGCATCAAGATTACAGTGCTAATAAGGATTTTAAGGGAGGCTTGCTCTTAAATGGTCATGAATGAATGGGGAGTGAATGAGGGCGGAGCGGATAAATGCATAGATGAGTGGGAATTAACAGTTGTAAAGATGAAATTTGTCTTTCTGTTGTGGTTAGGACGGGGATATGACAAGACTACCATAAAGTCTGGAAGATTGCAGCCTTTGCTCTGTATGACTGGCCAATATTCTAAATTCCCCTTTGTTTCACTTTTTCGGGAGAAGATACATCTACGGATGCAGAGATTAAAATGGCTTTTTCCCTTGTCAGTTTGGGTGCTGATTTTAATCAGGGTTTTCTTTCCCTTTCACAGCTCCATTTCTAAAGGAAAAGGAACAGCTCAGAGAGAAATTGGAGCTGCTCCCAGGACAAATGGGCCTGACTGGCAGTGCATAAAATTACCACTGTCTCTTCACCTTGCTTTCTGCAATCCCTTTATTAACTAACTGAATCTGCAGTCATTCTCTCTTTCCTAGCTCATTCATTCTCTTTGTTTCTCCCTTTCTCTACTCCCAGGTAAAAGGTTCATTATCACATGCTTGTGGACTAGTAATGCACCCATATCGTGGGGGAGTGCAATTACATGTCCTACAAACCTCATTAGCCCAAGCTGGCAGCAGGAGGCCAGTCTGGCCCTGCGGGAAATGCTGGATCTGGACCTGGGAGCTGCTTTCTCCAGTGCTGCAGGCACTGATGTGGTAGAGAGGTGCTGCAGCGCCCTGTGCATGGGGTTATGCATCTGGCCAGGTCTAAGGGAAATTTATTTCTAGGATAAAGAGGAATCCTGCCCTCCTATGGCTCTGGCAATGGAAGGCAGGAAGAGGGAATGAACATAAGTGTGACAAAAGACTCAGCTAGCCCAGGATTTTGCCTCCAGCTCGGCCACAAGTCAATGAGAAAGCCCACAAGTTGCTGGTAGGGTTTGGGAAGCTCCTTGCTCCTGCGCTTTGCAGCTACCAATGAACCCACCTTACGTGAACTGCTGTCTCACTCCTTCTCAGAGCCCTTCACAGAGCCCTGCCATCGCCTGTCCTCATGATTGAAAATGCCGCAATTAACAGCCACCCCCCGTAACTGTAAATGGGCTAGTGTGACTTTGGCCTTGGCATGTTTTTTTCTGGGGCAGGGCTGAGGCATGTCAGAAACCATTCTGGGGTGATTATACCCAGCAGACTCTGCTCTGCATTGCTGTCAAGCCAGTTCTCACTTCAGCCCCTAAAAAAAGGATTCAGATGCAACTTCCCGGCTGTCAATCAAAGCACACATCCAGGTTGAAGTTCCAGGAGGGTAATTAATTTCCATCCAAAGACCGGAGGAGAAGTGTATTTGTTTAATGAATGCATTGACAATTTGTTCTTCTGCTCAGTATGTGTTCTGGCATTTTATTAAGACTTTTTTTTACTGGGGGTGGGGAACAAAGACTAATAAAATGTGTTAATGACAAATACCAACTGTGTGAAGAGAAGACATAAAAGGGACAAGATGATTTGTGGGCTGGATTGAAGGAGACTCTGAACACTCAGTCTACAAACTGGGATGAGGAAGAGCTGACATCATGCTCACTTGAAAAAGGTGGTGTGTTTCTGGCACTTTTAAATCTTGCTTATTAGTGTCTATCTGTGGTGTGGTTGTGTCTGAAGGAGTCCCATTTGACCACAGCACCATTCTGTTCTCCCTGGACCAGCTTCAAGTGGAAAGAAGGGATCAGCCCCACTTTCCTCATTCAGAGACTCTTTTCATCATAACTTGCCCTGGATTTATCTGGTTGCTTTCTGCACAGGACTGTGCAGGGAAGGATGTAGCCATGGATGGAGGCAACGCAAGGGGTACCCAGGTTTGCCCACCACCTTCCCACCCCATTCCTTGTGTCACAACCCTTTTCTTCCCATGTGACTCCACCCAGCAATGACTCCTTTCAGGATGTGGCTGGCTTTCTAAGGCTTCTGCTCTCCCCAACCCTGCTTGCATGTGCATTCAAGTGCTCCAGGGCAGTCTTGTTCTCTCAGCCACTAGACTACATCCAGGGTAAATTATAATTTTTTATTTTCTTAATATTTTGTAGCTGACACAGCAATAAATAACTAAAATATCCATGCCTTTGTTGCAGCAAATATTGTTTTACAGGAGATGAAAGCAGATATGAGCCTCGATATACTGCCCTTCATTGTAGTTATTTTCTCTCTATTTTTGGTGACATTTTCTAGAACCATTTATACTTTTCCATATGTCACTTTAAAATCAGAAAGAGCTTTTAAAAGAAAATTGCATTTTTCTCTCTTCACAGAGTCGTAGCTTTTTTATTACTCTTCTCTTTGATTTTTCTTTTTCCTAAAGTAAATAAACAACAAATTTTTTACTGCACTCTCAAGAGGTTATATTCTGGTCATTTCTCATGGTTTTTTTCTGGTGTTCAGTGACAATTATTACAAAAAAGAACCATTTTTTCCAGCCAAGACCTAGAATGTGAGCTGTAATGTAAACTACAATTTCTGAAGTATGAAGCAATGTGGCTGGATCCACCCGTTACAGAAATCCTGGGAGCTCCAGTGACCTTGGGTGCACTAAGCAGGTTTGCACTAGCTGAAGAGATCTTGTGTTTTTTAACTTCTGCATCCCCTGACACCCCCAGCACTTTCTTAACTTGTACCTGATAGACACAGAAGCTACTAAGAAAGAGTGTGCACATAACACCTATATTTCTAGCACTTCTCGCTGCTTGGAGGTGTTACCAACTTCCTCGGTGTTCGTTCAGCCAGACACTTGCCCATATCATCAGCGGGATATTGCTGCAGGTTGCTGAGCAGAGAGATCAGCTTCAGAAAAAGGGCTCGGGGGTTTCTGCCCCTGGGCTCAGCTTCCCAGTGCCTCAGCTGGCAGGACACTGGCGTTTCTCCTGCTGATCCTGCGGAGAAGCTGGTTGCAGCCGCAGGCAACCTGTCATTTTCTCAGCATAACCCAAAGCAGGACGAGACCTAGAGAGTAGCTCATCCTCCCTGTCTGGAGGCAGCCCAAAGTCCTGGCTCAGGGAAAGATTGCCCCTTTGGTATCTTCCCCTCATCTCTCATTTCCTCTAAGTTGTTCCTTCCATCTGTTCACACATGCAGGGGTTTTATGGTAGTTTTATGGAAGTTTTTCACCATTAAGGAAGGAGTCTGCCCCATGATACGTGGAGCATGGCCCAGGCAACACCTCTGCTTTGATTAATGCCTCCTGCAGGTTCCAAGTGTGTCCCCATCTGTCATCAGCTCCATCTCCTCACAATGAAAACAGATCACCAGTCTGCATTCAGTCACTCAGAACAAAAACAAACTGCGCAAAGCAGAAAGGCTAGTCAGGAGGCAAACCACTGCTCAGCAGCGTTCTCTCACTGTGCTTTGTGGTTTGGGATCCACTGAGAACTTGGACAGAAGGGCCTTGGGGACAAAATACCATTCAATGTGCTCTTTGCTGCCTCATCTAAATGCCAAGCAGAGGAAAGGAGGGGGTGGAATAGCAACAGGTCAGGGCACAGCTTGTCCACTTAAAAACCACTTGGTTTTCAAAGGGAGACGCATCAAAAACTCTCTTGCCCACTTGGCAACGTCAGTTCGCAAAGGAGACAAAGAAGAAACTGCCTGCTTAGATGACTACAGGTGTCCACATTGTGAATTCAGATGAAAACAAAGTGTGGTCATGAAGGACAGTGGCTGTTCGTGTGTGGACACTGCTGCCCTCTCCCAGTACCAGAGGAAGGTGTTCCGTTCAAAGTGGGAGAAGGTGGCCAGCAAACAGGGGCTCTTGGTTCTGCACTAAAGGGTGGCCAGAGTTCATCAAAAGCAGTTCACCAGGAGTCGCACTATGAAGACAAGCTTTGAAGCCTTTCTTGCTTTCTCTCAGTCTGGTCTGAGTTCCTAACGATCGCCCCATTACTGCTGGTGACAGGTTTGTGATAACATTGCCATTTCATTAGCTGAGTATTGTTCAGGAGATTGATGGCTGGCAAGCTAAGAAAAATTGCATCTCCCTCTGCAGCTGCCTGTCCCATAGACAGCATTCATTCACAGAGAGAAGGGGAGTGAAGAAAAACATACGGGAGTAGGAACCGGTTGCATTGGCATCCCACTGATGTCAAATGTCTATCTGCAAGCATGTGTGAGGATCCTGGAGCCCACACATTTCCCCTCCACTGCTTCAACCCCAGGAAAATGTCTTCCAGAGAAAGTAGAGGAAACGTGAGTGCCAGGACCAGCCTCCCCAAGCCTGAGCTCACAGATCTGGTCCCAGAGGCCTCACCTCTCCTCTGTGCTTGAGAATTATTATTAAACAGACAGTTCCAAAGGAAAGCAAATATTGACTTAAGCAAGAAAGCAAATGCCATTTTGCTCCTGGGTGCTTGAAGAGAGTGGGGAGGAGAGACAATGTAGAGCAGAAGGAAATGAGGCTCTGGAAAGTTTTAGAGAGACTTAGGCCTGCTCCCCAGCCCCTCTCAGCATCTACACCCTCTCCTTTTGCTGGGAGGAAGAGTGACTTGGGGCTTTCTGATGGAGACAGAAGGACTGAAAATGCAAAGGAAGGCAGCAAAGGTAGAAAGCAGGCAGAGAAAAGGATAAAAGTAATACCAAAAAAACTGTTTGCGTGGTTGTGTCTAACACTCCATCTTTCTTGAATCCCTTTTGCAAGTTTCTTCAAATATTGCTGATGGGTTCTCAGGCTGGATGAAGCCAACCGTCCAATTTCCAGAAGAATTTCTCCCATGCTGAGCACCTCCTTCCATGCTTTCAACACCTCTACTGAGCTGAGAGGGGGGCCTACGTGGTTTCCTACCCGTACTTGCATGGGGTGTGATCCTAGGAGTCTTGCATCATTTTGGCACTATTTCTGAGGACAAGTTTTCCTAAGTCACTCATTGCCCAGCAGTACGTTGTTCTGCAACCAGGACATTTCCTAGATGCTAGGAGGAGCACGCTCTAGTGCCATGTGTTTCTGACAAATAACTCCAGTTCATATTAAAGCCACAACCTATCCTGCCACTTCTGGAATGTCATCCCAGTTTTGTCTGGCCCTCTCCATCCTTTTGGAGGCAGATTCTGATGTGGGAGGCCTCAGAGAGCTCCTGATGCGATGAATAAAAAACACCTCGCAACTGTACACAAAAAATTAAAACCTCATTTGTGTCTGCTGAGCGAACAAACCACAGCTAATTAAATCCCATAACAATAGGACATTATACAAATGAGTACCGCCTCCTTAAAAGCACAGCTGGGGACAAGTACAGTTATTCGTGCTGTGCCCCTCCAGAGCCATAGGGTGACAAGTCTTTCATGGCAAGGCTGTGCAGCAAAGGCGGGAGCTCCCTCGTGCCATGACAGATGAGCCAAGAGATTTTTTTTTTTTTTTTTGCCAGGAAAAAACCACACATAGACACACACAGACAAACAGCATGAATGCTCTCCCGCTGCCTCCCCTGGGGAGCACTTGCACTCTCAGCCATCGCTCCCGCTGTGGGATGGGGGAGTTCCCTTCGTGCTCACAACCGGCTCTGTTTGCAGCACCTCGTGCCATGGCAGCACGGGATGGCTGGAGCCCCAGCTGCACGGGGGGAGCGGAGAGGCGCAGCCAGGCCGCAGGCGTGCTGCCAAGCACGGCCGTGGGCTCTGTCCTGCCGTCTGTCTCGTATGAAGTGCGGAAGCCTGACATGGAGAATTTATTGCTGACTAACATCTGTGCCAGTAAAACCAGATCCATCTCCAAGGCTTAAATAACCTCTTTTGCTCTTGCATAGGATCTCCTCACTAGCTTCACACATCCTTATCACACACCTAGTACAGGGGGAGTCATGAGTTGCTTTTCTCCCTTTTTTCCAGACAGGGAG
The DNA here is from genome assembly GCA_034008185.1 of Gorsachius magnificus. Classification (NCBI taxonomy): domain Eukaryota; kingdom Metazoa; phylum Chordata; class Aves; order Pelecaniformes; family Ardeidae; genus Gorsachius; species Gorsachius magnificus. The sequence goes on from CM067097.1 coordinate 5,486,562, forward strand.
GTAAGAAGCACAGAGAAATCTAAATGACAAAACTAGGCCAAGAGATAAATCTCCACCAGTGCCAACATCTGCATCCAAATCTGATGCCCCATGACTGCCCCCTGCCATTTTTCTTCCCCCCGTGCCATCAGCCTGGCTGGGCTGGCATCCTGCATGGGATGCTGTGCCCCTACCCAAAGGCAGCCACTTCAGCAGAGCAGTGCCACACACAGAGGGAAAGGTCCTGTCCCCTCCCTGCTGGGGACCAGATTACTAGGTGTCTCACAACTTCCCATACTGTTTATTTTTCAAGCTATTATCTGGTGTAATGTGCAAAATGTGTAATGTGCTTGCTCACAGCACTGGCTTTGCGGTGAACAGTATTTAAAAGTCTAAGGGTAGATTGGAAAAAGACCTGCTTTGTATTAAAAGGATGAAGTTCATTCAGCTGAGCTCAGTCTGAACTCCTTGAGCAGGAGGAGGACAAGGGCTCCTTCACTATCTACTCCCGTACAAGCTCAGCCTTTGTGATCTTTTTTGTAATATCAGTTAACTTAAATTTCTGAACAAAATGGTGTCTTCTAATTTAAGGTGACACATTTTTTCCATTTTGGAAATGTTGAAATGGGATGATTCGCCTGTATCTTTCATTCTTTCCCACAGATAAATTTGTTATCTGGTTTCTTGTAAAAATTGACTTATTTATGAAAGCTTTTTCTGCAAAGAATTTCAGTTTCATTAAAGCAGTTTTCTGATGAGGAAACAGATAATCAGAGAATGCCTGACCTTACCTAGTTATATCCCATCTTCCCTCATTAGTACTGAGAGCTTTTCTGACCCAGTCTGTCAGATGCAGAAGTGGAAGGGCTGGGTTTCTGTGTTAACCATGAGCCTGGACCAGGCATGCCAGGGAGTCACGGAGTAATCAGAGAGACAGAACCCCAGCCCAGAACAGGCAGGAAGCAAATAAGAAATTTAGCTCCTTTCACCCTGACTCTCCTCTGCTGGCAGTGTTGGCAGCATCACTTCTCTCACTTTGCAGTGGCTTGCATTAGACCTTTTGATCCCTGGGGGACCAAATGTCACTCCTTTCAAGCCTGTGGTTTGAAAGAGTCCAGAAGCGCAAAGAGGAAATTGAAACAGAACACAAGACTTCATCTGGTCCTGATGCAAAGTCAAACCAAGCCACTAATGCTTTGTGGTTTCTATCAGCAACCGTGACTTTGGCTGTAGCCACGTGAAACACAATCCACCAAGCACCGAAACATGGATGAGTGTATTGCCAGTGTACTTTCTCCGTAGAAGTCCTGGAACATGCCAAGGCACAAATGTCCTGCTGTCTAATACTACCCTTAAGTATCCACAACGGTGCCTTCGCTTAATGTTTTCCCTACAACCATTCCTAAAGCCAGAAGTCTGGCAGAAAAGGAGAGAAACAAAACTGAAGAACCAAGTGAATGCAGAAGACAACCAGTGAATGGCTGTGAGGGAGGTGACAGAGGCAGAGGCTCACACGTCTGAATTCAGTCTTGCCACCAAAGCCTCCTCTGGGTTGGCTCAGGTTGGAAGGGACTGTTCTGTGTAGTTTTGCACTGAGGACTCAGGGAGCGTTGGTGGGTTTTTAAGGTTTTCATCCTGATTTTACACCAGTTCTGCAGTTTCCAGACTGGCTGATTTGTGGCAGAATCCCCAGTGGCCATGCAGAACTCTCTCTCCTCCCCCACCTTCTCTTGCTCCTGAGGGCAGCTTAACTAACTCACCTGAAAGATTATTTATTTGGCAGTAAAAGCCACAAATAAACCACTGCTGCCTAATCAAGACAGCTTGGTAAGTCTGGCCCATTTTTAATTTTAATGTTGCATGTAATCTCCATTCTGGTCTATGGGCTTGTCAATGGTTTTACAACTTCTGATTATACGAGTGCAGTAGGCAAAGACAGCTCAGTGGAAGAGCTGGGAGAGAAGCATTAACAACTGCCTCTGGGGAATCCAGCCAAGGGAGCCAAGGATTTGTCTACACCGTCATTGCAATGACAGAGAGCAGAGGCTGAGCAAGCACTCTGTTGTGGTGTCCTTTTCACAACCTACCTGTCTACTTATTTATAGGTCATCAAGTAGCTCTGGGCCTTAAACACAAGGGAAGAGGAGACTTCTGCTTCACCACCCGTGGAGAGAGAGGGACACTTCCCTGTGTTTTATAGAAGGGCAACCATTACAGAAGTAAGGCAGATACTGGGGATTTGCCCATGGGTACAGGGCAGAGGGGCAGTGGCAGACCTTGAGGTCAAGCCTATAGCCAAGGTTGCAATCTTGGGCCATCCACCATTGCCCAACTCCCCATCCTCAAGGCTATCTCCACCAGTGAAGGGTCGCATCAATAACAAGTGAGCCAGCCTCCTCTCCAGAGCACTGTCCTGCCAATAAAGCCCTCCAGACTCATTCACCTCCTTCCACTAGTCAGGCTTGGTGCTAAACAGCTTACAGATCGGAGAGTAAATCTATTCAGAGGCTAAGGATTTTCTGACAGAAAGATGGATACAGAGAAAGCAGTTTCCTTCCTGTCATGAATAAAGGCAAGCATAAAAAGGGCATGTGCATAAAAGCTCAGCACTGTTCCCGTCTGGAGACCCATGAACTCAGCCATCCTGCACAGCTTGCTCTCCCGCCTGCAGAAGCCCCAGGCTCACTGCTCCCATTGTGCCATGAAGGATGCCCTCCTCCGCTGCTCAGCGAGGACACCAGCCTTTCCGCTGCCCTGCTGCAGTAGGCGGCTGTCGTTCCTCCCAGCACAGAAGAGAACACACCGAGGAATGCCTGGAGAGCACAGAGGCTGTTGGGGTTAACACCACCATGGACTGAGGGAGTTGGATGCTGTCTTACAGCTGGAGACTTGGAAAGGAAACGTGAGCTTTGCTCCATGGGCAGTTTTGCCAACCCAGGATCAGTGTTGGAGCAGTCGGCAGAGCAGCACGTGGAACTCCATTACTTTCCTGGATGTTGTGATGGTCAGCAGGAGCAGTCTGAGCCCTGAATAGTTTGCATTCCTCATAGTCAAGGCAGAAGGTACCCCAGCTTTTATGGATAGGAGAACTGGGACTGGGAGGAATTAAACAACTGACTTATGGTTGTCCAGGGAGTCTATGGCAGATCTCAGAGTTTCATCCCAGTCCTCCATCACTTTGCTCCCTCCAGGACTCAGAACAAGGTTTAATCAAAGCTGCATCCTTTCTCTTTACAATGGTGTAAATCAGGAGCAACTTCCTTGGAAGTATGCTGTTCTTACTTGCCTAGCAGCCCACTATAAGATAATGAGCTGTGGGACTGCACTCATGGCCTGGCCTCACAGTTGGGAAGGTGGTCAGAGAAGATGCTTCAGACCCTTCAGTCCCCCAGTCGTGGACCTACATGCTCTTTCCTGGGCCCCTTTTCTTCCTGGGGAAATGGTACTGCAGTGCAAAGAGTGCTTGGATAAGGTCCACAGGCATCATCCCCCAGTGAGAAAGGAGCGGTTTCATCCCCCTGGCTCCCCTCCAGGGACCAGCATTATCAGCCACGCAAGATGCTTCTCGCATGAAGTGCAGAAACTGCCACCAGCTGTGGAGCTGGTGAAAACTAGCCCAGCCATCAAAAAATCTTTCTTTGGAGATGTCTGACTCAGATGCCGCTCTGCCTCCCAGGCATCTCCTGTTGCATAGGCCCTGTCACTTCCATGTCTCAGAATTAGCCAGGAGGTTTTCTGCCATCTGAGTTTGACCTTCTAAGGATTGTTCAGCATCTTTCAGCATCTGGCCCATTAGGGATGAGACATGCTTCACAGATGTGCAGGACAACAGGCACAGGCTTTGCAGAGCAACACAGACCTCATTCTTCCTTCTTGTTCTCCATCTCTTTCCAGGGACTGAAGACACACAGTCTGCCTGACTCCTTCAGGGACTCAGCAGGGACTCTGGGGCAACACACATCAGCGTACCCAAGTGACCATGATTCTTTTCCTGAAGGAAAAAACGTTGTCTCACCTTCCCCTTCCCAAATGATGTTCTCCAAATTTCATGCTAATCCTTCACAAGTCTCCAATCTGGTCCTGCCTGAGGAGGAGTGGTGAAGAAGACAGAAGCACCTGCAGTCAGTCTTGCTTTTAGCTACTTGGTTTCCAGCACACTCTTAGGAAGTGTCTTTCTGCTGCTGCTACCCACTGCTCTGCAGCCAGACCCCTGGCAGAAGTTGCTATGGGATTATAGGCATTCTACTACAAAGCCCAGTAAACCTCCCAGCGTCCGCAAAGGGGGCTCTGCCTCTCTTAGGTGCTATATCAGTGATTCTGAGTGCTGCTCAGTTCAGTCCCTTGACACATTTATCTGTCTCCATCCACAATGGATATGCCTGTGCACTTCAGGGCTCACCAACCTGGGCTGCAGTTTGGCTTTGTACCAATACCTGAAGCTACCCTGCTGGCTGGGCTTCCCAAGGGGTAAGGAAGAGGATTGTCTGTCTTTACAGGTAATTAATCCAGATTAAACCAAGATCTTACTGGAATCCAGCCTAGGGGAAAATTGTAAAGGGCTTCCTGGAGCTGAAGCTCTACAACCAGAGCCCAGGCAGTGCAGTGCCCTTTCTCTGTCTCCTGAAAGCAAGGGGGAAGTGAAAAACCTACAGAAGCTGGTTTGAGAACATGTCCATAGCCAAAGACCAGCTTGGATGCTCCAGCACGACACTGCCCATCACATGCAGCTTTCTCTTCGACCTACAGGAATGGAGGTAGCCGTAAGAGAGCCCTGACTCATGTAAAACCAGGATTAGTCTCTAATTCTCCCTAAAATTTTACACGCTTGGCTTTGCAGGGCTCCCAGGAGAGAGGTAGCAATTTCTTCTCTCCTGCACAGCTTTGAGGAGGAACTGGCCCCAGACCCTCAGCCAGGACCAGAACAAGTGGAGCACTGCATGGTACTCACTCCTGCTGGGCACCTCCAGAGCTTGCTCAGATGCCTCTTAGCACTGCCATGTCTCCAGCACTCCCACTGCAGGGGGGTGTCAGGCTGCATCCTTCTCTGGAGAAAGGAGGACTGGCTCGCTAGACCTCAGCTTCTTCAAGGAGAGGACCAGGCTGGATTGAGGGATACTAGAAGGACTGGTTTGCAGAAGTGCTGGGCACCCTACAGTTTGATGCTATCAGCACAACTGGCAGGCATGTGCTGTGCTCTGTGCCTTATCCCCAGAAAGGCTTTGCTAGGTGAATCTGTCACCTCCTTTCCCCGTGCCTCAATTTACCCAGCTATAAAAAGAGGCATCAATGGGCAAACTGGCCTGGGCCCATGCCCTCCTTGGTAAATTACTTTGAAATGCACCAGTGAAGAGTACCGGCTGCTCCCCCTGAAAAGTACAACCCCCAGCCCACCACTGCCTTGCGCACATTTCTGTCACCAGCTCCTCCTCCTCTAGCCTGCTGGGCATTTTGCATGGTGTGTCCTTGCAACCAAGCAGACATCAGGGCTCATGTTCCCTGCTGAATTCCCAAAGCACCCCCGCCCATGCGCTTCCTCCCGACTGCTTCATAATGGGCCTGAAAACACAGAACCATATGCAAATCTGACATTTAATTTGGACATGAGAGTTTAATGAGGCTGTGGAGATTCTGCCACTCGCAGCCTCCACATCCTGCAACCTGCAGTCACATTCCCTTAATTGAACACATCCCCACTACACATGTATGAATGCACGCTCACGTGCACGTGCTCTCCAACACAATCCACCCTTTGCAGAACAGTTGCTCCCAACTTCCCTCCGTCTGTGTCTCCTCCTGAGCTCCAGGGGCCATAGGGAAAATGTGGGGACTGTGACTCTCCAGTAGCCACATCTGGTCTTTTCCAAAAGCATCTCAGTTCGGAGCAGAAACACATTTTCCAACTCCAATTTTGGGACCTTTTTTTAAGACAGCATTTTGCCTTCATGGCTCCTAAAGCACTTGGCTCTGCTGCAAGGCAGGCAGGGCCTATTTACACTGAGACAGAGGGCTGGAAGCATACAGTTCATGAGCTACTGTGCTACTGTACTCTTGAAGAGTTGGATGATGTACCAGGAGTTGGCTCTGCTGAGAGCTGGGGAGAAGAAAGAAGGGCACGGATCACGCCTTTTGAGGCCTCTGCTCCCATCCCACAAGACCTGCAAAGCATTTCTCTGCCAGAACAAGCACTTCAATCAGGGAGAATGTATCCCATCCACCAGCCCCAGTGCCAAAGATACCTTGCTGTTGGGAACAGGATCAACTCTTCACTTTAACAGCTCCATATCAGCCTCCTCCCTGAGCAATCTGTCTGAGCAAAGGCAGCATGGGCATCCCTAGAGTCCCCTTTTTGCTACTCCACCCTCTTCTGCAAGGTGGGAAAGGAGGAAAAACACATCCTCCCTGATCCACAGGCTCACTCTGACATGAAAGGCACCTCTGGAAACTAGAGCTGAACTGTAACAAATTAAACCATAATTAACCTGCCTCCTCGACTGCAACGGCCCAAGATCAGTGTATGCTGAGAGCCCCAAATACAATGGGCATAGGTTACATCGGTCCTGAAGAGGGCAACCGGGAATGAGCTATCAGGCCCGCTGAAGAATCCTTAAAACTTCCAGCGAAGAAGAAAACAAATAATCAAATAACAAAGTCCAAGCAAAACCCAGGAACTCCTACATCCAGCAAAGAGATGCTCCTTTGTGCCACCTGCCTGAATGCAAATGCTTCCACCAGCTCCCAGCACAGAAACTTCACGGTCTTTTTAATTGAAGAGGATTATGGAGCTGCCATTTAGCAAATGAAGTGCCACTCCAAATTGCTGCACTGTGGCCTGCCCTTGCTCAGACAGAGTACCCTGCTGGGGCCGCAGAAGCTGCAGGCAAAGGCTGCTCCTGGCCTTGGAGCTCTGCAGAGCTAAGTAACGCCTGACAGTGCATGCACAGGAGCCAGAAGAAGGGTGAAGAAGCAGAAGGAGAGCTTCTTTTCATCATTTCTACTGCTCCTCTAACAGGTACAGCCAGGGTTTTCTTCTTCAGCAGCCTTCTTTCCTCCCAGGTTGCAGCCACAGCACTGAACTGCTCCTCTGGCAACTAAAATATAGGTCCCATTTTCCCTGCTTTCCTGGGAGGGGGCAGAAGGGCAGAATAATACTGGTCACTCCCCTTGCTGCTGCTTTATGTAAAAATGTGTGGCTCCCAGAACCAGTTATTGCCACAGTAATCACAGCACCCCAACGTCACAGAAGACAAAGAAAATGAGCTGCAAGCCCCAGCCCTAAGTGTGCCACATTTAATTGCCAGGGAATATGAGCTGGGGAGAGGCCATACTCAGTCTGGGGCTGGAACGGGGGAATGTGAGCTGGGCCAGGGCAGGAGATCAGCAGGAAGAGGCAGGTACATGGGACATGAGCTCTCTTCAGCACCAGCAGGCTCCAGGATGAAATATTAATGCCAGCATCCTGAGAAGGCAGCAAGCAGCGGTGTCTGCGCCACTTGGCCATGAATAAAAGATGGTCCTGAAAATGGGGAAGAGCAGCCAATTAATTAATTGAAGCAAAAGTCTCTCCACTCCCATTAACGAACAAGCCTGGAATCCTCCCACATGCAGCTCAGCTTGGGGAACAGGCAGGGGCACAGAGGTGAGAAAGGCAGCAGAGGCAGGCTCTTCTCCCCGTGACCCAGGGTCTCCCACTGTCCAGCAGTGCTTTTAAGCTCAAGTTGAGGTCCTGGTTCAGCTCCCCATCATGTCTAGCCTGCCAGCTCTGAGAGTTCAGCCTCTGCGAGCTAGGACTCCTCGCCTGCACCCTGGCTCGCCCAGGTTTAAACTCCAAGCCTTTGCAGGCTCCTTCTCGGATCGCTGTCTCTGCAGCGACCCTGAAAAATGGCCATTGTTTCCTTGCCACTCGCCTCCTTCCTTTCCCTGGGCTAAACCCCCCAGGACCAAGGTCAGGGGGGTTCCTCTGGACACAGGACTCCTGGGCCCCAATGCTAAGGGTTGCTAAAGGGTTCATGGCTTCACCCCCCAGGGAAGCAGGGCTGGTGAAGGTGGAATGAGAAGGAGCAGCCACAGCTGAAACCGTGCCGAGCAAGGGGTGAGGTGGGAGCTGCAGCTGGGGTCCTGGTCCAAACACCAGAAGTGGCTGGCAGGAGAAGGTAGAGGTGCCACAAAGCTGCTGTATCACACCAAGCAGGAGCCAGCACATTGCACCAAGAGGGGCTGAAGGAAGGCTGCGGATTCCTAACCCTGCACTCCAAGAGCTGTGCAGGCTGAAATAGCCCAGCTCTGAGCCAAACCCTGGGGTGCAGCTGGCTGCTCCCAGGCGAGCTAGCAGCAGGACAGGGCTCTCCCCCGGGGGCAGGTGCTGCGGGAGGGCTCAGAGTTGCTCCTGCCTGCAAGAGAAGACAATCCGGTTTCTTTTCATTCAGAGCTGGGAATTTTCTGGGTGCTGCATGGTGGCTGCCCTGCCCAAGGCTAATCCCTTACGCTGTGCCAGTTGACTGGAAACAGAGCAGTGGGGGCTGCTGCAGATGGAGAGCCACCCTCAGCACCAAGAGATGACTGATCTTCTCTTCTGAAGCTTTGCCCATAAATTATAGATTTTAAGCAGTGTTTGTTTAAAATATTCAGCTTGCCACTTAAAAAAGAATACTCATACACACCAGGAATGTGGAGAAGAATGGGGGGGGGGGGGGGGGGGAGACGGGCTGCGTTCCCACTTGGAGGAGAGGGATGGAAGCAGACAGAAGAGAGGTGTTTCCTCGACTAATGAGCCAGCATCCCTCTCACTGGATGTGCAGTCCAACACGTGAGCCACCTGCACTGCAGCTTTGCCTGCCTCTCCCTCTGGCACACAGCTCAGGCTCAGCAAAGGTCTGCAGGAGCAAGAGCTCCTGCTTTTTCCACCCTGCATCCCAGTGTGCAGGTTATCCCATGGGGTTCCCTTCAAGCCTGCAGGACAGCATTGTGTTTGTAAAGTCAGAACAAAGACAGCTCAGGTGCTCTGAGGGCAGGAAGGTGAGGAGGTAGGAAAACATCCCCCTTTACACACACACCCCTTACCTAAAAGCACAATCATTTCTTTGATTAAAAATTCAGCTCTTCAGCTGACATGGCCAAGGGGCAAGTCTGTAAAAGGTGAGATGCAGAGAGCAGTAGCCGAGATATTTCTCATCAATGAAAAACGCTCCTCTTCATCTCTGCTCTGGGCGCATCCCAACCCTGCCAGTCACCAGATCCTGCATTGCCGCCTGATGGTGAAGAGGAGGCAGGGCTCTGCTGCAGCGTAAAGGGGTTTCTCCTCTAGGTTGCAGCACTTCCCAGGCTAAGGCAGGCTCTCACTATCTTCTGGGGTGGATTTCACATGGAAGAGACTGCAGATAGCATTGGTGAAGAGACACGACCTTACAGGAGATGACCAAAGGCATTCTTCAGCTTTTCCTGCCCCGAGAAGCTCACTCATATACTCAGGTGCATCTTGCAGTGGGGTACAGGTAGCAGCAGTTCAGCTGCAGAGAGATGCTCAGGAAGGCACAGATCTCCCAACAAACCCAGAGACACCACAGGGCTGCTGCTATGCACACACGCTGCCCAGCTCCTCGTGTAAAAGCATTGGAGGAATTCCCAGAAAGGCAAAAGGCTTTCACTGTTGTGTGCTCAGTGCTTGCTGTTTATTGAGGCCTCTGCCGAGAAAACTGAAGTGGCTGGAGGGAAACAAGGCAGTTACAGCCAGGGTACCTAGCAATGCCATCACTTGTACTGTTACAGCAGCACCTGAGGGGAGCCCGACCTACAGCTTTGGCCTTGCAGCATCAGGTGCTGCGGAGAGCTTTAGGAAAACTCAGCCTAGCTGAGATCAGTGGAAGGTGAGCAGCCATACAGGGTCTGGACCGTGCCCAAAGGAGAAGGACACAACGGTCACCTGTAATAACAGGAACTCAGCCCAGGGTCAGACAGAGCTAGTGGAAAGGGCTGCAGCTCCAAATCCTGGCTACCCCACATCTTCTGTGATTTTATCAGGGTCACACCCAGCTGGGACCCGGCTCTCCTCAGCCTGAAGTCTGAGCTCTGTGGGATCTCCCTGTGATCTGACGATGGCTGGCTGCCAGGACCACCAGCCCAGGGGCACTCTGCCTTTCCTTCCTGCCACCTGTGGGATGCTCTGGGCCCAACCCTCCTCCTGGCACCTCATGTGCGTGCATGTGCCTGGACTGCAGAGACATCTTTAAGCAAAGATATCTTTTTCTAAAGGACCCTCCCAGGCTCACCCTGGCACACAGGTAACCTAGGGCATGCCCCAGGGCTTATCCCATTGAGGGAATAGTAATTCCCTGCCTGGGAAAGCAGGCAAGAGGTTGTCCAGGATGCTCCTAGTTCCAGCAAGAGGTAGCTGGGTGTTTCAGTCAGCAGGCTCAGGGAGCCTGCAGCCGAACCAGCCTTGCCTGCATCTTAGGCGTGCTTCAGGCTGGCTTCACCTCCCTCTCTCCTTAGCTGCAGAGGGGGAACAAAACTCCCTGAGCCCCCAATAAGCAGAGAAAAGCTTGGTGCTTGGTCATGTTTACAATGCAGCAGACAGAGGAAGAAAGCACAGCAAGCCCTGCAAAAAAAACAGGCAAAACCTTTCCACATACCTGCTGCCTCCAAGGGTGTTCAAGAGCTGAGCCTCCCACATTGCCTCCTGCTGTAGCACCCTGAGCACCCTGCAGGGCTGGAGATCTTTGCTCAACCTGGTCTGCTTGCCAGCATGCTCTTTCTGGCCCTAGCATTTTGCTCTAGCAGGGAACAACCAAGTAAAACTCACCAGACCCAGCCTGGAGCTCAGCAACACAGCAACTGCAGAGACTGAGGGTCCCCTCAAGCTTCCACACAGCCCACAGGGGCTTGAATTTGGCTCCCCTCCTGCCTTTCCCCCAGCCAGGCAATGTCATCCCCTGGCCAAGCCACAACCCGTTTGCCAGCAAATGGCAAGGACCCATGGGTCCTTGGCTGGGGTCTCCCAGCTGGAACCAGGGGTGCTCCGGCTGGAACATTTTTGCCAGTAGCCAGCTCTGACCTGCTCAGTCCCAAAACAGGGCGTCAGGACTCCTGGTTTCCCCACAAGCAATTAAAATGCACCAATAAGGCCAAGGAAGGACTGATGCTGAATGGAAGTCCCTGGACACTTTCAGAGATTCAGAAGAAAGGCATGAAAAAACCAGGAAGATCAAAGAGTCAACAAGCACCTGCTGATTGTTTTTACCAGACTGTCTGCTCCTTGCAGCAATGTCTGTCTTCAGGTATGCCCAGCACCTAGACCAGGGCTGCTCGCATTGCCAACATGCACAAGGAATGTGAATGCTAGCCCTGCTGCTGCAGCCCATGTGGCCACCAGCCAAGGGTGGGATCCTGTTAGCCTCTCAATGCTGCCTGCCTCCCATCAGTGCAGAGTCCTAACCCCCCCAGCCAAACCTGAGCCCAGCTCCCCTCCGTGACCCTGGCAGAGCCATGTTTCTTGCTATCCGTCCCAGGAGACACTGACCGTTCTGGCAAGCTCTGCACTCTATTTTTAATAAATTAGCCCTGAACTCCATTTGCATGGATAAATATAGCATCAACCACTCTGCCAAGCCGTTTTTCTCTTGGTTAACACATTCATCCAAGCTGCTCTATTTGTCTTTCCTCCACAGACTCATATTCTTCTGGATTCATTTTGTCAAACAAATTGCACAAGCTGGACTGCCCGTTTACCCAGTGCTGTTTGATTACAGGGGTTATTTATGAAACAGCAAGACATATGGCATTAAGCTTCTTAATAATAATAATAATGAGAGAAGGGAAAGGGGAAAGCACTAGAAGAGAGGAGGGGGAAAATGTTTTTTATTACAGACAAAAGCTCCTGCCACGGGTGATAAATTCCAGACACTTTTTCCATTGCTCTTGTGCTAAGACTGAAGGGAAGAGGATTCCTTTTTACTGGCATGATGAATGGCACAGGCACCAGCACACAGCTCGGCTGCAGGAGCACGGCCATGGGCTGCATGGAAAGAAGAGAAATGCCAGAGCATGCACACGTGGTGAGGCTGGCTGAGGTGTGCAGGGGCCACTGGCCAGCGGTCACCAGGTGACTCACTGCCCAGGAGGAATCCTGCTGGCTGCAGCGATACAGACCGCTCCCAGCACCATGCCTGGATTGCCTCACATTGCAGGCTTAGAGGAACCTCGGAGGCAGCGTGAGGGCAGGTGACACGGCCATCCAGCACCTTGCCAGTCCCCTGATGACTTTTCTCCTCCCAAAGCCCAAGTGATCAAGTGATTACTGGAGAATCCTGTGTTTGGGGAGCAGAACATCCTCTGACTCTGTGGTTGCAAAGCAGAGCCTGAAGAAAGAACATAGCGCAGAGAAGAGAAAGCGTCAAACTACTTACTGCTACTACTGAGCACTCAGATCTTGTAAAAGCTGCATCTACAGCCCAGTGAGAGTCTAGGCCAGGTCCTCTCCTACTCCTACATTGTTCCCATGCTGAGTAGCCTCCATATCTGCAGCTAGCTTTCCTACTGCAACCTGTATAATTTCCAGGTGGAACTCAGACTGCCCAAGAGATTTAATTTCTGCATAACAAAACTACTTTTGAACCTGTTTCACCCTCTTCTTTCTCTGATTTAGTCACTTATTTCTAAGAAGTTTGGAACCACTCCATTCACCACAAGCAGAGCCCAGTTAGGTCTCTGAACTCATCCCCCTCTGACCTGACCATCCTGGCTCTAATGACAGCTTACTGTAATTCAATCAAAACTTCTTTCAAAAGGAGATGCTTGATTAAGGGCCTGGGAGACCTTGAAAGTAGAGTAATTCCTGCAAGAGGAAGGTAATTAATTTTTTTAATCAGTGGGCACTGATCTCAAGGTCTAGAGAATGGAGTCAGCAGCGCACTCACTCCCACAGATACATAGTGGAGGCCTGCCACATTACTGGAGGCTCCAGGGAAAGTGCTGGGAACTGGACTTGACACACACCAACCTGCAGAGCTCTTGCATCACCTCATCCTTCTCCCTGGTGGGAGCAGTCTGGGCCATTCCCCTGGGGCAGAGGCACCTTGTGCTTTCCCCTCTCCTTACCTCAGCAAAGCTCCTGGTCTTCCCTTCTCACACGGTCCCAAAAAAAGGAAAACACACCAAGCTCGCAATCAGAGACAGCATCAATCTCTGGAGATAATTCCTTAAGCGGCCCAGATTCCCCTCACTGTCTTACAGGGAAGACCCTGGCAATGGGATAAACAAGCTCAAACACAGAGACTAAAGGCTTTCCCCTGGCAGATGCAAATGGCTCTGCAGTACTAGCCTCAGCTTCTGCTTTCTTGTCCATCAGCTGGCACAGACCTGGGGATGCTGGGCAGGCAGAGTTAATCAGGCCTCTTTTGCGATTACAATGAACTCTTGTATTTCATGGCCTGCATCCTAAACCTGCTTTCTAATTCCCCAAGGGAGAGGGATTTACACTTTCAATTTTATGTCTAGTTAGTTAATGGTCCATTACTGTCAAAAGGATCAGCAGCTAGAAGTTAAATCCTACAGGATTTACGATAAGGAAGAACCAAAGGCTGCAAAAGAAAATGTGCCAGACAAGAGGGCACAGGGAACACAGAGGGGTGTTTGCAGGTCCTCAGAGCTGTGACACTGGTGGCTGGACACTGGACCACTGACAGCTCTAGAACAAGGTTCACCCCATCACTCCCTGCTGGCTGCTTCTCCCTTATATACTGTACCAAATTGCTGCCTCAAGTATCTCCTTGGAGAGAGTTCACCAGAAGGCTGCCAGGAGCAAGGGAATTCAAGTAGAGTAAATTCCCCACCTTCCAGCAAGCAGGGGTCTGAATTGCCAGCCACACAGAAAGGTCCTGCTCTCTATATTGAGACAGGTACCAGACCCCCATCCTCCAGCAGGACTCACTACTGAGGCTGAGTTCCGCTAGGGCAAATAGCTCCCTGCCCTCATCTTGCAAACTCTAGGCAACCCCAAGTCCACAGAAGACAGTGTGACCTTACTTGAGCATGGTCTATTAGGGACTCTGCTTCCCTGCCACTAAACTGGAGTAATGGTACTCTAATACTGCTGGAAACTAGAAGGGCTGATAGGCAATGCCATAGCATACATACAGTACAAAATAGATTTTGATGGCTCCAGAGTCCAAGTTACCTCTCAGCCAGGATTCTGTTTGTTCCCAACATAGTCCCCCCTTAGTCTCCCTCATGGAAAAATACAGAACTTGAGCATAGCATACTGCAGCCCTCACCTTCCCAGAACCTCTCAAGGGGCAAGCCAGGTCCTGTTTTCCCCACCCCACAAAAGAGTTTGCTTGGGCTTTTGTCCCTACCCAGAGCTGAGCTAACACTGCAGACTCTGCAGGATTTGGCCCCTGAGCCACTCGCCAGTATTGCTGAGTGACCTTGAAAGCTACTGTATTTCCACACTCCAGCATCATTTAGGTGAAGGTAGCCCATTGCATCCCATTAAACTGCATGGGAAATCAGGGGGCCAACTTTCTTAAGCTCTAGTGTACCTTCCCTTAATGCCACTCACAGAAGGATCCCCAGCTCTGCTGTGGGTAGAAAATCATGCAGCTACCTCTGAAGCAGGACCCGATCAGCATCCCATAGCACAGAGAAGCAGTCCTTGCTGTAGGCAACCAGAGGCTCAGAGCAAAACAGTAGCTTTGGCAGGGCTGGAATGGGCTTCCCTTGTTCAGGTTGAATTCCTCCCCCCTCCCCACCAAGAGACACTGAAAGGTCTCCACTTCCTTAGCAAGATAAAGGCTTCTGTGAAGTACACACAAGCCTGCCAATAGCTGAAAATGTCCGTCTGCTTCTGATCCCATCCCCTGAGATGCATGGTGTTGCTGCTGTCAGAGCAGAGGTATTAAAGCAGCTACACTGAAAGGTCTGTCAATATTACAGAGCTTGCTGTGCAGTGGTTTATAACCTGCCCATAAAAACTCACTCCAGGCTGAAGCAGGGCAAACAAGGTCCCCATGCCCCTCTAGCAGGGAAGTGTTATTTTCTTTTTATTTTGCAAACAAGGAAACAATTTTTCTGCTGCCTGAAGTTTTTCCGAGTTGTAAATGGTGCCAAAGAGACAGAATTTAGCTAGATGGGGGACAGGGAAATATTTAAGTTATCAAAGAACAGTTACTGATTAGGTGTAGCAAGAGGCTGGAAATTATTTTATAGGTCAAGGTAGCTTGAACTCCAGCCAGGCAGGCAGCACAGTGCAACTCGGAGGTCTAACAGCCATCGAGGCAGGTTCAGGGTCCTTCCTCAGCCTGGTCCATACCTGCAAAAGAAGGACACATTAGGCCTGGAAAGACAGTCCAGGAGAGCTCCCAATTCAAATCCCCCCACTAACAAGCACAGGTATGCCAGCAATGTTGCTGGCCCTGGAAAGCCTGGGAGAGAGAAGGCAGACTTTGAACACTGTTCAAAGACACTACCAGTCTGGCTTTCCAGCAATGCTATAACTCTCTCCCTGCCAACACTCCCCACCAAAGTCTGCCTTGCCCCTTTAATGCAACCATACAGCTTCATGGAACCTATTACACACACCATATGCATCATTGCCAGCATTCAGAAGTTGTACTGCCATTACTTTTAACCATTTCACCCAGTAAGCTTCTAAGAGACCAGAATTTTTTAACTTCTTCCCACTCCCCCTTTCAGCTAGGAGCACTCCTCCCCACTGAAATCTGTGCTTCTCCACTAAAACCCTGCCTCAGCAACTTAGGCCTGCTTACATATACACAAAATAGAGCTGTAAAATTCATGATGAGTCCATAAAGCTCACTTCCACCCCTCCTATCTACCCTACCACAGGAGACAAGGCTAAACCCTGAAAGCCTAAGGATCACTTCAAAAAAAAAAAAAATCAAACCACACCCTACCAATGGACTGCAATACATAAACAAAACACAGGACTTCTGGCTTCTACAATGCATTTCTTTCAATATGTAAGAATAGACCACTGCAGGACCTTAGGATCCAGCCTGCTCCACCCCAACAAACCTCACGATCATTAGGGAAAACAACAGCATTGCACTGGTGCCTACCAGTATGCTTCAGCACAAGGCAATACTACCCTCTGGTGCTTCCTAGCAGAATAACCAGTCTGCCCACTACTCAGCAGAGGTAACACAGGGGCTTCCCCCACATCCCTCCATAGAGACCAACTTACTTGTACCACACCACTTTATCACTAAGAGAGCCATAGCACCCGAGGCTCCTTAAAACACTACACGAGAAAGAGATGACCAATCATGCTGAGTGACCCAGACCCTCACCCCAGTAACTCAGACCACCTTTACCATGGAAAGCCATTAAATACACGCAGCAAAGTGCAAGGGCTGTGCTCACACTCACTTGTGCAGGCCAGGGAGCTGTTTTCTTCTCCTCCCCCTGTTAAAGCTGTTTTCTGACTCAGCTGCCTTCAGTGTAAATTCTCTCGTGTATCTCCACAGCAAAGCAATTAATGTAGTATTAAGGGGAATGGAGCTCTATCAAGTCATTGCTTTGCATGAGGAGCACACATGGAGACTTCAGGGCAGTCTTTGTTGGCCCTTTACACCTGATAAATTCATACTTAAAAAGCTTTGCTTCATTTGAATGGAGCTTTTTGTGATTTATTTCTAATGCATTTTCAGAAATGTAGCCCTGGCCTGCCAGCACAGACAGGAATTGCACTGAAATAAGCTGTGGTTTGGTTCCTAGCAGTTCTTTACTATTCTTGTAGTAAACTGCAGATGACATTGTTTGTGATGCTTAATAAATCCCCTTTTTATTAAGTGTGTGTTTGTATGTAAGTGGAGCCTTGCCCTGTGTTTGTGTGCATGCATGATTATAGTAGCAATGTTTTCCTCTGCCAGTACATGTTTTTCACCTAATTCTTTCCCTATCTTTCTCATTTTGCCCATCGCTCTGTCCATGCCTCTGATTTTCATCAGCAGAAATTTCCATTTTTCCTTTGGTTGGAAATAGCTTGTTCTTCAGGCGTTTTTTGAGTTTACCAATGTGTGGCCTCAGAAATATCTGTATGTACTTCCTTCAAGTTAAGAAACAGCAATAAAGAAAAGGAATCTTATTGAATAAGATGTGCAAAACCATGCATATTTCCCCTAACAGCTGCATAGATTCCAATGACATGTATTTTGAGGAATATATTTTCTCTACTATTTCCTAGCCTTAGCCTAGATTGTGGTCATGATCCTAAAAATTGCTTTTTGAAGTATCTTGCCCAGCACATTTTTTGACTGAAATCCAAATCTTTTCAGAACAGAGATTCACAACATTAAAAAAAAAATCACAACATAAAAAAATAATCTATCCCATGGACAGAGTAAAATGACGTCATATTATGACTGACTCATCACAAACACCCTTCACTGCTAGCATAGTAAAGAACTACGGAAATGAACAGAGTTTATGTTTGTGTGTAAATAAACATAGTAAGTAAAGTATGTAAATAAACTAACTATGTAAATAAACATAGTAAGAAATAAACTAACTATGTAAATAAACATAGTAAGTAAAGTATGTAAATAAACTAACTATATAAACATAGTAAAAAAGTCAAATGATTGACTTTATCCTTGCAAGACAAAGCTGAGAAACATACTTGTTCAAAAGGTTTCTAAGACAGCATATGAAATTAAATAGCAATTTCTTTTTTTTTCTAATAATCCCATGTTTATAAACTTGTTTTATAAGCTTCATAATGTCATGTTCATAATCTTGTTTCAGGACTTAGAATATCTCAGGGGCTCAGTTTTAGCCATCTAGGAGAATATTGTGATAACTCAGACCGGACAGTGCTTTATATCCAGAAATTTTAACGGAATGAAAAGTACAAATCCAGTTGCAGGGAGAGGAAGGATGCAGGCTTTGGAAGCAAGAAAGAGATAGCATAAATCTTTTTTTTCCCATATTTTTTCCTACTGTTGCACAGGAATGGTAGAGAAGGGGGACTTCTTGATAAGTTGTTCTTCAAAAAACATCAAGGAGACCACTGAAAAATAGTAATAACTTCCTGGTCATAAACAGTGACCGCATTTTTACATGTAAAGGGCCCAAAATATTTTATTTAGAATTCAATTCCAGAAAGCTATAAATGCAAGGGTGAATGGATTTGCTCAAGAAATCAGGCTGGGCTGCACCTGTGTGCTGTTAATTGCCCTCAGGTGCTGCCAATGACGGCTCCTGCCGCCAGCACCCCAGGAATGCAGCTGGGATTCCTATAAGTAGCTTCCCAGGAGTAGGTAGAAGTCTTTTGCTGGTGCTGCAGTCTGGTGTGAGGGAGCTGAGAGGTGCTGGAAGGGTCCTCAATATGTTCAGGATTCAAGCTTCAGAAAAAACCAGACAGATACAGGTATTTAGCTAGAGGTTGGGTATATGTGTTTTCAGAAACAGTAAGAGTTCCTAAAATATCTTTTGGTCTTGCAGACTTCATAAATGAGCTTATGTTTTACTTAAGTGGTTACCTAGGGTGGAGAAGATATTTGTCAAGTTTTTTCTAGCTCTGAGTTAACCGTGATAATGCTGAGGGAAGGCTGGTGAGGCTGGGTGGTCCTGGAAAAGTTGTAATGCCAGTGGGAGCTGTGCTGGGGCTGGAAAGTCAGGTAACTCATGGAAGGGGTGCAAAGGGATGGTGATTCAGGCTTAGCTTAACCTGGGTGATGTGGTGCCTGCTGTTGAAAAACAAATGGCTTGATGCCTGGGGAAATGTGGGTGCTTTAAAAAGGCAGTAGAGGATCACTGTTCAAGAATGGCTTTGGGACCTCTTTGCAGAGTCTTATCCCCACTTTCTAGCTTGGGAGATCTTTGGGGTTCTTGGGAAAGCTGAAGGGAGGCTGGTCTGCCCTGTAATTTAGCATAGCAACAGATGATGATGAGAAACCTTCCCTTTGCTTGGTAACATGGGGGGACAGCTGCTCTGAGTTTGTGGGGTATGCTGGTGGCCTGCTCTCTGGACCAGATTTGTCAGGCAATATAAATGGTCCTGAGTGATGCAGAGTCTGATGTGGGAGGGAGGGAGGGAGGCACTTCACAGCACTGAGAAGCCCCTTGGGGGTTAATTAGTAGCTTGCTTTTACTTGATTTGGCCAACTGCCCAAGTGGTTTGACTCTGGAAACTTAAGGGGGTGTGTGAGGGCTGAGCTGCCTGCCTTCCTGGGGACTCTCTGCTGTGTGTCGGGGCTGCGCTGTGTGTGCTGCCCCTTCCCAAGCAGGGCCTGAGCTGTAAGGGGCTTTGAGCACTGGGTGGAGGCTGGTCCTGGGCTGCCCCAGAGCTGTGGGCTCTGCCCCTGCCTCCCCTGGAGCATGGGCTGGGAGCTTTCTGGGCAGCCTGCCTGGCCAAAGGCCTTTTCAACTGCTGCAGACACAGGCATATCTTGTGGAGCTCACTGGGCACAGAATAATGCCTAAAAAAACAACTGGAGAGAGAAGGCTGCTCTGCCAGCCCTGACATTGCATGTCACTGCCTGGTTTCTGTGTATTGCCTGCTATAAAGCTGTCCCCTGCCTTGAGACTGCTGCCTTCCAACAAAATTTTTAGTACCTTTTTAGAGTATAGCTGCAGCAGACCACTGTTTTGCATTGGTTAGTACTGGATCCACATGTTGGTGGATCACCTGGCAATGAAGGCATTACCCAGACCAATGCACAAACAGACTTGAGTCCCATTTGCTGGCAAATGCAGAGTTGTTTGTGCTGGCTGTGCCAGTTGCAGGAGCACAGATGATAGTCCATCTGGCATAAACCTGCTGGGACAAATCTTCCTCCTTAAAAAAAAACCCCATGAAACACCTGGAACACACCTGAATCAGCAGAGTGAACTTACACTGATTCAGCATTACTGTTGGCACAGTAACTCCAACCTGGTAGTAGGCACCCAAAGCCTGGAAGTGAGCTTTCTGTTCCACTAAATGTCAGCTCTTTAACTTGTAAGAGTACCCAGACTCTCTAGAGAAGGTAATTCATGAATCTGCTATGGGGGTTCTGCTTTGCTATGCTCATGGGTTCTTCTTGAGGCTCTTAAGTATTGAAAAACTGAAGTCTCAAGTCCCCTGGAGCTGAGATGACAAGATAGCTCACCACCTCACCCATGAGGCTGCAATATAATCCTGGCTTGCCCTTTCCTTACTGTTGTCAGTCTGGTCTGCAAAGCTTTTGCACAATGCCTTTTCCCATCTGCTGTGCCAAGAGGTGATGGAGCAGGGGGACTCAAGTGGCACCCTGATATTCAAAGTACACTGACTCAATGCTCAGAGTTTTCCCTTCTGTAGCTACCTGAGCAAGCTGAAGGGTATGGCCAGTGGCTAGAGTAAGTTTTATATGCAGAGATCACTTTGCCCTGGTGCCTCACCTGACTCAAGGTTACTGGTGTTTTCCCAACCCCTTAAAATAATGGCAGTAGTTACCCAGTCCCATAGGATCCCTGGGGGATTACCCACAGGGTTACAGTCTGACCCAGGGTTCTGTTTAAAGGCAAATATACGTTTTCCTGCTAATCATGAGAACCTCTGTGCAGGTGGAAAGATCAGGGAGTTCTAGAAAAGAAATGCTTAAAAATTCATAGGGAACCAGCCTTATTTCCTTAACTTTTATGGCTCTTTCTGACCATGCATTCCAGTGCAAAGCAGCATCCTCCCTTTGTAATTATTACTGGCAGAGCAATGACACTGCCAAAGCGTTTGTTCTGGGAAAACAGCAGCACAAATGTGGAAAAGATTAAAATGGATGTATTTATGTAAAAATCAACTTAAGTGGGTGTATGCAGTTGAAAACTTGGGGAGATAGCATCAGAGCTCATAATGCTTGCTTTGAGGTTTGGTTTTTTTAAAAAAAAAAAAATAAAAAAAGGAAATGAGAGGGCGTCTTGTGTTAAGCTGAGCTCTGGAGCAGCCTGATGAGTGCCGTGGGCTGGATGGAGCGCAGCAGGGGGATCCCACGGGGGTCTGGGTGGGAAGGGCAGGTGGCAAAGAGACGAGAGGTGCTGGGGCAAGGGATCATGCAAGCGTGGCGGCGGCGGGGGGCGAAGCAGGGACAAGTGACCTGCGGGGGAGGGGGGGCAGAGGAGCCAGCAGGGGGCGCCCCCGGGGCGGCCGCGTGGCGGCATTGCTTCCCCGCTTTCCCGCGCTGCCGCCGGGCGCGTGCCCGCCTTCCCGCCGCCCCAGTCTCCTCAGCGGCTGCCGGCGCGAAGTTTCAACCTGAGGTGTCGATGGCGGCTGAGCCGCTCCGCCGTTCGGCCAGAGGGACGGCGGCCAGACGGGCTGAAATGCGCTTTGGGGGGCTCGGTAAGGGGTTTTGGAGTCGCCCAGAGGCAGGCTTTGGGTGCAGAGGGCTCGAGTATTGGGCAGGGACGGGTTAGCTGCCTGGGAGGACAGCATGGTGGCTTGGTGGGATTTCTGAGGGAAAAGCTGAGGTCATTCTGAGGGTACAGCACGAGCCTTATGGGGGGAAAGCTGAAGTAAATTAGAAGGGACAGAAAGGGGACGTTTTGGGTGTAAAATTTGAGGTAATCTATAGGGGACAGAATGAACTTTTTGGAGGGAAAAGCTGAGGTAAGTTGGGGGAGACAGAGGTGACAATTGTGACAGAAAACCGGAAAATTCCTTTTTTGGATGGGTGAATCTGGGGTAATTTAGAGGGGAAAAAAAGGCGGTTTTGAGGGAAAGTCTGACATAACTCAGAGAAGACAAAGGCAGCATATTTGGCAGAAAATGTCTGATACCTTAGAGGGGACAGAGATGACATTTTTAGCTGAAAAGCTGGGGTAGTTTAGAGGGGACAAAATGAGTGGTTTTGTAGGAAAAACTG